>SMMW01000568.1:795000-1995000 GCA_004794655.1 Marisa cornuarietis | reverse complement strand
ACAGACAGATGCTTCTGATGTAGGGTTGGGAGCTGTACTGATGCAAGAACGAGAAGGAGCATTGAAACCCATCTACTACGCCAGCAAGAAACTGATGCAGAAAGGCGATATGCTGTTGTGGAAAGAGAATGTCTGGCGATTGTATGGGCCCTGAGAAAATTCGAGGTTTATTTGTATGGACGGGAATTTGTCCTGCAAACTGATCATCAGTCACTGAAGTATTTACAGAAAACAAAGACTGAGAACGGCAGACTTATGAGATGGGCCTTGTTGCTACAACCATTCTCATTTGTTGTTCAAGTTATTCCTGGAAAGGAAAATGTGGGGGCTGATTACTTGAGCAGGTTTGCTCCGTTGGTTGGTTTTGGTGGGGGGCTATTTGTCACAAACCTGCTGTCTTAAATTTTTTTTTATTTTTATCCTGAAAGGGGACAGGTAACGGGACTGGAAGGGGGGAGGTGTGAGCGGAAGAGTTAATGTGTATCGGTATGAGGTCTGAGTGGGTGAGTCAGTGCCGGGCCGTGATGGCCGGCCGGCTGCTTAATTAACTGGTGTGACAAGTTGTTTTAGGGGGATGGTGACGAAGGGAGAGAGTTTTGGGGTTTCTTTGTTTCTATTGTTTCCATTGATTTATGGTGATAAAGTCTGTTGTTGAGAGGATGGGATGGAAAGAATGAGAAGAGTGTTTCGGTGTACTTTGATTTTATTCGTATGCTGGTTCTCCTTGACGGGAGCGGGGAAACTTGACGATCTCCTCGGGCGTTGGGAAAGTCTTGACCAGACTTTATGTACCAAGTCCTGACCAGGCTTGTGTTTATTTAGCAAGTCTTGACCAGACTTGAGTAAAATTTGTCATTTAAACCTGTTGAGGTGAGTGTATGTCTATGTTACTTACTGTTTTTAAATGGTGGAGTTTGAGAGAGTGATTAATATAATTTTTGTATGAGATAAATAGATGAATGTATGTTATTGTAGTGGGGGAGGGAAATATTTAGATATTGATATATTGTGGGTTAAATATGGTTATTTTCTGTCTAGGTTTACTATTTTTTTTTATTTCATTTTTTTTATTCATTCATCTGGACAATCAACTGTGCATTCGTTGGCGGTCGGGACTGGGAGGTGCCTGATTCAGAAGAGACAGCACCAGGACCGGAGACTGTGTTGTGTGATTTGTGTTGGGTTTTCTTTTCTTTTCTGAAGACTGTGTTTGGGAGGACTGCGCCTTCAGGAGTGGAGGACTGCGCCTTTATGAGTGAGGGGAGTATTATGTTTGAAGGAACTAAGGGTGAACATTGAATTTTTGACTGTGTTTAGTTGTTATTTTGAATTTAGATTTGTTTGTTTAGTTAATTATTAATTCTTCTTTTCAATTATATTTGTCTTTAAATTCAAATTGTGTTTGTTGTTTTAATAGTTACTGACTCGTCTGAAAGGCATTGTAGAGTGCAGGTGACAGGTGGGGACCTCCATGTGACTATTCTACACCTGGAGTGGAGCGTGGCCTAGTCAGCCCAAAGGGAAAGATGGGTACCTCCTAATGTTACCTCGTTTACACCCAGCTTTCACCATTCAAACACCCACGGTCACGTCGCACCTCCGCACGCCCCCCTCCACCCCACAGGTAATTCCTTTCACTCGCGTGCGCAAACACAGTGACGAAACAATCCAAACGACTATTATTAAACTACAACGGTCGAACATAAAATTAAACAATTAATCATATATCTATAATGAGATGCTGACAGAGTCACATACACCTACGCTCAAACAGAGAATTTCGTTCCTTAGTCAACTGCCACCTACGGCTATTAAACCTCTCAGGGACCGGTGTCTCTAGTTAAAGGACAAGCCGAATGCAACATTTTTTTTCTTTATGATCGGGTTAAGTTCATTTTAAAATCAATCAATCAATCAGTCCTCTTCGTGCTAGTTGCACATAAGGCCTCAACCAGAACCCGCCACTGATGTCGATCGGCTGAAACCAGCTCCAGGCGACCCCATGTCCAGCCCTTTCCTTTCGTTTCATCTCCCGTTCCACTGTTCTTCTCCAAGTTTCCTTTGGGCGGCCTCGTTTTCTTCGGCCGTCTGGAGTCCATCGTATGGCGATTCTGGAGAGGTCTGCTGGCGGAGCACATGTCCAATCTATCGCCAACGCCTGCGTGGTGATGGACTCGGTTTCAGTTCTTCCATTTTAAAATAGCAATTGCCAAAATATTAGTGCATAATTATGCTTAAAGATAAAAGCTTTCAAACATCGGCATTCTCGCCTGCCACTAGGAAAGCAAGAGAAACTTACTCTCCTATACTGAAGAGTTCTCTTACGCACCATCAGTATTTGTAACAGTGAGTGTGGCTCAGTCAAAGAAATCTGTTCATGTCTTCGAGTCAAACAAAGAAACATCGCTCAGGTTCTCGTGTTAAAAAGGCGAGGTTTTTTAAGCCCAGAAAATGAAACGGTTGATTTTGGAATACAGTCCTACAGATCTGAATTTAACTTGAAAGCTTTGACTGAAGTTAAAAAAAAAAATTAAAATGTTCAAACCGAATTCACTCACCAGACTGGTAAGTAAATCGTCTTCAGATCAAAATTTATTTAATGGGCAACAATCACGGACATTACAGTCTACACTGTATTATTATTGATTGTCTGTTACTAAGTGGACGCATTTGAGTTAATTTTTCCATGCGTATTATTGTTAATAAAATATAAACACATTTCAAATGTGCACTTATCTAAGATAAAGTCCTGTAACTTTTTTTATTTGATAGATGGTTAATTTCAAGCATTGCATTTTTATTTTGTAGTTACAACTGAGTGCTGATAATGACTGTTTTACCATTAAAAACATAACAATAGTTTGAAACGTTTATTTGTGTAAAAACTTATTTCTTCTTCATTTAGCTGCATGCAAAATTTACTTTTTCTTGATACTCACACGTGTTCTCATTTAAAGCTCATCATACGTTTATCACACTCAATTCTTTTTTTTTTTTTTAGCTGTTTTAAGCTCACATATCAATGGTGCACTCATACTGTCAGCTGTTTTTAGCGTTTTGATGGATAAGGATACGACTGATGACGTGTTTGTGACTGTCACGATGTTATTTGTAGACCAGAATGGTGTAGAAACAGTCGATACTGCATATCTGGTGCTTGATCTTTAAGCTTGTTACCACTAGTTGTGATTGTTTTTAACAGCTCGTGGTTTTGTATAGAAATCACTGCAGTAATAAGATCTTTTCATTTTACGAAAAGTCCAAAATTTGCTTGTGTTGTATAACTGGATAACACTCGATTTTGAAATGTTTTAAGATCTCTTCATTTTACGAAAAGTCCAAAACTTGCTTGTGTTGTATAACTGGATAACAATCGATTTTGAAATGTTTTGAGCAAATTTTTGAGTATGGTGTGGGGACAAAGTTTGCACAGCACGTTTGAACAGAGATCTGTATACACACATCTCTGAACAAAGTTAATCCACTGCTGTTTGTTGCCATTATCTTTAGGATTTCCTAAATGAGTGCAAACTCCATCTGAGCGTCGAGGAGAACATTCAACAACAGCACAGTGTGTTCTGGTCTGTTTTCATTTACCGATAGCATCTTCTTTCTTCCAATTCAGTTCATGCAGATGATGCTATTTTTAGAAATACTTGCCTTTCATCACTTTGTGTTTTCTCGACAAAGCCAGGTGTGCATAAGAGAAAAATATTAATTCTAACTCTCTCGTGCCTCTTTGTCGTAAAATACCACAGCAGAAGTATGTTTTTGTGAGACCCCATGCTCTGTTTCAGGCGATTTTTGCTGAGCAATCGGGTTAGCCTTTAAGTACGAGGAAAGGCAGACACTCTCTCTCTCTCTTTCTATTCCCCCCCCCCACACACACACACACACAAGCTATCTAGTGGAAAATCCTCGTTTCTTCTAGATGACGTTATAAATTTATTACCGTCAGCTTAAAAATGATGTCATTTGCCATTTGCGTCACTAAGATTTTCTGTACCTTGTTCTGGCCTATACACGACTGGTTCGTGACACTCCAGTCAAAAGAAATTAGTAGGGTGCACTATATGGCCCACACTGCAACTCAGTGCATTGCCGGAGATAACGGCATGTGCTGGACGTGCTAAGCAATCTTCTGTTGGTCGTGCCTTCGACTAATTCAGCCATAAAGCGTAAAGGCCGAGTGGTCAGTCCTAAGGAGTGCACACATGAACGTGATGTCACGCTAGGTGCTAGACCATGCAGTCGGAAAGAAACAAGTTCGTTCAACGATCGCGTTCGTTTCGAAGCAATGATTGACAGGTCTGTTACCAGCGCGGTGGTGCTGAGCGTCTGTGCTCTCGGTGTCTTGGGCATCGTGGTGTGCGTGGTGATATGGCTGCGCAAAAAACACAAAACAACCGGAGAACGTTTTCTCCTGCTGTTGAGCTTCAGCGACTTAGCGAGTCTGCTGACTATCGCCGGCAGAGAGATTAGCTGGCTACTCCAAACACTGTGCGGCCAGGGGCTGTTCCTAATCATGAACATGGTTCCCCGCATCTTCTCTGACCTGCTGTGTATAGCCATCGCCATCCAGCGATGCATCGCTGTTCACCGACCTCTTTTGGCCGTACTCCTTTGCACGATACATCGACAGCAAGTCGTCGTTTTCTTCCTCTTTATGCTGGCGCTGGTGCAAGCAGGCACAATCGGCCTTATTTATTATTTGCCGATAATCACAACACACTGTGGCACAGGAGTGGCTGCTTATCTCCCGTCATGGGAGTTATCCACCAAAATAGCCGTGATAGTGAACATGGTTATTTCCCTTCTTACCTTGATCATCTTGATCGCGTCTAACGTGTTCCTTCTGATCTCGTTGAAAAATGCGCAACAAGTGAGTTTGTTAAAACGTTCTCTTTTGCAAACACAGTATGAATTATGCTCAGTAAAATACATCATCTTATCATTAATTTCTTATCGCTTAAAATATAGTTACTACCTTTTTTTCAAAATATATGAAATATATCACACACACACACAATAAGACGTATCATGCTGTTAAAAAAATACATCCTTGATCACAAGTAATTTGAACACACGCATTAACTAACAATCACACCAAAGAAAAGATAATGACAGGTGAACAAACGACTGAACGGCTAACAGAATGACAGACAAGACAGACTGATCGTAAAGGGAGATATTTTCCAAGCTACCGAACACAGTGTAAGGTGCACGAACATTGAAAGTATAAAAGATCAAAGACCGTAAATGTACGGAAAGAATTTAAGCATTCATTTAAACAAAACCACGGAGTGCTGGCATGCTCTCACTGCTGTATAACAGTTTCAAGACCTCGCCGGGCGCCGGATGCACGAAAAAGCTGCAGTCAACGTAACTCGCCTTGTCATCTGCGTGTGCTCTCTCTCGGCACTGGCCATCCTCCTCGCCAACGCCCACGACATGTACTTCACTCTGAATCCCAATGGAGACATGCCGGGGGTTGTTATGTTTGCTATGGAGGTCCTACTAGCCCTCAACCAGGCTTCACACTTTCTCTTTTACACGTGTTTCTTGGACAGCTTCCGGTCCGGGCTGAAAAGATGTTGCTGCGCTACCCCCACGAAGAGGTCGGCCGATCTCCTGAGCAGCCGGGACATTGGGGTCATTACCCCAGAAAGTAACCTTTCCATGTTTGCTGGCGCTCCCAAAACTCGATCGCGTGATCTGGAATGCAGCGCCGACAACTGCACGGGCACATCTCGGACACACTCAGTCGTTGGTTAATTACGTGTGCAAATGAGATTATTCGCTAAGCCACTAATATATATATACATATATAACATTAGAGAGTTACAGCATATTCTCTTTTTTGCTTACGGAATTTTTCATGTTGTTTACCTCCGCTAAAATTAATTTATCGGACAAATAATTTTACGAAACCAAAATAAAAGAACAGAATAGAACAATAATGTGAAACAACAATTAAATACAGTTAGTAAGCACGCGTAAAATGCGCAGAAGAAATATTAAAGCGCAAAATGAACAGAAAAGAAAAAAAGAAAAAAAGGAAAACCTAACTTGCTGTAAGACATCCCTGATGTCCACAAGACCAAAAAACTTCGTTCAGGCATAATTAAACAGTTCCATTCTCGTTTCATGCAGCTCAGATAAGAGAAACAATGAATCTTTTTGCAAGGTGCATGGCAGTTAAGTATCTTATATATTGCTTCTCCGCATTGGCTAGCTAATAAGACTGGTGCGTACCTGCAAAGTCTCTTTAGTTCGTCAGGCAAAAAATATGACTTTTGTCATATATATCATCTATTTATAGCCGTAGTCATCATCACTTCATCGTCGTCGTCGAATTCGTCATCCATATTATCACAGTATATGTACTTCGCTGTCGCAACAATAACAACAGCAGTTACAAAAGTTTGAATGATACGTCAAGACTTTTAAAATGATTAAAGTCAGAAACTTCTTCATAATTTACTAGATTGTTTAGTGCAGAGGTTTTCAAACTTCTCCAGACGCGTACCACTTTCGAAAATTCGAATTGACCGAGTACCACCTCCCAACTCTACATACAGCCCCCGTAATATATATATACTTTCATTTTGGCGCATGGTGCTCGCGTACCACCCGTCATAGAGAAAGATGGGTAGAAAAGTAGCGGAAGGGGGGAGAGTAAAAAGGACTAGCATTGTGTGGACTTTGTTAGGAGTAATGCTCAAGGAAGATATTTCGCTCAGACGATCCTATAAATATGTGTGAAGGCGACAGTGTATGCGTAGTTTGCCGTTACCGACACGAACGCTTGACTCTTTTTTGACAAAGAAAACAGACCCCATATCATTGCCGTATGATTGACCTCAAGACAAGGTATGACCTGATAGGAGACAAAGATATAAACATCCCAGTGTGACATCGTGGGACCAGAGACGTCAGAATAATATCAATGTGACTTGAGGCCGATGTCTAACTGGAACAGCGCACGTTTTCGTGTAAGCAGATTCAGTCCTTGAGACCACCGTATTTCGAATTGTTTTTTTCAGGTACATCTTTAATAAATGTACTGAACCTTTAATATTTTATGGTGCTGACCTCATTCAGAAACGTTTTCTCCCATTCCCTCGCAGAAATTTCTCAATCTTTATCGGTACCTAAAATTAATGTCCATGTTGTTTTCACAGCGAATGTGTGTTTTGTCCTCGATCTATAAGTTAAAATTCGTCTGCAAACAGTCCAGCAGTCCGCGGTGTTGACTGTTGAATGCGTTTAGTAAGGAAAGGGTCGAGTGGTATGACTAGTTTTATTCTTCAGAGAAATGAGACTGGAAGCGTACGTTGTGGGCATTATTCTCGATTGGGATGGAGGTGGGACAGTGTAAAAAGTTTTGAGGATTGAAACAGCCACGGAAAACCGTTAATAAAGAACACGGATGTGCGTGAGAAATACTGGTTTTGAAATTTAACTTCGTGTAAGAAATGTAACACGAAATGGGACACGATACGTAGCGTGCAGTCATGTCCCTTGCCTTGAAGGCGCGAGGAGACGGTAGTGCAATTTTATTTACTTTACAAAGTACTAACGAGAAAGTAAACCGTACCTTATTTTCAAGCTGTTGTTCCAGATAGATTCTACAATATAAAACTACAAAATACCTGCTCTATGGAAAATAATGTATATATAGCGTGATATAAGAAATTCTCGTGCAGACTATTTTAATAACTTTTTCCACCTCCGTCAACACGAGAGCATTTGCATGGCTGCATAATTATTATCCTCACTACCATTACGTTTTGACACGAATGCAGACAAAGTACATTGTCAGTGTGTCACTTCATGCATGTGTACTTATTAACGGAGTAGTAAATCAGACGAAATTAAGACGAACGATTGTTGTTTTGAAGAAGGTGTAAGCGTTTGTTATGATCACAGACTTATGATCTCTCAAGTCTTTGGTTATGACGCTCTGCAGCCAGATGCGTGTACATTCGAGTAGGGAATGGAGCTTTGTAATACATTTTTAGGAAATAAGAGATGAAGGGAATAGTTGCAGTCTTTACAACGTAAAAATTGAAATATATGTAACATTCAAAAAGTACAATGGTGAGGACGTCGGGAGTCGATAGTGGACATGTAAAGGGAGAGAAATCTTTATTTACACAGTGGGAGACAAACCTAGCGAACTGTAATTTTTTTTCTCTATTTTTGTGGTCACCGATCTTTTCTGGATTTATTTTTACGGGCGATAAAAAAACACAAACATCAACATAAACAAAACACTAGGAAAAACTATTTTGTTGCTTTAGGTAATCTTTCCAAAAGTTTTGTACAGATTGTGTTATTGTCTTGGGCTTTGGCATGCTCATCAAGGGTCATCACGCTGTAGGAGATATCCTGGCAATTTTTTTTCTTTTGCAGACACTTCATGCAGTTGTCAGTTGTGCACAAGGCCAAATTGACAATGAGGACAATTGAAAGCATGGTTTTACCTGAGCATGTACATGCAGGGGGTCAGATGTAAAATATTCTACTTTTAATCTGAGAAGGAAAAGCAAAATCACAACGGCCAGATTATCTTTTTGCTGAATATGAATGGTAGACGTATTCTCACTTCTGGGACATTTCCATTAAAGAACTATTTGTGGAAAGCAGTGCATAGAACTAGTAGTTTTTGCATTTGGAACAACAAAGGTCCACAGTTTGGAGCATGCAACAGATGGATTGGATCAACAATCTCAACAAATTATTCACCTTTTGGAGGCCCTAAGTTGCCAGCTCCACCCATACCAGCAGGTTAGAGCAGACAGAACTGCTTTTAGTACATGGTTGACTTTGAATAACATTATTTCAATTTTGGTCTTTCACTCCTGGTCTATGAAAATATTATGTTGTTGTGATGATGCATAAGTCATAGTTAGGTGCATAAACCTTATGATAAATGTGAAGAAGAATTTTACATTAAAATAAACAAAAATTTTAATGATTTAAAAGATTGCCCAAAATCTCAGGTTCATTCACGTAAATTTATGTGCAAATGGAAACTTGAAAGATGAGTTACAAGCATAATTGACATTTAAGGTATCATTGGGTCTTTTCAGTTGTGTATAATATTTCACATGTGCCAAGCTTAGAAGTCTGATACTTTTTTTATTGTTATGGTCTCTTTAAGTGGTCAGAAACAAAGAAGTATGTTTGGATGAAAATGATATGAATGTTTTATCCGTGTATTTTTTGTAGCCATTTAAACTGAAAGAAGGGATAAAGAGGACAATATACTTAGTCTTCTGCTAAAATATTTAATCAAAATTGAAGAGCAGCTATCTTATCAGAAGACTTTAAGGTCCTTTTAATAATTTTACAAGTTTGGAATCCTTGATGTCAGTTATATGAATCTGACTCCTTATTCAATATTCAACGAAGCTGGTGACCATAAACATTTGTAAGATTTGCAGTCAAATATTCTAGATGAAGCATTAGTAAATATCAATATGAAAAGACACTTACTTGTGGAAAGTTTACTAGGCTGTTGCACGTTTTTGTTTACAGAAAAAGTATGTTTTACCGAAGAAGTGATAGAAGCATTGGCTTTACGGAAGCCAGTAGTGGCACTAGAAAGCACAATCATTACACATGGCATGCCATATCCAGATAATGCTCAGTAAGTATCTGACGCTCTCTTATTCTGTCTGCTTCTTTTTGCCACATTTTTTGCTTGCAGAATAATGCATTTGTTATGCGATGTAGCTGTTACAATGCAATTAAAAGTATGTGTGAAACCATCAAAATGGTTCCTTTTGGTGTAATCCTGAGGACTATGATATTATGGAAAGTGAGCAGAGAAGTTAGGCATCATTAATTAAAGCTGTGTTTCCTTCCAGGGACGTAAACAAGATATACCTAAATGTTTACACAAGCACACATTTGAACAAGTTCTTTTAGAAAATTGAAAAGGTGATAACATTTATTCTTGTCAAAATGCTAATAGAAGAGTCATGATAAATGTTAAATCAATTTAACATGATTATAAGTTTGGAAATGATCTCAGCACTAACATCTTAATCTTGAAGATTTGGTCCACATCATTTTTCTCAAATATCTCCTGTGTAGACTGCCCCATTCCATAAGAGCAGTTTGTGCTTTACCCAAACAACAAACCATGGAGGTATTTTCCAATACTCATTTCAGTGCGCTCTTGATTCATGCTCATTTCCTTTTGTAAATTGTCTACCATTGTACCAGTTCTTAAGAAAGCTTCAGCTCAGCATCCTAACAACTCAAGACCAGTAGCTTTAATGTTACTGGTTATAAAAGGCTGGAGTAAATTATTAAAGCACTGATTCTTAATGCCACTGAAGCTGATAAGTCCTTTGGTTATAAGTGTTTAAAATATAACATATTTGACAAATATCTGGGTTTGTTATTTTCAGAACAGCTATTGCTGTGGAAAATACAGTGAGAGAAAATGGTGCCACTCCAGCCACAATTGCAGTTTTAGCTGGATGTATTAATATAGGTGAGCGGCTGGGTGCAGCTGTTAACATGCTTGCTCTGGCTAATGACTAAAGCCCACTATCGACCTTGAGAATATAGCACTCAGTATTGTGCAGTAAGACCCCAAGGCTCAATATCTTAAAAGAAGGGGAAAACTAATTTTAAAATAAATTGTGTTCATAAAATCCTTGTATGCATGATGAATAGGGCAGTGACTACACATCACTGGAGGATGAGCTTTATGATGAGAGACTGCAAAAATAGTATGTTCTGGGCTTAATTTAATTTATTCACATTGAGTCATACTGTACATTCTTGTAAATACTGTATCTTAAGTATGTTTGATTTGTGAGGGAATGGAAACTGAAACTGAAGACTTACTGTTGTTGTACCTGTCTTGAAGGCATAATTACTTTAATTATTTTTAATAGGTTTATCAGAGGCTCAGATTAAACAACTAGCCAGCAGCACAGCTAACACTGTAAAAATCTCACGAAGAGATTTTCCATGGGTTTTGAGTCAGGCAAGTGGATATTTTTAATAGTAAATTTAATGATGCTAGCTTTTGTTGCTGAAAATGTGCCCTTGTAACATTGAGAAAACCTGAGTATAGATAAAGAATGTAAGAAACCTTTTTCCAAAACAGTAAAACTTTGTAATTTGCTTGTCTAAATTAAAATTGTGGAAATCCATCATGGATTCTGAAAAACAAAATTGTAACTGTGCACCCTACTATTATTGATAAAGGTATTATGCATGCTGTAGGGTCTCAGTGGTGGAACAACAGTCTCGGGCACTATGATAGCTGCCCATATGGCTGGCATACCTATTTTTGCCACTGGGGGGATAGGAGGTGTTCACAGAGGTGTAGAAGAAAGTGAGTTACAATCATGCTATTCTAAGTAGATGCATTGGATTCTAACTTATGGCACAGAAGTATTACTTTTATTACTTTTTAAATCTGAAAATTTTAAAAATATATGCACTAACATCCCACTGAAGACCAATGATTAACCATAGCTCCAAGAGTTGTATTTATTTGATACATATGGTAGTAAACTATTGAAAAGCATGTTGTGCAGTAGTTGTTATTCTCTCACTCACTCTCTCTCTCTCTCACTCACACACACACACACACACACACATGCATATATATATATATAACTTTTATAACTTGAACACTCCTGAAGATGAAAATTATAAAAGAATGTCTATTGAATAGGTATTTTGGAAACTTTCTTTGTATGTTCAGTTTTGGTTCTTTGAGGAACTGGCACTGGGAGGAAAACAATGTTTCTGTTTTAGCTATGGATATCAGTGCAGATTTAAGGGAACTAGGGCGCACACCTGTAGCAGTAGTTGCTGCTGGGGTGAAATCTATACTTGATATAAGTCGAACGCTGGAGTTCCTGGTAAGTTATCATTTACTGGCCGGAGTCTTAGATCATTAACTAAACGTTGTTTTGTATTCTCAGTCATTCTTCTCTCCCTCAGTCTCTGTCTATAAAACACTCAACCGTTCCTTTCTCTACCTCTGTCCCCAGCTTGGGTGTCATTCTCGATCAGAGTTTGATTTTTCGTCAGCATATTTTTCATGTCTGCAGAAATGCCTACCTTGAACTTCGCAGGATCAGTACCATTCATCATTATCTCACTACTGGTGCAACTAAAACTCTAATCTGTGCCCTTGTGCTATCCAGGATGGACTATTGTAATTCCATTTTACCTGGAATCCCCAAGTATCTTCTTGACAGACTTCAAAGGGTCCAGAATAACACTGCTCGCCTCATCTGCAGACCATCTAGATATGAACAGTTCACCTATCATTCGCACTCTTCACTGCCTGCCAGTCGTGGACATTATAACTTACAAACTTTCTACTCTGACTTACTCTGCCATTTCTGGCATTGGTCCTCGGTACCCCTCCAAACTCACTTCCATCTGTACACCTGTACGGCTTCTTTGCTCTTCTTCTAACACCAAGCTTCTGCAAATCCCACTAAGACAAAGACTTATGGACAGAGGTCTTTCTCATACCAAGCCCCATCAACTTAGAACAGATTACCCATCAGCCTTCAACACTCTGATTCCTTAACCACCTTAAAGTCCAAACTTAAAAAGCATTTTTCCAGAACGACAACTTCACTATGACCCTGTCCTGACATGAGCATGCATAACGAGTGTCTGTAATTTACTTTGTGTATGAGTGAGTGTATGTTGTAGAAGTGCACGAGTCTGTTGTATGCGAATATGCTACATGATTGTTGATGATTTAATCTATGTATGATTTATGTGAAGCACTCTGAGAAAATTTTTGAATAGACGCTATACAAATCTGCATTATTATTATTCAGTAATCTTGAAGAGAATGTGTGTGTGCGTGCGTGTGTGTGAGAGAGAGAGAGTGTGTGTGTGTGTGTGTTGGGTGGGGGGAGTTGTTATACCTTTTATCTTGCAACAAGTAAACAAACTGATGCAAGGAGCTTAATCTGGTATCTTCGTGTGTGTGTGTGTGTGTGAGAGAGAGAGAGAAGGAGAGTGGTGGGGGAAGGTTGTAAGTTCACAGCATTTTATTTTCTTCTGATTTCATTTGACTGTTATGCAGTTGTTTGTATGAATTTCTTTTCATTTGTGCTATGATATTTTATATGTGTGTGCACATGCATATGCAGACATGTGCATATGTTTTATCACAGTGTGTAAAGACAGTGTTATTAGTATAAGTTCTTTTTTGTTGTTGTTGTTCACATTCATGTATTTTTTTGAAGGAAACTGAAGGGGTCTGCATTGTGACTTACGGACAGTCACGTGACTTTCCAGCATTCTTTTCATCCAAGAGTGGTTGTCAGGCTCCATACAATATAAATCAACCAGAAGATGCTGCTGACATGATTGGTAATGTTGTTGTTGATTTCTGAAGGGAAAGTGCTTCCACTGCGAGGTGATTTCACAATGGGAGGATGGGGATCTTGGGGTAATGTGGTTATTGGGGAGGTGGGTGGGTGTAGGGAGTGGGGATTGGGGAGGGTCACTGTTTTGTGGCACTGTAGATGTCTGCTCTTGCTTGTGCCCTCTTTTCCTGTTGGTGTCTGGGAGGTTTGCCAAGTCTGCATTGGTGCTGAACTGTGTTGGTGCCCTCTTTTCCTGTTGTTAATCTGTGAGGCTGCCAAGCTTACATTGGTGGAGTACTGTGTTGGTGCCCTCTTTTCTTGCTGCTGTCATTTGCTATTGGTGCCTAGGAGGCCTGTCAAGTCTGGTGTACTGTATTGGTTACCGGATCCCTCATGTTGCTCTGTTCTAGTTTATTTAGCTTTCTGGTATATATTTAGTTTCTACTGTTTAACTTGGGTTTAAGATAAGTTGATACCTCTTTCTTGTGGAAGTTTAGTTTTTTTAATCTATTTATAGAAATATTTATGGAGTTATAACCCTTTCCTTATCTTATATTAATCTAGAGTTTGGGTGGGTTGTTGTTGTTGATGTTACTAATGAAAATATATTATGCCATAGTTGTTTAGGTGGGCTGAGGCAGTTACTGAGGTTGTATGCCAATCTATACTTATCTAAAAAATGTTTTAGTTCTCTTTCTGGTTTGTTTTCATTACACTCCAACAGCACATGTGGGTTCTAAGTCTATTCCCACAGGCACATGAAGGAGGGTCTTTGTATCTTGTTAGGTATTCTCTGTTGAGTCTTATTCTAGCTATTTTGGGTTGGTCAGACCTATTTGACTTTTAAGATCATCAAAGTGTTACTGGGTTGGTTGTCTATCAGTCTCCTAGTACCTGTAACGTCATTTTTGTATTTCTCTTGCGAGATAATTTTTATTTGTGGTTTTATTGCTATTCTTCTTTCTGCTGGTGAAATAGAGAGGCTTAGGGTGGTGACTTTTGGGTTTGTTTCATGGGCTAGTTTGTCATCCCTTTTATTCCAATATGGGAGGGAACCCAAAGGAACATAATGTTGCCATTTTCTTTGTTAATTTTATTTATGAGAGAGTATCTCCTATACAATGTCTATTCAGTTTGAGGATTTGTTTTTTAGCGCCTGGAGTGCTGACAGTGAGTGAGTCTGGTATTATTAGGTATCGTTGTTGCGTTGTGTCCTTCATTTGTGTAGCGTGTAGTGTTTAGGGAGCTATCAGTGTGGTAGTCAGTTCTTCTGTGAAGACTGAGGCATGCTTTGGGAGTCTGCTGGAGATGGTCATGTTGTCAGGATAGTACACTCCTAGTCCAGTTGTGTGTGTTTCTGGATCATGGGATCCATCACCATTGATCTGTGTGGTCTTTGTATGTGGTGCTTAGATTGAGCCTTGTTTCTGCAGTGATTTTTGTTTTGGTGTTCTTTGTTATAATTTGTGAGGTCAAAGTCTATCTGTGGTTGTGTAAGTGTCCACACACACTTATAAAACAACAGCAGAAAAATTGCTTTGTTTCCTTAGTTCCTAAGTGGTGAAGTATGTATTTAAAAATGAAAATAAAGACTTGCAGTTGCTTTCAAATTGATTTGGAAGAGTAATTGAAATCTTTGTCATTAATATTGCTGACTTTGTGGATGTCATTTTTATGTATACTGCATGTTACAGGCTCAACAGAACATTATAATGTGTTAGTGTTACGTACATAATGTAACAAAATAACAAAAGTAATTCGGTGTTAATTTTGTTAGGAAGAAAACTGCTGAGATCAGAGTTGTATTCTGTGTAGATAGATGTTCAGTGTTCTTTTTCATAAATGTGTTTTGTTAATGTTTCTGTTCAGCTGCTATTCAGCTAATGCAGCTGGCCAGTGGAATGTTGATTGCTGTTCCCATCCCTGAGAAGTATGCATTGTCCGGGGAGGCCATAGAGACAGCCATCTGGGAGGCAGTGAAAAAAGCAAAGTGAGTCAATGACGGATATAATGGAGAAACAAAAAAATAGATATATATATATATAAAGGGAATTTGATGGACATATCCAAGAGATGCTACTCAGCTTGCCAACCTTGCACATTATCTTGATCTCCTCTGATTTCCTCTGATTGTAACTTAGGTAGATTAGGTAAATTAGGGAATGATAATGCAATTGTGCAAGCACAAAATCCACTTTATCTTGTCAAATGGCCATGTGTCATAATAGGGACCGCCAGTGTAGCATGCCTCATAGACATCTCTTCCCCTATTAAAAAAACCTTGACCTTGAATGAAGAAAGCTAGATTCCACAATAAGTTGCAATCTATCTCCTCCTTCCTCCACCGTTTGGCTACTGTGCTGCAAAACAATGGAACTCTCTCCCTTTCCATATCCGCCACCTTCCTACAACTGAATCTTTCAAATCTGCACTGAAAACGCACCTCTTCCTTGAGCATTACTCCTAACACAGTCCACACAATGCTAGTCCTTCTTACCCCCCCCCTTCCCTCTTGCTACTTTACCCATCTTTCTCACAGAATCACTATATTTCTCTGTTCCTGTTACTTGATGGCTTTTGTTTTCTGTTTCGTCGTCAATACTGTTGTTTTCTTTCGCCCCCTTTGTTTTGTATCTACTTAGTCCACGTCTCTTCCTCGTTTTAAGCGCTAAGAGCATGCTCTCTATGAGCATGAATATGCGCTATAAAAATCTTCACTATTATTATTATTATTATTTCCCTCTCTCCCTCTCTGTCTCTCTCCATTTTCATTTTTCTGCCTCTTTCAACTGTCGAAGAAAAATATAAACTGGGTCTTAATCTCTGGTTTATGGAAATCTAAATGCAGTTTATTTAGTTAGTCATGGTAATTCATGGAACACATTGATATGAACATTAAGAAGCTGCTTTCAAAATTTTTTATGATAACAAGTGGAATTTAAGAAGAGTGAGGGTAAGGAATTATCAGAATTATTTGTAAAATTAATTATTCACTTTTTGAAATATTAATCTTGCCAGAGAAGCTGGTATCTCAGGAAAAGATGTCACACCTTTCATCCTGCAACAAGTGAATCAACTGACACAGGGAGCTTCATTGTTAGCCAGTATCCTTTGTGTGTGTGTTCAAAGAAAAGTTAAAAGTTTTGTCATGCTTAAATGCAATCATCTTGAGAGATTTTATTATGTTTCTCTTTTGTTATCTATGGCTTGCATTCTTTACTAACAATGTATGCTCTTTAAAATTCATCCCTTGACGCTTGCATAGATATTGAATTGGTGAAGAACAATGCTAAAGTTGCCAGTGAAATAGCTGTTGCCTTGGCTTGCAAAAGGGAGACAACTTTGAATTGCTCCATTCCACCTTTACCACATAAATCTACAAGTACTCATAAAGCAACCACCAAAGATGCAGTATCATTATCATCAAAAACTGCTAAACCTGTAAGTCTGTTAACAAAATTACATATTGATCATTTTAGATCAGCTATAGGCCATGTTAGGCCATTATTTATCATTGTGTATGAAACTTCATTGAAACAAATATGGTCGGTACGACAGAAAATTCAATAAATTGATGGTCTTGTTAACCAGATACATATATTAAATATTTGACTATATTTGGCAAATTTTATAGGTGAATGTTATATTTAAAAAATGTCCTTTGTCATTTGGCAAGAGTGCATTGCCATTCCTGTCAGTTTCCCTTCAGCACCATATTTAATTCAGGTTCACTTTTTTCCACCTGGTGGGATGGTCCAGACATTTTGTGGTAAAACATTTCTCTCCAGACCAGTAAGAATTGTGAGGTCAATGATGGAATTATGCTTTTGCAAAGATCTGGTCACAGAGCAACCAATGACAGCATGGGGCTTAATCATGCTTGAAAGCTCTGTGCAGGGAGATATACGTCTGTGCTGTTTGTGGGTGTATTTTATAGCTGCAGTATGACAAAGTTTTGGCATCTATTGTGACCCTACTGATGCTAACAACATTTGGAATAACTGTGCTGATGGTACATACATTAAATATCAATGTATATGGTGTATTTTTATGCTATTTCTCATGGCATGATTAAAACTGTTGCTGTAACATCCATCAGTAATTGCTAGTGCATATAAGTATTACTCACCAGGACTGATTATTGTAATGAAATTTGTGCATCAAAATGTACATATTCCTTAAGATGTGTTTTTTTCCATCATCAAGCAGTCAAGGATGGAAGACAGAGGTAAGAGAAAGAAATGTATATCACAGAATTGTGCTTATAGACTCCATATTTTTAATACCATTACTAACAATGGTGGGTGTGATTTATGCGTTGATGGCACGGTTACTAAACACCTTTTTGCTGCAATATAGAGAGAGTATGAGATAGCTGTGTTTTTATATCTTTATTTTGTCTTTAAAGGAAAATGAGACACTTATTCTGAGATTCTTTGTCTTCCTCTAAAAGGAAATTTTAATTGCCTCCTTTTTTTCCTCTCAATATTTGATACACTCTCTTCTTATCCTTCTCTTCCTATTTTGTAGTTTGTGAACATCACAAACATGCAAACCATTCAGCAGCCCGTTAATTTCACTGAAAAGGGAGTTTGCAAGAATCACTTGCATTTGTGGTGGCATGTCTTGAGAGCTTTTTAAATTACTTTAACTAGAAAACTGCTGGTAGAATTTGTCTGGTATGGTTGATAACCATAATCCTTGCAGTGCCTTTGATAATTAAAGCACTACTCTTAATTTGTTGTTGTTGTTGTTTTTGTTTTTCAGTTCTGTTTCTCAGTCATTTTATTCTCTGAAATGGTATTTCAGCTGTTAAAATTTGATTTGTAAAAGACATTTTTATGCTTGAAGGTACTACATAATGTGTCAAAAAATATCAACTGAATCAGAAGTTTATTGCTGGGGAAAAGAATCTGATGGGTATATATTTTTTTAGGGGGGTGGGGGCTTTATGAAGAGCCCAAATGAAGTGTTGAAAAGCTGTGTAACATGTGGCACATTATGAAGAGATAGCATGCTGCATGTGTTTCATACGATACTGTGTGCAGGTAAAGTGCTGTCTTCTTTATGTTTGATCTGCAGTAAAAGTGAATGTACATGATCAAAACATCTGCTTGACCTGCTGATTGATTTGTCCATAAATGATTTTGATATTTATGGGAAGACATTGGCATTGACAGTGTAGTCTTCGTAAGTGTAGTTAATAGATTCAGATTTGAAAAGCTTAGATACAGGCAAGGTATCTGAATCTTGGTGTAGATGTATGAAACTGAGCTCATTGTGGACTGCATTGTACTTGATTTACTTGTTTAATTTGGGGAGAATTGGGGGGTAGAGTTGTTTTCTTGTTTTGTTTTTGTTGTTTGTTTCTTTTGGAGAATTTCTTGAAAAGTTGTGAGCATTTAATTTTAAAGGAGGTATTTCTATTTTTGAAAATGTCAATATAATGTCGTTCTGTTCTTCATCTTATTATATTGTATACTTCAGCTACAGGCATCAAGTTGATGTCCATTGTAAATTTATGTGCAGTTGTGCACGAAGCTATGCTTGTGTTTGCAGAAAGTAAGAGTATAGTGTATTGGGTAGGAGATGGGTTGGGGGTTGGGTGCATGGGGGTATAGTTGGGTAGGGGGATGTGGGTGAATGTCAGTACTGGTTTAATCTTCTGTTTCTTTTATGTTTGTTTATTAAGGTGGTTGTAGGAGGAGCTGTTCTTGATTTTTGTGCTAAAGTTGAAGAGAATGAAATCAAGGTAGGTTCAGTCAATACATGCTGTGAACCAAATCAGTTTTCTTCAGTAGTGTTAGTCCTTGACTGCCTGGAATGCTTTCTTCCAGCTTACCCAGTAAACCAGGGTATATCATATCTTTTATAGTGCAAACTTGGCTTTTCATGTGTTTCATGTTTCCACAGTGTTCTTACACTGTTTATGACCTTTGTATTTTGCAGTCTCTTTTGTTTGTTTACAGACTTGTTTACAGTTGCTTTTGTAGCCTATGTCTCTGTCCCAGCAGATGTCAGGAGCTACTTACCCAGGAAAGTTGTATCAGAGTTTTGGAGGAGTGGGCTACAATATTGCCAACTGCATGAGCCGACTAGGCAGCAAGCCACTGTTTGTGTCTGCCATTGGAAACGACATTCATGCCTCCTCATTGCTGGCTTACAGCAGTCATATGGTAAATGCTGGTCACATCACACACTTTGAAATGATCCAAATATTCAGCAGTGACTGCATGTATACACTCGCCATACAAATATGCATTTACAAGCAAGCAACATATCCATTTACAAGTTTGGAAGATATGCATGCTCAAGCTTAAAGCACATTCAGTCTTGTTCTAGAGGGTAAACACCTAAACAGGGGTCATTATTCACACACAGTACTCATGCTCATATCTTCCTCTGTGTAAGCCTTATATGTTTACCTTTTTAGTCTTTCAGATTTTGGTCTTTTAACATAAAGTTGATTGATTGCATAATAAACATTTCCTTAACTTCAGAGGTCTTCTTTAGAACTGGCATTTGTCTGAGGGCAGAAAGAATTTACTGACAGAAAATACATGCTTGACATACTTATGTGCCTGGTGTGGCTGTGGTGTACTGGATTCTATAGGGTGGGTTGGTTGTATTAGGCTTTGCTGTATTTTCTAGGACATGAGTGGTGTCATACAGCTTGAGGGACACTCCACCCCAACATACTGCCCAGTCCTCACTCAAAGTGGTCATCTTTTGTTTGGCATAGGAGACATGGAGATCCATTCACAATTTACTCCTGATATGGTATGTCTGCCATCTCACTTATTTTTCAAAAAACATCATAGTTTTGTTTGACTTTACGTTGTCTGTAAAGAATTTTCAGTGTTTTATATATATATATATATACACACACTAGGTGTAGTGATGTCAGCAATTTTGATGCACATTTGACGTTTTGTACAATTCACTATCCTGATTTCAAATATGAAAAAGATATTTTCTGCATGATCTTTATTTTTTTTTTAATTTCCTGAAAGGATAGTTCTTTTGTTGTAGATGTTTATTGACGACATGTTATTATAGTATTACCATGCAGCTGGGCGCATTAGCGATGAAATTAATAAGTGACGTCACACATAGCAACAATGAGCAAGCGACTTCAGCTGTCAGTCTGAAGACGTTGCTCTGTAAACAAGATTAGAAATCACTGTTGTAGAACGTTCGAGCTACATCTGTTTCTTTCTGGAACCTTCTGCTTATCTGTGCGTGTAGTATATAAGCACATCTTCTGTGACAGTGAGGGTCGTATTAGTGATACAGTCACACTAGTGAATAGTGATACAGTGAGATATAAAGTAACTAAATAGGACGGTGTGATACATCTATTGTGGACGAATAGAAATATAGTAAAACTGTTGAGTAGTTGTACAACAATATAATAAGTAGCCTAAAGACAAGATCTCCATAGTCCATTGTCAGAACTTCCAATAACTAAACTTCCAGCTCATTTGCACGTTGGACATTATTGGACATTACTCAAGAACGTCAAGCTCCAAGTGTCCCGATTAATGGATGAAACAGCACAAGCAACAGAGCATGACAAGGAGACTGTAAAGACAGTAAATTTCATGGAAACTCTACATCATGTGTTTGACATTGCTGCCTGCCAATGTGAGGACCTTGGTGAATGCAAATGTGACAGACATGAAACTACCACAGCGAGAGTGTCAGTTTTGATGGACCAGAGAACAACACGAAAAATGCAATTGATAGAAAGATGAGAGCAATTATGAAAAGAAAACAAGCAAGGGAAGATTGGATGAAAGAAAAAGAAGATAAAGAAAGCAGAAGGAAGAGGGCAAGTGAGGAAGTGTTTGGAGTAGTGCAAGCAGAGTCAAAGTCAGCTTCCTGCAGTACCAGTGTAAAAGAGGCTGATGCTGCTAATGATAATGATGATTATAGTAAAGCCGACAACGACGACAATGTTGATGAGTGGACTGATGTTTTCCAACAAAAGGAATCAGGGATATGGTACCAATATCAACCATTGCTTTGGAAGCAGACCAGTAGGAAGTGTCAAATAAGGCAGCTATGGCCATCAGCACAGCAACATTGGTGGACTATGGCATTATTAGTTTGACCCCATCATTATTGTAGATAATCACACAGGATGGAGGGCTTGACAACAGTTGAGAAGGCCTATCAGGGAAACTCCTATAAACAATAATGGGAAATCATGGCATTATTTTTTTATGGCCAAAAACACATGACACTGGTGAGAGAGAAAAGGGGAGACAAATAGTATTGCATAAAGAAAATTGAAGAACACTATGTAATGATTGGTGAACCCAGAACTTTCTATCTGTGCCATTTAACACTGGAACGAGGCACAGGTTCTGCTATTGCTGACAGCATTCACAGTGCAACTGAAGAAAAGGGAATTACAGACAAGCTCATGGAAGTTGGAGCTGACAGCACATCTGTGAACACTGGGCACGTGGTGGGGCAATACATCTGTTAGAGCTTACACTGGGCACGCGGTGGGGCAATACATCTGTTAGAGCTTCATGCTAGTTGCCTTTTGCAGTGGTTTATTTGCTTTTTACACTTGAATGAGCTTCCATTGTGCCAACTCTGCAAAAAACTTATTGGCCCAACTGAAGAGCCCACACGGTGGAAAGAACCGATTGGAAATGCATTGGCTAATTGTGCATCATTGCCACTTTCTGGAGAAGGATTTTGACTCATTGCCGACTGGTGATTCTCTTCCAGAAATCAAGTCAGCGAACTTAGTAATGAGCAAGCCTACCTGTACAAAATGATCACAGCTATTAGAAGTGGAAGCATCAGTGATGATTTACTGCAGGAAAAGCCTAGGCCCATATCAATGGCCAGATGGCTCACAAATGCTAGTAGGATCTGTCGGCTGTATGTGGCAACACTGCAACCAAATAATGAACTGTATTCCCTGACACACTTTATTCTCTGCTGCTATGGGGCCACATGGTTTAGCATCAAGTGTTGCCCAAGATGCACTGACGGACCAAAGCATTTGCTTCAGCAAATTAAGCAACAGTTTGTTATCATCGGCCTTCAGGAATATAACATGCCCCATAGTGCAACAGAACGCATACTGGGCCCATCAGGAAAAAGTTCTGTCAGTGCTTGTCAGTAGGAAGGCAGCAGTGGACATGAGAAAGACCATTCGCCAAGCAGCTGTTGGGTCTCAACAGGAAGTCAGAGAATTTCGACCTCCCAAACTAAAGGAGAACGCTCAAACATTGCATCAATGGAGGAACTCACACTGGAACCACCTCTCACTCAAGACAACACTAGACAAACTACACCGGTTACTTGCAGGCCCTGCATGTCTACTTTAATATTATGTGCAACATAAATATACTCAGAAAGGGAAAACACACATGCACACTGACCAAATTCTAAATGAAAAAAAGCTCTCTCATCCACACACACTAGATAGCAAAGGTTTGCGCCTAATTAACTCAAAATTTTAAATTCACTTAAACATGCACATCACCAATGATGCCAGACAAATTCACGTATAGTAATCACAAATCTTAAAGAATTAAAACAAAGATTTCAGTTATAAACTAGCATTGATTTCTTTCCTTAGCCGAAGCTGGAAGACCAAAAAAAACTTGGTTAATGCATACTCATAAAGTCTCCACAATCACTGAAAGTTCATAAATACAGCTATGCTCACTAAGTTGGAGACAGTTAATTTGCTGCAGTCAAATGACAAAGCTTTTGATGCAGTTGCTTTGGATTCAACATCCTGACACAAGTTTCTATGACGCCATTGAAGCTTGATTTTTCAGGTGTAGCTTTCGTCTCCAGCTACTCAAAAAACTGTACTTATTAAACAATTTTACAAAAGATTAACAGTTGTCTTTACAAAAAAAAGCTTTTCTGACTCAAATAATGAATCTTTCAAAACCAAAATCGAACAAGGTGACAAAAATGGTCACTGAACCTTGTTTGGAAAGCACAGCTTGTCTGGATGGCTGCTGTGACAATGGGAAGTGAAGAACTTTCTGGTGTAATTTATGCATCCACACTACCCCTTCTAGAACCTGGACATGCAAGCTTTCAGTCACTCACTCATTCACTACATGCAGCTCAATGTGCAACATGCCACACAACTTTCACTCCGAAACAGACACACAGTGTTACCTGTCCATGATATTTTTATGCATACAAATTCAAAATTTAATTAGATGAGAATATAGCAAACAATTGGCTGTGATCTTGTGAAATTTCAGCATTGTATTTAGGCATGATGAACAACGGGAATGAAGCACCAACTGTTGCTGCTGATGTGCTGTTGGCTGGCTGATGCTGAGAATCTCTTGCACACTAAGAATCACTGGCATTGATACTTTTTGTGACATCAAGACATCTCAAGAATAGTTAAATGGTGTCCTACTAATATAGGAAAAGTGCACTTCCCAACCTTGCGCTAATTATACTTATTCATGGTGAAGCTTATGTGGTAGCATACTTAAGAGTCAACCTTAGTGTTCTCTGCTTATTAATCATGGCACCTGTGATCTACCATTAGTTTGATCTACAGAAAGAATGAAGGGCACTGTAGAGTTGCTGTGATGATAGACTAACAGTGTTGCTGTCATAAGAATGGATTTTGATGCTTCTTGTAAATTGTCAAAGCCAGCTTCTTCCATGCAGGTTAAATATCTGTATGTAAGAAAAGAATTAATGTAATATCTAATATTACCAGATGGATTCCTTAGACTTGAGATTTAAAAATTGAAAAAACATAGATGAGAGTTCGTGGTAGTTGTATTTTTTTCTCTTTCCAGTTGAAAAATTTCCAAGATGCTATTACTTCTGCACCTCTGGTTTGTCTGGACGGAAACTTCTCTGCCACTTTGATAGAGCATGTCTGTCAGCTTTGTGAAAATGAAGGTGTCCCAGGTTGGTTTTCTGTACCTTCTTATTCTCATCATTGAATCTAATTTAGATTCAAATATGATATGACAGGAGATGCAAGCAAAATAAAATCTGCATCTGGTTTTTGCTGTGACTGATTTTGCTGTGAAACACAATGAACTTGGTCAAATCGCTTAAAACCTGATGGGTATAAATCATCTGATCTCTAACGTTGATAGCAGGAGTTTTTCACTCATGCATGCTTCTCTTCATATGGCTTATCCTGATGGATATAAACCAGAATGAAAATGCTTGCACGTATGCACACGCACACACACATTCTCTCCTTTGGTTTGTATGGGTGTGAACATGTTAAAATTACATTCATCTATCACTTCAAACATTTTTTATTTCATTGTAAATTTTTTCAGTGTGGTTTGATCCTACTGATGTTCACAAGGCAACAAAGCTATTCCAGACTCATGCATGGAAAAAGCTGACATACATTTCACCAAACCTCAGTGAAGCATGTCATATGTGGAGTGCACTAACAGGCAAAACTCCAGGTCAGCCACTTCTGATTTGTTCAACAGATGTGTCAATGTGAAGTACATATTTCTTTTTCCCAAGAGTGCAATGCGAGGCAGGTTGCAGATACCAAGATAGTGTTATCATCATAGTTAAGTTCAGAATTATATCTGCAAGCTTATTTATGTATATTACTTTTGGTTTGTAAATTCCATTCATGAAAATTTTAGCCAGTTACCAATACAAAAAAGTTTTCATCTTCCCACAAAAATTTATTTTGTTAGAGTTGCCAGCTGACCTCTCAAAAGATGCTGTGGTGAAAACAGCAGCGCAGTTTTGTCGGGATTTGCTACACCATATTCCTGTCATTATAATAACACTTGGCAGATATGGTCTGCTTCTTGCAGAAAGGCATGTAAGTTGCAGGCTTTATTTGAATAAAACTTGATACTTTTTTGTTTTGATTTGGGTAAGATATTTGGCATAATGTCTGCACACTAAGTTGTCCTTTGACTTCTAGGTCATTGAAACTGTTGGAGAAGGCACATTTCTGGGCCAGTTTTAGTGAGGGTAGTTTCCATCTGCTCTCCCTTCTTGCCTTATCTTCTCCAACCCTCTGTGGAATCAGACACTCATTCAATAGCTGGATCAAGTGGGGTTAAGTTCGCTGCACCACATGGGCATTGAACTGCTTGCCTTCAGTCCTGGATGCCTGTACTCAACCACAGCCATGCACTTCTCCTTTACACACATTACTTGTCTCCTACTAATCTTTGCTTGTCTGTGTGAATACAGTGGATTTTTTCATTTTTCTGCTTATATTTCTCTATACATTGACTTTAGCACTGAAACTATAAGCGGGTTAATCTGAAGGACCATTTTGTTGGTGCTAATAAAATTTGTACGGAGGATGACAGAATATCATTAAAGCCATTGAATGGAAGAAATCCTCAAACTTCCAAACAGTTTCAGGACCAGACAACTAGCTTGTGTATAAGAAGAGTTTGTTACAGCCTACAAAATAAAAGGTGCATTGGTATTCTGTGGGCAGGCAGGCTCCCAGTCACTGAAGCTGTACCCGCCATCACCTCCAGACAGTGTGACAGAAGTTCTCAGTGAATCAGGAGCTGGTGACTGGTAAGTGCATCGTGTGCAAGAGTGTATGTGTATGCAAATCTATAGTTAAGCAGTCAATGAATCTTATGTGACCTTTAATCCATTGAGAGTATATTTGTAGATACATGTAGGTGCATTGTATTTGAGAACATCTTCCTAACAGCTTTTCATACTTTTGTGCAGTTTAAACGGCACGATGATTCACTTCATTGTTCAAGGATATGATCTTGATTTTTGTGTGAAGGCAGGCTTAATGGCTGCTCAACATTCACTGAGATCATATGATGCAGTTCCAATTTCCATCACAGAAGCCAGTTTCACACATGACAAAATACAACAGTGGGCTCATTTCCAAGTAGTCAATATTGTTTTGTAGAATTTTGATTTTTCTGAAATATGTTCATAAAGGGACCAATGATTTCATTACAACGCCAATTCCTAGTATGTATTTCACACAACAAGAGAGTAAAATTTTGCAAAATAATTTAGAAAGCAAAGATGGTTTTATCTAAATGTAAATGTCATCTCATGCTGCATACTTTGTATTCTCCTTCAGTGGATAGCCATGCTGAGGCCTTTGTTTTTGGTGCCACATCCCATAAATCCTTTCATAAGTGAAAGAAGCTAACATCACTGTCTTGCATTTATACCTGTTGACAGTTGTTAGGATGGGAATAATTTATTAAACTTAAGCACCATTCACATAACCAAACAATGTAACCAGATATTTGCAAAAGAGCACCAAGCAGCAGCAAGTTCAGATACACTTTATTATGGAAATTCTCCAAAACATTTTTGAGGACAAAAATATTTCTCAGAATATAGAATACCTGAAGATGGAACTTCGGGAATCAACTCTTAACATTCTTGTAGTGGATAAGGAGTAATCAAATCCCTTCCATGGTCACCATGTTACCATGGCCTTGAGATTACTACTAAAATAATGAAGTGATGTTTGCAAATGCTGCAGGTTTCATGCTGTCATCTTGTACACATCTGCATCAACTCAGATTTATCTGCATGAAACCTGTTATATAATCAACACCCCACTCTCAGAGAGAGAAACAAGAACAGTGTAATGAAGTAAAATGGTGATTTTTGACCTAAATGTGAAAAATATTATAATATCAAGTCCCTTTTTTTTGTTTGATTGTGTGTGTGTGTATATATAGGGGTTTATACAATAATTTTTTTTAACTGCACTTTCAGGTTTATGCACATTTTGGGTTGATCATAAAATCTGAAACTCATTTCCTATTACAGTCTGAAAGAACCCTAAAAAATCACAATGTCCACCGAAGATTCAGGCCAACGATTTAATTCACCTGTGCCACATTTCTTATGCATACCCTCTTATATATTTGTACAAGGAATATTGCCACTCACCTGCTATTTATCATATTGATTGGCAGTACACACATCCCTGTTATGCATGTATTCAGACACACTCTAATGGTTATTCAGAAAACCCATTTAAATCAGTTATTTGCATGTCGATTTTTCCTTCATAAGCGTGGTCATGGCCATGAGGCACAAAAGACCCAGACACCATGCATTTTCCTGTTTTTGAAATGTGGCAGGAATTTTGAAATGTGGTATCCATTTTTTTCATGTTCATTCGTAAAAATAATGATAGGATGAATTATCACTGCTAAATTTGGTTTTAAATCTGTGAAAAGTAGTTGTATTTATCCTGTAATAGTTGCAGAAGATGGTGGATTATATCAAAAGAATAGCATGAGTTAATGCATTAATCGGTTAAACTGCAAAATAATCCTTTTTTTTTTTTAAACATACGACATTTATATACATTCTGAATTCAAGCTCTTCTATGTACAATGTTTAACAGAACAAGCAGGCTTTCATTTTTCAAAGAAGTCCAAAAAATAATGTGGACTTAAAAGAGTACATCCCTTATGTCAAAAAAGATCATAATCCTGTTAACATGCATTCTACAGAAACCTGATATCTTTAACACACGTGGTTTCTGCTCATTCATCTGTGGACTATGACAGTTACATCACAGTACCATCACTTCATCATGGCCATAGCATTTTTTTTTCAACTGCTAGAAATTATTTTGAAATAATCTTTAAAGCTCCATGAACAGGACTGATAAACTTCTTTGCAATTTTAAGTAATAAACATCATAATAAAGACATGCTGATCTTGTTATTGGAATGCTTGCACCACATGCACTTGCACAAAAACACTCTCTCTACCCACCTTTCTCATTACTCTCCACACACAACCCCCTCCCTTTTTTTTTTAAACATTTAGCTGTAAAATCTCAAGCACTTCATAAACCTGGAACAGAAGCAGTCCCTGTGATTTCTCAATAGCAGTACACAGTAATATGACACACACTTTCATTCATTTAAATGTTTAGATATTGAATGGTCTTTTTATAACTGTGATAACTCACATGTTAGTTTTTGCACCAAAAGAGTTTTGAACTTGATTTATACAAAGGGGTGAATATGTCGATGATGGCGATATATACAAAGGGGTTATATAAAAACCTTTGAATAATTCAACTGTTAACTATATCAAAGAAAGATAAGGAACCTTTAGCACATGTAATGCAAAAAAATGTGGTTCCCAAAAAACTGTACAAATGATGTTCGATTGATGAGTGGATGAAGGATATCATGTACAAGAGGTATGGCTGGCTCTGAAAAAGGGGAAGAAAATTACTAAATCAAATGATAGAAATGAACTGATTGATAAAATTAAATGCAGTATTTTTTTCATCGATCATTAAATGTAGATGGATGGTACTAAAAGGTAAATATGCAACTTTGAACTATCTATGTCAAGGGAAAATATATTTCAAAATAAACACAACATGGCAATGAACATTTGCAAACATTTTATGTTCTTGTGCTTATTTTCATTAACACAAAATACAACCCCAATCCATCGTCAGGGAATCACTATATTCTTAAACATGGCATAAAATTGTTTTACAGCTGCTTCTGCTATCTGTTGCTAAGCTGATCTCTGATCTAAGGTAGAATCAAGGCTGAGAAAATAAAGACTGCTATTCTCTTTAAGTTACAGAACTTTTTGTCTTCCCATAGAACTAAACAACCTGACCCTTTACTAAAATTTCTAGCAAAATGAACTTCAAAACACTCTCAATTTCTGAGTATAACAGCCAAGTGATACTCATAGCAAATCAGTCACAATAAATCAGTTTAAACTTCCCTAAAAGTGAGAAGATAACGGAAATAACATGTAATTTGCAACAAGACTGAAAGATGGCAAAGCTTAAACTACATCTAAGTCTAAATTTATAATACTTCCCCTTCCATCCAAAAACTTACTTATTGCAGTGAAAGACACTTCAAATGTAGCATTTAAAAAAAAAATCCTTTGAAAAGAAAATATATACCTTTCACACAAATGACTCGCCCACTCGTGGTGCATTTTCAGGCTTCTTCATGGGCTGTGGAGCATTCATCATTTCCCGTGGTGTGAATCGAGTGGAAGGAATTACTTGAGGTGGTGGCCGAGATGCCATAGCTTCTTCCTCCTTTTCAGCAGCATACTGAGCTTGCCGTTTGCTCATTTCTGCTGCAGAGTCCAACTGATCTTCATCACGATGAGTTTTGTCCTAAATTTTTTAAATGGTAAAGGTAATTACTTGAGCTAATGGGAAGCTGGATTTTCTGTCATGTTGAACCACAACAATTATGAAAATGAAATGGCTGCACATCACACTGGATTTGCGATCTCATCATAAAGGAAACAGACACAACATGGAAAATAATAGCGACATGTAAAAAGATATGAAAGCTATGAGCCGTCATTCATTTTCTAAACAAATATATCATGAACATAATCATCGAATGCTTTACTGCCTTTCTTAACTGCATAAATGAATATTTCAGAACATACTCAAACTAAAATACAACTGGAATATCCAGCTTTCTGTTGCTATATTATTCTATAACTTGCAGCATCGTAGACATATAATGACAGCAGTGTATAAAGTATTGACAGGAGCACTGCCAACAATATACTGTTAATTTTTAGTACTTTATTTCATTTTCTTTAAATAACATCTTATGTTCTGCTAAGCCTGACCTTGTATATGAGACCAAGGACAAAAATAACCATGCCACCAAATGCACCAAAAAAGCCAGAGAGAACACAACAACCATAACTCCAGGACAAATAGTTCATCCATGGTCGAGGCATCCAACTGGAGTCATGACTCATTTCCGCAAATATCAAAGCAATCATGAACACCAAAAATGCTGTAACAGAGCAAAGATCATGACATTCTGCAGTCATACAAATAAAACGGTGAAACACATCTCATATGATCTTGTGCTATTAACTACATTTAACATTGCCTTCTTGAAATGAAGTACTACATGTATATGCACTTTCCCTGTTTTTAAAAAACTGAAATTAATTTTTTATGACAAGAAAAATCTATAATTTTCAAAATTCTGTTGTTTCGCTACTAGCTATACCTGATAAATATCAAAGATACAGTGATGTCTACTTAAGAACATGTTTTTCTGAATTCATGTTTCAAAGAAAAATTCACAAATTTGAAAGTTTCCCCTTAAAGCTTTCTTGATCTTTCATGCAGCTAGGCTATATCAGCATGCCATCTATGTCAACATCTTACATTTTTCTTTCATGTTTCTTTACTCTTATCAGATGTACCACAATGCAGACTGATCACACTAACATAACACTAGCTAAACAATACTGTCGAACAGTAATAATAATAATGAACATTTATGGAGCACTTTTCTAACGATTTGCTCAAGGCGCTGTACCAACAACTATACAGACATATTCTCATATAACAGACACCGCTTACTTCTACAACAGGTTGATGAGGATTTAAAGTTAGGTTTAAGTTTTAGAGAAGAGGAAACAAAACGAGCAACGAGAATTAGATCTAATATCTATGTAATTGTGAAGAATGGCAGCCATGAAAAATAATTGACAACAAACAGAAAATAGGTCAATTACAAGTAGTAAATAAAAACCAAAGTAAAATTAAGAGAAACAAGAATGCAACATGCAATTAAAAGAAACCTATAATACGAATAAACAGAGAAGTTGAACAAGAACGCAGAAAAATCAATGGAGAACAAAGCAACCCAGCCTCTCAGGCACAACCTCATTTCCAAAACAAAGTTAAATATGATCAGGAATAATATGTATCTTTGACAGAAGAAATTTATGTTCATTTCTGTTGTGAAACACTATGGTCTGGTGATACTATCTGATGATACTACACACATACACACACACCAAAGTCTTAAAATTCCCCTTTTGTTTGTTAGTACAGATCAACAACTAATGATACAACTAAATAAACACAAGTGAAGCGGAACAAATAAAACAAAAATTAAACAGAACAAAGCAAACAACAAAAAGAGACTAATCAACAAACAAGAATACAGCAAAAAAAACAAACCATGCAAACGACCTGGAAAGGCATATATCATATCAAATCATGTTCACCTATGATATATCCACTTTTTTGTATATCTGGCCTTTTCTTATGGATCATTTACATGATTATGAACTATACTGGGTTACAAGTCCCTATAATAATATTCACCACACTCTCATTAATTCTTTGTGACAACCTCAGACAATTTTTGTTGAAGACACAATATGACAACATTGGACCCACCTGATACTAGCATCAAAGCAGCAATGATGATGAACATTCTGCCTACATCCTTCTCGTACAGCTTCCTGTGTGTTTCACCCACAATGTACAAGATGAGCAGTATCATTACCGCCAGGTCCAGAAGCAGCGTAAGCACGCACAGCAACTGTATGATTCGGAACCATGCTGCACACATGGTCACATGCCACAGTCATTTAACTGAACATAAAGAGAAACTGATAATGAGAAGTAGAATTTGTACACAATAATAATAATAATGAAGATTTTTATAGCGCATATTCACACCCAAGGAAGAGACAATTATATAGCATCTCTCCAACCCACAAAGCATGAGCTGAAACATGTGAGTCAAGGCTTGTTGAGAATTTCTGGATCTGATCAACTTAATATTCTACAGTCAACCTTCAGCTGATAACATTCTTACTTGCAAAAACCTATGCAGATGAGACCCACTCCACCTCCACTTTCCTTTTGGGGAGTTGGAGGCAGGGTGAAACAAGATAATCCTAAACATCTTCATAAAGATTTTGATCCTGCTTAGTCCTCTAGTCAGCTAACTGCATTTCACTTTCTTAACGATCGTAGTTGAAATGAAGCTTAGATATCTTTGTGGATTATAAAGTCCTTTACTTCTGTTCCTGCTCGTCTTCCTCCATGATGCACGTCAGTGTCTGATGATCACGTCAAACGATCAACTACGTAACGGCGACGTAATAATGTCATAATCTGTGTACACCTCTTATGATCTTAAAATCGTAGACAACGGTAAAGAGTTTGCCGAGCATAGCATGCTATTTATGTTGCACAAAATACCGGAAGTGAAGTGTTAACAAGTGTTTCTGTTGTTACACACCTGTTGTCAGTCTGGAATATTCTGATAAAAAAGGGATGTTACACGAAGTGTGATTATACAGATGGATATCTCATTTATACATTTAAAAACAGAACATTTCTTACGCGGCATAATTTCGTTGGCGACTCGCACGAACTCTTCGGAGTGGATCCACCAACAACCAACGTAGGACTTCATGGCTGGGTCCTGGGGTATTATGAAGCCATACAGGCACACATGCCAGAGTCCGATGTTGCCAAACGAGCTATGGACTCGCGTCCACGATTTGTACCAGAAAGGCGACGTGAAAGCGACGAACATCAGCACGAAAGCTGTGACCGAACATACCAGCCCGACCCGATAAAACAGCGCCTTTGCCGACATCTTGAATTTTTGAGACCCAGGTAAAACTGTCGTTTGTCGTGACTCGTCCACGAAAAGGTAAGTGCGCGATGGCATGTGGCTGGCAGTATCACGGCGCGATATTCTCACAAACTTTAAGCCTACTATAGAAATGAACAGCGCAATTTCTCTCAAAACGATGTGTTAAGCGCGCTAAACCTGAACTGCCGTTGTCCTCTGTCGTACGCTGGACGCGTCTACTTTTCGACGCTCTTGAGTGGGGGGGAACACCTTCTTGTTGACAATCTTCATATAAACGTGCGTGTTTCGTTCTTCGCACAGAAAGGTCTTTGGTCATTGGAAGCGATCTTATTCTTTTTTTTTTAAATAAAGAAAGCTACATCGGCGATATTTATAATAACTGTATATGACTGCGTGTGCACGTACATATGTGTGTAAAATCACCTTGTGACTAAACATATATTTCAAGACACTTTTATTTGAGTAAAGGAGAAGTCTCTGGATCCACAATGAATGCAGAAATCACAGTGAAAGATTCGATAATGGCAGTAATACTCTCAATCGAAATGATTGATGAGACAGTAGCGTCAGTATTATTGATCTCATTTCAGGTTTATTAATATGTCGGTAATCAGGCGTGGAGTGGAGAAACTTATAAGCTGAAAGAGATGGAATCAATGAAATGCTTTTAGCGAAAAATGTGTTTCTAAAACAACACGCACACACTGCATGTCGATCTCATTTGATCTCGACACTCAAACGCATTGGTTGGTTGGTTGCTTTATTAGTTGCTGTGGCGGGAAAGTGCTTCCACCTTGAGGTGATTTTGAACTATGAGGGGAGAGGAAGGGGGGAGGCAACCGAGTACGCGGAGAAAACCCCAGAGGCAGCCTTTGTGTCATCACGTGGTGTCATATAGTGTCTCGACGGGTAAGCGTATGGCCGTAAACGTGTAGTGGTGAAAACCTTCCACCCCTGGCACACCTGTACGTTGTAGACTCGCCCGCCAGGAATGTCGTTTGTGTCATCGAGCCTCGATCACGCACGTTGAAAACTGGTTCGACAAAATGGCGCTTACGAGGACGAAGCGTCTTGTCACAATTTTCGGGCTGGTCTTCACCTGCTTGGCCTTTGCGTGCATGATAGTATGCTTCACGACACCACACTGGCTGGAGAGGTTTCCTTACAAGCGAAATACCAAGGTATTCGTGCGGCTGGGCCTCTGGGAAGCCTGCTTCAATGACTGGCAGTACTACAAAGATTACCTGGGCAAGAGGTACAACGGGTGCTGGTGGATCTTCCACTTCGAGTACCGTCCAGTTTGGCCCTGGCTAAACCCCCGTAAGTGGTCAATCTGACTGATAGTTGTAAAGTTAGACCAGAGTTTTGAAGAGGGTAAGATCTGTACAAAATTTCCATCACTCGGTCCTTTCTGTAAGAAATTAGAACGCTTTCAAAATACCGGAAGTGTTGCTCAAAATATATTGAGAGTAAAACAACACATCCTGATTGTAATTTCTCTGCTATATTAGTTGCAGTATTAGAAGCAGAATGTTTGTAATTCTTTACTATGAGACTACACATTTGCAATGGCTCTAGCAGCTTAATGTAGTGCAGTTGAATTGTTGCTTATATTTTATTTTGTTCATATAAAAATTTTGTTGTGTCAAGTGATGGGTGCCAGAATGAGACATGCCATTTATGTCATAAATGATATAACACACTAAAGACAGATGTTTCGAATGTGTGGAGCAGTTATTAGTGTTTTGGGGTTTTTTGTGTTGCAGCATGGCTCCTGGCCGTACAGATCATGATGACCCTGGCTTTGATGTTACACATGACTACCATCGTCTTCAACATTCTCTATTTTGTTGGTTGCTGTCCACCACACAAAGAGCAGACCTATGTGCGTGCATCATGGGTCATGAACTTCTTAGCAGGTACTGTCATGACTTTTTTAATTTCTGTCCTTAGTAAGAGGAATTCTAGTTGTGCTGCATATCTAATTTTCTTGAGAGCAGAAAAATCTCCATAGCTGTGGCTCTAGAACGTCAACATATTCAGTCTGTCTTCTGCAGCTGTAACGTGTAACTTCTTTAAATCTATTGTAAAAATATCCCTTCATTTTAACCCTCTTGGTTCAACATAAAAATATAACATTACAATAACTGGCTTATAATTGAAGAATGCAAAGACGACAGTGGTGAATTTTGTTTTTTTATTATTGCTGCTCTGAGATAAACATTAGACCAAGAAACCTATACATTTTTGGAAAAGAGAAAAGTTGAACTTTGCAATAAAAAGTAATGAAAATCGCCTTGCCCGTGCTACCCGGCAAATTCACAATCGTGGCCTTTCAAACCAAGAGAGTTAAATCATGACTGGGGCCTGTAGGGATTTCTGTACATGTAATGTCAATGCAAATACTGATACACTGCTCATAAAGTAGATAAATGAAAAAAAGATCGGTGAATGTTAGCAGAAAATGAAATGTGCCTTTGGGGATTAGAATCTGGATGATGACCATACATTTAATGTCAATGCAAATACTGATACACTGCTCATAAAGTAGATAAATGAAAAAAAGATCGGTGAATGTTAGCAGAAAATGAAATGTGCCTTTGGGGATTAGAATCTGGATGATGACCAGGGGTTGTAACATAATACTTTTCTTTTTCAGGTGCTTTTATTGCCATATCTTCCATTATTTTCGCCATCAAAGCTGACACAGATCGCCAGTGGCTGCCAAACCCTGATTCCAATTTCCTGTCATGGTCCTTTGGTTTCTGTGTGCTGTCTGGCTTCTTCTCTTTGTTTGCAGCTGTTTGCCTTTTAGCTGACTACATGCGTTTCAAGTTTGAAGACGAAAAAAACAGTCGTGGACCAGCTTATGCAGTTAAGGCTAACCCTAAGTTCTAATCTTCGAGTGTGTTAGAGGTGAACATTAAGTGAATCTGAAAGTGGAAAGTATCTTTGGACATCTTTATTTTATTCATATTTTTTGTGGAGATTCAAACTTCATGAAGTAGGTAACACTGATAAGAAATAGAAAAACTCTGCGGAATATCTCATATTAAAAGTCCAGTGTAAACCACGTATACATGTAAATATTAAAATCTTGCTGTACCATACTTTTTCACCGTTTAAATCCAAAGGCTAACACAGTCATATATTATCATTACCGTTATATAATAAAGCATGGGTGTGTGTGTGTGCACGCCCATGCATGCTTTTTTGTGAGAATACACTAAATGAGTATAAGAGATTAATAATTACTAATGAGTTATCCTTTAGGGTATGGAGGGGGATTTTACAGCAGGACTTGGAAGCAACTGATACAGAATTCCTCATTGCACTGTATATAAAACTCCCAGCATTTCTGTTCAGTCAGTTGTAAATACTATGTAATTATATCATTCCTTCATGTACATAAAGAGTATACATCCATAGATGATTTTAGTTTGATTAGTAAACATTCTTTTTATACTCATTTGTTCACACTATTACTTGTGTTTTTCTCTTGCAAGATATATTCACACCAGTTTCAGGAGAGAACAGAATATTTACATGCTATGCAATTTAAGATACAGAGCTGATCATTCACAATGTCCATCCCATAATATTACCACTTTTATCTTGATATGTTCCTTTATCTTCATTCAGTTGAATGTATTATAAGAACATTTTCAAAAGCTTTCATACATTTTTCAAACATAAAGGAGTTTGTCTTCTATATATTTTGCAATGATCAATAAAATGTTAATAACATTTGAGTGACACTTTTTTAGGTAACATGTGGTGTGTGTGTCCATCGTTGACTAGAAGGTTTACTGGAGGAAACTATTTTATCTAAATAAAGCAGCGCTATAGTCTTCTAGCCTCAAAATCTGTGTGGAAAAAACTTGGGGGGGGTCCTTCAACGCAGGCTTTTAAAGATGTTCACCTGCACTCGAAAAGAGCTTGATCATTCTGCAACATAATAATACAAAGATATACATATTAATGTGTTAAATATCACTTTTCAATGGCATAAAAAAATACAATTAGTAGATTATGACTAGACCTATTTGTTTTACTCGAATGTGATCAGCACCCTCCTTTATGGATCAGAATCATGGAAGATGACCAAAAACATCGGTAACAGGCTTGACGTCTTCCAAAACAGATGCCTCAGGCGCATACTTAACATCTTTTGGCCAAACACCATCACCAATGAAGAACTGAAACCGAATCCATCACCACGCTGGTTCAACGAAGGCGTTGACGATGGATTGGACATGTGCTTCGCCAGCAGACAGCAGACCTCTCCAGAATCGCCCTACGATGGACTCCAGACGGCCGAAGAAAACGAGGCCGCAAAAGGAAACTTGGAAAAGAACAATGAAAAGGGAGATGAAAGGAAAGGGCTGGACATGGGGTCGCCTGGAACAAGTTTCAGCCGATCGACATCAGTGGCGGGCTCTGGTTGAGGCCTTATGTGCAACTAGCACAAAGAGGATTGATTGAATTTTTTTTTTTTACAAATTAGCAGATGATGCTATATTGAGGCAAGCTAGTTGGATGGAGTAAAGCAGAGTTCAGGGGCCAGTTGCACAACACATTTCTAATTTTTAACACTTTAAGGCCCTATATCTATTTAGATAATCAGTTTAAGTGCACACCACAATTTTAGAATTTTTAAAACTAAAACTTTCGACAAGGTTTAGAAACGTGCAACCAGCGCCTGATCCAGAGAGAGATATTACGCACGCTATACGAGATCTGAAACATGAACTTTTCTACGTAACAAAAACATTCTGTTACGTTACGAACCAGCCCCCTTCCCCTTCGCGTCACCGAGGAACAGTGTACAAATAAAGCAGTTACAGGATTATTGAGATAAGCGATAACAAATAGGAGCATACAGCTGTAGTGACAGGCGTGTAAACCATTCACAGACACGTGCAAACATCAAGCAGCTTAAAGGTACACGTAAGACGAACAAATCGAGAAGCTAAGGGGGAACCACGAACTTGGGGGATTACTAACAGTGGTTCAAAAGACTGGAAATGTTATAAAAAATTAAAAAAATACTACGCAGCCTGGATTTGTCCTACTTTATTAAACTTCTTGATCTAGCGTATTTCTGTTATGTTTGATGTTCTCCCCATTTGTTAATGTTCCACGCACTGCACGCAGCTATTAAAACATAATTATTTTCTCATAAATAGTGTATAATTTCTTGAATATACAGGTTTCCAGTTGTTACTACCGATCATGATTACTTAGCACACACATACAAAATACAGACACCGTCTGAGCTTCTTTGTAAGCATACTACACGGAAGTACAGCCGTGCAGAGTACCATTCCAACCCTTCACACCTGTTAGGAAAAACGCGTAGTGGACTCGTCCAGGTGTCCCCACAGGTAGTAAACTAGAAAGCGTGTCGCTTCCGCAACCACCATGTTAAGACGGTCGAAGGTTTTTGCCATCGCTGGTTTCATCTTCAGCGGCCTTTCCCTAGTCTTCCTCATCGCTTCCTTTGCCTCGCCGTACTGGGTGGAATCCCACAGAAATGTACAACCCTCTGGATTCCTGCGGATGGGGCTATGGGAAGCGTGCTTCAGGAACTACTACGACACATACCAAATCACCAACAAACGCTATGATGGCTGCTTCACAGTTGTGTCTTACGAGTTTCGGGAGCTGCGAGGCCGGTTTATACCTTGTAAGTTCAGTTTACCCCGAGGGATTGGCAAAGCGCATATATAGATATAATTAAGGTATTTTACAAGCATGTGCTCATAAATGGAAATATTGTTTTCTAAAACATTTTTCTGTTTAGACTTAGAAAGTACCGTTGTGTGTTTTAACCCAGTTAAATCGGAATTTTTCGAATCGTTCAGCATGTAAATATTAATATATTTCACGCTATAAGTAATAGATATTACAATTAATTCATAAAGTATATCTTTTAAGTTGTTAAATAAAATGCTGAAAGCATTTATGCATAGTATTTGTGCGTGGCTGACTCTCTCAGTTCGTTCTAACAGAGTGTTTCCACGTAAACAATAAATATTGTTGTTAACATGTGACAAGAAACAAAAGCACTAATAATAATAAACATGTACTTATTGTATATTACGTTTGTGAATTCCATTGCATGAGCTTGTTTACACATGCATCTCAAATTTGTAAGAGGAAGAGAGTATGAACAACGTAATGTGAATGTACCTTAATCAGATGTCTTGTGTTGCAGCCTGGTTTCAAGCAATTGAAGGCATGGTGACATTTTCCCTGATCGTACAAGTTGGCATTGTCGTCATCAACATCATCTATTTCATCCACTGTTTCCAGATCCAGACAGAACTGTATTGTATATTTGGTGCTGCAGTGGCCAATTTTATCTGTGGTGAGTACAGATTGCCTTTATTGTTCATTTGATCCTCTGTCATGGCATTGCCTTTGTCGAAACTCTGTTGGAACATAGCTGCATGACTTTCTGTGAGCAGCCACCGGCTGAAGCACATATGACAGGCTTAGATTTACAATAATGCGAAAATCTTTTGTCAACATTTTTTGTTGATTTTGGCGCATATTGTTCACCCCCTTCATTTCATTCATGGAGTTTAATCAGATGCATTTCAGATTTATGCTGTTTATGAGACCCCACAAACAAGAACATATTCTTCTGTTAGATTTTATTCTCGGTTATGTATAGAGTAGTCCAAAAGACGCATTGAAAGATTGTGTGGAGTAGATGCTCTAGATGTGTGAATGTACCTAGAGCTGCTTTGTACCTGTATGACATGACAAGCAATTGAAAATGAATGGTATGGCACCATTTAGCAATTAGTTAATGAAAGAGATTTCCGATAAGCACATAACATTGGTCATGATTGGTCAAGGCTTTGGAATTCCTTTAATCTTAGTATTACATTCTTTTGTATAAGATTTGGGATCCAGTGCGCAGGTGTGTTGGGTAAAATAAAGAAAGTGTTGAAAAGTAAAGTATCCTTCTGAGCCCTGTATTTAAGTGTTTCGTGTCAGCTTGGACAACCTTTTGCCTTTGAGAAGTGCTGCGCAGAAGGGAAGATGACTAAATTAGGATAATTAAGAAGTTATAAAGAATTGGGAAAACTAATGAGGGTATGATCTCATGCATCTAATTTCTCCAGTAATTCATCGTTATTCTTTTCATTGAAGGTCATGTTAGTTAAACTGTTTGAACAGTTTGAATACTATTTGCATAACGCAGTTCTAATACTGCTTTTCTCTGATTGTTATTTAAAAATAATTTTGTTGCAGCTTTCTTTCTTGGAGTTTCCACCATTATGTTTGGTGTCCGAGTTGGGACGGACAGACAGTGGCTTCCTGAGCCTGACCTGAATTACTTGTCCTGGGCCTATGGCTTCTGCATCTTGTCAGCTTTTTTGTCCCTCTTTGGTGCCATGTCCATGCTGACAGACTTTTTCCGTCTCCGTTCACAGGCAGCCTATGACAGCAGAGGTCAATCCTATGCCATGTCACCTAACTCTTACAGATATTAGAATCGGCTTTTGTATCAGAGTGTGAAAGATGGCAGTATTTGTCTCAATCCAAGCACGGAATGACATTCAACTTTGCTGGTATTGATTCTGTCTAAATTTGATCATGGTATGAAGACTTAGTGCCTTCCAAGGGACAAATACTTGTGGATGCTTGACCAATCAGGTTTTTTGGGTGTGTATAAAAATGCCTTGGACATCATTAGGAAAGTTTTGAGTAAAGTGGACCATTAAACAGACATTTATTTAGATGTTGACTGGATATTGGAAATTACAGATTTCTGCTGCTTATATCTTGTTGATGACGGTTATAAATGCATATCAGATGCAAGGTAGCATGCAGCTCTACCAAATGTAACAGCTGATTTTTTGTGTTTTGGCTTTTCTTTTTCATCTCCCTTTTATTCATTTTTCGAAAATGCTACAAGAAATTATGTAACATTGAAAGATGTACAGTTCCTATTTCACAGTAAAAACAATTTTATATGATAAAGAAAAAGTTAAGCATAATAGCTGTTTTTGCTTGGTACAGAAGATTTTTTCAGGAAAATGCTGATAAGCAGGTTAAATGGGTAAAACATGAGTGTTTATTTGTGTGTGTGTGTGCATAGTTGTGCTTTGTCATTATGATCACAATAAACATGATAAAATGATCCTTTTTTTAAATACTTTGGCCACAACTACTTTTTTAATAGGTTTGTGTTTGTAGTGTCCAGCTGACTGAAAATTTGATTAATTCTGTTAAATTGTAATTCATCTTTGATTACATGTGCACATGCACACAGACCTTGCCACGTATGTAGTAACTTATATATTGTAGTGAAGAGATTCTTGTTTCCTGTATATTTTGTGTTTATTAAACTTTAATCATGGATGCTGTATATTCTTGTTTCTAAATTTTACTTCTTTAAGCGTGCATTTTCACAAATTGCTTCAGAAAAAATGTAGTAGGTCTGATGTTTTCTTTGGCCTTTTTTTTTTTAAAAAAAGCATCATTCATTTGTTCTTATCATCATAATGTTGGCATTTCTTCAAGTTCTACCCACCCCACAAAAAAACTGCAAAATAGAAGTGATTATGACTATATACAATGTAATTTCTTTGAGAATAAAACCAGCCAGTGGGGAATAGACTAACAACAAGCACAATGAAAGGAGACACTTTAGAAAACTTTACCGGTTCACTTTCACCAAGTAATAAGTTTGAAGGAGCATTTTGTCTTTTGACTCAAGTTCTGTTGTGTTATCTTCTCATGCCACCATGTAGTAACAATGTATTTATCTCTCAGTTCTTTTGATGTTGCACAGTGCACAAGCAAATGATCAGTTTCACATGTACACTGTGGACTTTATTGAAAAGCTTTTAAAACTAGAAAACTGTGTACTGCAAAATATAGTGAAAACTGTGTGATGGGTTATTAGTGATGCATCAAGAAATCATGAAACAACTGTAATTATTCCATCACTACGTGACTAGCACAGTGCTTTCTTAATGGGCAGCTTGTTTCTCGTTTATTATATTATGTATTTTGCTGGACTGATCCTGGATGTTGGCCAAGTAGACAAGACAGTGCTTTTGTAAAATAAATGCTTTCTAATATGAAGAAGATTGTATGAATTTTGTAAATAGTTTTTTTAACACATATCATGGTATGAAGTATGATAGGAACTGTTTTGACTGTACCACCTAGAAATTCTGTATTCTCTGAACATGAGGACAAGTGTATTTTCTTACTGTATAGTTTGTGTGTGTATCAGGAGGGTGGGGGATAAGAGTATTGTCGTATTTTCTAAAAGCATTGGTTGTACATTGCTTTAAACTGTATAAAATATAAATATATTTGTACAAATCACTGTTAATGATTCCATCAGTCTTTTTATTTTAGTTAACTTGTTAAGATCTTAATATTACAGGAACAAATTAAATAATTTTAAAACATTATTTGCAGTTTCTGCTTTTATATGAACTTAAATTATACTTATTACTGATACTGGTCAGATAGAGCCTTACGCAAACACACATTGGCAGCAATTTTGTCCTTGAAGATTTTCTTATTTACCAGTTTGTACAAGGAGTCGTGTGACACAAAATGGTTGCTTTCTGTTGTGGTAAACAGATTCTTAACTATAAAGGCAAATGCGCTTTTTAGTTTTGTAACTTTCCTCAGCTGGCTGTCTTTGACAACTGTTTTAATATTTTTCATCTTCAGACGAAGAAAATGATTAAATACAGCAGATTAAAAGTACTCTTGGACATTTGCAGATTTGTGTACAGGTCACTGTAGTGTGTTAATTCATTTATTGTGTCTAGGATGCATGCATACACTGTGTCCAGGTATTTTTACAATTAAGGATTATTAGCTATAGGTAAATTACTTCTAGCATCTTTGTAATTACCTGTGTGGGTTCACTTAGGAGGCTCATCTTTAGAAAAATTACTGCTACAAGCTTTGTGCTCTTTTGTACATGATCAGTTTTTGTATGTATATGTATATCATCCATGAAAATTCTTTCTTCAAGTGACTGATATTGACATTACAATTTTTACTTATTTCATTGGTGACATCACTTCGTAAAATAGTATTTGATTATTGAGAGAAAACTTGTTGCAATTAAAAGATTTGATAAGAATGTAGTGTCGTTATCTAATGTATGTGACATATTATAGTTTTGAGGTTTGTTATGCTAACAGAAAGAGTTCGGACTCGCATAAGTTACAGCAACGAAGTTTATAACTATACGGAGAAGAGAAATAAAGAATGCTGAAAAAGGGGTAAAAAACAAAACAAAACAAAACAAGAGATGTTTGTGGTGTTAATCAGAATGAACGATTTTTTTTAAACGTAAATCTTTGACTTCTGGGGAGAGATGCTATTTAGCGTTCGATTAATAATAATAATAAATGAAGATTTTAAAGCGCATACACATACTTATAGAGAGAATGCTCTTAGCGCTTAAAACGGGGAATTTTAAGAGACATGGACTAAATGGATAGAACACGAGGGCCGGAGGAATAAACGACGTACAGTACTGACGACTAACAGAAAACACAAAAGGCTTAAGTAACAGGAACAGAGAATATAGTGATTTTGCAGAGAAAGATGGGTAGAAAAGTAGCAAGAGCGGAAAAGGGGAGAGTAGGAAGGACTAGCTAGCATTGCAGGGTTGATGGTGCTTCTTGGATTCTGGGATAGTTAAATACATATCGTTCGAAGAGAGGGGGGCGGGGAGACCATTAGTGACCATAGTCGATTGGGACACATCATCACCCAGTCCTGCCGTTGAATCAAGTGAGGCAAAACTCAGAAAACGATTTGTGTTGAAATCTTGGTCATCAAATAGTACAGTAGGATCACCGTTTCTAAGTTGCGATAATTTGGTTGGCTTTTTCGGCCTGTTGTGAAAACTGCCGAGCATGTCCTTACCGCCTCACTCTCATGATGGATGCTCCCCCAAGTACATCGCTTACACCTGTACCGGCGTTCACCATTTACAGCTATGTCGTTATATAAACCTGACGATTTAGTAGTGCAAAATAGCCCACACATTATTATCAAAAACTGTCCCTAGTCATCTTTACAGGGACATCTAACGTTTCTCCCCTCCTACTCAAGTCTGTGGACTCGCCCATGTCGTTGTACCTGTACCTGGCTCAACGAGTACGCCTGATTTATTGCGCATGTGAGCAAAGTTGTTTTCCGTCATTAAATATTTTCTAAAGATAATGAATAACTGGTAAAAGGAGATTAAGGACGTTAAGTAAGTCATCCTGTTAACACCGACGACTTCTATATTATACTTTCCAGTGCGCGTGACAGTGTCTCCCCGCGTCCAATCAATGATTAGAAACCAGTCTGTACCCTGACAAGGCGACGCCAAAATGGCGGTGGGAAAACGTACAACGGTTTGGACGATCCTGGGGACCATCATGGGTGCCCTGGGGATCGTCTGCACCATAATTTCCATGGCTACTCCCTACTGGATCCAGTCCTGGCTCGAGAGGAAAACTGGAGTCGACAGCATGGGCTTGTGGGAAATTTGTTTCGGCAGTGATTTCGCTGCTCCCTGGCACGTCCAAGACGACCTGGGGCGACGGTACGCAGACTGCAACCATGTTTTGTCATACGAACTGCGAACCCTTCGCAAATGGCTGTTTCCAGGTTTGTTGTCTGTTTAGCTATGAATAGTAAGTAAGCGCAGTACCTGTGACCAATATATATATATATATATAGTGCCTATATGCTTATGATTAGTTTATAAACACTATGTATCAATAGCCCATTTCCGGGTATCGGTGTACTCTTAACGAAAACTATAAAAGAGTTGGTGATTCCAGTTAATATCTGTTAAGGTTGATCCGTAAACAACTGCTCGTATTTATCTAGTACATTTACCGACTTCAGATTGAGATTTGGAAGTATTTGGTTATGTTTATCGGTGACTGTATTTAGATGTTTAACGTCGTCACATTATGATTATACAGCACTGTAGGGTGGAGCTTGATTAGAGCGCAGTTATTGTTAGCATTACACATAAGAGAAATGCACAAATAGCTTTAAGAATCACATATTTCATTCTTGATTGATGCCAACATCTTAGTACACAGCAGGACCTTAAATTGTATGTTTGAATTGTATGCTGGCATTCAGAACGTTATGTTGCAGAATCTGATATTGCATTATTGCATTTTCAGTCAAGCAGCTTGCAAAATAACTTGATGGGCTTGATGCAAATGCTTGACAAAAAAGCAGAACAAGCTCACAATATAGAATCTGTATCAGAGGCTGTTAAGGGACACTTCTCTGTATACCACATTATTAGGACACCTAATAATGCAGCACTAAGCTGGAGGTACCTAGACAATTCACATCTGAATGATATTTTCATATGAAATCATGTTTGATATGAAGACATTATGTACTGTTTTCTGTTTATCCAGTGTGGTTTATCATTGTGGAAATCATGGTGACTGGAGCATTGATTGTTGAGCTGCTGGGTTTGATTTTTGCCATTGTGTACATCAGCAGTGCCTGCGCTCCTCAACATGAGCATTTTTCCCTCCTTATTGCTGGCATTATGCATTCTACTGCAGGTAACTCCAGCAACATTTGTTTAGACATTAAGTTCTTTTATTTTTATCATTGATATATCAGCTGTGTTGCTTTTAATAGCTAAGGTGGTCACTGTACCTGACCCCCACCCACCCACCTTAGTATGTCTGTGGTGCCTAGTGGCTAAACTAGACACATTCAAACACACACACATTTGCATATCATAACATTAAATGTTAACAAATGTTATTATATATTCATCACATTCTCAGATGCATGTAATAGAAGTAACCAGTTTATCCTTGATTTTGGTAAAATAACTTTTTAAAGTATTAAAAAAGATTTTAAGCAGTACTTGATTTGAGATATCTTGCATGAACATATGAAAATGTGTTTTCTCTTCTTTTCAGGAGCAATGTTGGCCACTGGCACCATGATCTATGCATATTTTTCTGGAGTTGACATCTGGTGGCTTCCCTCCCCTGATTCCAACTTTCTCTCTTGGTCTTTTGCATTAGCTATTGTTGCAGCTGGATTTGCTTTTGCGTCAGCAATATTTCACTTCATTGACTTTATAAGATTGAAAATAGTGGTAGATCTGGAAAGGAGGGCAGAAACTTATGCACGTGGCTCTTCAAGGTATTAGAGAACAGAGTGCCTGTTGTTACAAACTTTGGCATCTTGCCACTCTCTGGATACTTTCAGGCAACGGCAGACAGTGTGAAAATAAACAGATGATGAAAGTTATGTTTTGAAAGACAGGTATGGCTGATAAATGATTGGCAATTCTTTAAAAATTGCTCAGGTGCCTTTATTTGCTCATTTAATATGGGAATTTAGTGACTTTGAGTGAGCTTAAATGACATGAAAAATGTGAGAGTGAATTTGAGATGATTTTAGAGCCAGGAGGACACTTATATGTAGACTACCATAAAATTCTGTGCATCATCCCATCCCTTGCCACAATCACCAGCACTTCAATGAGTTATGATCGCTGTTATTATTGTCATTATTATTACTCTTTTGTGTATAGTTTTTACATTGGTTTACACTCATCTGTGCCTGTTTATGATAAGTGTGGTTTCACTTTCACTTTCCACTTATTTATTATGCAGAAAACATGTTCTCTAGATCTGTATTCGATTAGGCCTTGCTGATGTTGACACTGCATTGAGCATCCAAGATCAGCTATGTAGAACTGCACTTGTTTGTATAGAATGGTCTTACTTGGTAGTTGCATTTAGCGTATGGTTTTATTTCATTTGGTTTTCGAAAACATAATATTCATCATTAGTAGATGAGTAATAATCAGTAGTGGAGAGTGTTAAAAACAGAGTGTATGTGGCCTGGGATCTTAATCATGTTTACATCCATTGTCTATTATGTCTGTGAGAGAGAGACAAAATATAAAAATGATAATTGTGAAAATATTAGGCATAAAATCTTCCTCATACTTTATAATGTTTCCATGTAAATAGATATTCCTTATTTTATAATTTTTGAAAAATATTTTATCCATGCAAAATGTAAATAAATTGTTTTCAAAAAGTTGCTTTCTGTCAGTTATTTTGCACATATTATGTGTGTATGTGTGTGTGAGAGGGAGAGAAAGGTGTGCATTTGCTAATTGATCCAAAACAAATCAGCTTATTAAGAACTAAACCAGTTTTAAATATTATCCATGAAGTATACAACACCTTAAAAGTGATGTGTGCATCTTATTTGCTCTGAACTGTATTCTTATCGTTGCTAATTCACCTTTGGAAGGACATGCTTGAACTATGTTAAAATCAAGATGCTCCCACCACTAACTCTTTGCTATGATCTTGCATCTATTGAGCGGTTTTGTCTTGCATATCAGGTGATATGCAGATGATGGCTATAACCCTCTTGGAGGACAAACAACCATGTCTTAGGCTGCTCGGTGTTTAATCCAATGCTTAATTAGAGGTTCTAATAAGTTGATTTTCATAGTAAAAGTTAATGTGTTCTTAATCTCATTGTTTATCAATAAAAGCACACCTTAGCTAGTCCAGACTTGCCCCTTTTTTCACAATATTTGGAGTACAGTAACTGGAGTAAAGCATAAAGTGTGTCTATAAGCAAACGACCATATAAACTTATTTTTAAAAATTCAGCAATTTGCACTGATACTAATCCTAAAAAATACAGTTTTTATCAAAATGAAAACTGCAATTGTATCATATAAAGTCCCATATTCTTGTGACCATAAAAACTCAAGTTAAAAAAATTACATGTATCTCATTTCAAAAAAGATTATGAAAGTGACACTTCAATAATGCCACACAGTGTGTTGTCACTTAAAAGTAATAATAGATAATATAAATTACAATGGTTTTTACAATCTTTATTTTAAAAACTTCACAGATCTCTGCTACATCCCACTTTGTCAGTAGCTAGGGTCATACATAGTTTAATAGGTGTCAGATGCTGTGAAAGAAGAAACATCCTAGGCTGAAATGTAAGCTTGATGCATACACTGTATTTTTTCATAAACATTGTCCCTTTAATTTGTTCCATCTTTTGGTAATTGATGTGTGGAGGTATTACTTCTCTTTACGCTTTACTGCTATTACTATCCTCCATGAAAAGAAACTCCAGACCAATCTGCACTAACTGATGAACAATGAGTTGAAGACCAGATTAACTTTTTGGAAAACCTCGGCTGTAAACACCACGAACCTTCATTCATAATGAAGGTCCGTCACCACGAACCTTCATTCATAATGAAGGTCCGTCACCACGAACCTTCATTCATAATGAAGGTCCGTGGTAAACACAAAGGTTGCTTGTCCTTCATTTGCATATCACGTGATACGCAACGTGAATCGGCTTGACACTGACGTCAGTCATTGTGGATTACGCCTGCAAGATCAATAAGCATCAATCCTCATCCCCAGTCTAAGAAACCTCCCTCGTCAAAGCCCAACCCCGCTCCCATCACCAAAACAACAACAAAAATCGCGGAGATCTTTTCCTTCAACAAACGGTCTTACAGTGGTGTAGGAAGATGCTCTGCTTTTGTTTGGGAGGGTAGGGGGGTAACAAACTCCATGCTGACAGTGAACGACTCTCTTATTCTTGTCCCCTCAGTATTTTTTTATTTATTTATTTCGGAAAGGTGGCTGCCCACCCACCCCTGGTTCCTACGCCACTGTCTTACAAATTCCCCCTCACTCGAACTGACCGCGTCTAGTTACCGCAGTTGTTGTGACCTACTTTTTGCGTCAACCTAATGCCATCTAGGTGGGTCAACGGAAAGGCATGGTGGGAAGGGTGTTGAGTTAGATTTCCGCCGCTGGTCGTTCTGCTGGAAAGTTTCTGAGCGCAAAGTTTCCAACATGGGGAGGGTCGTAGCCCTCGTCGGATGTTTTTTCGTTGTAGGTGCTGTAGGTTGTATGCTGCTGGCATTCGCCAGCCCCTACTGGGTGGAATCTTTCGGCGAGTTCGCTGACAACCGATTTGTGAAGGCAGGTCTATGGGAGTTCTGTTTCGACGACTACACCTTTTATAAGGATCACAATGGCAAGCGTTACCTTGGCTGTTTTTACATCTTCTCGCCAGAAATCAGACCACTTTGGGAGTGGCTTTCACCTCGTAAGAAATGTTTGAACATGTTTTTAACCTTGTTTAGTCTTCTTCTGGATGAACTGTTATTTATAATTAACTGGATTACCTTATGAATACCTGAGACAGGTGACAATGCGGAAGCGAAGATAAAAATGGCGACCGGAAACGCTCGTTTAGTTTGTTTGTTTCCGATTGTTTGCTGTGTAAAAATGTGTAAATTCAGAGAGTGCTTAACTGATTTTCGAATGATAGTAATCGATGTTTGGTAACTCTGCTTCTTGGGTTGTATTCGTTAAATACATTCATCGCTTTGCATGAAGATACGCACAGTGTGCGTGTTTAGTCTTCCTCCTCCAACAACATGAAAAACGAAAGTCTTCATCAATGGGAATATATATTTCTGACCAGCAACAAATACAGCCCCCAAATATGCTGTATTTGAATAATAGAAGGGGTTTGTTCCATGGCCAATCAGAATGAAGTATACAATCCTCAGCCAATTAGTTACACTGGTTTGATAATATTCAAAACGTTTTCTTTTGAAAAAAAAGGTTTTAAAAGATCCGCTTGAATTTTTAAGAATTGTTTTGCCGTCAGTGATGCATAGATATGTGTATGTATATAATATATACGTTTGCAAGTTAACAGTTGGCAAGAATAAAATTTGCATCTTTTTATATTTAATTGTTTTGAGCTGTGTTCAGGACTGTTCACAACAGTTTGCCTCATCTGTGCTATTTTGACAAATCACCACTTGCACCATTTGTAGACTTTTTACTGGAGCTAAATGTAGAGGCATTTTGAACATGATTTATTGTACTAAAATCACCATTAGGTTGTTTATTGGACTTTGTCTATTTTTTGCTGCAGCCTGGTTTGTGGCAATGCAAGTGATGGTGAGCCTGTCATTGCTGGTTCAAGTACTCGATGCCATCTGCCTGGTTTTATATATCTTCAAGCTGTTCCCTGACTATCTCAACTCTTCTGTTCTTAAGGGCTCATCCATAGTCATGCTGTTTGCATGTGCGTAACTGCCTCTTGTACAATAGTGCAATGACAGTTTTTTTCCCCACAAAATCAAATAAATTGTTTATTTTCTTCCATAATTTTGTTTTTCACCTTTTATGTAGGGTTAGAGAAGTGCAGTCTATTTCATAAGCAATGTACAAGTAAGATCAGTAAATAAGGGAAAATGTATTTGTAAACTTGTATTTATTAGAAATAAGAAATAAATTGTCCTCTTGGTGTTAAATCTGAATTGGCCTCCAGGACAAATAAAGTTGTATCTTATCTTAAATCCAAATCTCAAATCACAATTTGTGAAGACCCCTTTGTTTCCACAAGATAAAAGTGAGTGCAACACTTTCTCTAGACTGCAGTCAAGTTTTCAATTTTTTCTACAAAGAAATTTGATATTTATTCACTGTTTTTTATGCTTTACATTTCAGTGGCACTTATATTTGTGGTGCTGGTGGTATTTGGAGTGAAGAAGGAGGACAGGAACTGGGTGCCACGACCTGATATGAACTACTTATCCTGGTCATATGGTCTTTGCTGTCTCTCAGGATTCGCCACTCTGTTTGCTGCATTGGCTCTCTACAAAGCATCCAAACAAGAGAATGAAAAGGATCCCTACAACTATCCCAAACACACATGATCTGATTGCACAGAAGGCAAACTTGAGAGAGATTTTTAAAGACTATCAAGTCAAGAGAACTTCAGATTGTTACATCTATCTTTGATTCAACATATGCAGAACTAAAAATATATTTTTTTATGGGGTGACAATTTAGTTTACATTGTATTAGAAGAAATTTTGAAAAAGAAGCAAAAGATACTTTTGTCATGCTGTGTCAGTTTAGCCACTATTTTTGTGTTTTTGAAGCAGCTGCAAAGTGAGATTAGCAGTGTACCAAGAAGTAAACATCTATGTTTGTAAATAAGTGTATTCTGGTGTAAATGTGTAGTATTTGCATGTGTGTGGTATGTGATTAGCTCTAGTTTATTTGGATACAACACTTGTAAGAAAATCAAACCATTTTCCACCTTCATTATTTTAAAAAAATTGCTTTTTTCTGTAGTCTGAAAGGTTTTCAAGCGTATATATCTACATGACACCATTTTTCACAAGAATTCTAAATATTGTTACAGTTTCTTAATTTTTGGGGTGGGGACAAAGAAATATATAGAACAATGAAAATCAGCACTCCAGATTATGGTGTCTATTTGGTGAACATTTTTACATAGCTGTGTATTGTGGCTATGGTGGTCAATTACCTGGGGTACAGTGCATTAATGATAGGTATGATCCATGACCCCTCTCCTTTACTACTGCAGCCACAATCACAGCAACTACGCACACACATTCTTTGCTATTATAAATACCTTAAAGAATTCCAATAATTAGATTTCTTATGTGAACATATCATATAAAGAGGATGAATGCAATTCAGTAGTCTGTGCCTTTCAACAAAGAAGTGTGCAAGCGAAGTATTGGCCATATGCCTTTGTAAATACCAGGCTTTACATATCACATTGTCAGCATATTATATACATATCACAGTGATGTTGCCTACATATCATACTGATGTAACTTGAATATCATTTTATGCTGGAAATTGTTTGGTCTATATAATTATCCCCATTCGTCTCATCCTAAATTTTTCCATGAAGAAAAATGGTGTTACATGCTGCATCCCAAAAGTTTTCAAAACGTTGTATATATATATACATATGATATGAATTTTTATCAATTAAAAATTGAAATAAACTACATTGTGCTCTCTTTGCCTGGTCGGAAAGAGAATGATTAAATGAGTAATAGTTTTGAACGTTGTGTATAAACTGATCCTAGTAACATGGTTTGTATTGATAAATGTTACAGAGATGTGGCTGCTCAAACCAGGAAAGGTGGGCAGCTGTACATCTGTTGTCAATGAGGATAAAGGTTAGACAATCCATGATAGCAGCTGGAGCAACAGCAATTTATTGTAAGAAGTTCAGAATAAAAGAAATGTAAAATTGTTAAACTGAAGGCGGGGAAAAACATGCAATGCTTACAGCACCTGGTGGTCACCCATTCAAGTACTAACTAGGCCTGACGTTAACTTCAGCGATTGGCCGAGAACCGGTGTGTTCAACGTGGTATGACTGTAGGTGAAGGATGGTTTATTAGCAAATATCAGAAATCACAACACTGTCTTCTTAAAATTTAGTGATAAGGTCATAATCAAAAGTAAGAATGCTGAGGATACAACTTTACTTTGGTACGACTCACGAGGCCATGTCACTTTTTACAAACCGGTAAATTAGGGGTAAGGGTTTTACGGCATAGGCCATAGCATCTTTAACAACCTATTATCAATGCATGTTAAATTCTTCCAGGCTGCGTTCAAGGCAAACCGATGCTCTAAGACTGTCAACAGTACTGAACGATAATACCTCCTTGGCCTTTCTGTTTCTTAATTGACAAGACATTAACACCTAATTAGTGCTGTAGGCAAGGTAAGAGACTACAAAATAAACATTGCAAGAGCCATCGAACGACCCGGGCACGTGGAACAGACATTGTTGCCGTTTTCCAACGAGCCTAGCACCCGGTGAACTGCTGTTCAAGGGAGATAGTTCCTATAGAAAGTTATTATCAGACAGTCTAGGATTTCTTTCCCTTTAAATTCTGACCGCTTGTCATCGACGGGAGGTAAAGGAGGGTAGCAGAGAAAGGATGGGCCGGCCCAACCCTTATAACAAATTAGCAATAGACAAAAGATAATATACTGCCAGAATGCTCAAGGTGTTTCTTGCGTACATTTGTGGGAGCGTATCAGAAACATTCGGCGTTTTTTCATTACTGTTTTCTCTAGTTGCTGTGATTCTTCCTAGACTTTCTCCCAATGCTAGTATATAGCCTGTAAAGGACTTGTAGCGCGCGCGCCTCCATTTGTAAAGGAGCTAAGACGCAGCAGTCTGTGGCGGTACTAGAAAATAACAAACGTTACAAGAAGAAAGAGAAGAGGGAAAGGGAAAGAAATGTTATGGAAAGATAAAAGAGGTATCGAATGCGAGAAAAACAAAAGCTAGAACATCCGATATTTTCCAGGCGGTTACCCGATCAAGTACTAACCGATCTTTAGGTCGTCAAACTTCGGTTATTGAACGAGAACCGGGTGCATTCAACGTGGTATGGCGGTGGGTAACAATTTCAGGTGATACAGGCCCAAGAACTAAGGCACAACAGTGGACCTCCAGAGATCGAGTGTGTAATTCCGCTTAGATCGGGGTCATATATGACATCTAATCAGTACATTTAGTAGTTTTAGTTCTTAATACCGTGCGCAAACCGGAAATTGGGGTCAAGCGTATGTGCATGGCTTAGCTTATAGCAGTCATTCGCTGTAAGCGTCTTTTACTACACGATTTCAGCTTCATTGACATATATAAAGAGCGATTTAAATCATTCAGAAGTTCTGAGTCTGAAAAAGTGGTTTTCACAGTTGCCTACTCTTGCCGAAGTAATACTTTTAGACCGTGAGCAGCAGAAACAAGCCATCCAAGAGAATTAAGCGTGACGTATATCGACTGGCTAATGTGAGTCCAGCCAGAAAGAGTAGATATATAGTCTCTCTGGTCCAGCACGGTCTTTCTCTCTGGCGCGTCCACCTTTGACATGCGCTAGCGGGGAGAAGAAATATCGCCTGCTACTATCGTCAACACATTTCTTCCGGAGGGAAATGGACAGAAATAGTGGAGTGGTTTGAGAGAATAAAGCCGTTTTCACTCATTTGATCAGCAGATGTACAATAATTTAAGCATGAACAACATATTAATCAGTACAACCATACGACTAAGTTAATAACTGTACATGTAAGAGCTTTTAATTAAAAAAATACTTAGTTCAAATGACAATAATTAGCTGACGCATAAATTTGTTTTTGAAAAATATTAGTTATGCACTTAAGTGTAGTTACATGATATACGGTCAGACTCCTTTTAATGCCAGGAAGATTATCTTTCCTTTCTTTCTTTTTGTGATTGTGTGTGTGTGTGTGTGTGTGAGAGAGAGAGAGAGTGAGTGAGAGAGAAAGAGAGAGAGAAGGAGGGATGGGGCTGTTCGTAAAAATTGTAATAACAGTATTATTTCTTATTTGTTGCTTTTTATCTTTTTTTGATGATTTGGCAATCCCATTCACAGTGAATTTTAGAGGTAGCAGGCAAAACATCACTGCAAATTTCTCTGTCTCTGCAGGGGTTCTTTCCTGTAAAAGAAAGTATTTATTGTGCGAGAGCTATGTGGATATTTCATAATAATCATAATAATATGTGTACCTGTATCGCGCAGCATCACGACAAAGGTAGGTCGCACTCTCTGCGCTGACCAGTAATGATAATGAACATTAGGTAAAAGACAATGGACGGTCAGATACATTTAAGCACTCCAAACAACACAAAGATGGAATAGTTACATATAATGGTTCACATGGCAGACAGTATTGCAAAAGGAGTTAAACGTAGTAATTCAGGGATAGTACTTAGTGAACAGATATGTTTTCAGATACGGTTTGAATATAGCCTTCGAGTCAGAGTAGCGAATGTGATGTGAAAGTGTTCCACTGCTTAGGAATGGATAGAATGGGGGAGTCTGACGAGGAGCGAAAGTTTTTAGCAGGAGTGTGAACACAAAATTTAAGTAAAGTAAAGAGGGAAGAAGTTATCAAAGAATCCATAGCATAGAGCTGAGAGCTGGAATCACCTCCTAATTTTGCCATTCTGTCAGCCTGCTCAGTGCCTTCAAAGCCACAGTTTTAGGGTATCCACTGAAGAACCGTATTTAGGCAATTGGTATTTCTCAGTGCTGCTGTCAGTTTAGGCAGCTGTTTGTTGTTAGCTGAGCAGCTTGTAGAACAGACAAGGCATGTTAGGTTAGTAGCTGGAGTACATTATACCTTTTATAATTAATGAGACTATGTGGAGAATATAATACATCATGTATTCCTCAATAAGTTAACACATTTTCTGGGTCGCAGCAATAAGAAACCTAATTTATTTCACGTTACTATGGAAGCTAAGCAGATGCTTGATGCCATGGGTGATGTGCACTAGTTTTCGTCCTTGCTGCTGAGATGGGGCCCAGTGAACTCAGCTAGAAAAACAAAAGCACAAACCGAGCAACTGCGTAGAAAGAACTTTGACCACCACCTTTTTTAATGCTTACGGCAAATGTCGTTTATCCTTTCTAGAACTGGAAAACAGTCTATAACTGGGCAACAACTACCTACTCACTGATTACTCCGTTATCAGTTCGCAACCGAGATTTAAAAAATTATTTTCAAATTTTCTCCTACTGTCCCCTTTTTCATGTCACTCTGCAAGGACGGTGGAAACAAAGTAAAGCAAACAAACAAACAAACGGCAAAAGATAAAGTATATACACTCCAAAAACAAATTTTAAAAGAAACACACGTCAAACATGCAATGATGCAATCAAGTAATGTTGCAGTTGCAACGAGCTGTTTGGGGCAGCTTTTGGTTGCGTCGGGTGCAAGAGACAACAGGTGCTACAGAATTTACAAAACCTTACGCGCTACACAGAGCAAAATACGTATGTATATATATTCCACCAAACTGAATATGCGTCACTCTTCTTGATCGGGGATGTAATTTGTGTTTTGGTTGTAGACAATATCGGATGGTGCCATGATAGAGCACAGAAGTACACATCACCAATAAACTGAATTCTTTTCTTTCATCCTCTTTCTCTTTTCTTTCATCGCTCCCTCCATTTTTTTCTCCTTCTGCACTTTCTTTTGTGCCTGCCTTCCTTTCTGTTTCTCTTTCTCTCCCCCGTCCTCCTGACCTACCTATTTGTCCCTTTTTATTTCTGTACCTGTCGACTTGACAATGTATATTTTCTGTTTATTTGTCTTTCGCGGGTTTGCAATAGAAACCCACGTGGTCATTGATGGCAACGCGCTGCACAGAAACGTTGAGCTCGTGTTTCCCACTTCCCCCAGTCGCCTATGCAAAGATCATTTCTGCAAGCATGATCATTCCGAACTGTTCAGGCCCGTGAGTCTGTTGTAGCAAAAAAATCTTTCTCGCCTGACCAGTAAACGAGGAGAAGAAATCTTGGGGGGAAAGGGATTTGTTTCTTTCACTCAATCGCGTGGTGCGGGCAGCTAGCAGACCTATTGGCTCTGACCTACACCTACCCTCTGTAGGCGCGCAAGGCACGAGGACTGAGTATTCCACTCAGCCCATGGCTGATCTGTCGTATGCCTTCTGGGTTTAGATACAGACATGTCCAGGGTAGAACATCCCGCTGAGAAACAGGCTTTTTTCCAAAGCAGTATAGCCTCACTGAACGCCGCCGTGGCACGTGTTAGAACTGAACGTGTCTCTTTGAAGGCTGAGATACACCCCTACAAACATGACAACGCACATATCGTACGTCACGTGTGTATACATAGCTACCCGAAAGTAACATAATTTATAGTCTCATCTCTCCCATTAGCTGAGGGCTTGTGTGTAACGTTGATCTTTTTTCTGTTGTGGTGTTTGTAAACCTGTACACGTATTTCGAGAACGGAATTGAGGTAGTCATCCAGATCTAGAGAAATAGTATAGAACTTTACCCAGTCATTAGAAAAAATATGCACCCTTCTAGTTCTTTAAAAGATTGTCATCTAACATCTTATGTATAGAGGATGGAAACAGAAGATGATCCAGCTTGTCGATCACCTCGATCCGTCTGAACCTGTCACTGCATGATGAGGACGTAAATTAAAAAAAAAAAAAAAATGGTGGAAATACTACCGCTTCGGTAGGTCGGGGGGGGGGGATGAGGAGTACACTGCTCATTCTTTTGTAAGTTTTGCCAGTGATGATGTGAGAAAAGTGTCGTTTGAACTTTGCGCACCAAACTATACTCCAGTATCATAGGAACGATCGTGATGCTCGAGGCAGACGGCAAGCGCTATATAAGTGGGAGGGACGCGGCAACGAAGTGGGCGGGACCAAACACTCATCAGCATTCACGCCTGCGCGGAGTGTGTAGTTGAAGGCTTGTCTTGCGTCGTCTGCTACGACGGGAGGTACACAATCGGGAGGGGAATGCAAGCAGTAGGATGGTTGGATTCATTGGCGGAGGGCGCATCGCGCAGGCTATGGCCAGGGGATTCATCACTTCTGGTCAGTTACCTCACTTGACGGCCTCATTTATAGCATTCTTTTCATTGCAATAGCTGGGAAGTCACTATATATAGTTATATAGGTCTTGGCCAGCGATCGAGCTGTGTATAGCAGTAACACCTCGAACTCTGGTCGAAATGCAACGCACTGATTTCATCATCACTACCTTTTTTACACTTTCCGTCTCAAAGCATCGTTTTGTTTGTTTTTGTTTTCTTTCTTTTTTGTTACAAATATCAGCAGAGAGACAATGCACACTATCAAATACACAGCAAGTCATCGTCTGCGATTTCGCGCTTTGTCGTGATGTGATCGGTCAATCACTGCTTGTGCAATATTTTGGATCTATAATTGAAAAGAATTACAGTTAAGATGTTTTTAAACTGAGTTCTACAAGAAAATTTTGAAATGCTTATGTCGCGTCGCATGTGAAGACAGAACTCTGCACGCGCTTGAGTTAAAAAGAAAAAAAAAACCCTGATCGATCGTGTACGTCTCAGTGTCTACAGGTGCGGGTGTATAAAAACGTGTCAGTGAATGTTTCTTTGTTCTTAATAGTGTTCTTCATATATGAGGCCAGGGAAATACCTATAACGTTGCAGTCGCTGGTTCATTCTTACGTCTGGAATTACAATTAATCTCTCGAGTGCGAGGAGACTGACATTCGTTTATTGTAGATGCTGATTCATCTAATTACCGACAGTTGATTTGGGCTCCAGTCTGCCAAAAGTCTTTTGATTATCTATACATTTGTTTTAGATATACAGCAACACTTGTACGAATGACAGAATCAGTTTTTACTTCGTATTCCTGTTGCAAGAGAAACACGTTAACGTGTCAATCAAGTTCAATAAAATTCGCCCAATCAGAAGTCAGTTTTTTCTACGCATGCGCAAGTTTTTCGGCGTGCGCTCGACACGAGACTGCAGCGAGTGATCAAGGTTGGACACAACAGATACATTTTCCAGTATTAATTTCATCATGGCATCAACATCAGAAACATTCTGTACAACGGAGCTTAAAGTCGGCTTTATGGGAGCCGGCAGAATGGCCTTTGCTATTACCCGTGGAATCGTCAGTGCAGGTAGACTTGGCTTCCCCACTATCGACGCCAGACGCCAACGTTGCGTTGTTGTCCGTTATTGTTGAAACCTTGTCAAGCATTCACCGAAGACCATTATGTTTACATTCTTCAGTAAGATTGTGTAAATCAATCACAGATAACGCATCCATGTATTTTTAGCAGAAAAATAGACTAAAACATCTCGGTTTTTTTAGGGAGATAAATGAAATAAAGCCGCAATTGTGAAAAAAAAATCGATGCAGAAGCAACAAGCAAGCAGTAAAGGTGCTTTGAATTATTTAAAGAGTCGTTTTCAAAAACGGTATTTTTTTCTAAAAGCATGGGATTTCTCACCTGCAACTGTTGGTAGTGGTTATGGGTGTATTATTATACATAGTACGATTTAAACATGGTGATGTAATATAACTACCAGATTTAGATTGTAAGAAATGTTTAATAGAATATAGCCGAAAACGCAGCCATCATCCACCCAAAAAACATGTTTTATTTTAAGTAGGGTGAGAAACAGACATGTGGGTCAGCACAAGAAATATTAGAGAAAAACATTAAATGATTCAGGATTGCACCACCTCACCCTACCTCTGCCTGTGATAAAGAATGGGGGAAGATGCTTAGGGTAATCAATCAAATTTTGAAAGGCTGACTCCAAAAACAGACTAATTTATAATGCTGAACCCCTGCAATATGCAAATTAAGACTAAATCTATACAACAGTAAACAATAACCCTCACCAGTAAAAAATGTTTCAATATATATATATATATGCAGAAGTAATTTCAAGTAAATACTTTATCAGAAAACTCTGCTTTGGATTTTAGGTCTGGTCAGACCATCAAACATCATTGTCAGTGATCCAAGCCCGCTTATGAAGAATGAGTTTGAGGTAGTTGGCAATACATCTTTGAAGCTTCCAATTATTCTAGGTTTAAAAAACTGTATTGTATTTCAGTATTGTTGTTGTTTTTGGTTACCCCCCCCCCCCACCATTAATTTTTTTTATTTTGACACTTCTGTGACCTAATACTTGACCAGTGCTAAAGAAGACTTTATTGTCATCATTGTAATAATAAAATGTGCATGTACATAGATAATGAGAGTAGCTGCAGTCCATTTTGTTTTTGCATCATTCCTTCATTTTCACTGAGCACTGAAAACAGTTAAGATTTATATTTCTTATTTATTTCATTTAAAGGAACTTGGAGTGGCCTTCACAGATGACAACAAAGAAGTAGTTGCTCGCAGCCAGTTGATTGTGCTGTCAGTCAAACCAAACATGGTGAAACCAGTCCTTCAAGAAGTGTCATCACTCATTTCAAAGGACTGTATTATTGTCTCTATTGCAGCTGGAATCAAGTTAGCTACAATAGAAGAGGTATGCATATGACCTGGATATTTTAAAATACAGGCAGACTGCATGTTGTTCCATGTTTGAGAATTTGAACCAAATTAAATGCCGCTGTTAATTATATATTTTTTTCATTCAATAAATTGTTCGTTATGCAACTGTTTTGATAAATTAAATGAGCTGAAAACAAAGAGCTGCTTGCTGGTTGATAGTGACGTAAAAAATCTGAATGTAGACAACTTTTGGATATTAAATGTCTTTAATGTAAAGAGAAGTTCTGTAGTTATGTTGTTAATTTGAAACTCACTCAACTAAGAAACAGAAAAATGTCCTTATACCCAGAAGCAAATAAAGCAGTAAAAGGTGGGTTTGCCTTCTGTATGTTGAACTGTAGACAAAGGTAGCCACTTACAATTCACCACCCATATGGCTGCCATGGCAAGGGATCTTCACCTATTTTACGTAAATGTCCTTTAGCATCTCGCTTTTGTATATCTTCTAGCTTTTACCATCTGGCACCCGTGTTGTGCGTGTTATGCCTAATACGCCAGTGCTGGTACAAGCTGGTGCTGCTGTTCTGGCACCAGGATCTGCTGCAAACCCTCGAGATGCACAGCTGGTGGCTCAGCTGCTTAGCAGTGTTGGAATTTGTGAACAGGCCAGTGAAAAGCTGCTGGACGCAGTCACTGGTCTGAGTGGCAGTGGACCCGCCTATGTGAGTCAGCAAACACAGCACACATTTATGATATGCACACACACACACAGAGTAGTACTGGCACAGCACACATTTGTAACACACATGCACACAGAACACATTCATAACATACACTAGAGTGATTGGCACAATGCAGATTCACCACACAATAAGAATTTCTAGAAAATCCACTCAACATATACTGTAAGTACTTGTGTCAGTGGCGTAGGAAGATGCTCTGCTTTGGGGGGTCAAGCTCCATGCTGACAATGAATAACGTTCACATTCTTGCCTTCCCAGCATCTTTTTTTGGGGGGGCGGCTGCCCCCCTTGCCCCCCCCCGGTTCCTACGCCAGTGTGTGAGCCATTTAAATCATATTTGATACATTGTTTTTCCATATAAATATTAATATGTTCACACAGTTACATAGGCCTACACATGTATGTGCTCGCTCTCTCTCTCCTCTCTCGCTCACACATTCACAAAACCATGTAGACTACCTAAAGAAGCGAGGTTTAAAGTGTGACATGCGTGCATCTTGTATGAACCACCTTATGATCACTGTTCTGCAGGCCTTCGCAGCAATTGAGGCTATGGCTGATGGAGGAGTGAAGATGGGGCTGCCCCGTGATTTGGCCATGAAACTTGCTGCCCAGACTATGCTAGTGAGTTTTTAATTTTCCCATCTCAAGTTTCCCGAGTACCAAGAATGAGAGTGTCCATGTGTAGGAATGCATACAATCAATCATAATCCCAGCATATGCATATTGAAACATGATGGGTTTTTTTTCATGCCTAATCAAATATATTTGCAGTTAGAAATTGTTGCATACTGAGCACATAATTACAGCAGATTATAAAAATTAAATTTGTTAAAAAATAGTATAAAAGCTCAGTTTCTTACCTATCACTATGATAATGCCAGTTATTTCAGTAAGGGCTAAATCAAGCTATTTAAGGTTTGTTCTCACATAATTTAGCCAGTCAACATGTATACATTTTACCAGCCATCTTTCACTTTCACCATCATCTTTTTCTGTGTCCTTTCTGTTCTTCCTGGTTACTCAACACATGTAGGTGTAGTCTGAAGGGCAAGGTTGATGGTGGTTGATGAAAAGGTATTTTCAGATCAATAGAAGGCTTGAAAACTGCTGATTATGGGATTTACAGTATTGCCACAAAGGACTTCCTTAGCCGATAAAGAGAAATGTTTTCAAACAGCAAATAAATGCATTGACAAAAATTTGTAAAAGATTGTTTAACTGACTGTTCATGCAGCTGTAACATATTTCAGCTTGACATCTCTTCTCATTCCTTGCGTACACTTTAAAAAACTTTTTTTTAGTTTGCTGCTGCTCCCATAAAATTAGTGAACTGATGGTACCAAGAGTGTGCTATTTTGTTCAGGCACACATTTGGACAAAACATGAACAATGCTTACAGTAGTACACACCCTTAGGGGCCATTTATGTTCAAGGTTTTGTCTTGCAAAGACTGAAGTTAAAATAACTTGGAGACAGCAGCTGAATGTATACTGTCAGATACACCTGCTTTCACTTTCAAAAATAAGAGATGAACACAACGGAAGTTTTGCTGGGTATACCCTTCAGCAATGAATATCCATCCATGTGTGCCTTCAAGTTTAAGTCAGTTTCTGGTGAAATCTTCCACAGGTCTTCCTTGCAGAAACTATTCAGTTTGTAATGTTTACAGTCCAGTAGCAAGATTTTGATAGCTGTTCAAAAATGTGGTATTTCAGCATTTGGAAAAGTATTACTGCTTTGTTGAATTTATTGTAACAAGGTGTGGTGGATCGATCATTACACAACAGTTACAAACAAAATTTTTTTCCAAGAAAAATTTAGAGAAAATGCTGCTGCTCCAGGTCATTTCTACTCTCAGATTTCATTGAATTGCATCATGTGAAAGGAAGCTGCTGTGATGTTTTCCTCCAAAAGATATGTATCTGAATCCCGGTTGCATTCTGATTTCATCATCCTACAGATTGTAATGATTTTTCATCTTTTATAAAATGTGCTTGCTTCATTCCTTTCTTGATAAGCTTTTCATGTTGAATGACATACACAAGCTTTAATCTACCCTCTATAATGGAAAAATGGTTTAAAAAAACTCTTTTAAAACATTTTGGTGCAGATGGTTCCTATCTTTAAAACCCCCCAAACTTTGCTCACCATTCTTTCAGATCGCTGTTAATATAACAAATTATTTAGATTTTAGTGCGTTCATAAGTATGCTTTGAGATTGTAGTAGATATGAAGTATCTTTGCTAGAAAAGTTGTGTATTTAAACTAGGTCTATTAATTTTAACCGTTACAACGCCTTGCAGTAACCTATTTCTGCCAAGATGGGTAGGCAAGATAGACTGTAGACTGTCATTACAGGCAAGCAGAAAAGCAGACGAGCTTTGCAGTGTTGGGCGGATGGATGGGGGAGACTTTTGGAGGGTTTTTAAGTCGGTTTAATCCACGTGCATGATGCAATCGTTCGTAGTCGCCGCACCTTGCTAACACCTGACCGACCTCCAGCCCCCTTTCCCACTCTTCCCCACCCGCGTCGCTGTCTCACTTAACACGCGCAAAACAAGACACAAACGCGCGTTCGCGACGCCAGTAATGTCAAAGGTCGTTCAGTGAGCTTGTCTGTCATTCGTGATTGACGGCGTTCTGGGGTAAAGGGGATACAAGCGGCGCATGTAAAGCTAAATGACAGTTTCAAAATCAAGCACTCGGCAAATGAGAAAACCAGCCAACAAACAAACCCAAACGAATTGCGAGATTTAGAATATGACATTTTGATGCTTTGTAATTTAACATAAATTTGTTTACAGTTTTTCAATAGTTTTGACGAGCTTATGGTAAAGTATTTCTCGAATTAAACTGCCAGCGTGGCAAACCCGCTAACTGCCTGGTTAAAAGCGTAGCAGTCAACTCATTGCCTGCTTGGCGTTAACCATCCAGCTAGTGACCAGTGGCGTCCTGTGCACGCGGCCCATTTAAAAGTTCCCCGCTCCTCCAACTTATTATTGTTATTATTAAAGTAGATTTATATAGCGCAATTTTCAACCCCAGAGTCGACTCAATGCGCCTTCCAAAAAAAAAAAAAAAGCTTTAAAACAGATTGACACAGAAACCACGTTCAAACAAAGACCAAACTTATTAACAAACAATTATACAGAGACATTGCAACAAACAAAAATACAAGGTAGAAAAAAGAAAATACCGCAAACAAGCATGAACATAACATCTAAAGGATAACATTGAGAGTCATGGTGTGGCGGAGTCTACAGCTGTGAGCTAAACCATTCAACGAATGTCAGCAGACACAGTCACAGTGAGTGAACTCACTACGCCCAGAGCACGCATGCATGTCCACACGACGACGACGAAGGCAAGCAGACAAATTAACTTCCCCAAGTTTCGGCCGCCTTATCCCTGCCCCCTTCTTTCGATACAATTTTTTTTCTAAGCATTTGTGTGTCTTTTGCGTTTTGTCCTTGAACAACATCAGTAACAGATGATCATAATTCTGCGTTTTAGGGAGCAGCAAAAATGGTTGTGGAAACAGGCCGACATCCGGGCCAGTTGAAAGATGAGGTCTGCTCACCAGGGGGAACCACAATCACAGCGATGCATGTGCTGGAAAAGAACGGGTTTCGAGCGTCACTGATCGATGCTGTAGAAGCTGCAACAAAGCGGGCAGAAGAACTGGGGCAGCAATAATCAGTACCTCTTTTATGTTTGGCTAATCTTTGGTGCATTATGCAGGCATTAATAAACAAGAATGCATGCCATTTAGCATGTTGTGGCTCAGCAGTTTTCTATTTTCACGAAGAAACATTGAAGAAAGAAGAAAACAGTATCAAGAAAGAATAGAATCAACTCTGTGCATATAGTGTTTCATGACTTTGTTGAATGTCTCATTTGATGTTTATGATGGCTTTCTGTCTCTAAAATTGACAATAATGTTGCATCATTGAAGAACAGTCTTGTTTTTTATCCAAAGTAGCTCAGTGAATTTGCACTTAAATATTTGTTTAAATATGAACTTTCATCTGTTAAGGAGGTTCATCTTTGATAGAAATATTTTATTAACTGTTCTGTTACTGTTCCCCTTTGCTAGTCAAGTGATTAAGCTGATGCTGCAGAAGTTCTTTTGGACCAAAAGTTGCTAATAGAATCTCATGATATTCTTTTAAACCCACTTATCACAGGACTTAATGAATTTGTGATATACATAAAAATCATTTTTTGCAGACATTTCACTTCACACACCACTCAGGACAAATATCCAATGTCAGTGTTGCTAAAAACTAGAGGTGCTGTGGGACTGTATGTAAAGTTTGTGCATATATGAACATGAATGCATGTTTCCTTAAAGCCTCATGCCTGCCCCTATTTTTCTAAATTACATAATCTGATTACAAACATGGAAGTACAAGAAGAATAATCACACCGAGCCAACTGATGTTTTGACGATAATTTTTTTCTGCACATCCTGTGATGGGTTAATGAACATGATACCTTTAGCAGTGACTCTTGACCACTGCACAGAATTCAGTCATGATCTCAGTCAAAGACTGAAATAAGCTGCAATAGTTTACCATCAACAAGATTGCAAAAATCTTCCAACAACAATGATCAGTTTGTGTCATTTACTTTTAACTTTACTTTTGTCTTCTCTTATGACATTTTAGCAGCCTGTTAAGCTATTTACAGTCCCACCCAATAAATTCTATAATAGAAATGAAGAAAGCAGTATTAAATATTTTGTTCAGATAAAAAAAAAATGATTTACTTTTTTTGATTGCTTCTGGTGAAGTCGCAGAGTGCTTCTATAGCCAATATGTGTAACCTTGTGCGATTATTTTCATTTTATAAGCAAGACCATTGCTAACTTTTGGTCTTTGGTGCTTTTCATCACAAAATATTTTTCATAATTTATCTTTATGAATTTTGGGATCACTTTCTGAGAGTTCTGTGTGATTTTTTTTTATTAAATTGTCATTTTCAGCAGGGTATTTGTGGCGCGTGCTTTGAATGATAATCCATTGTTCCTGGTGCAGCATAATCAGGGGTAGAATCAGATTGTAAAATGTTTGGGGAGAATCCATTAGTCTAAACTGGAAGAGCAAAGATGATTTTTTTGTCTGATTTTGATATTTCCTGGCCATTATAATGATAATGAATTACAATTATGTTCATTGTGTGTGAAACTAAAGAAGGGACCAGTAATGTAGATGGTTTTTTGCTTTTGAGTCTCTTTCCTCAGAATTCTGCATTTATTTTACTGGGTTTTGTTTTTTAAACCCATGCCATTAATCTAATTCTTACCAAAATCTTGCTGGGACCAGCTAGCTATTTTGTCTTGTATATCTAATTGTTCTTCATTACTCATAAAAATTTATTTAGATATAATGTATTCGATGAAGTAAATGCATCAGTGATGTGTTCTGAATTTGTAACATCATAATTACTATTGAAAGTTGTGCTTATTTTTGGTAAAGTGGAGCAGTAAAATGATTGAATAAAGATAAAAATGCTTTCTCTCAAATGTGGAATGAGATTCTGAAAGTGTATTTGATGTTTTTCTCTTAGTTTTAAAGCAATTGGTGAACAGTAAAATGTTTTAGAGATGAATTCATCCACATACAGCTGTGTATTAACTACTCCATCTGACAGGTGGGATGCTCACAAGCTAGTTCACTTTTCTCCATTTTAATGTTCAGAGCTTTCTTAAATTCTTTATGGATAATTGCCTAGGCAAGAGTGTATTTATACTAAAATGCAGGTGCAAAGCATTTACCATGAGAACTGTGTCACACAAGATTGTGTAAACATGCATGATGTAAATCCTGTGAGCGAGAACCTATCATCGTGTAGCAGCCAAGCTATTTTCATGTAAAACAAACTATGTTCAGAATTAATATAGTTTTTACTGTAAACCCTAAAATATGCAAAATTGCCAAAAAATCATCTGCCCAGTGAGCATCCAAAATAGATTTTTATGTTTATAACGCAGAACAGTCTGGCAACTGGTGGTCTATTAATAGTGTTGAAGGTTCCACTCATCCCCTCCCTGGTTTTTTTCTTATAGCTAGTTTTCTTTCCCTTTTTCTTTTTACTCAGCACTGGCAGACTCAATATGAACACAAAAGAGGGATGCAGAAGAAAGAATTGAACTGCATGATTTGCATGGGTAATGTGCAGTAGGCTTAGATATGTACAAAAGCCAACATCTATGCCCCGCAATACAGTTGAAAATAGTTTACCTTAAAATATGGCTCAGTGTTTGATACAACTATAAAATTCTGGTTTACCACTCCCAGAATGTATTCTGAGGAAACAGAATGCTTTAATTGTAGTAGAACAAAAGTTGCTATAGTATTTATTAAGGTAAAGTTGAGCTATGCTGTGGTAGCATGTAAGAGAAGTCATTACACATTGTGTGTGTGCAAAATAAATTCTCCCCATCAGACAGGTAAACATAAAGATGGAAACCAAAGGTCAGTCTTATCAGCTGCATCATCTATCCAGCCTATCTCTCAGGGCCATAGGTCATTCGCCCCACAGCATAAGTCAATTCATCCCAGCTAGGTCCATTTTGTCCTATGACTGAAAAGTCAAATCATCCCAAGCCCAAAAGCCGAATTGATCACCAATTAAACAAGTAGCTAGTAATATCAAATGTTACCAGCAGAGCCTTACATTATTCAAACAATATAGATGAGCAAGCTCAGCTGGCTATTTTAAGCAGAACCATGCAAATAAGTTTAGCCACCATTTTACTAAACAAAAATGTAAACCGTCTCAGGCTCAAAAGACTGGTCTGGACTAGCCTAGTTATTCTTTATTTGGATGTTCGTCACAGAAACATCACTACTCGGATAGTCATTTAACCGTCTCTGTCATGTCGCGAGCCCCGCGTTTGTGAAAGATTTTTGTCCTTATACAATCTGGCAGCCGGCTACTCGCAACCCCTATATGACTATCGAAACAAAATCTAGACTCTAAGCTACATTGACAGCCAGCATCGACAGGCCAGAGTACAGTCACCTTGATCGCCCAGATCAGTCTTTAGAGCCTGGAACGGTTTATAATAAACACAGCATGACAATAAATTAATAATAATGTGATTTATATAGCACATTGAAAATATTTTTGTTGTTGAAGTGGTGTCCGTGCACCACTAAAGTATGAAAATGTGCTTCAAGCTAAATGAGTACCCGATCAGTGAAGTCTCTGCATATAATAATAATAATAATGAAAAAAGTCTAAATATAAGTTCACAATAAAATGACAAAATCTTTAATTTAAAAGATTGTTTAAAGAGAAAGCAGCCATTTTTGTTTGGTAAAACGGAGGCTTAACTTTTTCCCATGGTTCTGTTTAAAATAGGCAGCTAAGTTTGCTTATCTTGTTTGAATAACATGTGGCTCTGTTGGTAATATTTGACGTTAATAGCTACTTGTTCCATCAGCGATCAATTTGTCTTTAGGCTTGGGACGATTTGACTTTTTGGTCTTGAGATGAAATGAACCTAGCTGGGACAAATTGAGTTTTTCTGAGGCAAAATGGCCGGCCCCCTCAACAGTGTATGTCCATGGACTGAACTCGGGCCAGCAAATGGATCAACACGCCAATGAGCATGACAGTTACAACAATGTGCTGGACTCCAAAGATTTTTAGTGTTCTTTGTTGATCCTCCATTTGTTTTGTCACGGTGCATTAACTGCAGCTCACTGGTTATCTACAGCTGTGTCAGTAACTAATATTGAGATTATGTAACTAATATTGAGATTATGTGTCAGGCAAACATAATGGCAGCATGTGTAGCCTTAAAACAGTAACACTAAAGTAACAACACAATCACTCTGCTCTTAGTTCAAAACTTGCAATGTATTCATTTTATAAAATAGAATGCTACAAGTCAGCAAATCAAAACACATGTTGAAATCATGTGGGGCTACAAAGACAGTCCAGATAGGAATATGACCAAACGTACAAACAGCAGATACAGCTAAAACTGGGTGAACACAAATGTACAATGACAATATGGATGCACAGCCAGGACACTGGTGTTAACATCAGCTAAACAACTGTGATGGAGAATGTGAACAATTATTTTACTGAAATGTGAACACATTTTGGATGAAAACTTATACCGAGCCATGATACAGGAGTACACATAAGACATCCTGTTCAGGGCACACACTTTCAAGCAGCATCATTAACTGAAGGCCTCTTTGCATCTCCAAAACAAGCTCTTTTAAGTCCTTGTAAAATTTTAATCAATACTAAAGATCATGTCCTTGCCCCCAGTCAATTCTCTAACACATTATACACTGTAAATAAATGTCTTGGTCGATATAGAACAAGCCATTTAGAAGCTACCATTCTTTTGGGTAAATGTAGGACTAACTTCCATCCCATAAACATAAAAAAAAATAAAAGTCTTACAGAATATTAAGTGATCATTATGTACACCATGAAAATAGATTGCGAATTCTGATTAAAAAAAAGAAACACTGTTGCAGCTAAAGCCTTCCCAGCTAAAGGTCCCTTTGAAATGTAGTGTTGCGGGATGTGCTTTTTAAAAATATTTATTTAACGTTCAGTATCATTAAGCCACCAAAACCTAGCTACGTTATCAGGCATAAGAATGTTACAAATGCAAGCTACCCCTGTCATGCAGAGAGCAATAAATTCATACTGAATGCACCCCCCTCTCCTATCCACAAAATAATCTTACAAAATTCACCTTTCTTTCAAACTTTTTTTTTATCAATTACTTCAACTGGCGGCTTTTCCATGCCTTCCATGTATGAGTGTTTTTGCGTAGGTGCCATTTTTGTGTGTGTGCAACAGAAATATTGCTAATTAACCATGCCAACTGTTTCAAAGCCCACTAAGCTTGCTGCTGGCAGGGACATATTCTAGAGAAGTGCTGTTATTACTATTAATAGTTAACATTACAAAAAAAAAAAAAAACGAAACAAATAAGAGAACTTAGTAGTCGGCTTTGTGGCAAATAAAAATAAATAAATAAAAATAAAAAAGACTTCAAACATAGCAAAAAAACTGCGACCGTTCAAAAAGATTTAAGGAACTAAAACATACTTTGAAATTATGCTGTTGATTAAATATATCCTCCTATCACACAGTTAATTCATGGCTGAACATAAGGTATTGTGTGTTAAACATGTAATTTTTACACGGCACCATCTTTATTCCCTTAACCATCCTTACCACCGATGCAGAAATGAAAAATAACACTGACTGTACAAACACTAATCAATATGTGCTCTTTGAGAATTTAAAAAGGGGGGGGGGAGGGAGTAGCCAGTGTTTTATGCTGAGCCAGCAACTAAGGTTATATCATGGAAAGGCAGCCCCTGTTAACAGTTGCCACATGCAGATAAAGAACAGCATGCCTGAGATGAGAGTTAGGGCAGCCAACATTCAGTATTGGTGACAAGCACTAGCCGTTGCGCCACTGGGCTGCTTTAACAAAAAAAGAATTGTCGAAATTAAGCAATCCAAAAACTAACATGACCACCTAGAAAAACTTTAACTCTTAATAACCTGTTGATATGAAATGATTCCTCATGAGTAAAAGGTTTTAGTTACAAACAGCTGATCAAACAAGATAGAAAAGGGTGACAGGAGCCTACAGAACATGCCAGAGCCTGCAATACATTAGTTTCTGCTTCAGTTACACCCCCTGAGTCTCCTGTGAAAAATTTGCTATCCTTCCCTAGCAGCACCAGACAAATGTGGATGAAACATTTGACTGAGTTTTGCAAAGCCTTTTCACAACTCTTAATCCTCTTGGTTCAAGATAAAAATGAACATTACAATGACTGGCTTGTAACTGAAGACTGCGAAGAAGAGAGTGGGTGAAGTTGGTTTTTTATTATTGCTGCTCTGAGATAAAAATTAGACCAAGAAACCTAGACATTTTTGGAAAAGAGAAAACTTGAACTTTGCAATAAAAAGTAATGAAAATAGCCTTGCCCGTGTTACCCGGCAAGGCCACGATCATGGCTTTCCAAACCAAGAGGGTTAAACAAAGACTTTGCCGAACTTAATCAAATTCTTATTCATATTTGTCAGGCTCAACAGTGAACCAACTTGACAATAAATGCGTGACTGGAATAGCCATAGGGTTTGTAAAACTGCTTAAGCTTGAAAACTCAACTTCGTACTCAGTATCATCTGTCCAAGACAAACGATGATGCAGAAGTCTCCTGAGCTCCTCTTTCTCACTTTCGCTTTCTCTCTCACACACACACTCCATGCAACCAAAGACACATTTTTAGCTTTCAATTAGTCAGACAAAGACATCAACTGATAAACTTTCAAAGCCCTTTTTTACCCTTATGATGTGCATTTTCTTTCTTTTTTTATCAGGGCTGGAGGACTGCACTAATCACCAAAAACTGTAACTATGTTTCCTGGCCAGAATAATTTTGTTAGCATGGTAATCTTGCACATTACCGAGAATTTATTTTTCTATAGTACTTCAGATTAGATCAGGAATGGTCTGCATCATTAATACAGCAAAATATATGTCACATTTTAAACTCAGAAGTGGGACACTCCCACTACTCAAATAATTAACCTTAACTACTTTTAAATAGCCTTTAAAAAACTAATCTGCTTCCCTCTTTCTGCACATTTAATGACGTTAGTTATGCATTTACCTTCTCCTTCAACAATGTTGCTAGCACCATCCCTTTCCCCCCTTTGTCTTTCCCGACAGATCTCTATTACATCAATGGGAAAAGCAGCCAATTTCATAATTTTTCTTCTTTTTTCACAACAGTGAAGCAATAGTGACATGCTGAACAGCAAAAACAACAAATAGGAGAATATATGCACCATTGCACGAGCTGGAAGTGAACAGATAAGAAAGTGATTGGAGAAATACACTGGATAAAATAAGGGCACACAGTTTGCCCTGCTGCCTAACTGTCCAAAGGGGGAAGGGGAGAAGGGGCAAAGAGATAATAGAACATCATTAAGAATAATGAATAGATTTATAACACAGAAAAGAGATAACTTGTCAACCTTAACAAATTATTTTTCAAAGGAAAATTATAAGGGAGAAACACTGCACAGTCTTTCTTTTTTTATTTCGTTTTAAAAATCAATCCTTAGGATGTATGGATGACAAGAAAGTGACAATGGGATCTGCAATATGACGTCGATATAAATGCCACTGAAAAGATGAGAAAAATATGAACTTCTGAAGTGTCAAGTACAAATGTACTTCCACACTAAAGAACTTATTGTATAACCAGTCACCAAGAACACTTCACAAATCTTGTCCATTCAATTTTCATAAATGTTTTTAACTTTAGACGTTAATTTTCATGTTTGGTTTTTGCATTTTGTCTTTTTCCTACTATCTCTCTCACTCCCCACCATGGATCCCTGCATCAAAAACAAAGCTGTAAAGCCAACCACAATCTGAAGCTATTCCACTGCTGTCACTGTTCTATGCTTTAGAACGTGACAATTTATCTGAAGCCATAACAACAGTGCAACCTTTCATCCACATTCTTCAGAATAATCTGTTTAGCACACTTGGCCAAAGTGAGGTCCCTCTGTGATGATAATGTCCCCAAAGGGCTCTGTCTGCTGTACACATGCAGCCTGATGTTTCTTCAAGACCAGCAAGGTGTAGAAACGAGAGGCCACTTGCTTGCGGTTAAGGTTTCGTGTCAAGTCCTTGAAAGAAAGGTTCCTGGAGTAGTTGAATGCAGATCTCAGAACATGCTGCATATGTTGTGTCCGCTTGTTGAGGCGCTTCTCATCCTGCTCCTCGTTCTCTGGCATAGCTTCTAGGTCCTCAAGATCTTCAAATGCCTATGATAAAATAAAATGCAGCATTAAACAAAACAGTACCACAGTTTATGAAGCTGCAAATAAAAATGAGATGCTGACATTGGAGATTCAAATTTTTGCAGTAAATAAAAATGCAATCATTATTTATCAAACAGTGACATATTCAGATGTACAGATATGCATACACATCCTGTCCTCTCACTGTGATATAGCCTTAGTTGTTGGCACAGGGTAAAACTCAACCAACCAGCCAACCTCCCCTGTTCTCCTTGGGAGCTGGGTGTTTGGATACTCCAGCAAATGGGATGAAAACAGACCTTTCTAAAGAAGTTTATAGAAAGACTTGTCACATAAAAAAGCTTATGTTTGTTTTTGAGTTGGCATTCTTAAAAGAAAAATAATTGCCATGTTAACTGGTTTGCACAATCTGAAGTAGCCCACCATTTCTCGTTTTGGGTGGATACTTCAGAAAATCAAATACATGTACTGTTCTTTTGCTTCCTTAATGCAGATATAAGATGCAAATGCAAAATATAAATATGGTAAAGTACTGAGTGATAGAAAACATATACCAAAAAGAGTGTTTTGTGATACTAATAAAACAAAAATTATACTGTTTGTGGGGTCTTTTTTTAGCTTGTTGTAGGTAAAAACAAAGACTGGCACTAATAACCAGCATTTTGTTGGCCAATGGCCACCAATGCTTTTAAGGTGTAATTTTTTTTAAATATCTAAATGGTGTTAGTCAGTTAGTCGTCCATTGACCAGGGGCCAGTTGCACAACACGTTTCTAAGCCTTAAAACTGTTCTAAAGAAGCAAAATCTCTTCTTAGCATTTTGATGCATTGCAGAAAAACATACAAAAAATTGTACTGACAGGACGGAAACTCATACTTAAACAACTTTATCTTACTTAGAGCAGTTTTAGTTTTAAAAAATCTAAAATTGTCGTGTGCACTTTAAATTAATTATCTAAATAGAGTTAAGGCCTAAAAGTGTTTAAAATTAGAAATGTGTTGTGCAACTTGCCCCAGAACACCTGTCACTGGGGAGAACACATGGATAGACATGGCGGCTGACAGGGCCTGCCACTCTTGCCTATTTTGGGCGACAGTGAGCAGGTCCTGTACAGGACGACCAGTCCAGTCTTTGACATTCGTAAGCCAGGGGCCGAGGTCTTGTCACGTCTCTAAGCCACTTACAGACCAGAAATGCCCGGCCGAGTCTCTAAGTCCACTAAAGACGGGGTCTTGTCGGAACTTTAAGCCACTTCCGCCGGCAGATCAACCCGCAAATCTAGAGACGCCTGCCCCCGTCTCTAAGTCCTAGAGACTAGTTGTGAAATATGGCGGCTAGAGCTTGTTTGTGCCAGCGAATCTTCAAATAAAATAATAATTAAAATAATTAGTGGTAGAACGTATCAAACACGTAGAGATGACGACATAGAAGTGTATCAAAAGTTTAGATTTCATTCTCGTGACTCGCTAGAGATGGCAGATCAATTTGCCTTCCGCCTCGAAACTTCGAATTGCAACCCCGACAACTCCTCCTTTGTGTTTACGTGATGTGCTAATGTCGGTGCGTGTGTGTTGCTAGTACAAGAGTTTTCCAGCAGACAGCTTGATGGATTAATTAAAATGTGACAAACGACACTGCATAATACGGAAAACTGGTGGATTAATTTACGAGACAACAGATATCAGCTGCTTTTTGTGTATTTTCCAATAGTTGCATCAGTGAAATGCGCGTAAAAATACAGCATGCTCCATGAACCAACCAACACAAATATGTTTACTGGAAAACATTTATCTTTCTGTTAATGTGCAGGTAAAATATTTTGTTGATTGCTTTATACTCTCTCTCACTTTCTCTCCCTCTCTCTCTCTCACACACACATAAAAAGCATGTAACACTGACATCAATATATTTACATGTGTATAGTCTTGATTGAAGAAGGTATATATAACAGCAGTGCTGTAGATAGTATTAAATTGCTATTCCCTTGTCAAAAGCTGTATCATAATGGTTCTCAGAGCACATATTACCCTACTTGCATTTTAGGCTGTTCTCAAATAGTCAAAACTAAACTTTATACTGCCGAGCATCACTCTGCAGTGATTTGTTTTATGCAGATGAAAAGAAAAGTTTTGCAGTTACTATAACCTTTTACTACAGCCTTATTTTTCTCTAGTAGTTTAATTTTATCAGTTGAGCAAACCATAAGTTGAAATGCACTTAAAACTCAAAACCTAATAAGAGAAAACAAAAGTTATTCATTTCCATTTATTTCAACAAGCTGTCTGCAGCACAGACTTGCTATTCACTGAGCTAGCTGCATGATAGCATGGAAGTGCGCATAATGATCAGATTTTGCTGAACTATGGTGACTATGCTGCTTTAAAACTAACCTTCTGAAAGGAGTAAAGCTTGGACACATAGAATATATAATAAATATTAAGAGAGTGGCTGATGATATCCTTTCTAAATCTAACCACTAAACCAGAGAGACAGTGTACAAAGGAGCACACAGTTCTACATTCTTCTCATAATTAAAAGAGCTTGGATAATAAACACCATAATGAAAATATTGATAACCAAAGATACAATGTTCTTAATGACAAGTTGCTTGCTGTAAGCTAGCATATTTTCTAACAGTGTCATAATTGTGTTTTTAGGTCTGTTATGAATGCACCAACTCTTTGCTTTAGAACAGTGTGTCTGTTTTGGGTCAAATGTCTAGAGTTAAGATAATATGTAAAAGTAATATGGCTTCCCTAAATAGACTACATTGTGGTACACTACAGTAGTTATAAGCTGGCAATATGCAAGAGAATCCTCATTGAGCAATTTATAAAAGAAAGAGCATATTACTTGTCAGCTGAGCATGTGTTATGAACTAAGAAGATCCTGATAATGAAGACCACAACAAAAGTTATGCTACATGCTTTATGTTTTTGGTACATTCTACTTTTCTCTGTATCTCTGCTTTAGAATATTGGGTGCTTGTGTTTTTGTTTTATTTTGGCCAGTTAACAAACAAGGGCAAATCAAGCAAAAAGAAAGTGCAACATGACACCTAAATAGCCAAAATCACGGTACATAACAGTAGTGTATCAACTGATTAACTGGCCATCTTTATGCGTGTATGTGTGTGTTGTAAAAGCAGCCATTAGATGATGATAATAATAATAATATATACTCATGGTGAGCAGCATCATGACTAAAATAGATTGCACTCTCTGCGCAGACCAGTAAAAGAAGGATGATGATGATGATTTATAATGCGCAGGTATCCATTCAAAAGGATGATGATGATGATGATTTATAATGCGCAGGTATCCATTCAAAAGAATGCTCATTGCGCAGCAAAAACCAAAGAGAAGAAAAAATAAAACAACAGGAAAGTAAAAAATAATAAAGACAGAAGTGGTGCTAGGTGAACATTAATTCACAGAAAATGGACAATGAGGTATAGGCACACTGAACAACATAAAGATGAAGTACAAGAGTAGAACATAAAGCAATGGATGAAGGTATGAAGGGATATAGGTACTGTAAACAGTGTGAGATGGAGTAATCACATGATGGTTAACATGCGAGACAATATTGCAAAAAAGAGTTAAGAATAGCGATTCGGGGATAGTACTTAGTGAACAGATATGTTTTCAGAGAACTTTTGAATGTAGCCTTATAGTAAGAGTGGTGAATGTGATTTAGAAAAGAGTTCCACTGCTTAGCAGCACAGAGGGAGATATGACTGACTTGGTGGGAGGGTAGGATAGAATGTGGAAGTCTGATGAGGAGCAAAGGTTTCGAGCAGGAGTGTGGACAGACAAGATTTTCAGTAAAGTAGTTGGGGCAGGAGCTATAAAAGAATCCATAGCATAGAGTTGAGAGCTTCTAGTCCCGCGGTTCTCAACCTGGGGGGGGCGCAAGCTGCTGAAAAGGGGGCCGCAAAGGCGGTCATTTTCTCATATCTCATATAGGTATTAGTGGCTAAGGGGGGCGCGCGGACCTACCTTTATTCGTCTGGGGGGGGGGGGGCCGTCACAAGTAAAAGGTTGAGAAACGCTGTTCTAGTTTTTTATAGCTTTTATTGGTAGTCAGTGAAGAAGTGGTGTGGCATGTTCAGATTTGCGACTCCGGAAAACAAGACGAGCAGCTGAGTTCTCAACATTGTGATGCTTGTGAATGAAATATTGTGAACAACCAGCAAGAAGAGAGTTGAACAGTCTAGTTTAGACACAGCACATGAGCAGATGAGAACTTTGGTGCTTGAATTGGACAGAGTAAGGGGAATGGAAGATCCTTACTGAGTGATTTATTTCTGTAATATTGGTTTTAATTTAGTGTATAAACCCATTTATCAGTGATAAAGTCATAAATCCTCAAGTTTTGGTAAAACTTTTTCCATACCTACAAGTGCCAAGTACACAAAGTATATTACAAGCATGGGTGATTTCATTTTACACATGAAAGGTTATTTCATGTTTTATGCGCACAGTAGCCAAAGCTAATGGATCACAAACCTTTTGAAATCTGTAACATTTTACCTTCAAGTGGCCTTCCAAATGTCTACATAATTTGTTGGCAAAATCTACAATAACATTACATAAGACTTCTGCTGCCAGTTCCCCACATGTTGCAATTTTTTTTAAATATTTTATTTACCGTTCATTGACAGTACAATAGGCAGTATCTATTCTAGTAGTAAAGTGTGAGGTGAATATTACTGCACATTGTGTACTCTATTTCTTTAAATTATATATATATATCTTTACACGATATATACCCATGGAATTTTTTTCTCTCAGACACAAAACACGTTACCTCTGTTTATCACTGTGTGTGTGTGTGAGAGAGAGAGAGACAGTTACTTAAACCAATTTAATTAAAAAATTTACAAAAAAGCAGAAAGTAGAACCAGACAATGTAATTTTCCTTATTGATTTTTTTTCATTAGTAACATGAATTAATTGAAGACTTTCTTGTTTTCTGACTTTTCATTTAATCTAAATAAATTTTAAGAATGTTTTATGAGTTTCTAGAAGATGTGTCTCTGTGTTTATATTGATGTTATCGGTGAGGACTGAATAATTCCTCAATATATAAAAATAATACTCAAATGAATTTTACAATCTTTAATAATAATAATATTGTGAACTTATAACGCGCAGCATCATAATCAAGATAGATCCACGGACTTGATCACACTCTCTGCACAGATCAATAATGATGGAAGTCTATCTACCATTCTTTGCTACAAACACGTTTTGTTTTTACTGTCGGTTACATAGTTCGTCAGAAATTCAAAAACCTTCTCCCACACGGACCTAAACACAACATATAGTAAAATTTTGAAAAGCTGAAGACATTCAACTGACAAAAGACACAGAATAACGAGAAAGACGAAAAAGTTGTAAGAACAAACTGGAAAATTGGAATTAAAAATAAAACGCGTGTTTGGCACCTTGTGTTTTCACAGATAACGACTTAACCTATCGTAATCAATCGTCACAAATCTCTTCTAAAAGCATCCATGCCTCTTTATTGGTTAAATAGACTTTCCTAGGCAATAGGCTGATGTCAAATTTTCTTTTGTATGTTTTTCCAAGGTATGTATACAGGAAATAGCAGACGACCAGGCTGTTTCGGTCAGGTGGGCATGCGCAGTGATGGGGTTTCCCTGGCTAGACTATGTAGGTCGAGTATCTAAATATAAAGAGCGTGCTAGTTGCCAAGCGCTTAAAGACGCGACATGACCCTCACGCAAGCCACTCCCCTGGCGGCCGGACAGCTCACGGTAGGTCAGAGGCTTAGCGATGCGTAACTTAGAGACGTGACAAGACCTCGGCCCCAGGTCTTTCTCTGGCCACCCTCCAAGGCGCCTTGAAGAATAGTCATCGACAAGGTGTTGTACCAGCTCACATGGCCAAAAAAGACTAGCTTACATCGCTTGACTGTTGAGAGAGGTTCCTGGTGTCCTACCAAATGGTATGTGTGTGTGTGTGTGAGAAAGAGAGAGAGGATGGGTGGGTGATGGCATGTGACTGGTAGTCAAGTGTGTTTACAAATTCTAAATGCTGTGTTTGGAAGTGTATATTTATATGTAGAGTTCTAGGTACATGTGTTTATAGAAGTCAATTTTAACTGGTCTTCTTTATAACTGGGTTATGTTTACAGCAGTTTAAGATGTTGTGCAGTTACTTGACAGATGCTCACACCCTTGCTGGAGCCATGTTCTTGAAGTAATAAAAAATTAATCTCTTTCACACACACACAAAATGCATCTTTCTTCACAAAGCTACATGACTTACATTCCACAAATAGGAAGACAGCACAAACACATGCTCGCAGGGTTTCTGTAATATCAGATTATCATCATCCCTTTTCTCTTAGCAAGTGTTAACTCTTGGGCTCACCTCTTCACCCACTTGCCTTATCTAGTCAATATCTCTTTAGTATCATGGACTTCTACCTAATTCTTGCTATCTACCAAAAATTATTTTTTAACACAAATATAAAACAGCTATAATCACTCACAGGTGGAACAGATGCTGGGGCCACAGATGGGGGAGCATTGGACGGTGGTGGAACGGAGAATGGCGCCACAGAGGGAGGACCCTCCTCCAGGTTTGGATCTATTGATGGCTCTATTGTTGAGGGATCCGCTGGCATGTCAACAATGACATCAGGGATTTGTGCAAACAGGTCGTGATGTGAAGCCACAGGTTCTGGTTCAAGATGAGGCACAGGCTCAGGTGCCGTTGAATGCCGTGGAGACTTTGCAGGGAAGGATTTATCCGCAAAGGACCTTTCACTTCTGCGGGTACGGGTGGTGCTTGTGGTTGTGGTTTCAACCACACTGGATGGTTCTTCAATTATTGTACTCATCTCTGACTGACGGGTCTGGTCTGCTGAAAAGATGACAAACATTCTAACTGGTCACAAAACTGACAAAAGGTTTGGAATTTTCAAGCCACTCCTAAATTGTTTTACTTTCTAAATGGTCAAACAGCAAATGCAACTCTACTCAGCTCTGTTAAAAATATTAACAAACTGTGCTTCAAACCAAAACCATACTTAAATCTTTTAGGGTAAATCTATAATAATAGTAATTAGCGCATTTATTTAGCACCTTTCTCCAGCTTCAGATGAACTCAAAGCGCTTTACACTGAGGAACGTGAGCACGCTCTCTTAGGGTGGCATCTTTATGAATACACAAACATGAATGCACAATGCACAGCAGAAAAGAACAAGTTGATCCAGAGAGTGCTTCATCCACCATCAAAGGTAGGCTTAAAAACTAAATAAACATGAACACTAGTCTTGAAACAAAAAGACCACTGCATGCCCTTGTAGGCACTTGTGGGAAGACCATCAGCACTGATGCAGTCAGCATTGGAGTACACTGCAAAGAATCTTCTATAAAAAGTTTTCCTTCGAAAGGTAGCTGAAAAGTTATTATGACACTTGTATGGAAGTGCAAATCACAGTTCCAGGTGTGGCCCAGCCTCCAAAGAAAGAAATATTGTTGCATCCACACAACTGCCGTTAGAGCAAATGTTCACTACAGGATCAGCTTCCTGGAGAACCATAATATCAGCTGTATCAGAAACTAGCCATCTAGTTTAAATTTCTATAAAGAGGGATGGTCTGTACTTCTTCAGACAAAAATTTGAAAGGAATATCATCATATTTAGTGGTTTTATCAATTTAAAAATAATACCATCTTGCAGGTATGTACTTAACAAATGCATCATATCAATGCCACTGCAGATGATTATTTTACATCTAACAAGCTTTTTTTCAAATTTTCATCCTGCCCCAACCCCATCTTCATTTGTGGATGGTTTGATCTAAAAATATATTAACACTCTGGGTGGCATGTTACTGTACTTATTTCACTTGCAGTGAACTTAGGCCATGTTATTTATCATTGATAGCCAGGCCTTGTTTTAAGGTCAAAATCGGCTTGAAAAATCGATTTTGGGGAGCATCAGAGGTAATTCTAGGATTTCAAAAAGAGGGGCCCTGGGGCCCTCTCAATGGAAAAAAGGGGCCCTTCAAATGAAACAAGGGGTCCCTCGAAACAAACACATTTACACTGCTTTTTCTGATAAATATTTGGTATACAACAAAATACTTAATTATTCACAAGAAACTGAACATTAATCACATAGATATCTTTTTCTTTTATATCGATTAATTATCTTTCATCATCATTAGTGTGATCACAGCATCCTAAATTTGCAAACCAATTAGTCTTTTTGTCCATCTCATTGGGCTTTGAGCTAGTGTTTAGACACTTTTCATATGTCTCATTAGCGCAGGGGCAACTTCTACAAGAAGACTTTATTAGGTTTTGATGGCAGAAGCCCCCTCTCACAGCCTGCATTGTGGTATAGCATAAGGAGGCACAACTTCCCAAGAACCAGCAAACTGGGAAATGAATCCCTGTAAAAATCAAATAACAGTTTAAACAGCTTGTGGAATCTCTCCGATATGCATTCTGCGTTACAGTTTCTTTGACCACAATCCATTCCTCTAAACATGGTGCTTTGTCAAGCAAGATTTTACTGAATTTACTGCCCACCTGTGCTAGTTTTCCAAAGAAATCTGTTAAGATATTTAACTCTTTTTCTCCATAGGGTGCTCTGTCTTCTGCAGACAGGCATGTTCTGTCTTCTGCAGACAGGAAAAAGACGGGGCTCATGGAAAGAACTCAAAATCCAGAGGCAACATCACCCGCATCTTTTGGGAACCTGTCACTAATGTTCTTGCACAGATTGCCGCAAAAGCAACCCTGATAGGTTCTATCTCCTGTGATGTTGTATCAAGTTCGCAACACGTTTTTAAGTGTTATATAATACCGCCAGCTTAAGTTCCAAAAAGGCCATGAGGACAGAAATAAATTAGATTTGAAAATAGTTTACCTGGCTGAAATCTTTCTGAAGAATTTCAGCCTCCAAAGAGTGCCTGTGGTTGGAAGTCTGAATGTCTCTGCAGCGTCCTCGTTCAGGGTTGTAAAAGAGTTATTCTGATTGTTTTAGGCACACTTTACATCTCATGCCTTCGTCCTCGTTAATTAGCCAAGGCCATTTTTTCAGCCATTCACACTGACAGGTTCTCTGGATGTGTGGTTTTTTAAAGTGCGGTCTGTCTCAATTTGTCTATTTCGTTGTCTACATTTTTAGTTCCAACAATTTATGCCGCACATTCTGACGAGTTTCTGTTTCTTCCTGTCCTTGTAGATTTCTACTTTCCGGGACATCTTCTGCTGTTCTGGTCATGAACGAAAAGTCAAACAGAGTTGACAGTCGAGTTCACTTCGTTTTCAACTCGCTTGCTTCCAATACCCTTTGATCTATCCTGTCCCAAATCTTTTTGCTGTGGGCGTGTCAACAATTTACTTAACTTGGCGCAAAATTTGGAGCAGGTTGCATCAGATGGATAACATCTGGTCAGTTTGAAAACTGTCCAGTAATTAGCATCGATTTTAGTGGGTCGGTTTCAAAGCAGCGCGAAGTATGACAACAATTATTTTTGAAGTGCTGCATCGTGTGTTCAAAAGCGCGCCAGCCACAGTATTTTTGCGGGCGCATGGTCGTGCTGACTTTCAGACTATGTGCTCTTCGACAAAATTTTGCGGGAAGCCCGCAAGGCTGCAGCCTAGACTTACCTCTGGAGCATGGTCGATTTTGAGTTAACACCAGATTTGCATACTTTGACATATGGTAAAACCATTTTTCACATCTACCCTCACCGATTTTGTCTCCAAGCTTTGCACTGATACCGAAAAGGGCTCTTGTTTGAGCTGTGGTTATGCATACAGCGATCATGCGAAGGCTGATATGTTGTATATCATTTGAAATGCCATTTTCTTCCATACCTTGCTAGACAAGGTAAAAGCCTATGGTAAAAATTATTTCTAAACTATCTTTAACTAAACCAGGTCACCCTTTTTTGTATCGTTCATGGCTATTTTAAATCAGACAATATTTAAAAAATTATGCATTAACTGAATTTGATTTTGGATGAATCAACAAATGTCAATCATTTTGTAATGACAAAAGCGCTCATTGTTAGATTTATGAACCAATCAGCTTACATTAAAGTTTCTGGTAAAAAAATTTGAAACAACGTGATCTGATTGATATCAAAGTTTTCATTGTAGGTACCCAAAAACATTTTGTATGCGCTACATATATGGTACTTTAACACTCTATAGTAAAAAACTTTAAAATATATTCCAAAAATAAAGATTTTGTGTTTGTAGACACCTGACCTTAATAACCTCGAGCATTTTGCACAGTAATTTGGTAGACAATATTTACAACATGCCTAATTTTAAGTACCTGTTTTCTCCTCTTCTCGTGTGATCTCTGGAAGTGGTGCAGACAAGTCTAACTGGTGCTCATCACCCAGCTCAAGGTCATCAAGCACAGGCTTTGTAACTAGGTTCTTGGTGAACAACTGTTAAGAAATACCAATATATTTTATGATTAATACAGTGCTACACTAGACAGGTTCAGATACATATCACTTTATAACATTCAAGGAATAATTTTCTGTCAAGATTTTGTTTGCTTCAAAACTGTAATGGAATAAAACTATTCACTGCTGTAAAGATTTGTTGCCAGTAGTTCTAGAAGAGTCTCAAAATAAAGCAACACAAGTTCTGCTTAAAGCAACATCTACAAAATTACAAACCCAGGTTGTTGCTTTGGAGACTATGGGCCTGCCTGACAAAGCAAACAGCTTTTCCACACCACCAGTTTCCTTCCAATGCATTAGCTTCTTTGTGGGTGGAGCAAGATCTAAGGTGGTGACAATGTCTGTGGTGTCAGACAACTGAAGCTTCATCGTTTCACTTGGAATACCCTTCTGCTCATCAACAATAAGTTTCCGCTTTCGCTTGCCTTTTTTCTCTATACCACCTGCAAAGCAACAACATGGATTATGTATAAGGATCTGCATAATTGCTTTTCACATTTTATTTCCTTTCCTAAAGACAAAGCTTAAAGATAAGTAAACAATAGCCATTAAAAAAAAATACAAATGCTGTCATTCTTTCTTGTAGCTGTACATTTAAAAAAAGTGCTTATATTACCAACAATGCTTTATTCCAAGTCAGGGTTCACACAGGTCTGACCACACTGAAAATAAGGACTTTTTAAGGACCTAAAAACCTGTTAGAAATACCATTCTAGGATGTTTTTATACTGCACAGAAAAAACTATTCACAAGTTATGTCACTATTTCATTTATTACAGATTGAAAAAAAAGATATGACCTGGGGCACATATACCCATTTTCTTATTTGGCCTGAAAAACCCCACATCTTGTTTCATCTCTATGCTTCTTATTCTTTGTCTTTCAGTTTTTAGGTTTACTTTTAAACTATATTCAAAGATATGTTGGAAAATCCATGCTGTGCCTTTTTTGTCCTACAATATCTAGTCTTTGTAATCATTTTTCTAAAAACCATCAGCCAGGAATGACTTTGTTCACTGTTTTGCCACTTGCATAAAAATGTCACCAAACACCCCATCCCTACTTTTCCTGATACCTGAAGTTCAAAAAGTCTTTAGAACTCTTGGTGATAAAAATTAACCGAACTGAACATTCTGACAATAAATGTTGATTTAAAATGGTCATATATATTTAGATTCTTGTCTAGATTTTCAAACAAGGTCCAGCTTCAACTTACTTAGTATCCTGCATAAGTGAACAATTACAACAACCCACTGGGCAACTATTTTTGCCTTAAGCAGTTTCTTTGATTTTTGTTGGGGGGGGGGGTGAAGGGGAAGATTGTAAAATTGTAACGATTGTTTGGTGTTAACAAAGCTTTTTCCCACATCAAAGAAGCTAAGATCACACTTTCATCATAACATTATCCAATTGTACGAGAGTGTGTGTGTATGTGTGTGCACACTCAAGTTTGAGAGAAAGCCTCTGAAATAGTCCATAGCTTGACTGACATCATCAGAAAAAAGCAGTTCTTATCTTGTGGTTTGTATGATAATAATAAGACGAGTGATTTGGTTTTGTCTTACTTTAGTCAGAAATGTGGAATCTTAATATGCCATTAAAAACAAGTTTTAAAAAAGATTATGCTTATCTTACTCAAGATGGGAGTTCGCCCCTGTGAGGATTACTTTCATAATTTTTTTAACCGTGTTGTGATAATTTTGCAGAATGTTTCTTTTTAATGTTTACATCCACATGTTCTTAAGAACAGTAGCATCGGGTTTTTTTCTGATTTCCTGATTTGTAAAAACCTTCTATAAAAAAGATTTAAGTATTGTTTCTGCTAACAAGTCTTGAGAAAAAAAAAAAACAACTTATATCCCAATCCTCAAACCATATTTTATAATTGGCTGGAGGGAACAGAAACGAACCTTCAATACAATATATCAAAACGATCACCTGTAACAATACTGTGCGGAATGCAGACAATACTGTTAGGAAATCATACACCCCGTTTTCTGTTTAGTTGTCTTTTACTGCAGCCCTGCTTTCTTTTGTCATTTCCCTTTCCCCCACTGGGGCCTCACCTTTCAAACCCCTATTGCTTTTGATCTGGCCTTCCTGTTCATTGCACCTTTAGATACACCCTGAGCAAAACTTCAAACTCTGCAAGTCTATAACGAAAACACCATTAAAGAGTACACTCAACAGTCTAGATGTATGACCCTCCTCTCTATAGGCAATATAATCAAAGCAATTGTAATCACTCTAACCTGGAACAGCGGTGACATCTAATGGCTCAAGTGCGAAAGCTTCTTCTTCATTATGCACCAAAGTGGTCTGCTCAGCAGAAATGCTAGAGGCACTGGCTGCTGCCTGAAGAGGTACTGTCTCCTCAGCATCAGCTGCCCCTCCGGATGCTCCTTTTGCATGTTCTGTAACAAGTTCCAATAATGTAGGTCATTATAGAAAGCTGTAACAAACTACTTACAATGCAAAACCTTTACAAAGCTTTTTTCCCCCCTCCGGTTAATGCAAGTGATTTTGGATACATTGTTAATGATGGCATAAAATACTAATTTTTATATGTTAATTAAGCATACCATCAGATTTTCCCACTGCTGGACCTTCCTCTCCGTTATCATGGGATATTGGTACCTCTGGCATAGGTGTGTCTTCAAACAATCCTCCCGACTCCATGAAATCTTGCCCTGTAATTGTTTCAAACATCAAGAACCACGCATTAGCATGACTGTATGACATATCATATTTTGGGAGACCAAAGATGTATTAAAATGTAAAATCTTACCACACCATGCTATTAAGAACTGTTCCATGTTCATGTATATATGCACATTACCCACACACAAGCATACAAAAAACTGACAGTCTGTGCCTGGAAAAAAAAAATCTTACCAAAGAAATCTTGATCAACATCTCCAAAATTTCCGTCACTGTCATCACCATCATCATCAGCCCCACCACCTAATTAAAAAAAAAAAACCAAAGGCTTTTGTTATATGTAAACATAGCAGCAACCAAAAGCGTCAGATCAAACAGAAAAATGCACCTGACATCCTCTTTATGACATAAAGAATGAGCAAAAGATATTTTCACCAGCAATTCTTTGCATAAGGTATGAAGGCCATTCATATTTACTATGTATATTAAAAATAAACTCACTTCAAAGTTTACAAATAATACACCATAAAACTGATGAAAATACTTGCAGCAGAGTCTTACCAATAAAACCACCAACACCATCTTCATAGCCATCTCCTTCTACAGGAGGTTCAAGGTTGATGTCCATAGACTTCTCAGTGCGTGAGTCATTTGTCAGGGTTTTGTCACGATCATCCATATGAACAGCACTGGTCACTTCAGGATTCTTGTAGAGAGGATCCTCCAGATGGGAGGTGTCTCGCAATATTTCTCGTTCATCAAACCCTACATCTCCTGTTGTAGTGTATATTTAGATACCAGTTAACAGCAACAAATTAGGTTGGAAGGTAGAGGAAATCATTAAAAATATAAAGTCATGCATAAACACTTAACAATGAACTTTTAGTGACTCACTTATAATGAAAAAGAAAAGAAAATGGTCTTATGTCTTGCTGGCTACTTTGAAAAGAGAAAATAATTAAACATAACTAGTTTATGTGTCACAGCAATAGATGGTTACCACCCTGCATTGTGCATGTCATCAGAATGGGGATTCCATAAATCTGGTAGAGCAGTTCCCTGCTACAGCTATTGCAAGTTTTACTTAAACTTGCTCTTTTGAGACTGCCACACCTCTCTGAAATGCCAAGCTGCCCTTGATAACAGTTCCGTGTACTACCATACTTATTAAACTTGTCTTATTTTGACCGTTTCCAAAAAAGTGCTTGTCCCTATGTAAGTCTGTCCTCCATCAGTAGATGGGCAAGTAGAGGGGTGCCTTTCACCAGATCAGGGCCTCAAAAAAATGATAAATAAATAAATAATGCTCGCACTTTAAAGTTACAAGACCCACTTCCATAGCACAAAAAAACAAGTCAGCAAACTGCATCCTATGGCCTTAATACTACTTGAACCATTAGTTTAACCACTTTAAGCTTTTTTTGCTATTTAGGACTGAGGTAGGGAGAAAAATGATGAAAGAGAAGAGTGGGAGCACAAAACAAGGATTTTGGCTGCCCTGACACTTATTATGACAGAGCACACCTGAATACCTGCATCCCTAAATGTTTATATAGCATATTAACATCCTTAGATAATACAATTTTTTTAAGTCTTTTATTTTGATATTTTAAATAATTCTAGCCTAAAGGCAACTAAAAAAAAAAAATCCCAATTGGAGTCAGGCATAATTACAGACAGGGCAGGGGTGGATAGTGGGCACTGGAAATTAGCTCTTTTGTAGCTTCACAAATAATTTTACAAATCCATTACATGAAACATCCACAAACAACAAATCATTGTTTTACTAGCACACCAGCGGGTAGAAGTCAACTTGGGGTCAAAGTCTTAACAAGTGTGCTGTGTCTGCAAGAATGAAGGCGAAAAGAATCTTCTAACCCTTTTCCACCAAAAGATAACTGGTGCACGTCTATGCCTGCCGGACTCCAATTGGAATCTTCCTGGAGATGGACTGGTTCGAAGTCTTAAAAAGGAGGGTGGAATAAAACCTAAACTTTGACCCCAATCTAGCTGACTTCTTACCCTTTGGGTTGCCAGTGCCACTGCCAGTCGGCGGACAAAAGTCAAGGTCACTTGTCTCATCATTGGAACCCATGTCCTCAGAGATCCCTGACTCAGCATCAAAGTCGTCGTAACCTGGATCACTATCAAGGCCGAGACTGCTGTCCAGACTGCTGACAATGACCTTGTGCGGCTCAACAGTCTCTGGTTGCCACTTATAACTTTCAGCTTGTGTAACACAGAGTGTGGATGGCGATCTTGCTGTGAATAATCTACGTACAACTTTATATGTCTGTGACTTTATACTGCTACTACTTCTTTCAAGAGAAACATCCTGAGATAAAAAGGAATCAGGGCTGCTAAATGCATCTGTGGAATGGCAAATACCCATACCATCTATATGTCCTGGTGTAATGATGGAAGTTGGACGAACATCCATTTCACAGTTCCAAAAACAACTGCAGTCTTTGTCTGAAGAGATTGAATTAAGTCTCTGAAAATCACTGCCATAACCAGAGCTGGACACAGACATAGCACTAGTTCTTCTTAACAACACTGCACTGTTTAATGGGTCGTCTGTGCTCCATCTTTTTGACACAGGAGAAACGATCATTAACCCAGCTTTTATAGTTTGCACAGTGAGATGACTGAAAAGTTCATGTTCGTTAATGGATGGTGAGGCAGGTAACTGTCCAACACTCAAAACGCTGCCACTAGGAGTGCTGGTAACAGATGAAATCCCTGAGGTATGTACTAAAGAGCTTGGAGGTATTTTGTTAATATTGATATTTAAGTTCTGTGAGCTGCCATTTGCTGCTGTAAAATGCCATTTGCTTCTCGTTCTATCATTTACTGAAGCACAACATAAACAAGTCCTTTTGGCTTTAAATTGTACATCTGTTAATGGAAAACCGAGTTTATCATAAAAGGGAAACGGGGACCTTGTATAATTCTCAGCACTGTCACATTTTGTGTTTTTATAGTAAGGATGTACAGTCCGGGATTGGTTACAAATGCCTTGAGATTCTGTGGGGTTATGGTTAATAACAATGTTTACCCATGGCCCCTGGCATCTGCACCTGCACTGAAGAGTGCTTTCCACAGTGTCTAATATTTTGGCAAAATCTAATGGGTGGCTTTTAAAGTCAGTTTTGAACCCATGGATGATGAGTGTGAACTCTTCATCGTTGACTTCACCACCTAAGCTGTCCTCTTCTTCCAGATTATCTGTGTACAACGACAAGACAGCAGCAATGCATATCAGACATAACAGTACCGCACATCTTTCATTGCAATGAACAGGTACTAGTCTGACTTAAGCAATGCAAAATTGCATCATGAAGCCAGCAAGGAAGACACTCACCAAATCCATCATCTCCCATAAGAGGGATGGAGCCCAGGTCTTCTCGCATTGTAATCTCCTCAGGACGACTTTGGTTGACAGAAAACTGAGCTTGAACATCAATGTCCCTGTTTTTTGTGTGCAAAAAAAAAAAAAAAAATTGTATGACAATATAGTTTTGCAATTTACTATTCCCCACCTGTCCAACATTTCCAAAACACAACTGGGATTTTAGTCACTTCAAAGTCCAAATGTTTGAGATGTTTAACTTTTTTTCTTTTAATTTGCTTTCCCATTTTATCCTTTTTTTGCAGGCCAGTTTCACTCCCATTCACAAATAATAATAGTTTTTAAAAAAAGCAAAAACCCCTGACATTCCCTCTTAGACCGGAAGTTTAACTTATTTATGGTTTCTGTCATTTACCAAATGCAGAATAAAACACTGGCCTCAGAAAATAAAATAATCTACAAAAACAATAAACTCCCACAGTTTTATTTTCTAATTCACTTATGACTGCAGCCAGATCGTTTTCTAATACAAAACGCACCACTGCTGGAATTGCACCACACATATAAACTTACTCTAGATCTGCAAGAGCAGTCTCAAAATCATGAAAGTTTTCCTGAAGAGTGATGGCAGCAACCGCAGCTTCTCGATTCTCTTCTGGTAAATCAACCACACCTGGCCGAAAAGCCATTTTTATTTTTACAAAGGCCTCATTGCAATCTGCTAGCAAATATTTTGCTTTGCGTGAGTAGATTCTCACAACACCAAGCATAAGATGACCTGAAGTGCGAAGTGCCATTTTCACCTGCAACATAGGTCAATACCAATGAGCACACCAAAACAATAATATATATATATATATATACACACAGAGTATCTTTCCAAAGCACCAATACCAGGTTCAAAGTGTTTTATATACAACATACAAACAACACCTATGAAGGTGCAAGAGCACACAGCTTTCTAGTGTAGGCAACAAATGCACCTTCATGAACATGCATGTGCAAGCACACACACAAAGCTGGGGAATATCAAAGTGCCAGAAAAAAATAAGTCTGCCATATAAACAGGTGTCACATCCAGAAAAAACTGTAGGAAGTAAACAGGGAAAAGAAAAGAACAGAAGGAAAGAGTGAATGGACGTTAACATAATTCAAATAAATATTAAAAATGCTAGGTTTGTCTCAAAGACATGCTGAGCTAACAAAATCTCAAGCCTCATACTCATAGGATGAGAAAAAAAAGACTATATTAAGTACTTCTGATTAACATGCACTGATGCACTTAACAGTATGTTAAATGCACACAGAAGTATTGGCAGTAGTCTCAGCAGTCACACACACACAAGAGCTTGAAATAGGTTTTTGAACTGCATTTGTTACCTCATACCTGTTTCTTTACAAACAAGTTACATAAAACTAAAGATCTGCCTTTCCACTGTTGTATATTGTATTGATTTATGGGTCATGTTTACTGATCTGTGTGCTGAAGACAAAAAATTTTATCCTAGACACCTATTTGCTTATTGTCAAAGTGAAAAAAATCCTAGAAAAAATTGCAATATGTATGCTAATTATATCGAGTGAATATATGCACAGATGCTGATCCAGAGTTTCATTTTCTAACCACTTCTCTTTTCTTGTAAATTTTTAGTCATGCCCTTAACTGTCAAGATTTTTTAAAATGGTTTTCATTTTTGTTTAAAAAATACAAATACTTCCAATGATATGTTAATTCGACATTTTTCACCTTCTGAGCTGTTGATCTTGTTTAGTTTATTCCATTGCTACTCTTTTAGGAGGATAGGGCCATGTTTGAATGAATTAAGCACAACATTTAGTTGATGTAAGGTTTGGCTATCACTCATTCTCTTTCTTTGGCCCCAACATCATTACATACTGCTCAATGTATCTTGTAAAGAGCTATTAACTCGCATCCATCTAGGGGAAATGGGCTATAAAAAATCCCATTATTATTATTACTGTTATTGTCATGATTACTCGCAAAATTGTGAAACAGAACTTTATATGCTGGAGAACAAAACTTTGCACCTTTAAAGTAGCATATATCTACTTCTACTAAGAACAGAACCTTACTTATTAGTTGTTGCTTTTTATGTATTTCATACACTTTCTATCACACATTTTCAATATATAGGAAAAAATTTTGACTGCCTCTACATACGTAAAAAAGGGTTAAAGATTATGAAACTTGAATCAGTCATAACTGTTTCTCAACAACAATTTACCCTTAACCCACTCTGTTATTTTTGCATTAACACCAAGACACCTTAAGTCATAAAGTGGCCCTTTACCTTTGGCTTCAATATAGCTTCCACACTGCTGTCTATGTTGGTCTCAAAGACATGAGCCTTGGTTAATTTCTTGTCCCAATGTGCAGCCAGCCATATCCGGGCCAGGGGCCCTCTTTTACTAAGCACAAAGTGTGCGTAAAACATTTTGCCAAGAGGCTTTGTCAGCCTTTCTGAAACAGAAAACAAATGCAACTGTATATTACTAACAAGATATTACAAAATACAAAGTTTATCAGCACACTTTCATTTTGAAACCAAGATCAAACACTGCATGGCCACCTGCAGAATCCATGAAAAAATGATACTATTGATGTGATCTGATTATTTTCATCCCATCTCAAAAACAACCGCTTCTTGTATCTATTTCCACATTGTGACTGTTCTATTTTTTTCAACTCCTTCTATGTTGCTTGCCTGTTCAAACTTGTATTTTTGCAGGTCTAGTGTGAAATACAGTGTGTCCAGACAACATGTACTTCAAATGTAACCTTTACTCTCACTTAAAGCCCAACCCGATCGCTGAGCAAAAATTCCCTGGAAACAGAGCACAAAGTATCACAAAAATATATTCTGGTGGTATTTCATGACAGAGGCATGAGAGATTTTATATTAATATTTTTCTCTTAAGCACACCTGGATTTGTCAAGAAAACAGGAAGTGACAAAACGGAAGTATTTCTAAAAATAGCGTCATCTGTACTAGCTGAAATCGAAGAGAAAAGGCGCAATCCTTGGTAAAAGAAAACTGACCAGTACACATCGCGCTGTTGCTGAATGTTCTCTTTGACACTCAGATGGAGTTAGTTTGTACTCATTAAGGAAATCCTAAAGATAATGGCAGCAAAAAGCAGCTAGTGGATTAACTTTTTTTGAAGATGTGTATATACAGATCTCTGCTTTATTCAAACGTGCCGTGCGAACTTTGTCCCCAGACCGCACTCAAGAATTTGCTCAAAGCATTTCAAAATTGATTGTTATCAAGTCAATTATACAGTACAAGCAAGTCTTGGACTTTCAGTAAAATGAAGAAATCTTTATACAGCAGTCTTACTATACAAAAGCACAAGATGTTAAAACCAACTACGACTGCTGGTAGATCAAGCACCAGATATGCAACATCGACGGTTTCTACACTGTCTGGTCTACAAGTAACATCGTGACACAGTCACAAACACAACATTAATATTAGGTGCACGGGAACAGGTGCGAGTATCACGCAGCTAAATGAGGAAGAAATAAGTTTTTACATTGATCAACATGTTTCAAACTATGATTATGTTTTTAATTGTAAAAATTCCTCATCAGCAGTCAGTTGAAACTATGAAATAAAAATGCAATGCTTGAAACCATCAAATCAAAAAACATTACAGGAGTTTCTCTTAGACAAACACTTTTGTAACATGCACTTAGTTTGTCCTTTAAGCTTTGGTACCATAATTTCCTTTTAAATACAGCCAAAAAAAAAAAAAAAACTACACTCACCTTGCATGGCCATGGCATTTATTCAACTTAACAAGCTTAAGCAATGTAAATGCATTTTAAAATTTTACTGCCTAACTAAAAATGGAAGAAAATCACCCGAGTTTAATTTATTTTAAAAAATGCATACTGTTGGTGCACATTTATAAAATCTATGACTATAAAAACTGCTATTTCATCTGTATCTATAATTCTGAGTACCCAACATTTTATTTTCTTCTTTGCTTCTTTGGGCAGCAATCTGTACACACACGCACACATTATTACATTTCTACCGTAAATACCCAATGTAACTGTTGTTTGCATGTTTCATTTGATATGCACCAACAAACTAAACTGCAGTTTTACTCCAAGTCCCAGCTCTTACACCATTTGAAACTCTAACTTTATTAAATATTTAAGCACAGGAATGTGTCTCTTCACTGGTATTATGGGCTGCTATATTAATCATCTTATAATAATACTGAACTTATGCATTAGATGGGACTTCCAAAATCACGACAGAAAAAGTTTAAAAGCTGTGGCTCATCCTCATTTAAACCATAACCTTCAGATGGTACTATATGTGTAAAGTCATGATCCCAAATAAAGGTGAAAATTATTTTCAAAAGTATCAGAAACTGAAATAATAATAATAGTGAAGATTTTTATAGCGCATATTCACACTCATAGAGAGCATGCTCTTAGCGCTTAAAACGAGGAAGAGACGTGGACTAAGTAAATACAAAACAAAGGGGACGAAAAAAAACGACAGTACTGACGATGAAACAGAAAACAAAAGGCATCAAGTAACAGGAACAGAGAAATATAGTGATTCTGCGAGAAAGATGGGTAAAGTAGGGGGGGAAGGGGGGGGGGTTAAGAAGGACTAGCATTGTGTGGACTGTGTTAGGAGTAATGCTCAAGGAAGAGGTGCGTTTTCAGTGCAGATTTGAAAGATTCAGTTGTAGGAAGGTGGCGGATATGGAAAGGAAGAGAGTTCCATTGTTTTGCAGCACAGTACCCAAAAGTCCTGTGACCATATGTTGTTGTTCTGGTGACAGGAACAGTTAGGATACGGTCGTCAGACGAAGACCGTAGTTGTCTGGACGGAGAGTAAGGGATGAGAAGTTCAGAGAAATAGTCAGGACAGGAGCCAGCAAAGAAATTAAAACACAGCACAGACAGTTTGTACTGAATGCAAGAACTGGCAGATGGGAACCAATGTATATTTGTTATATTTCAATTGTGCCTTGTAAAGTACAGTGCAACAATACAGTGACAAAATAAAAGCCACATACATAAACCAAAATAGCAATGTCCGCAGTATCCTAGACTGATATTCTCTACAAATGAAGAAGCTTGAGGATTTTTTTTTACTTAATAGAGTCTGACACAATGAAGGGGGCTGGGAAGGCGGATGTGGTGAATAAGGTGAGTTTCAACGTGTGTTCGTTCTGTTACTCAATAAGCACACTGTAGCAGTCAATAAAATCACTAAGGATAAAATGTTTGAAATATGAAATACACATGAATAGATTATACAATAACTTTGTCCACATTTTTCACATGCTATGTCGGCCACGTGAAAAAAAAAACGGAATATAACATTTACCAGTTAGGACGTGATGTGACTCCGAAATAGCGGTGCCTCTGCTCGCTAAAAATTGGACATCAACGACAATCTACTGTTATGGTACTAATGTACTATTTTGTTTTATTTTATGTTTGCACGCTTTTTTTTTCAATATTGCGATAGCCTTTACTCAGTGGTGAATGCTCGGTACAACTAACTCCATGACAACGATTATTTCCCACAGGTAATAAAATTCCCTGCGTTGTTCCTAGAATTAGAAGGCTCGAATTTATGTTCATAATACTATTAGTATTACCAATGATGGTTCAACATTCTGTAGTTTAGTGAGGTAAAATTAAAATGTACAGATCCACGTAACGAGTAATTAAAAGAAAACACGTCATTGTAAATACAATAAATCTGGATACATATTCAGCTAATCGTAACTGATAGATTACTTAGATCGTACTCGTAGCATAGGCAAGTAGCAAAGCATCTGTCTACTAGTGCCTGTCATTTGATATTGGTGCTTTGGGGTAAACAGCACGCAAGATTTTGCAATGATTTATCAAACACTAACATTAAAAGACAACGATTTTACAGTTTGAAATACTGCTGTTCAAATTGATTACGTGGATCAAATTCTGCGATCAATAATTTGTCACTACTAACACGGAAGGTGAAAAAAATCGAGTTCGTATGCGACTGTTCCGGCGTTTTGCTTTTTGAAAAATAGGTCACTACTGAAATTGAATAAAAATAGTGTACCGTATGCTCACCTTGCCTCTATTAATGCGATATGTACTCCAAAGTTCAGAAACTAATATAACACAGAAATCAAACATCAATCAGGGGGTCTGTTGCAACGGTATCCACGAAATTCCCACATTCTTTCACGGAAGAAAAGAAGAACAAGATGGCGTCCCTTTTGTTTCCCGCCCAAACATGACTTTCGAATACAGCCGCCTAACACCAACATAACAGCCAGAAGAAAAGTAGTTTCGTATAAGTTTTACGCTTTTTAAAGCCATATATTTTATCTACAGCATCACATGAACCACAAAGTGAGATACCGTAATATACTTAATTTTTCCGTCTTCAACATTTACAGATCACCATTTTCTTCTGTTTTGTAAAATGCTGTGGCGTATGAATTTATGCAAAAGTGTATTATGCAAATTGAAATTGTGCGTTGATTGTAAACGTCAGTGCAGGTTTTAGACGCAACTAGATTTTAGGCAATCACTGTATAGTTAAAATAAAGCGATTAAAAATATTAATATATATATATATTTATAACTGATTCGGTGATTTTATTTCTTGACAAACATACATTCGTTTAGGCTGCTTCGGATGAGGCAAAATTGTCTCTACGAATTTGGTCCTTTTTTATAGAATGCATTTAACATTGTTCTGTTGCAGCTCATAAGTTTATCACTCGACAGTAGTTTTCTGTAATAATGCATGGTTTGGATGTCTTCCCTTATTTACCCCTCTCCATTTCGTTCTACCAAATAAGAACAATTTTGACCTTGAAACTTGTCGGTAGTGACGAAATGCGGTCACATGACTACGCAACATGGATCCCCCATGAGCTTACGAACTGTTGACAGTGCACGCGTTCCTATCACACAATCCAAAAAAGTGAATCTGAAGGAAGACGACAAAGGACGTGATTGCATAATGGCTGAGGTGCAGGATGACGAGGAAGACGAAAAAGAGCTGCATGGTAAGTGATTCCTACATTCCTCATACCAGCTCCTCGCAGTGGGGTTACTCAGTGGAAAATCAGTGTATCTGTTGCGTGCAAACCCTTCATTTCTTACTGCCAGGCATTGTGATGGTTACATTTTTTAGGCCTTACTGAGATACAGATTTATTTATACTGTATGAACAGAAATAGCTGGATATTTAAAAACAGTTTTTATGATAATCTAAGATTTTTTATGACATTCCTCATATTTTACTTCACTTTCCAAGCAACTGAATATGTGTACACAGTGCCTCAGTGCAAGATCATATTATGAAAGTATGCAGGAACAAAGTTGTAGTAACTAATTCTTATCTCCAAGCCAATTTTTTAACTGACAAACTGTTCATGAAATAAAGACAGTGCCAGTGGTCACCAAGTGCTTATTCATGAAAAGCATAAAGAATTAGGACATATAATTAGGACTAACTTAAGGAAGAGAGGGTTAACTGTAAGCAGTGCAAATGTTGTGACAAAACGACAACCATAGACAAAGGATAAGTGTATGACTTTATCATATAGAACTTCTATATGAAACGGAACAATATTGCTTTTAATGGATAGTGATATAAACACAAAAATGTGTTTGAAAATTCAGAGTATAGCCAGTCAAAATGTCATTGTTTTCTGCAGTAAAAATGTATCTGCTGGCTAATGCTTATGGTTGAGGCTCTGAGCCTTATGTACCTGATGAGAATTAGTGTGTGTTCAACATTTTGCATGCAGGGGGTATGACATCAGCATATCATTTCTGTCTGAATCTCTTGCTGCATCATAAGAATTTTCTATTTAATCCAGCCCTGCACCATTTTACAGAAGCTTACCCACAGTGGTCATACTGAGTCAGTATCTTTGTCTTTGGTCCTAACTTTCAGCATTTAAAAAAAAAATCAAGCAAGTTACAGCAGGCTGCTGAACAGTGTACCCACTCTCAGACTCACAAGTTAATGCACCAACAGATTGATTTTTTTTTTTTCAAATGCTTGGGATTCAAAGTCCTTGGCTGAACTGACATCGAGTTTACTTACAACATACCATGTCTTCGAAATTAATGTAGTTGTAATAGACTGCCATGTTATAACTAATATAACTATGTCACTATTTTATATGTCTGTTAGTTACAAGTAGATAATACTTTTTTTTAGTCACTGATGAAAGAAAGTTTAGCTGGTTGTTTTTGTTTTGGTTGCTGTTCTCGCTATTTCATTCATATGTTAATAACAGCTGTCAGCATCCCTAATTGATTTTCTGGGCAACTGAACCCATATACTTTATTTATAGGAACACAATCAAGAAGAAGTGATTTAGTGTCTTAGAAAGTTTGAAACACAGCTCCAAATCAATTTGTTGAAATGTGTATATCTGAAGTTTGGTAATGCACAAATATGGCATCAAAGTTCAACTTTAATTTTTGTCTTTATGTACTGTCATAGTGATTGAAAGTTTAGCAGGCATCTCTATCCCTCAGTAGTTGGTTGAAATGCATAGGTCTTTATACCATTATTGCACCAGTAAAAAATAACAATGATGATAATAAAAGAATTCTTATATTGTGGCAGGCTCTGGCTTGAAGCTACCCATCACAAACATCCACTCACATGCATGAAAGCCATTACTAGAAAACACCTGTACCTACCTCTGCCTGGCTAAATTTGTCCTATTTTTAGAGCTTATTCAGAGAAATTGGGTCAGGGCGGTAAAACTTATAGGCTTTTTTTTTTTTACAAACTATTTTGTGTGCATGCACAAACACACACACACACACACACAGAGCATTAACTGTGTACAGTCATCTTCCAATGCCTCAGCGAGGAGACTGAATGCATTAGCAAACCTTTCTTTATGTAGTTTTTACCTTTGTGCTGTGGTCCCCAACCATACTTCAGCTGTCCATGGCAAGCTGTCAAATCTTTGTCTTTCACACACTATTATAAATTTTAAATCAGCATTTAATTTATTTTTTTTACAAGAAACCCACAAAAGTATATGTTAAACTTAGAATGAATTATAAAATGTTCTAATTGGGCAAGTGTTGGTCATAGTCTTCATATTGTCTCACAATCATTCTGAGCCTAAGCACAGTAAAGATTCTTAATTTATTCGTTTTTATATGCTGTCAAGACCTTATTTGCACCCTGTCATATATTGATATCAGATAAGTACTGGGACAATTTATTGACTATATAGTTCCAACAAATAAGGGGCAGTAGGACTAGGTCAGTCCTGCACAGTTGGTGGTAGACTGCTGTTTAAAACAGGTCATGAAATGCAGATGGCTTTATCTGAGACCAGTTGAATACCATTCCCATTTTCTAGTGCTCATTTGACAAGCAGTGTGCATTGCATCATTCAAAATGACTGTTCATTATAAGATTTACGTTATTAGTGGGTAAAAGAGTGATTTGCAGCTTTTAACTTAAAGATGTTTAAGCCACTAGTTTTTTTAAAATTACCTTTAAAGAGCTTGCATTGGATTCACATTTCCCCACCAGTTTTCACATGGAACTAGGCCATTTTTTAGATATTGTATATAATGATATTAAAGAGAGATTTTACGTGAAATTTACAATCTGGTTACAGTATAACTTCAGCTGGTGATGTTTTGCATGCTTAGGTGGACTTTAAAAAAAAAGCATAAATAAAATGTGACCAGAACAGATATTCTTGTTTATTTAAGAGTGATGCCTGAGGTGTCTGCATTCTTCTTTCTTAGGAAATTATTGTATCTTGTAGATATATTTTTGTGTAAATAAGCATAGGGCATTTGTTTCTGGCTAAATGAAGCCGATCTTGAATTGTATTTTTGTGCCTGATATTCTACACAAAAGGCGAAAATGAGAAATGAATTTTTTGAGTGTCAGACACCTGTCAAGCTATGTTTGTAATTGAGCAGATGTTGAACACGGTGTTGCCTGTAGCAGTTTGTTGCTTGTTTGGACACCTACGCAATCAAATCTGATTGTTTTTGCTGTGTTTTAGGCAAAATAATAAAGTTCCAACGTGCGGCTTTACCCATTTGGAATAAAAATACATATTAATTTAAAACATTTAATAATAATAATAATAGTGAAGATTTTTATAGCGCATATTCACACTCGTAGAGAGTATGCTCTTAGCGCTTAAAACGGGGAAGAGACGTGGACTAAGTAGATACAGAACACAGGGGACGAAAGAAAACGACAGTACTGACAAAAACAGATAACAAAAGGCATCAAGTAACAGGAACAGAGAAAAATAGTGATGGGTAAAGTAGCAAGAGGGAAGGGGGGGTAAGGACTAGCATTGTGGACTAGGAGTAGTGCTCAAGGAAGAGGTGCGTTTTCAGTGCAGATTTGAAGGATTCAATTGTAGGAAGGTGGCGGATATGGAAAGGAAGAGAGTTCCATTGTTTTGCAGCACAGTAGCCAAAAGTCCTGTGACCATATGTTGTTGTTCTGGTGACAGGAACAGTCAGAGTACGGTTGTCAGAGGAAGAGCGGAGTTGTCTGGCCGGAGAGTAAGGGATGAGAAGTTCAGAGAAATAGTCAGGACAGGAGCCAGCAAAGAAATTATAGTGCAAGAGATAAAAATTGTTGATCTAGCATTGTGTTTGTATATACATCTATACATCTAAAAATTTGATATTGACATAGGTGGGAAGGGCCCGAAGCCTTTTGCTCATCTCTCCAGAATCACTTCTGTGTGTTTGCTTTGAGGTTGAAGTGTCATTGATGATGTGTGGTTGTTCTTTATTTGTTATTGTGCACAAAAGATGTTATGTAATCCACCAGAGAGTGTATTAGCATTCTAAGGTATTTTATACGTTCCTGGGACTTTGGACTAGAAAAGAAGATTTATAAGAGGTGATAAAACAGATGATTTAGACATAATTCCTAATCTTATTCCTAATTTTTAATGATGGACAGGAATTTATACTGAAGCAGAGTACGTTACCCTTTTTGTCTCTGTGCAGACGCAAGACGGCCAAAGGCACCGAGCAAAAAGAAGTTTGAAGAAGACATGGAAGTACTTGGAAGCAATATACGTGCCAAGGAGCAAGAGTTGGAAGCAAGTGTATCCTTGACTTGTCATCTTGACTTTTTTCTTCCGTTGAGTTTGTATACCATTTAAGTATAATATGTTGCATTAACTAACAGGGCTTTAGCGATAATTTGGAGTGACCAAAGGTAATCATGCAGGGCGCAGTGTGTAAAGTATACTTGCCACTTTGTGTTTCAAGCCTAGCCTCCGCTGTCCTTAGACAGAATCATAATCAATCTCTGAATTTCATACCAGATAAGAATCATGTTTAGTCCCTCACAAACAGTTATCTGTTTAGAATTTTGAACCACTATTGATAATGTGCTTCCTGTAAGCAGCTGTAACAGAAAAACTTGTGAAGTAGCAACTCAAGAGCTCCTTATCACGGTCACAGAAAGTTGCAGGCATGCCAAATGCAGCTGACCAGCTGAAAAACTTGAAGGTAGAGAAAAATGCAAGCATTGAACAGCGCAAGAAGATTGATGTGGACCTACAAAAACTGAATAAAGACATTTCTGAAATGGTATAAACATCACTTTCCCATCTTGCTTGTGCACTTACTCTCTCATTCACTCACAAGATCTGTTTCATCCAGTGTCATTGTGCATTAGTTTAATGCATATAAATGCTGTTTTGAATTAATTCACTCATCCATATTTCAAGAATCCTTGTTGAGCATCTGTAGCTTTGTCATAAATATTTACCTTCAAAGCCTTCACTTCTAGGAAAAATAGATACGGTATAGAATGGAATGGTTTATCTAGAATGGTTGACTTGGACAACTATGCATGAAAAAGTTACTGACTCTGATAAAAGACAGACCCTATGCTGGGATCATCTAGAAGGAATGGGTGAGATTTGTGGTCATTTAGGAAATAAGTGGTCGTTTCTGAAGGTCAGTGGAATTCTCAGTGACGATTTGTTTTCAGAGATGTGCTTAAAAACTGTGATGATCCACATGCTTATTTTCAGATGTGTAACCTATCTCGCTTGGAATCCACACTTCACTACAGAAATGAAGACAAAATCAACGAAGCTATAAAGTAAGTTATTTTTTATATAAAGAAACAGTTACTTAAAACAGCTTTGCAACAGCAGTTACATTCAGCTATAGAAATTTATTTTTGTGTTTATTTCTTGTTTTGTTTTAACCATGAGTATATTGTTGACATCGCTATATGATGGTCCTATGACATTTTGTAAGTGTAATAGATTCTGAAGGCAGTGGTGTTGATAGCTGTCTGGTTTTATAAGGTAGCCTACATGTTTTAATTTTCCAATAAAATGTGACTCATTATATTTAAGAAAAGGATGAGATGACTGTCTAAAAAATGCATGTGATTGACATTTTTCTCCTCTTGGTAAGCAGTATTTGTAGGCATGTATGAGGATGGGGTATATTGATAATGTTTATATTTCTTCGTAAAAGAGATCATAGGAGTTTGTGGAAAAATGCAGGATAGTGATTCGCATGATAACAAATAGAAGTAAATCATCATTAACGGCAGATGAAAAAGACTTACTGATAAAAAAGATCTGATTATGGTCAAGTGTGCAGCTTATGATTGTGATTTTTTGTGGGTTTTTTTTCTTTTTAGACGCCTAGAATGGAACATGAGTGTGCAAAATTTCAAGCTTTCTGAAGAGAAAAAGATTGTGGCAGAGATAGACAGTCTGCGTCGTTCCAAGAAGACCCTTGCGTAAGTATAAGATGGGCTGTACACTTTCAGGGTTCTGAAATTTACATTACTGTGCTTTTGGCAAATTGTCTCAGCTATAAACTTTTCATTTAGCTACTGGAAATCAGAGTACATTAGTTTGATATTTCCCGAGGGAGGAACAATTTTGCTTTTTTTATCTTTTCATCACTCCATCCCTTGATAAGTTTATGCAACTTTCGCACTCTTTCTCTCTTTCTTTCCCAAATGTGAAAAGAGAATGCGTGTTTGAAAGTGCATTGCTTTTCCCTGTTTGTGTTAGTGCTCTCTTGGCTCCACTTGTCATTCTTGGCTGCTTCATTCATAAATTGGTGTGAGTCATGTGTTTTTTTCTGTTGATACTGTTGATTTTGACAAGTTATATTAGTGTGATAACACCATTGTATCATGATTTACAATCTGTTTTAAATAACAAATCATATTGTGTTGTCAGATGTGGCTTACTATTATTATCTTTTTTTTCTCTATCACCATGTAGACTTTACCTGAGTCTTAAAAAGGAAATGGAGCGAATGAGAGACCGACAACGCCTTATGCGTGAAGAGAGAGATGTAAGTTTTCATGTTTTTATGGTGTGCTCAGGATTTTCATCTGTTAAAATCCTATTTACTTTCTGTGCTCCTTTTCTCCATTTTGTGCAGTGTAGAAAGATATTAAAATTTATAGTAAAATTGTTCCAAGGCACTGGCAGTCAACAAGGCTAAGGACTTGTTGATATATTCTAGGGCTTGACCTATGCTTTACAAGTATCCTACTCCATGTCCTAGGTCAACTTAAAATGATTTCTTGTACTTTGATAATCTGGTACATGTGAACAAATTATAGCTTCTGATCAAACCCAGCCTACTGTTTCTTGACACTTGACAGCATTTTGACATAGGATTTATGTTACATGGCTTCAAAGTGATGAACACAAATCTACTTAGTAAGAAGTCAGTTTGTATGTCCTGTGCCCCTAGAGTTCGTGAACTGTATCAGAGAAAGACAGCTCTTTGTTGAGACTTGAGTAAAGTTGCCACTTCTGTATGTTGTAGCACTGCTTTCACAATGTGACACAGCTGAAACAGCAAGAAGAAAAAGTCCGCAGTGATGCTGTAAAAAAAAAGGCTCAAACAGAGAAGCTGAAGAAAGGTAATGGGAACATTTCCTGCATTGCTTTTCCCTGTTGTCTGTGCCCTCAAGGCTCTACTTTTACTTGTTATCCTTGGCTTCTTCATTCATAAGTTAATCTATAAGTTAATGTAATTCATGTGTTATTCTGTTGGTGCTGCTGCTTTTTTGCATCTCATTGCTCATTTTCATATTCCTTCTTTACAAACACTACACTAATAACTACACTATACATTTGTCAGAAGTGGACAGTCTGTATGAGGCCAAGCGACAGATGATAGCCACATACAAAAAGCAGAGGGAGGAGTTCAATGACATGAGGGAAAAGCAGCGGCACGAGAGTTTCAAGAAGCGGGAAGAAGAAAAACGAGCCATTCAGGCAAGACTCAAGAAAGAGCTGTGAGTGATGAACTTTGTTGTCAGAATTCTTTCCTTGACCCTTATGTTAGCTTCCTGGTTCATAGCTGAGGTTTTCAAATTTCCTTGAAAGAGTCTGTAAAATGCAGCTTGTTTTTTGCCAGCTGTGGTAGCTTGTATTTCAGGGTGTAATAAGTGTTGCACCTAAAATGAGCACAGCTAACAGCAAGCAGATTGTAGTTCTTGGCATTTGCAATTTTACTGATGTACCGAAAGTTGGTTTCCATATTTATAGCTAGTCTGTGTTTATGTACAATTTTGTCCATTTACACATATTTGTATCTGTTTTTCTTGTGAGGAAAAAACAGACGTTATATTCAAATATATAAAGAATCATATAGCTTCTTTGTTAACTCTTCCCAGAGAGGATCTAGAGGCCCAAAAGCGGCCATATGAGGACGAGATTTGTCTCTGCAACACCTTGATCCACTACCTAAATCGGTTTGTTGCCAACACTGATGTTGAAACTGTCAGCCCTACACTAGTTTGCTCTCCTGCCACAGAAGAACCAGCACCACTGAATAACCAAGGTTTGCCATCTGCTTTTGACTTCTTCAGTGTGACATTCACATAACATGGCTGTTTGGCTGTCATTTGCTAAGGAGACAAGGAAATAATAGAAAAAATTAACGAAAACAGAATGTTACTTTTTTTTGTGTCTTATGCTCCAAGCCAGAAAGAGGTACATGTTTTATGTAGTTATAAAAAAGGATTAATGGATGGAATATAGAATGATTAGAGATAATAAAACAACATGTATAATATATTAATTCGCATTCAAGAAGTTCATGGGAATATTATGAGATTTTAGCATTTGCGTGTGTGTGTGTGTGTGTGTGTGTGTGCGCCCACATGTATTCTAATGTGTATCTTGTTTTTGACACGGTTGACACAGCATCTGGGCTTGCAGAAGAGCTGGAAGATGGCCAGTATGTGCTCCTGAGAAAATGTGAAGACAACAGCTATGTTTCTTGCTCTGCCAAACACTCTGCTCGCAAACAGCGGCGGAGCCGAAAGGCATCCATGGTCAGCATTTTTTATTTTTATTTTTTTTACCTTTCCCATTATTTCTTCCATTTCATTAAGTTCTTGAGTTAAATCTATGATTTTTCTCTACTCACAGTCACTTTAAAATTAATATTTTTGCATTGACCGCTCAAGTGAAATGTCCACTTTATGTAATGTAAATTAATACAAAGATTTTTTGTTAAAAGAAATGTAATATTTTTATATTGAGATCGATGTAGTTTAACCATTGAGTTTGAGTGTGTGTTATATGTTAAAATGACAGAAAAAACTGTTTGCAGGTGAAGCGAATCACTCATACACCAGAAGTATTGTCCCAGTTTTTAGCTCTCAATCTTAACGCACCTACGACTATGGCAGAGGTGCTTGCTTCCCTGGAGCAGCTGCGGGCAAGAAGGGTAATGCCTCATTCCAACATCATTTGTCTTTTTTGTCTTTTTTTTTATTCTGCATATCATCTGCTCTTCCCTTAACTGTGTTAGCATCCACATACAACCATTAGTGTTTGTTGTTTCGTACTATGCCTTGGTAGGTGTGCTCTAGCTTCATTCTTTTAGCTTCAGCCTTCTAGGTTTTTTTTGTGATTACCCCACCTTTACCTGCTGGTCTTTTGCCCTGTACAAAAGGAGGAGTGTTTGCCTGATCTAAGCAGTGTGCATTACGCTCCACAAACCATCCCTATTCTTTCAAAACTTTAGCATAGCAACCTGTTTTGTTCTCCAAAACTGACATCTTGCAGCACGATAAAGATTTTATATTTCTTTGTTGCGAAGAAAAACTAAAAATAAAAATGAGGTAAAATGTTTATTTAAACATTCAGGAAGTTTGTGCCTTGATTTGTAAGTGCTGTTTTACCTGCTGCAGCTCCATTATGAGAGGGAGGCAGAGGCAAAGAGTGAAACAGAGAGTGCAGTGTACGAGATGTCACGGCAGGCCAGCCACACAGAGAGCTGCGACGGACAGTCAGAGGTACTGCTCAGCGACCAGGTGATGGAGGAACTGCTGCAGGTTAATGGTTGCTGGCAGGCTGCAGAAACTGTTTGCTCACTGAAGCAAGAAGACACATCCAGACCTGGTTGGGTCAATAACCATGAAGAACCAGACATTTTAAAAAATTACTCCTGTGCTGGAGAAGAAGTTACCTTGGACAAGCGTTCTTTCCCATCTCTGCTGGAAACGGTTGCGGATTCTTTCAAAAGCAGCAGGGGATCACTTTTTAAACGACCTACCAGCATGTTTGTAGGAGAAGAAACAGATAGTTTTAATGGTGTTACTGAAGTTGTGCATCAGCATCACCCAGGATCTTCAGATTGTGCAGCTGTTGCTACCAGTTTTTCAAAGGCAGCTTGGGATACCACACCACAGGGTTTTCCATTTGAACAAGGAATATCTGTTTCTCTTGTTAATGGGGTCAGCAAATGCAATGATGTGCAAGAACTTGGGAATGGCTGCCCTACTGTGCAATGGCAGGAAGTTGCTCAAGGCAGTAGCAGTGACAAGGGTTCAACCTGTCATGGGGAAGATGCAGCGATTCTGACAGAAAATGAGTCAAACAGTGGTGGAATAAACGGATCCCAAATGGCAGAACATGTATTTTGTAACAACAGCGAGACATACTGTACCATCCCTATTGCAACCATGCTTGATGGAGCTGAAGTCTCATCCGAACTTGGCAACGAGTCCGAACTTTGTGTAGCTATAAGCAGTTTGCATCTCAAAGGAGACAGTATGGTTCGAAAAGATGCAAACTTCACAGACAGAGGCAACAAAAACAAGGATGGGGGGATTTTAATTTAGACTGTCCCAGCACCTAGTGGGTGGTGCATTATTTTGTAACAGTGACATCAGTAACGTGCATCAGCCCACTTCCACTCACACCCCTGTTTGATGTTGGTGGATAATGCTGCCACCTCTGCATTATTATTCACTCTTGTCTCCATAATTATTAGAAAAGGCTGAGTCAGCTGACAGTGTTAGGGAACTTTAACAGGAGCATTTGTGCTTTGACTATACACACCTTCACGCACATGCAAGCATGTACTTATGCACATGCAGAGCTTTGTACTGTGACAAACAGGTCCATAAAAAACATGCAATGACTTTGTAGCTACTTTTTAGCCAACTTCTAATGAATGCAGTCTCTTGTTTTCTCTTCATTTTTTTTTTTTTTTACTCACTACAGATCACATATTTACCAGAATATTTGTGCATCTCTTTTAGCATTTAGTGTAATTATGGTTATTTATGAATACCTTTAGTGTGCTATTGATTAGGTGGAGGTGGTGTTGTGACCTCAGCACATGAAAGATTGGAAAAGTGTGGCTGTTACATTTTTAATTGAGCATTTCATGTTGACAGCTTGCTTTCAATGTTCTGAAATATTAACCTGATGACTTATTTATTGATGATAAAAATCAGTGTGATAAAATCCAATTATGAATATATTTGCATAAACATTGATGATGAATAAGCTCATAAGTTTAAAGTAAAAGAATAAGTTGCAATGTCCATTCATTGTGCTACAAGTTTCTGGTCAATATGTTGAGTTTCTTAACCTTTTCCAATGACTGCCTGAAGTTGACTAACATTGGTAGAGCTCACAACCTCCTGCTCAGTTTTGTAGCGATATATTTTTTCCCAACAGAACTTGGTGAATATCATGTTGATCTTTATTGTTTCGCTTTGTTGTACTTTTAAAAGTAAAGGTGGACAAAGCTGGGGTGATCACTTCTTTCCTAGAAAAAAAAGCTGTTTCTGTAGTTTCACAATATAGTCGTATAATGGATGACACCCTTGTAAAATTTGGCCCCTAGAAATGCATTGGTGTAATAGAATGTTAAATTTTAACTTGTGGAACAGTATTCGTATTAGATATTATAATTCCATGATTTTGACATTATGTTTACATACTGACACATCATTGTACTAGGTGTCTCCCAGGTGCAGTCAAACTATTGGTATCCATCACATTTTTAATGGTGTCTCTTAATTTTCTGATCACTGCTCATGGAAGATTTTTGTGTGGACTTCCTCCACATCGTGGGTTACATCTAACAGCACTGTAGTGATATTGTTGACTTGAACTGATGGTGATAACGCACTTGTCTTTAAAAAAAAATAGAGCCTTTTGCATGGTTGTGGAATGCTCTGATTTTTGCTGTTGAATATAACTCTTAGCAGACTTGGTTTGGGAGATAGCAAACGGTCTTTAAAGAAAGTCAAGGTATTTTGTTTCTGGAATGTAAGTTTGATGGCTTACATTATTTGTCAATTTAAAACGTTCCATCATTGGTGACTGGTAAGGCAAGGGGTGGTCTGGGGGCACAACAGTTAGCGCCTTTCACCAGTACAGTGAAGTTTGTCTTAGACATGCTGTTCTTTCTCTGCATGTGGTATCTGGCAAGATAAAGCCTTAGTTACTGTCTCGGCGTAAAATACCTATTTCCCCCTTCATTCCCAGACTTCTTGGCCTGGCATTGACATTAGATTTTGGCTTGGTTCTGAATTAAAATTCCTATATGTGTGTGTAGTGTATCAGATCAGAAGTGGAATATTTTGTTGTTCAAGTTTTACTGTTTGTTTTTTTATTTGTTAACACTTACAGTCCATTGAGTGAAGAAAGATTAATAGAGCAAGAAAGGAAATGGCAGGTTGGGCTTAAATGATGGATGCTGGCATTCGTAATTGTTTTTCCTCAAAATTTTAGATTGCAAAACAAATAAGTCTGAGACACAGGTCTGGGGACAGTTCACAGAGGCTGATATATTTCATACGCTTTTGTCATTAAAAAACAGTATCTTTCGTGAGGAAACCTAAGCCATTTAAATTCATTTTTGTGTCATGCCAGTCTTGTCCACTTTACTAAGCTCTTCCTCACTGAACTCAACTTCAGAATTCTAGGGCACAATCCTTTGATGCCAGTGTTTTGATGACAACAAAACACATAAGCATCCTTGTACCACCCCAGATATGTGTTACAGGCACAATTATAAAGTAGATGATTGTTGTGCAGCCCCAAAGTTTGAGTGAAAATGATTTGAATCATTAGTTTTCATCATTTAAGCCCAGCTTGCCATTTCATGTTCCTTTTCCATAGAAGAGTCTACAGGTAACTATCTATACTGCCAACAACTACTCTTAGCAATGACAAGGGATCAGCTGGCCATAAAGATGATACAGGGATTCTCACACAAGAATCAAGAGGTGGGTTAAGGTGAAGAGTCTTTAAGACCTTCTAACCTTCTAAAAGATTGGCATTCCCACTTTAAATGTTTTTTCCTAGTCTTTTTGTATGTTCTTCTCAAATGCCTGCATTATTCTTTTTCTTGTTTTCATTGGGTTGTGGGCTATATATAGACGACCTTGTCCAAGTGTTCCAGCCTCATGTTTGACAGATAAACTTATACCAACACAGTTTCAATAACCCTTCTAAGAAAATATTTTGGGGGGGTTAATTTAAGCGTAATCTATTTGACAAGCTGAAACTGAACATTGTACTACTTCCTGTCTCATCCTTTTGTCTGCATACTCTGAATGCTTGGGTATTGTGAAAGCATTTGTGAGAAAAAACTATACATGCAGAGAAGAAAAGACAGGGCATTCTGGAGTTTAAGAAAAAAAGTTTTTTGGAAGAAAATACCATATCACTAGCATAAGCAGATCAGAATGTTGTGCATTTTTCAATGTCTGCTTCAAGTCAGAATTTATGTGAGATATTGACAGTGGTGGACACCTTATGGTAGCTGTTTGGAGGGCCAATAATTTAATCACATGTCACACATTCAAGAGCTCAGCTTTGTTGACAAGAATAAATGAATTTGATACATTTTAAGTTTATAAGAGGGATAAGACTGGTTTCTAGATATGTAAGATTTGTTAGTGGGGCTATTTCTTTATTATTATTGCAAGTATGCTGTCTTGGTTGAATTACCACTCTTCTACTGTTGGCCCAAGTGTTTTATAAAAGGTCTGTCATTAGCTGAAGTTTTCAGAGAGAATAATGCAGCAGAAAGATTTAATAAGGAACACAAATTCGATATTTATGAAGCTAATATTGTTGACATTAAAAGTAATCTTTATGTGAATGTCTTGTAGCTCTGATGAAAGAAGCCCCACATACAAGTAATTTTAGGTAATTTTTTTTGTTGTTCTGGCTACATTTTCTGGAATTAAAAGTGTTTTACTTGTTTATAAACTTTTTGTATATTCAATCTGTTATTAAAGTTTTATACGTTTCCAAGTTATCCATCTTTAAGCTATACATAGGCCAGTTTTTTTCCCCCAGATTTAAGTGTGTTTGGTTTGTTATTTTTTTAATGTGGCTCCTAATCAGTTGACTTCACTTACTTGATGGTTGATTTGGAAAAAAACAGGGACATCGTTTAGTGAAATTTGTAAGCAATATGCACATTATGGATTTTTTCCATCAGTCTACTCAGTCTTTGCAAATTGTTCATACTTGTTTTAGTGTGAATCACTTGGTGAAATACAATAGCACTCACTGGCATTGAAAAGTAGGTTTGGTTGTTCCAGAACATTATCCATGCTCTTGTGCTTCTCTATTGTGACACAGTTTTGCCCTGTTCTCTTTCTACACAGGATGTGTATATGAAAGTGCAAATCCTTGTCATTGAGGCTTCATTTTGACAGGGTGCAGCTTCTTTCCCCTAACCCACCCTTCCCTTTGCTTGAAACTATACTTCCTCACAAGAATCAAATTCAGCCTACAGTGTATTACTTTTTTTTTTTTTGCAATCAAAGTTGGACATACAATACATTTCATTATGACGACCTGTGCCCAGACAATCCAGTCTGTTTATCTGCCAGTTATATCATCATGGTGTTTCCAGTGTAATCCCTCATAGATCTCATGGATCTTTTTGTTATGTGATTCAAATAGGTTTTTGTTGTCTTCAAAGCCTGCCTGTTCACAAAAGTTTGTTGCAGTTTTTATTAACCATGAGTTCTAAATAGGTGAGAGCACAGCAGACAGAGCAAGGCTTTTTTTTTCGAAGTTTAAACAAAAGAATGCATTCATGCACACAGTTGTGTTTAAGTGTACCTATGTGTGCTTAGATGTAGTTCAAACATGCATTTGTATGCAAATCTTAAACTTCTTTAAAAATCTCCAACTTGATCATGGGTTTTATTGAATGTACATAGCAATAATGTTGTTTCAAAAGCAGTTTTTTTCACATCAGCATTCTGATGCAGGTGTATATGCACTGTTGTACTTTTTTTGCCAAATAAGGTCAGCATCAAACAACTACTGAAGGGTAGCATGTACCTACATACTGGCATAGCCTATATACAGGCAGACAAATGCAAGAATTTTTTGTTCTCTGAGAACAAGCACATCCTGATCTTGACATACTATGCCCATGTAATCATGAGAATTGGAGAAGTTTCCGATCCTCTACCATAAAACCTATCTCCAACCTCTAAAATTACCAGAGGATTGGAAATAAAGAGTGAATGAAAGCAGTGCTGCATGGAGGTGTGCTGATCCAATAGCAGTATACAGCTGAATATAGGCTTAGGCAGGAGTGGGGACAAGTCTAGCCATTCAAGGTTTTACTTAAAAGAAACTATTATTTTTTCCAAGGGAACTATTACTTAATACTTGCATACACTTCTGGGGCTGCTGAAGCAGCAGTGGTGATTCTGATGTTTTGTAAGTGAAGATGCTGTTTGCAGCATGACACATTACATTGTTTGCTATTATGAGTATCACATAATTTTTTACATGCTGGTGGATGACTTTTAAGGAATATTTGCAAAGCATCCTTGCCAGAGAGGCTTGCTTTTTTACTTCTTGTCATGGGAGTGGGTTGAACTTTTGACTTCATCTGTCATATTTACACCAGAGCTTATCATTGCATGTGTTCATGCCACTTGTCTATTCCAGAAATGGTGAATGAAGGAAGCATACCATTGGGGGGGTCCTTTGATCAGATTGATAATGACATCGTGTGCTTTGCAAGGAAGGAGAGGTGGGTTAATCTGAATGCACTTTTAAAGTTGTTGTGAAATGACCCTTTGGCATACAAGTATACCATAAATTCTAAGTGCTGAATACATATTTGTTATGGTATGACATTGGCATTGAGCAAGATGCATGTACCATCACTTACACTCAATATTAGCCATCACTTATTTAATTAACTTCTTTAATTATTTGCAACCTTTTGAATTTGACAGAAATGTAAGGAAGTCACTTTATATTTGGCATTTCTTACCTTTACCACTCCTCATTACTCACCCTACCCCTCGAGTAAAATTAAATTGCTGTGACATCTAAAATGGCCTTCAAAAGAGACAATTCTAGACATTTATATATAATCATTATACAAGAATTGTGCAAAGTTGTCATTAAACAGAACTGAGCATGTGATGGCAGTTGATTAAATTATGCCTTAAATTAACACACTTCTGGTGTTTACTTAGACTTCATTTTCTTGTTAATTTTGTGGCATTTGGGCACACTAAACCTTGATGTTATTATTAGAACATTTAAAAAAAAGTTTGGTGGCAGGGATTCTTTCTAAAAGGAAGAAATGCAAACTTTTATTGGTGTCATTTTGTTCATGCAGTGCACAAGTTATTTGCCAGTCACAAACTTTATTTTCAGAATTAGTATTTTACAGATTAGAATATATCATTTTCTAGTATTGACCAAAACAGCTTGTGTTAAGCTGCTTCTGGTACTGTTTTCTGCTGGTAAGAGAACTTTGCTGTGCTAGATGATGTTGGTTGTTGAGTTTTGCTGAATTATGCAGATGGCAACTTGAGTGTTCTTATATTCTGACAGACTGGAGTGGAGGCTTGTGATAATTCAAGTCTGTATCTGATGCTTACTTAAGTATGTTTGTTGCAGAATACATGGTTGTCTGCTGGTAAAGCACTGTTTCATCATGCATTGTTATAGAACAGGCAATAAATGTGTGAGACATTTTTGTCTTTGAATTTTCGTTGACCTCCAAACAATAGGAGTCACAATGCAACAGTTTAGATTATTTTCATTTTCAGAGTATTATAATACCAGTCTGCCTTGCACATCCCCAAACAGTGGTGACCTGTTTCACAGTTACAATGATGACTGGAGGGAAAGTTACTTTACTGATGGCTGTAGACATGCTTGTGACAATGTCAGTGTAGTAAAAAAAAAAAAAGTAATTCTTCTAAAGAAATGAAAACTGCATTCATATTTGAAAGAGAATTTACTGTTGTTTGTACCTTTCCCTCTTTGAAGCAGCTTGTAACATCTCTTATTACACAACTGAGGCCTGACATGCACAAAGATTAATGCAATATGCCTTGTCCTAAATATGAGGTTTTACATAACCTCCAAAATACCACCTAATATCAAGTCATACACAAATGTTTTTCAATGTGGATGTCTAGACCTCTGCTGAAAACATTCAGCCATTGTGTGACCAGTAGTATCTCTACTTCACACCAAACTCTATTCCTGTAAGCCAGTGCAAACAAGAATAACTTGGATCTCTCTCTCTCTCTCTCTCTCTCTCCCTTGTCTATTTCATTTTTCAAACCCAAATTACAGATCAGAATTAAAAAAAAGATTAAATATATTACTGGTAAAAACACATTTTATCAAATCTTTCCACTAATACACAAGATGTACACTAGGGGAAGCGGATGGCCGAGTGGTTAGAGCGCTGGCTTCCGAACCGAGAGCGCGCTGGATCAATTCCCGATAAGCTCAGCAAACTTCCCCCAGTCGACCCAGCTGACGGGAATGGGTACCTGACTCCATAGAGGGTTGGGGAAGGTAAGGCAGCGAGGGAGAGGAGATTGGCACCACCCTCATGTAAAAGCTGGCCCCGAGAAAAGTGGGGTCTCTAACACCTCACTCCCCTACGACCTGAAAAGGTTATGGGATGACCTTTACCTTTTACCTTACACTTGTCTTTCTTCTCTACGGTGCCATTATGTAAATGTAATGTTCCTATAATAGCAAAATGTATATTCAACATTTTCCTTTGCTACAGTGTTGCCTCAGAAAGATACGATTAAGAATGATAGCCCACACTTGTTCAATGAATGATGCCTTCCATATGCTTTTTGGTACCTAAAAAAAGGTGAGGATACGACCTTTACTTTTTTTTTAAAAGAGAGCCTGATGTCTTCATATGTGCATATATACACCAAGAAGACTTTACAGTTTGTCAGAAGCAAGATAGTTTTTTTTTTAAAAGCCTTTTCATGATTGATAATCTATAACCGGAACACAAGAACCCCCTTCTTAAACATAGGGCCCAGAAACGCCTGTTTGGGGCTGATGGGAAGGCTTGGTTGAAGTGGCAGTTCGTTGCTGATAGCACGTGAATCAGTCACAGTTCCGTGGTCGACGAAGAAATGGAAGAGAAGGTTGGTTGGTTAATTGATTGGTTAAGTTAGCAGGAAAGTGCTTCAACTTTAAGGGGGGGGGCCGGGGGGAGAGGGAGGGGTAAGAAACCAGAGTACCCGGCGAAACCCTTGCCGCCCAGCCCTGTGGACAGGTGTCCCGTACAGAGTGTCCCGAGACAAGATCTCAACCCGGCGTTTCTCACTCCAGTGGTGACAAGTACGTGAATGAAGGTCGATCCGTGGTTATAACTACTACACTACCAGGTGCCTCTAAATAGAAGAGAAGGAATGAGGGTTGACTGATAAGATGGCGTTGATCTCGTGCCAGATGTGCTGGTGCATTCCTCGGAGCTCCAGGGAATGGGAGACATCAAGGACAAAAAACTTTTTCTTTAGGTCTCGGGATTTTCTTTAATATATAAATATATAGCTTAATTAAAACTCCGGGGGGCCTTCGCTCTTTTGATATTTTAAGTTATATGTGTTAAAGAAAATCTGGTGACCTAAGGAAAAAAATTATTTTACCTTTTATTGGTGCATTTCAAATAAGGTTGCGGTGTTTTAATTTTACTTACTTTATTTTAAACTTTTTAGTGTTTTTGAATTTTGTTATCGATTTTCTTCGTTTTGCTTTGTGACTTTATGCCAGTCTTATAGGGCGAATTAGGGGATATAAGTTATAACCTATAGTTTACTAGTCCTAGAGCAGCAGTTACCTATCTCACTTGGGGAAGTAAACAACACAATCTGCACAAATGAACTGGGCATGCACTGGCATTTAATTAAAATCCTTTGCGTGAAAGGAGTGTAGGGGCGCGAGGAAACCAGGGGTTGATTTTATGTGAGATCTTGGGCTGGATTTGATGTACAGCATTGGTTTTTCAGCCTAATGTCCAAAACATCTGCGTTAGCCTATGTGAACGTCTTGAAAATCAGATCGGTCTGGAGTGGCAAGCAGAGTACTTAGAGTACACTAAGCAAAGTCAAATTGCACTTGAAACCGGCGATATGTTCAAGACTTCCCATGAACCCTAGCCAAAGTTATTATGTCACATAAACATCAATAAAATTATTTGTTGTTGTTGTTGTTGTTGTTGTTTTAATCAACGCGCGGGTTACCTGGTCACTCCACCCAGCACCGCACTTGAGTCTTGTGACAAAATATTCACTGCTGTTTACAGTAATGTTGTACCTGACCTTTTTTTTCCCGACAGACTTCAAAGCATTCTCGACCACCTGCTCGCGGTGGAAAGCCATCAACCCGCGGCTTCTGGACGGCATTTCCTTGTTGTTGACTCGAACCAGGCAGTTAGCTGGGCCACATGTTTCAGTAGACACCTCTCTACTGCCGCCTCGACGCTGCTGTTGAGGGTCTGTGGCAAGTGCAACACCTGTCCACCGCCGACGTAATTAGTGACCCAATGAACGTACAGTTTGCGGTCAATTCCCCGCAGGTCCCCTGCCGTACATTGGTCTCTGGCTAGATTCTAGAAGATGGTCTGCCAGAACGAAGACTTCTAGAGGTTTTAACATGAGAGGCTGGTAACGTCAGTGACTGCCGATAACAGATCTACATAAATTAACTCTCTTTAGTACTGATCGACCAAACAGATTTTACACGGAACATTATGATTATTATACTAGCTCTTAGTTGGCGAAGCTACACTTTCTATATTAAGTCCTTCCTCAGTTTCTGCCTGTCATTGCCAGAAAGTCGATTTATAGGTATCCGATTCACATACAGTTTATACTTCTTGTCATTTTCCGAAACAGGTCTTTCCGGCCAGAAAAGACATAATCAAAGATGCCAAAATTAGTACAGTCAGAATTAAATGCGTCATCGTAGGTCTAATCAACCATCTAAATTCGGCTCTGTGCTGTCATAATTAGTCCAGCAAGCGCATGCAACATCGTAAGTCTGGCAAGAAGCGGTTCTGTCTCACCCAAAATAGATCGATCAGTGATTCTGAAATCAAAATTCCGTGTTATATTTAAACAGAAACTAAATATACCTCGTTTAAAAAATTAAATCAAGGGGAGGTCAAAAACGAGATTAGTTCCAGAAGATGGCATACGTTGTGGCCAGCTAGGTAAATTGCTTTTCTTGTCCTTGTCAAAAACACTTGGTGTATGCAATCACCATCACGTCAGGCCGAGAGATCAACAAGCAGATGCAGACATGCAGCAAACCGATATGTTTTGTTTGTAGGGAAGATTTTGTACTCGACTTAAAACAGCTGTCGCAACAGGCGACAACACCTACTCATCCAGCACAGAACTGAATTAAATTTCACCTTAATTTATTGTAGTCACTTTTTAATTCATGGAGCTACCGGCATCATAATTATTGCCAACACCACGTCGAACCCTTCTCCCGATGGTGCCGATGACGGAAAGCGGGTGGTGGTGGTGGTGGTGGTGGCGGTGTGTCAAAAATAGTACGCAGCCTGCAGTGATCAATACTGGCTCCATGTGGCGTGCTGCTGAAAATATAATAATGTTCCTCCGGCTTATCCACCCCAAGATTCCTTAAGCCGCCGCTCGAGTTCTTTTATCATCTGTTCCTATAATTGTGCGTCTGTAATTTGTTCCCCCTCATGTCCGAATCTATTGTAGCGTAGTACGTTTGTGCCTATTGCTATACAGTTGTTTCCATAGAATAAACGTGCCGACTCTAGGCATCGACCCATACAATGCTAGCGTCATCGATGTATTGCTTGCGTGACCTCTATAATGTGATTCGGTATTTTCACTCACTTTAAAATAAACGCCTACCAGTAAGCTGCACTCTAAAAAAAAAAAAAGTAACAAAAATGAAAGAAAAACAACCAATGCGTCATAAAATCTCAACCCAACCCATTTAAAAAAAAAAACAATTAACGGTACCCTATCTAGTTACCTGGCTGTGACACGGATACCCTCTCAGCATCATTGCTATAAGTATTGGCATATGGTGCTCAGTAGGACAGAATCCTTCACTCCAAAAATGTGAGTATTTTTGTGAATCTCTTATTGTGAGATCTTAGGGACGTGTGTGTGTGTGTGTGTGTGTGTGAGAGAGAGAGAGAGAGAGAGAAATAGATGTTACTATGATAGCGCTGAAGATGGTTTGTTGGTACTTCATTTAAACGCCTTCTAGAGCAAGTGTATTTCTCTCATTTCTTCGCCATATTCTCTCTCCCCCTCCCATAATATTGGCCTTTATTTAATTTACACTAGACTCCAAAGCCCCCAATTCGGAGTCATGATCCTTTTCTCACATGAATACTAAATACTCAAGTAGATTGTGCATTTATCATCAGAATAATTTAAAACTGTTTCATTTATAGATCAAGCCCACTCTGAAATACAGAATAAGTGAAATGGAAAACATACCAGAAATGTTCTTCTCTATGCCTGGCTATAAGCTTATGCATCACTCCGTTTGATTGTGTACTGCTCAAAAAAATGGAAAGGCCACCTTCATATTATCTAATTTTTTAAAATCATGTTTGCACCAGCAGTGGGCAATTCCTTCAAACTCTTTTGTAAAGTGAATTTGTTGTGTGGGTGAACAGTCAACGTGAATTTGATGATAATCCAGTTTTGTCTTGTGCGTGCTCAGTCAAGCAAAAAAAAAAAAAACTTAAACCCACAAAAAATGCGTGCAATAGCAACTTATCTCGCAGAACTGAACAGTTGAAAACACGCAGTGCACGTGCAAGCCCCGTCCATTGTCAACACTATGTACTCAGTAATTTTAGAACAGTGGGAGGGTGTTGCCGGTTTCTATGCGCCGATGACTCTCACTTTGCCAGGTCCTTCCATGATGACCGAATCTTCGTCTGGAGACGACACGGAGAGTTACCACGGTGATGGATTCACCATGGTGTGGTGTGGGATGGGCTGTGAACGGCCTACAGAACTCTCTTCTACCTGGTGCAAGGCAACCTGATAGGTATGGCATACAGAGATAACATTTTACAGCCTCTGGTACTGCCAGCACTGCAGGCCACCAGACCAGGTGCTGTTCTTCAGGATGACGACGCCAGGGAACACGGGGCCAGGGTCGTCAATGACTTCCTGCAGCAGCACCAAATCAACTGCATGGACTGGCTGGCCTGTTCCCCAGATCTGAATCCCAATGAACATGTGTGGGGGTATGTCCTGGGTCAGCGACTAAGAGCCAACCACCCTCCAGCAGCTGACCATTTATCAGCTGTACCAGTTTCTTCAGCAAGACAGCGAGGCAATTCCTCAAAGGACTCTGAGAACATTGGTTCCGTCCATGAGACAACATTGCCTTGCCTGCATTCAGGTCAATGGTGGACACGCTCCATATTGACCTTTTTTTTTTCTCTATCACTTTCTGAATTTCGAAAACATGGGTATGTCAGTCCAAGCTCAAATTCTTTTTGTTAAAATGATGTTTGAATGAAATCGGCTGCTAATATTTATTTTTAATGAATAAAGAAATGTTATCATCTGTGTGTTTATTGGCGCCAAACAGTGATTGACTATATAACTGGTCCTTCCATTGTTTTGAGCAGTCTATATTGTATAACTTATCATGGTATGTAAATATTCAGTCTAGTGCGTGACTGTATTTGTGTTGGCGAGATCTATACAAATATTTGACATTGTAAATTTCCTTCTGTATAGGCATAATCCACCTCCAACCATTCCTGTGTTTTTTAGGGTGCCACATTCAGAACCGGCAAGAGAAGCATCAAATAAATAGTTATGTCTTGACCATAGTGAAACTGGATCATGTGACTCAACTACAAAAGGGGTTAAAATGATTTTGCAAAATGGTTTCCAGAAATGGGCATCACCCCAGAACTTCTTCCCTCTTGTATTCATTGATATTTCTAAAGGATGAAGAAACTGCAAAAGAAAACACAAAATCACACATTCATACATACAAACCAATGTCTTTTGAAGTCATGATATATGTATACATGTTTTTGAAATATTCATTAAAGTCTAAACAGTAACAATTTGCCCGTCTTAACAACAGCAAAGATTAAATATTTTTTCCATTTCGAGAAGCAGAGTCCCTCAGTCCAGAAAAATGCCTAACTGCAGGCAAGTGACACCAAGACTCATGAGATTGAGGTACAGCTTGAGATATATGTCATGATGTCATTTACATTAGGATATTAAGATGTCATTCACATCTCGGCAACTAGTTTTCTTTGATCATTCTTCAGTCATTACTGACTTATGTCTGGGATGGTTAGTTTTCTCAACATACAGACATTAATTGCAACTGAAAATATGCTAGCCCCATCTGATAAGCAGGGATATTTTTTGTGAGTTTACAACCACAAACATGTGAAGTGGAGACAAAGACCACAATTATCTGGTGTTAGTCTCATGCATTTACATGTAGTCAGAGATAAGGAAGAAGTACAGTTTAAATGACTCCCAGAAGAATCAAACGTGGAGTCAAGCGGATCTTCTGTTGATGTGGAAATTGGAGAAATCATGGTAATCTTAACAACCCAAGGCATGAATATTGCTGACATATCTGCTGTATGCCTTTTATTACACTTTGGCAGAAAAACACTCAACTGCTACCTTTGGTGTCACAAAAACCATGTTTACTTGTGAAGTTCATTACTCCAAATCGGGATAAAAATATTAAGTTCTTTTGATATAAATTAATCCTTTTATCAAATTATTTGTACAAGAATAAAAATTATTTGCCAAAATGAAAGGTCATCTTGATAAAGTTATCTTTTGTTGACTTTAGTGGCACATTGAAACAGACTAATCAGTTTATTGTCAGCCTGCAGCTGCGTAGAATGTTCTGGAAGCTTAGAAGGGACCCAGCACCCAGGGGGAATATCACAGACTAACAATCTGACCATCACAAAAAAATCCTGTTACAGAAGCAAGCTTGGTCTAGCTATCAAACACAATTAACATACACATCAAGACACATTGTGTAATATTTTAACGTTTTTTTCTTTATACTGTTTGTTCACAAAAACATTTTAAGTACATTCACATGTCATAAAAATGTTTGCCATTTGATCCGTAACAGATGTCCTATTTACTTTTCACACAGCTTATTTCAGATTTTAAAGATTTTTTTCATTTGCTAGCAAGATTTGTATTTAGCGTGTTTGCTGTCCAAGCATTTTGGCGATTTTTGATGTATCTTAAACAAAATGCACATTCTGCTTGGTTGCAATCAAAGCATTCGATAAGAGAATAATTAGACTGATCACATGATCACATTAATTTAAAATCATTCGAAACCAAAATACATATATCAGTTTAGAGGAAAAAATTCCTTATTTTAAATGCATACATAATAAAATAAACTAAGATTTTCTCATTTTAATTAAAATATCACAAGTCAGCTGTCGCTTACAAACAAATGACATTTTTGACAGGAAACATGTTTGCAAATGAATGCATTCACAAACAAGCACCTAGATGTATATGCTCACACATACACAGAGGTGTGTGCATGTAGACAGATACCTGCAAGCATGTGTCCATGCACACAAACCACTAACAGTGAACATCAATTGCACTGGGCTGCTATTCAAACATGTTAAAACTGGGTTATATGTGTTAGCTTGATGGGAGATGATTGGGGGGAAAAATGCACTGTTAATATTTACCTAATACTACACAATGCACAAGCATGCTGTTAACCAGTGGGTAACCAAGATGTGTTCAGTATATAGACACTGATCAAAGAGACTGTTGAGTAAAATACCCTGTCAAACAGAATTCTCAGAAGAACGCTTAATATCATGTTAATACAATACCACTTTATTTATCCCCAAGGGCAATTCCAAACAATCTTTGGTGGCAGATATTTGATACAAAATCTGGAATCAACTATAGCTAACGTAATATTTTTGATGGTGCCAAACTGTATACTTTTTAGGGAGTTACAGAAAATTAAATGACATATGTGCATACATTCATAGTGGTTATGTAACATGACTTGTCAACACCACAACATTACTTAACACTCAAGTCACTGCCACAAACTTCATGAGGTCACAGCTATAACCATAAAACATTCTTCTGACATGAAAAAGCCTACAAACATAGTAGTTGCAAAAATACTGATTAAAAACAATAACATCCTCACATAACCGTATGCTAGAATAATAAATTTTAAAGGGCCATTAATGCCAAGAGCCACTAAATGATCAGATCACAATTACCAAACACCTGACATATCCATTACAATTATGATGGCTATGTCACAGTCATAACAATCAAGGTGACAAATTCAGGATGCCACAGCTATTATATAAATGATAGCAGACAATAATCAAAAGGTGGAGCAACTGTCACTATCACTGTAAACATTGACAACACATATCTACCTCGGTAAACTCGCTTGAGGTACGTGTAGCTGGTCTGTAGAATTTGCCAGCAGGAAAGCATCGTGTAAAGGTGCATTATCATCATAAAAATAATAGTAATTGAATCTGTAGGATGCATTTCCCCATGTGGAGGCAAGCTCAATGAACTGAGCATGAAAGACTACAAACTGACAGTCACCATACAACAAAGAAATACAAAAGTCAGCAAAGAGATGAGACCATGGCAAACAGGAATAGAGTGCATGAACTTAGACAAAAAACTGAGGAGTAAGCAGAAGAAATCGCTTTTTCTTAAAGGCTAGAGATGAAAACTTTGACTGTTTACATACTCTGGTGGGCCCAGAGAAAGAAAAAAAAACAGCTGCCAAATTTCTCTTGTCTAATTTGTGCCACAGAGAGGAGGGCAACACAAACAGACCAAAGAGACAGACTTTGATGGCAAGGCATCAGCAGCTCAGAAGGCTATTCCAGGGCGAGGCCATGAAGACAATGGTAGCACAGTCTGGTGAACTTGCAATCAATGCGAGCTCAAACTGACAGCCAGTGGAACTTGTGGAGGAGGAGTGTAGCATACAGAAGACACCAGGGGCGGCATTATTCTGAGCTCTCTGAAGTTTGTTCAGAAGGAAGGACAAGTAGAGAGCTGCAGTAATCCAGCTGGAGCAGTACAAAAGCAGACAAGCTTTATGGTGGTAGAAACTGTCAGAGAGGGTCAAATATGATCCTGCATTGGCGCTGCGAGCAGGATCAGTGTCAGCAGTGAAGTGAAAAAAAGAATGGCTACAGAGGCACAGTTCGAGGCTCTACGAATTAACACATCAGCCATTCTGCCTGCAACAGTTTTGTGGGGAGCCAGACCAGGCTGTGGCAGACTTTATACAGGAGGTAGAGTTACCTCTTGCCCATAATCCAATGCCACAGAATGCGGCCTGTGGTTACGTTCTCGGCGCTCTGGAAGGGGCTGCCAGACAACGAGTATTTATGCTTCCCCACAACTTGATAAATGCACCGAAAAAGATCTTAGATGTGTTGGCGGAAGCATAGGGAGAACAGACGTGCGGCAGATAGAAGAGTTTGCTGAGACATCAAATACCTCACCACTCGGTTACACTGCAAAGCAAAAGAAAGACAGACTTGCAGATTGCATTAAAGTGATATTCATGAAACAATGATACACTGATGATAGCACTGAGATTCGTGATAGTCTAGGAAAGAGAGATGTTCATTCCAGAGAAAGTAAAAGTAGTATGTTATGGCACACATTTCAGTTTATTTTGAGAGGCTGTTAGAATGACCTCAGTTTTATAATCATTCATTTTCAGCTTCCTGATGCCCATCCAGGCTTTCACAGAATCTACTGTTTGTTTTGTGGTGGTGCAGACCTGCTGAAGTTGAAAAGCGAGGTCAGATGCTATTCACTGTGTATCATCAGCATACAAGTGCTATTGCAGGCCCAAGTGGTGGATGATGGGACCAAGTGGTTGGATGTATACTGTGAATAAAAGAGGCTAGAGAACAGAGCACTGAGGCACCCATACTTCAGCTGGGGAAGATATAGTGCCTTCAACTACCACAGACTAGGTTGGGTCAGTCAGATAGGACCAGAACCAGTTCAAAACAGTGCCAGAGGGACCAAAAGTACCAAGAAAGTGCTGGAGAAGGATGTCATGGTCAAAGTTATCAAATTCATCACATTCTAAGTTATGGTTGTCAATATGTGTTGTGTGTAAGCATGCTTCTACACTGTCATAGGCTTCATGGTTTGATTGACCAGAAACAAAATAATGAACACAACGCTTGTCAAAATAATGTGAGGTTAAACTGGTGGAAATTAAAAAAAAAATTGTTACAGTATGGAGAACAATGAAAATTCAATGAGATACCATTATAGATGAATAACAGATTTAAATGAATATATTAACACATCATAAAGGTTTTAATAAAAAGGATCGTAAGACAAGATTCTGCAACGGTACATGCACACCAAGGATCTGGGGAGAACATGTTGCCCAGTTGATGAGTGGAAGATGACAATATTTACTCAGTCTTACCCAATGTCTGAAAATGTGATGGACAAAGAAGTGCAGATAAAAACAAGATTTTAAATCTGAAAGCAGCTACATGTATTGCGTTCTGATCTGATAGCAGATACCCACAAATAAATATTGTGTTTTTTGTGACAAGCCAAGTCTTACACTCCAGAAACAGTTCATAATTTCAGAGCTGGAAAAAAAAAACAAACTTCCAAGTCAATCATTTGATCTAAAGAACATATTTTCACTTTTTATGTGCAATATCCACACTTCAGACAAATGCAACAGCACTTCTGGTACTTATTTAGGTCTTATGTCAAGGTGACTATAACCTTCATAAGTGCAAGCTATGGCAGTTTTAGGTATGTGAGGTTTTGTTGGCAACATTTACAAAGACTAAATAAGAAATGTACAACGTCTCTATACTGATATCTGCTACACACAAGATCAGCAATGCAGGAAAATTTACTTTCATTTAAAAATATTTTTATGTAGCAGGGTGACCTGGGAAAACTTGGTTGTAATGTCACCAACTCCTTTTAATAACCCAACACATAACAGAGGTATTAGGCACTTCATTCTTTTCTCTACCGGTTGATGGTGCCAGCAAGTTGAAACATATGCTCCTGCTCTTGATGGGTCGTTGCCCCCACCTCTGTGCTGTCCCTTTCAACTGACCATGTGATCTCTCCATAAGACCCTCTTATTCACCTAACACCCAACTTCCCTTGAAACTAACCCCACCCTTTCATCCTGTTACTAAGTGAGCCCATCCCACTCTCCTTTGGTCACTGGATCGCCACCCTCCCCCGGCCAGTAGCTCCCCCTACAGCCCAGCCTGTACCTGTTGCCTCTCTGTGCGTACATCTGTGTGTGCGTATATGTGCCGTATTCCATACTACTATATTTAAATGTAAGTCATTGGAGATCTCTTTCAGTAGTTTTGAGAGCTAAGACAATTATATAAATGACTCTAAAACTGATAATGAGATACTATCACCAACTTGCTAAAAATGATCTTTATGCCTTGTTATACAAACAGCCCCCTCAGTCTACATTATCCAACAATCAACTTTTTTATGAGTACAGGATGACTGGGGAAAACTAAGTAATGACTAAAGGCAGTCTCATTAAAAAATAATTACTGGACTTTCAATTGGTCCTCATCTTCAGGCTAGCTTACAAGTTATGCTGATTACATGATTTGTACACCTTATACATTTGTCCATTCAGATAGTGCAATGAATAGATTGTCTGCTTGGTGCGCAGCAGGTACTTTGGCTACAAGACACTGATGTTTATTTAGAGGGGGCTGTCTTAAATAAGTTGGTGACAGTGACTATTGATTTCATGATGATGTCAATTAGTGTTTTAGGAATGTTTCTATAGCTGCCTTTATCACCCTGCATCATAAGTTTTGTGGTCTCATCATGCATGCTTTGCTGGTTTCTGTTAACTGATCTAGTCGTTTATACATTTATTTTGTTTACACTGGTTTTCTAAGATTTTTGTGTGAGTTACTTTAAAAAATCTTAACTGGCTGGGATTCAAATATAGTGAACTATTATGGTATATTTGTCTTCTTTTCATAAGATGCATTTGCATTACAGCTAATACCTATGCTGTTTTAAAAATAAGAATGGAATGGCACAAATAAGTATAAAACAGGCAGGAAGCAAAACCTAATCACTGAAACAAGAAAACTGATAAAATTATCTGATGTGATTGTGAAATGCAGTCTTTAAACTCTTAAACCAGATAAAAATATTTGTCACATACTTCATAACTTTTGAAGTGGTTCTCTGTGGTGGGTAGATTTTAAGAGATTGTAAATTTTAACTGCATATGCAATAACTTTTCATTTAACAACAGCGCAGGAAGCAAAAATTAATCACTGGTGTAGTCATCAAAATTATCTCCCTGCATAACTTCTGACTGGTGATAGCGACCCCTGTTTGCAAAGTCCTCATTGTCTTCCGTCAACTGGGCTGCTAGTGTCTGCACAGCTGGTGTGCTAGGTGCCACCACAATCTGCTCTTCGTGGGAGCCTCCATGCCTGCAAAATACAAAATTCCTGTAACACTTTACTTTGCACAAAACAACAGAACCATTACTACTATCTTTATCTGAGTGAAAAAGGTACTTTGACAGTATAACAAGATGATAAAAGGTAACTAAAACAAAAGTGAAGAATGAGAGAAAAAGAAAGGCAACTTGACAATCTTATTACATGGAGAGAAGTCCACCTCAAGTGACCACTACAATGCAGTGGCTGAAGTACAGTCTAGACTCATTATCTTTCTACCATCTATCTAGGACATTAATCTTTGGTGAAAAGAGAGGGTGGTGATATAAAACACGTTATTTTACCAAATCCAAATTGTCTCTCAAACTGATACAGTGGTTAGAATAGTGAAAGAATCTAATACAAGGTTCTGTATGAAGTATCTGTCTGCCTTCTCACATAAAACAATATCTGTAATGACAGATTCTGTGCAAGAGGCATAATTGGTGAGACAAAAAGGTGTGAGATGATGATGATGATGATTGATGATGATGATGTCCAACTATAATGCGCAGGTATCCATTCAGAAGAATGCTTATTGCGCAGCAAAAACAGAAGAGAAGAAAACAAAATAAAACAACAGCTAGGAAAGTAAAAACTAATAAAGACAGAAGTGTATACTGTAGATAAGTTGTTGAATACTTGGAAGAATGCCAACCTAACATTTAGATATCCCTTCAGTTCTAGAACAGATATATAACTAGAAAGGAATCATAATATCTGCTGTGTGGTCTGTCTGTAAAATACAAATTACATATAACTGCCTTTAACCAGCATATCCCCCTGAGGAAAAGAATGTAGCTTGTCATATAAAGCATGTGAAATGGTGCTGAAATGGTTATATAAAGGTCAGAAACTTAAAGTAACACTGACCCACAGCAAAAGCGACAGCAGTCTTTCAGCCAGTCATACAAGTTGAATTCTGCTATACCTGAAATCATCAAGCATAACCCTCTGACATATCCACACTACTAAAATTTTCAAATAATACTCCATAAAAATGTCTTTTTTCACAGATATTGAGAAGATAAAAGTGAACGACAAAATGGTTATTTTTTTCTTAAATATTAAAAATTTCAGCATGAATCCACTTGAAGGTAGCAACATCTTACTACCAGGGAAATAGCCTGGGCTAGCTCTGCCAATGTAGAAGTAGATGATGAAGAAGACTGCTAGCTCTACCAGAGTGTAGATCCATTGGATAGCAAACATAATTACAAATGACAGAATCACCTGCACACATAGTGAACAAAGCAGCAAGCATGATTATGTACAAAAACCTGCACATGGTAAGGGCAGTAAAAAGAATATAGATACTTGTATAAATTTTCCCCTCTAAAAGGAACTTGGAGGAGCACATACACATATGCATGCATGCATGCACTCACACACACACACACACATTAACACAACAGTCACCCACCCGTACACATGCATATATATATAAACATACACCCATATACATGAACATGCACACACATATACCCTAACCTCTCCCACCACACACATATATATATATGAACACGTGTTAAAGGCTGATTTAAACAGGTGGTGAACAGCACTTTTTGTTTGGAGCAAGGGTCTGATTTGGTCCAGAGGGTCACCTAAGAGTCCACTAGGTGAACTTCAGCAGTGCAAACAGTCTCTCTTTCAATACAGATGACACATATGGCTCAACAACCCTTGGCAAGTAAAAAGGAGAAGCAAATGTAGCTCTTATAAATCTCAGGTTTCAGCTTTTAAATCACAGCACTGTCTTACAAAGCCAGGGGAAACGTTATGAGTGCATTGAATGAAAAGAACCCTTCGCTACATCGACCAACAGTCTAAGAAACCCTTGCCAACACTCAGAAACCCTCATCAGCCAACAGTTAGGTAGAGAACCCCCGGTACAGTTTTATTTTCACAAAGTATATTACATGTGGCAGGCAACCCTGGTCTCTCTCTCTCTCCCTCTCTCTCTCACACACACACGGGTACACATACATATTTTCACATACATATTTTCACATGCATACACTGATACTTGTACATAAAGGTTCAATATACTTACCCCAATAAGGGAGAGCCACCTATTGCAGAGTAGTGAGTACCACGAACGTGGCTGTTTAGTAATCTCTGTATTAGGGGTCTTCTTTGTTCCTGTATCAAAGTGAAAAAAATCTCCCTACACTAAAAGCTTCTACACAAATGTATGTGCATGCATACATGTTCAGTATGCACTAGCAAGAAAAAAGTGGAATAGAGAAAAAAAGTCAACTGATAGTACTGTTACTGATAATCAAATCCATCCACACTAAGCTCACATGGCTCACATGCCAACCTATCGATGATACTCAAATGCTTGCTCCCTCGTTTTTGATATACTAACCCAGAAGCTGTGAGGCATCATTGAGATTTTCTGTTGAAGCATCCTCAACAGCTGACATGCGTTGCTTGGTGGCATCAAAGTCAGCATCTGGTGTTGTGGCAGCACTGTTGGTAATGGAGTTCTGTCGCACAAGATGATGCTGTCCACGTTGTGCCAGTCGTTCAGGAAATAGCTTGTCCAAGTCCACTGCCAATTTTTCAAATGAGTCCTGAAAACAGAAAACTGCTCTTAAGGTATAAATTAGCTGTGCCAATAATGAGGTTAACTGTACTGCATGTAAAAGCTACGAATGTGAAGCATAGCATTAAAAGGTGAGCAGCTTACAACTTTATCTCAACTATAGAATAGCATACAACAACCATTAAGCTGCTGCTTTAATATTACATATGTTATATTCTCGCTACACGTATGTTATGTTAATGACTGTAACACTACAAAAATGTATGTCATGGGAATGACTCTAAAGAAAAACTTCTGCATAGTCAGACATCTTATTGTTATTTAGATTAAATCTATGCAAATCACTGAAACTATCGTGATATTATACATGCAGTAATAAAAAGTAGTAACTAACAGCAATAAAGACTTCTACCTATTAGATCCATTCTATGGCTGGAACTGTGGTGTGGGAAAAAAGCATTTGCATCCAGTGTGTGTGTGTTTTGTAAAGTGCCATGAGCTTGCCCATAGGCCAGAACATGGCGCCATATAAATTCACTTTATTTTTATTATTAACAACAACATATTTTAAACCAGTGGTGCCCAACCTTTTCTTGCCCTAGGGCAGCACTCAACACGATATAAAATCTCTTGAGCAAGAACATGGCAGTTTTACCAGAATCATGCAGACGTTAAAAATAAAACTATGCCGTGATATACCAACCATTGTATGTACGGCAACAAAAGGGCGACCTTGTGGCATCATCAGGGTGATGTCACCCTGTGTCCAGTTAAAATGAGCGGGCGGCATGAGGTACCTTCACAGGCCGTAGGTTGGGCACACCTGTATTAAACCTAACCCTACTCCCATACCTTATGGGTGGAGACGTCTACTGTTGTACTATGAAGAACCCCAGTAACAGGATCAACATGTGGGATTTTCTCATCTATAACCATGTCACTTGGCTCTGCCTTTGATTTTGCCAAAAACCTTACAAAAGCAAAGCGGAAAATGTCTGCACCATCAAAAACTAAAAAAAAAAATGCAATAAGGGGACTGAACATGAATTTTTAAGTGATTTGTTCTGCCTGTTGGCAATGTAGCCTTGGCATTACAAGTAGACAAAAGCTCTAGGACAAACTTGTTTATGAACATTATTACTGCAAATATTACTAATCACCTGAACAGTAACAACTTTTGCATTGCCCACCATCAACACATTTTCCAGATCACATACCCTATTTATCGTGCATCAAAGTTTTAAGCTGGATGTTCCAAACTGTTTTTTAAACATAATGAAAGGGAGATGATCGAGGATACTCCCAAAATTTCCAAGCAAAAGCCGTCACCATCTCTAACAGCATCCATAGAAATGTGCACAGACTCACCGGGCCTCGCGTTCCTGTCGCTTGTCATAGGACATTGCTAGTGCGAAGTAAGAATAGTCAACAGCAGCATATGTCAATAGAAAGGCTGTTGTTACTACAGGTGCTAGGGAGTTGACATCACCAATACAGATAAAGAGGAGTCCTACCAATGTGATTACCACCAAAGCATACACGGGAACCTTGTTAGGCCCACGCTGCAAGAAAGGGACAAAATATAGACGGATATTTCATTAGGTCCATGCCAAAAAAATGGAATAAAACTAAATTTGTAACAAAACTTTGTTAGGACTAATTATGAAAAGTGGGATAGATAAAAAAAGCAATTAAGCAAGATTAGTTACTACTACCATCTGAATAATGTGATTAATGCTTCAACCGCTATAACAACGAAGACTGATTTAAAACAAACACTACCTCCATGATAAAAGCTCATTAAGACATCTGAAGGATAGCAATATGCCAAGCACATCTGACATTTTAGTAAATGATACAAAAATTACTTACACCATGCCCCAAGAAACGAACAATAGGTATGACATTTTCATTGGCGATAGACTGAAGGATCCGAGGAGGTCCATAAAGACTGCCCATGCACGAAGACACTGATGATAAATACAGACCAGCTAACCACAAAACACCTGTTATTGACACCTGAAAAGTACACAAAATGGAAGAAAGGCTGTTAAAAGTTTGAGTATATTAAAAAAAATACACAGGAAAGGTCTTTATAACAGGATCACTACATAAAGGTAAAAAACCTTCTTATACACACATATATTTGTATATGTACACACACACACACACACACACACACACGCACATAGTCTCATTAAAATATTAGAATAAAAATGAAAAACGCAGCAGAAAGTAATGGAGAATAATAGCAGGTAAATCAGGGGGAAAAAATGATGAAAACCAAAAATATTTCTTAACCTTTTCTGCAATCATGTAGTCATTCAGAAGAAATGTTCGAACACACGTTGCTCCCAGCACAAAGATAATGATTATGTACAGACTTGTTCTGCAAATATTTGTTTTGAAATCAGTTTGAACAATTAGGCATATATACATGACAATAATAATAACAGTAACCCAGATGAACTTTTATAAAAACTAAACAAGCAGGCCATTTGAATCCAAACATTGCAGTTAATATGGAATTTTTTCCAAAGACATTCCTTATAATGATACCATTTTAAAGAAGGGAAGTCAATCTCGTTCAATAAAATCTATATCTTGATGACATGCTAGAGTTTAAGTCAAAGAAAGATGCATACCCAGCTCCAAGAGCAGCAAGCGTGCCATGTGGAATATTGTGAAATGGATCACGGAGGTCTCCAGACATGTTAATGCCAGCCAAAATTCCTGTGACTGTGGCGAAGAAGAGGCCAAAAATGGTGAAAAAATTCTCCCCATCAATGAAGTCTGGGCCTGAATTGTTCACAAAGTTCACCTCCTTGTAACCGATGAAACCACTTTCTGAAAATATGAAAGGTGTAGACATCATGCAAGCAAGATGAAATAGAGACAATGCAATTACATGCACATGCATGTACGTGCCCAAACACACACACACACACACAGGCACACACAAAGTACTGACCAGGCTCTGTGTGCACAAATGAACCCACAACCAGGTCCATGGCTGAAAGGAACAAAACCAGTAAAAGAATCAACTGCAGACGGATGACCCATTTCACTCCTGCCACATTGATGCCTGCAAAATACCAATACCTCTGTCATAATCATCCTTACTGCAGTGCAAACTCCATTGCCCTACGCTACTTAGTTTTAACAATCAGTAGCTTTTATGGTAATATCAGTCGATGGAAGTCCCCCCATAATTAAAGGGATTGCTAGAAAGCTAGTTAAATCATTTAATATCTATTGACACATTTGTGGGTTGTATTGATCAGTTTACACATCACAGAAACTGTTGTGCCTTTTTACACACCGTCAAGAAATTGTCCTATGAAGCATAGGAATGGGATATTCTCTCTCTTATTCTATCTCACTTCCCACCCAATCTCTCTCTCACATAAATATATATATATATATAATACAGGGGAAAAGAGGGTTGGCTACCCAGTCTCACCACAATACTAAACACAAGTGAACACTGTCGTGGGTTTCAGTTGCTTTTACTCTCATGCTGGTTAATGGTTCCAGCTAAGGCAAAACATTCACAAGAGAAATCCTTAAACTGCTTGGTGGGTAATGCTCTCACCTCTACAACTCCTTCACTAAGAATGGCTTCTTGTCCCTTCCCGTTTTGCCCTTTTATTCTTCCTATCCCGAATATTCTAGAATGTATCTGTTGCCACAGTGCCCCCTTCTCTCTGTAAAAACCCAACAGAGACCTTGAGAGGTCACTGGGAAAACCAGAGGGCTCAAGGCCATCCCCCACCCATCTCCCCTTATCTAGAAAAAAACAGTGGATTCTGGTCACTGGATAGGAACAACCCGGGGGAGGGCAAAGGGTTTGCCAGACATGGGACACCCTTCCCATTGTGCCGTCCCCAGTCCACACATGTGCCAGCCTGTTTATATAATTTCACCAGCTACCCTCTACCACATACACACACACACACATACAGGCATACATGCACACACACACACACACACACAGAGGCATCCACAAACACACACACACACACACACATGCATATATGGCAGATAGGTAAGTTTTGATTGCTATCATTACAAAAATTATCAATTTAATGGAAAAAAACCCTCCCCACTTCTTTATAGCATGATAAGATTGTCCTGTTTTTTTGAAGAAAGCACTATTGGCTGGTTTTTCTGCTGCTCTGGTTGCCATCACCAGTCTAGAGTCAGAACATTGAAAAAAATATCTGCTAACACTAACAGACAGTTAAACCTTCTTCGACTTACTGACCACTGCCCACACTTCCTTCAACTCTGTGATTCACGTGAAAGACTTTCACCCACCTAGCAGCAGAATCACAACACCGAAGGCAATTCCCCGAGCGATCCATGGGTTGCTTTGTCCCATCAAGGTCATAATTGACTCACCAAAACCCAACACACTCAGTGAACAGCCAACAGCCTACAGAAAAGTGAGTAAAACTGTGTCAAAATGAATGAATGTTTTTAGCATTCTGACATTTCAAACTATGTGAATGATAGCACACACAACAAAACCTTAAGTTCTCCTGCAGTAAGATTTCTTCTGCTTTCAAATGTTTGTATGCTACCGAGTATCACACTGGAAATTTTGTCTTTGATCAACTGGACAACATTTTTCTAATTCAGTTCTAGAGATAATTTTGTTCAGTGGCACCAAAGAGATTTTTAACAAAGTGAATACCACTCAAGACTTTGTTTATTATATTTTATTTTTGCATTTAGATTCTCTAAGAAAGGAATTTACTTATACCCTGTTACATACAATACTACAGCTCTATTCAGAAATGAAAAGCTGATAGGAAAATCAGATAAAGCCCACATGATGTTGTAAGAGATCAATACTGAGTCAAACAGCCTGAGCGATTTACAGATTGTGAAAGTAGTCCTTGCAATGGCATCATCTTAATGCTCTTTAAACTCTATATAGATAAAGACTGGACTGCATCCACTGTGTTAGCAGTCAGAGATATTCATTACACTGAACTTCCCTTCTTCACAGTTTTAATTCTTTGTTTTATACAGTATGGTTAAATTTTCAATTTTATAGACAAAAAAGGTTATATTTACATAAGAGTCTTTTCTCATTATCCCATATCCACCATGCACCATAGAATAATTATTTTTGAGAATGTGAAATTATACCAAACCTGTGCAAAGCAGTAGAGAACTCCAATGCTGCCTCCAATACGAGCGCCAAGAATATGAGCAATAAGGAAGTATACACCCCCACTGTCCACATGGCATCGTTCACACAGTCCAATTGCACTCAGTGCAGTGATAAGGATAATGGACATTGACATTAGCACAGTCAGAATGGACAATCCAATCCCAGCATTTCCCTGTAAGCACATGAATGCATGTGAAAATAATGACAGTATATGGTGGGGGGTGGGGGTGGTGAGGGTGAGGAGAGATGAGTGAGAAAACAGAGAGAAGAAAGGAGATAACCACTGTAAAGAAAGCAAACAACAACAAAACCAAAAAATGCAGAAAAACCCAAATATGTGATTAAAGATTTGACTAAGATTTCAATAAAGCTTTTATTTAATTTGGTATTTTAGGCCAAGTCACAAGCTGTCTTTATCATGGGAACTAATATAAACTTGTAAATAGACACCACATTACAAGAGAAATTACATGTGCAAGATATAAGATCTGAACTCTTAGCAAATGATGCTTGCCGCCTTGATGACAAGCACTATACTGCTGCGCCACCTGCTCACAAAGATTCCACTAAAAATTTTGAATAAACACTTACAACTATCCATCCCATGCGAAGAAAGATGACAACACTGAGTATGTTAATAAGACAAGATGTAAAGACACCATCCCATGTGCCAAACAAGACAGGCTGTGAGATGAAGAAATTGGCCTTCCACCATGGTACTTGTTGCAGCGTCTGCAAAAGTGCATGTATTGTCATGCATTTCAGAAAACGATATATAGGGTGCTTCCAAATCAGCAAATATATGCAGCAACAAAATGGCATAATTTAATTAAAGACTTAAATGACAATCTCTCTCTCTCTTAAACACACACACACACACACAAACATACCCTCACTCCCTCAGAGCACCATCACTAAGAGATGAATGTGGCCGCACAAAAAAAACAACAAAACAAAAACCAAAAAGCAATATGTGTAAAACCTCCTTTGCAGGTGTTCATACCTTCATGGAAAGTATCATTGCTATCCTTGCAGTTACAGCATCACACACAACACCGCACCTACCTGGTCTTCCCTGAACAGCTCGTTGTGCTGCCCAATGTCACCAGTGTGAACGGTGGCTGCATAATGTTTCTGCGACTGTGCCTGCTGTTCACGACTTAAACCAAAACGACTCCAGTCTGGCATTTTTTTCTCTTGTTTCCCACCTGCCCCAGGTAAGAGAGCACCTTTTTCTGTGTCTTTTTGGTCAGCCATTGGTGATAGCTTTGTCTGTTCACGAAAAGATAACTACATGAAATAACTGTCAAACATTCCTATTGAAGAAACTGCATATTCCAAAATGCTAAGTTTAGCTTATACATAAAGAAATGAACAACTCAGCATGCAATTACTGTTAAAAAAGAAATTTAATTTTCTTTTATCCCAAACTCCTTTTTTAACACACTCTCCCTGACTGACTGCAAAAACGGCAAAATTGATTTTAGCAGTGGTACGTGGTTGAAGTATGCAGTAGCATTAACATCCAATGTGAGCTACTGGGCTACTGGGTAACAGCTGTTCACTTTATCTCAGTTTTTTTCAAAGTTAAATGTCAATTTTTAATTTCACCAGCATAATGAACATATATATAATAAACAGAAAGTCTGCTTTAGTATAACACCTAATCTATTGAAAGAAAATCACTATGTATTTACCTTAGTTAACTTTTTGAACACCTTTGAACTGTTTAAAGTACCTAAAATATTGTAAATAATTAGAATTTAAGATGGATGCATGCAGCCATCTGTAACCAGTTGCTTCCATTCCAAATATCAACTGCTGCACAGTTAACATACTGATGATGAACCACTTAGAGGTAATCATCTCTGAAGCATATAAATCTGTGTAAAAGCCAGACAATTTACACTATTTTTAATAGGCAATGCAAATATTTCAGAGCTGCTTCACTGCGCTAAGGGAGACAATACTGCCTCCTTCCCACCTCCCATGACACTACTGCCAACAATATCTAAGCCCCAAATTATCATGCAATGTGCAAGAAACGGTGTTCCTTTAGTTTCTGCTGCTTGTTAACCCAGCTGGTAGCATATCAGCCCTGCATCCATTACTAAGTTAGGTTTAATGACGACAGCCCCACAGATGTGTAAATGATATCATCAGCTACAGTCAGCAGTAGTATTAATAGTGATGGTTATTATGATTATTATTACATTATATTATGATTATTATCATGATTATTATAAGACTCACATTCTGTAACAGGTAAGAATTTATATGTTACACACAAGCAAAGATGTCAGAAAAGTAGTTTGTCACCTCCATTACACTGCTGAAGAAACTGACATTTGTTCAGTCTTAGATTGGACAGCAGCTCTAGCTAGTGGGGGGAGGGGAGTCACCCTCAGGAAACTTGTGCCTGAAAATGTAATAAAACTCAGGCAAAATCTTGATTAAAATTACAGATGAAAGTATGTCATTCCAAACCACCTGCTAGCACTTCCCTTAGGTATCCAGTGTGTTTTAGAAGTCCTCCACAATATAGTGGAAGGCTGCATAGCCTCATTTTAATGCACTCAGGTATGGAAAAGATTGTTGATTCAATCCTCATATCCTCCTGTAGCTGGAAAATCACCTCCTTCCCCTTCCAGCACCTTTCCAAGAGAAATGGGCACCTGATTTACCAGAGAAGGTAAAGGCAGTAGAGAAGGAGGGCTGTGCTTTGTCTTACCTTGTCATGCTTTAGACACCCTGAACCACTTACATTCATTGCCTCTATGGGCACTATCTTTACCTATAGGTTTTAGTTTCTATCTGTGCATACTCATCTTCCCCCTCACTTTCACAGACAGACTGTTCAGTACCTTCAAGCTTCCACCTTATTTTACCACAGTACCTTCTAGCTTCCACCCTATTTTACCATTCTAATGTGAAGAGATCATACCCAATCTGAAATTACTGTTCAGTTTGTTTCCAAAATCCAATAGGTGGTGTTTCAAGTCTACCTGATAAAAAAAATACTTTTTTTAAGCCTAGTTCAGCAATAGTGATCTTTTCATGTTCAGGTCACATTAATGCTAAAGCCCAAATAGCATGACAAGATCATATTCCTGCCTTCTAATCTAATTGATATAGAGGTATATACCTAACAATTTTTTTTATAAAATGTCTTTTTTGATACAATAAGTTAGTTTTTCTTGCACAATGAACACATGCAGATGAAGATATGATCACTATTATTGCTATGTGATGTAGCACCCCATTGCATAAATACACAGGTACCCAAAAGTAGATTCTTTGGTTATTTTTTAATAAATCTTGGTAGACAAACACTTGTAAACGTGAGGTTGGTTGGTTGACTTGACAATAATAGGCCACTCTGCCCTAACAGCTGTTATCACAAGAATGGCCATAAAAAAGTGTGGATTGACAAAATATTCAAGTCTGAACAATTGGTCAAGGTGTTTCGAGACGATTATTTCTAATCTTCTTGAGATTCTTACCTCTTGCGTGTTGACGAGCTGTTGGAATCTTTTTGAGGCGATGATTATAATAATATCCTTTCCTTCATCCTGCCATACTCCAGTCTCAGTCACAGCACGGTTTGATGGAAATAGCACTCGGGCTATGTGGTAGCACCGCCTTGTTCTTACTATCTAAATGCCACACACCACATTATCTTTCTAAAATGTTTTGTTGGGTCGCTAATTGCAGTCGTCTAATACCACGCACGATTTGGGGGGGCAATGCTGCAGGTTCTAATCGTTTGAAGATCAAACAGCTACGCCAGCATCCCTTTATATTGAAAAAAAACAACAAACCTTTACATCGTCTGCTCAGATTGATTGGCAGATCGGCCTGAGAAACGTACTCCCATTGGCTGACCTGTTTATTGATTTTCTTTCTGGTTGAGCCTACAGCCGTGGCGGTGGGGGCGTTTGTCAATATTTAAGACACAACTGTACGGTAAACGTCGATTCTGTACGTATAGGTAAGAGGGAGGAAGAGAAAGAGAAGACACAGACACCGAAACTTAAGAATAAGAAAGGCTACAAACGCCACGACAGCAATATCACATGAAACGTTGTATCCGTTGGGGACAGAAAGTGGTCCACCGTGTCTAAAGGGTATGGGTTGTGAGATAAAACCAACTCGATCGATCCTCCGTGTAGCCTTTATTGCTACTCCGTCATCAGGACCACGGGCAAGAGCACTGGTCACGATCGAGCCGCAAAACATTATTATGAAAATAAATAAGTAAATAAATATAACTAAAGCTGCACATTGTACGGTTACGATCGATGAGCCATGTCTTATGCATTTTTATATCGGCTTCAAATAAAGAGCGCTGACCGAGAAGAGATATACATTTAAAGAAGCTGAGATGTCAATGCGAGCTGGTGAATTAGGGGAAACAATACTGTGATGACTGGAGGAAATGTTAAGATCATTAGCCGATGTGGTAATTTAAATTACTGTTATTAGCAGTTTCGCTAGCGCGTCGTAAATGATGACTGCAGCAGAACGTTTACATTTAGTAGCTCTCGGTGATGACTGCACGAAACGTGAATTCCGAAAAGCGAACGGATGAGAAATTTTCTTCCCATAGACTAGACGCACGCACCTACTCTCCCAAGCATACGTACTCTCTCTCTCTCTCGCACGCATACACTGATCGAGTGCACATGCATACACCGCTCACGAGACAAACGTTTCAGCCTTAAGGCCCTTCCTAACAAGGCGTTGGCGAACGTTTGACCAAGTTGTGTGTGGCGGTCACAGGAAACCAATGGTCTTGCGGCGAACGTTCTGGATATTGGAACTTTGGTCAACAATGTTGACAAACATCTGCAGATTCCCGAAACTCTCAATTCTCACTGTTATCCGATTCCCCTTTGCGTCTTCTATATTTGTCTTTTATTATCAGTACTGTTGTTTATCCTTCAGTCTCTCGTATACTGTCCAGGTCTCGTTCTTGTCTCTTCAGGAGCGTGATATGTCAAGCAATTATTGTTATTAACGTGGTGAGTCAAAACTTGCTCCTAATGCATTGGCACAATATAATGTTTCTTCTGGGCACTTCAGATGTTGGGCTTTGGTCCGTTAAGAACGGTCATATATAAATGTTGTACATTACTACCAACTGCTGACCTATGCGCTCACCCAAAACACAGTCGGGTGGTCTACTGGCACAAGGATTAAGTACTCTTTCACCAACACAGTGAAGACTGACAAATGAGTTCAGATCTCGACTCGGGCACCATTTCTTTACATTAATATGGCATGTTTTGCAGTGGCAAAGCCTTAATATTAATTTCTGATGGTATAAAAAGTCAATCGCACTCAAGCAGTCGCATAGACAGTCACAAGACAGATGCACAATCCCAAGGTCGTGCAGTTACTGTGCACATTCATTTAGTGCTTTACCTTCTGCACCAAACCCAGGCTCAAGGTACTTTACATATGGGCACATAAGCACAACCTTTTCATGGTAGGCTTCAAATGCACCTTTCAAACATGAACACGCACACAACACACATACATCATGTTATGATAGTTCAATCAGCACATGTAACAGTTTAAAGCTCGTATACAATAAAATATTGTTTTTAAGAATCAAACCAACCATACAATGGTCATTAGATATTACTAACAATGATGGGAGGCCTGTTCCACATCCCCACCATTAGCTACCATTAGTGAACTCCCTTGTCATCAGCCTGGCCATACCAGACCACCTTCCTGAAACGTTTTTTTTGGTTGGTCTGTCAGTCTGTTCAGGAGTCTGATACAGTCACTTCCTTCTCCCACTTTTTTCCCCAGGTTACTAAGAAAAACAATAAAACAAGTAAATTAAAAAACAAGCAAATTTTTGCATGTCACTTCAATGCTGAAACCGTTTTGATTTACAAATATTTTATTGGGAAACAGAAAGCGACAATATAAAAACACGTTCTTGTAAATGACATTAAAGACATTTATTTTAAAACCGATTTTGCATTTTTTTCATTTACATAATACACAGAAAGGACATCAACACCAGAATAGGGCAGGACTTTTTTTAACATCATCAGGGTGTATTGGTACAATCGTATGGACTCAACATTTTTTTTCCTATCCTTATTTCTCAACCCTCTTCTCCACACAAACAACACACACACTCCTCCCCAACATGCAGAGAGAATCCTTCATATTAAAATGCAAACAATATCTATTTCTATTTGAAATACTTCTTATCTGGTGATGTTCATCTCCAAGAGTTCACAGTAACATGGGAAATATCCCATTTGTACTCTCCTGAGACCAAGTTAAGACCATGCTATTGCACTTATATTACAATAAGCACAGTCATTAACTCTATTCCCTGCATGCCAACAACTGATGAGTTAAGTAAGATCAAAAACTGTCCAACCCTTCCAAAGTGGTAAAAATTTGATATTTTTTATTTTTATACTTTTAATTGCTTTTGTGTGCATATGTGAACAGTTGTGTTCTTCAGCTCACACAGTGATGTACCTTTCTTACATTTCAAATGGCACTGAAAATACAGAAGCTGGCACAGTTCATTTTACAGAGTACATAAGTTTTGAAAAATTGTAAGATCTTGCTCCAGTCTGTCCACTTTTGGTGACTAGCCATTAAAGCAAATATTAGCTAACGTGCCATACAAACAAATGTTCATATAATCATGAACATGTATGTTTTATAGAGGATTCTGCCTTGCACTGTATGCAAGTCAACTATTCTGATAAAACTTGGTGGGAAAAAGAGATGCATTTAAAATTATATGACTTCCAAGACATTGTTAAGGAAAAAAAAAATTCTAAAGAGCAGCTTGCTAAAAGGGAAAGGAAACTGAAAGATCAGTCTGGCACACAATGTTCTGTTTAACTTCATATGTGTTTGCATCAAACTAAAGAAAGCACTTTTCTGCAAGTTGTACACAGGAATTTATTGATCCAAAAATGTATACAGCCTGGCTATACACTATACTGAAGAGAAACAAAGACAATGACAATCATGAAAGCACTGATGTCTGTACAGAACTTGTAAACATTACATTAAAAAAGTCTGTTTCTTTTGTGGGTTTAAATGATGCAGTATTCTTTCTTAAACACTGTCAGCAGACAATTTTTCACAGTTTGACATTTGACATTTTCTCCAGAAATCTAAACCAATGGAAGAGATATGTAAATATTTACATTTATCCACACAAAAACATTTGTGTGAGTGTGACAGATTAGGTCATGCATGAGCAGAAACACTTGCCACTATAAAGCTACATGACAGTATTTTCTTACTTTGTGGTCTGTGGCATGCAGATGCCTCCTAACAAGCATGAGTGCATCTGCGACTCACTTCTTTGACCTTGATAGAGAGGCTCTTGCTGCAGAAGACTGTGATTCAGCAGGAAAATTCCATCACTTAAAATTTAATTATCAACAGATCTGAGCATCAAAACTTGACAACACTACACAGAACAAAGCCAGCCACATGAAAGATGGCTGATGATTTCACAGATAAGTTTTCATGGCAACTAAACAGTGTTAGCATCAATTGTTGTAAGCCAAAAACTACAAATGCTTTCAATGCTTCAGCAATTCTTATACTGGTGTACTGCAAACTTGCATGAATTTGCTTCAAATTAGAAATAAGCCAACAATTTAACAGTCCTTCATAGAACTGAGTGAAACTCATTGTGTTGATGGAAAGAATTGGAACTTTGCACAAACGATGTATAAATAATGTTACCATTGGTGGTTGGTTATTAAAATTTGCTGTTATTTTTCTGACACATCACCACAAAGTTATTTGAAGGAATTACAACATCAACCATAGCAGGATCATCACACTATGATCATCTACTCATTGTCTTTCATGGAAAATTCATCTGCAGAAGTGCCTGTGCACAAGAAGAAAGAGTATTACATGAAAAGTTGTTGAATTTGCTCAGACTGCTTGATGCTAATGAAAATCTGTTGCAAAGTGCAGCAGCTCCAAGGTCTGACAAGCCAAACTCTGCTAATTGAAGTCACGGCTGGGAAGGATGATGGGAGCAACGAGAGTCCACACGTACAGGACCACACAAAGCCAGGAGGATGCCATTTTGACCCACACTGATGCCATGTTGGCATTGAGGGTTCTAAAATCAGAGCTTGGGCTGAAATGAAGAATGAAAGCTAGTTCGATCAATACAAAATTCAGCACTATTCGCAAAAATAATCACCCCCCTTCCTGTCAAAATGTATGCCTCATTTCCTCAGTTCTCCCCAACCATTCCCTTCTCTGGACTTTACACACACAAGAGGCAAATGTGTTCACAGGCTAAGGCTTGTACAATCTCGCTGCCTTAAAATATAAATCATCGATAAATCAATGTATTAGTTGGCACAATGTCTGGTAATCGACTGATTAGGTAATATGTTAACGCCATGTGGCATAGTGATTAATGATATACATGAGTAGAACAAGTGGCCAAAATACCTGAACCAGTTGGTGAGAGTCATCATGACGTAGAGAGAGGCCAGACATAGCATGAAGTGAAAGAAGGAGTAACTATAAGCCACTCCTTCCTCCTCATTGTCCCACACCTTCTGCCGTCCCTTTTCTTCATCCTCACTACCAGTGCTACCTGTTCACCACAAGCAAGATTTTCCATTTTCCTTTGTTTAAAATAAAGGTCATTATTATGATTCTCACATTGCTAAAATGGAGTCGACATAAAAGTTGCCAAAAATTTGTAGGAAAGACAACACCCAGTTAAAACAACCCATTTACAGTTTTATCTATTATCTGTAATGCAATGTCAATGAATTAAAAAAACAAAAATTGCATGATTTATGAAACTTTATGTTGCAGTCATTTTAGAAAGAAAAGAATATAAGATTCAGAACACAATGGACTGAAAAAAATCCAAGAAATATGGCAGATTAGATAACCACCATCACTATTCTATGGACAGACAGAAGGGATAGCTGGAAAAGAGGATAATAGGAAAAAATGAAAAGAAGAGCCAAGATACATCAGAAATAACACCTTTAAAAAATAAATAAAAGTAGAGCACAGCAAGCACGTTTTTAAACCAGACACTTTTTTCAAAGATGTTTTATATCCTTCTATCTTCCTTGCACAGACATTAGTTGAAATAAGATAACACTAGAGTATATGGCACCATTGCTGATCTGCAAGAGATTTTGCAAACACAAGCTTCTTATTTTTTTCTCCTGCTCCTTTTCATAACATTTTAATAAATGCTACCATGTGTCGAATAAAATTTGTTAATCCACATGTGTGACAAGTTTATGTACAAACATTTATTAAATGGTTAGCTGATGTTATTACAGTTGATGGTTTAAACAATCTTGAACAGTGTTACACAAAACTACAAACATCTGGAACAAAGAAATCTAAAAAGAAAATGGTCAACCAGTTAAAATATGCCCAAAACATGATTTTTTTGTTTACAAATTATAAATATAAAATGTCTGTAACAAATTATTTCTGTGTGCACTCCCTTCCCCCCAAAAGACTCTTAAAACATAATTTCCTGTTCTGATTATCTGTCATAGATGAGGCTGTTTCGACAGTTTATTTATTCTACACTTGCATTATCTTTAAATAAAACCCCAAAGAATCAATGTGATGCTTCTTTACAATAATCTATACTGCATGTCAATATGAGCTCAGGTGACCGTTTCAAGTTACAAGGACTTTATGAATGTGACACAAGCATCAGCTACTTTCTTCGCTGTCTTCTGCATCGCATATTAAATAACTGCACATATATATATCTTAGATAAGTTTTCTTCCCAAATTCATAGATGCACACAGGTTTTTAAGCACCTTCCACTCATGAGGAAAGCTTGTTATAAAAGCAATCTATTCATACTGCCACATCCTCACATTATTGCAGCAAATGACTTTCTTCTTGTGCAAAACTGGAACCAAAAAAAGTCACAGAAATTGAGGACAAAGCTCTTTTTTAAATACTGATATTAGTAATATACTAACCATATGGTACAGCCCCTGTCACCATGAAAATAGAAAAAAAAGCTTCGGTTAGTCTCCTATAGCTTTGAAAAAAATACAGCAATTAAAATTATAAAACCATTTTGTTAGTGACATCACTGTCAGATTTTAGGAAAGTTTCAAGCAGAATTTCTCACTTCCTTTTTAATTTTTTTATTTCAATCCTTTAATCTAAAAAAAGTTGAGTGACAGGAAACAAAATAATCTCGATAAAGCAAACTACCCCTCTGACATCTATGAAATCGTATCTTTACACATGGTGACACCACAGTAGTTGATAATAAAGCAAACAAAAACGTCATGATTTTGTTCCTCAGTTTAATATTGTCTAAACCATTATGTAAGGACACTTCACTTTTTTTTGTCTGGAGGCTGGGGTTAAGGGGTAGCAAGTCTAAGTTATCATTTCTCTTAAATTATTAACTATTCACACTCACTTTCTCATGTTCTCTCAAATTATCATTTATCGAATGCTATTCACTGTATCACATGCCAGTCAATATTTCTTTAAAAGCTTTGGCATCCTTTTATTATGCAGTTACCTCTATCACCAGCTCAATACATTCTGTATATGATCTGCTGATCTGTCATTGCAGATCTATGTCCTATGACCTGCTGATTTATGCCATTACCTCTTAGTTTTTTATGGATATCTTTTAAAAGCACTGCCCTTACCTATTGTAATTACAAACGTTACAAAATGCCCTACAAATGAGACATTATTATTTTACTATAGTATTTATCATAATCAAAGTTTATAGTATCTTATATGTAACCTGAATCCTCTTTTCTCCTTATGTTGCTACACACGCAGTGAGATAGCAATGAAGAAAGTGAGACAGCAAGAAAATGAAAGAAAATGACATTAATCAGGTCAGTGCTTCAATACTGATGTCACTATGTTAATCAAGAAGCCCAATGTTTCATACACTTCTCAAGCGTTGTAGATAATGTAGTGCTAAAGCACACTAGAAACTTACCACTTTTGTATTTATCCCCTGTATACAAACAACAAAGTTATCACTACTGCACTCTAATAACTTCTCCAAACACACCTACCTATTAGCACAGATGATTTGAGGAAAGTTGAATGTTCCTCAACTGGTATTTAAAAGTGGTGTCATAAAAATGGAAACATTATATCACAACTTTACATTTCTCCTAAACAGTTTCTGAACATTAAAAACTGTGACAGAAACAGCCATTTCTTTTAAATTTATGATTATGATTGCTAAACTGAAACAACTAGCTTTTTAACAAGAGGGTGACAATTCTGAAAAATGTTACTCTTGATTGACTAAGTTATTAACAAAACTCTTTATCTCCCTTCACTTCAAGGTATATCACACTTATGAAGAAATAGCCATCAGATATCTTTCTGAACTGAAAATCAGATATTTTTATGAAATATGTCCGATGGTTATGTAGCAATCACTTCATGACAAGACCATCTGAATACCTAAAAGAAAGAGTGGACGTCAGAAAAACTGGAATGTTTTAAAACCTGTTAAAATATTGCTCTTTTAAAATTCCGCTGGAATGAGATGATGGGAGGAAAACTATAGTTGTACTCCTTGAAGACCCAGGATCTGAAGATGATTTTGAAGAATGCAATTTACTTTTGTGGATATTCATGTGATTGCCGCTATATTTAAGTCATATTCACCCTGCAGAATAAGTCTGAAAATGGCAAAAGAGAACCCATTCCAGATTGTCTGCTGTGAAAGCCCACAACTGTAATCACGAATTAAATGAAATGCAACATGCCACATGCAGAAAATGAATGCTGGACACATGCAGACAGTAACTACCTTGCCCATTTGTTTGATAAAGAGAGTCTCTGGAAATATGTGCAACCTACTGCAGGCAACTTTCAAGGAGAAGTAGAGAGAAACATATAATACCCACTTTACTGCATCAAAACTCACACAAGACAAATACAGTGGAACCTTGGCTAGCAAACGCCTTTGATAGCGAATGTTTGGGATAACAACCAAAAATTTCGTTAAAAATTTGCACCAGATACCGAACAAAATTCAGATACCGAACAGTCCTGTCACTCACACGTGACCGATCAGCATCTTAGACCAAGCATCATTTGCGCTCAAGACACAGTTACGATCAGTCGTTCCTAATATTTATCTGTGCGCAACCTTCTTATTTAGTGAATTTTTTGCTTTATTTTAATAATATAGCCCTAAATCATAGCTCCAAAGAAAATTAAGACAAATAGAAGCAAGGTAATGAAAAGGAAATGACCAACAATTAAATTGAAAAAGGAAATGATTTCAAAGTATGAAGGAGGCATGCGTGTGTCGAATATCGCCGTCAAAAATGGCATGTCCGAGTCGACAATTTTAAAGCAAAAGGAGCAGCTTAAAGAAGCTAATGTTTTGAAGGTAGTGATTACTTTAGCAAAGCTAAAGCCTCAAATAATGGAAGAAGTAGAAAAGTTGTTGCTTGTGTATATAAACAAGAAACAGTTAGAAGGTGTTAGCATCAGTGAGTCATTCATTTGTGAGAAGGCGCTGAAAATTTACGAAGATTTGCAGAAGAAAACCCCAGGGACAACTGCTGCGAGTGATTTTGTTTTCAAAGCCAGTCGAGGCTGGTTTGAGAAATTTAGGCACAGAACAGGCATCCACAACGTCACAAGGCATGGGGAGGCAGCTAGTTCTGACAAGGCAGGGGCTGAGTTAGTTCAAGAATTCAGAAAAATCATAGAAGAAGGAGGTTATATCCCACAACAGGTTTTTAACGCGGATGAAACAGGACTGTTTTGGAAGAAGCTGCTGAATAAAACGTGCATTTCGAAGGAGGAGAAAGATCTGCCAGGACACAAGCCTATGAAAGATAGGCTAACTCTTCTATTGTGCGGTAACGCCAGTGGGGATTTGAAGCTGAAGCCGCTGTTAGTCTACCATTCAGACAATCCGAGAGTATTTAAGAAGAACAATGTAATAAAACAGAAATTGCCTGTTATGTGAAGGTCTAATTCTAAGGCCTGGGTGACCCACCAATTTTTTGTTGAGTGGGTGACTTTTTGCCCCAACTGTGAAAGAATACCTTACAGAAGAACAACCTGCCCCTCAAATGCCTTCTCCTGCTGGAAAATGCTCCAGCACACCCTTCAAATCTCGAGTATTTAGAAGACGAGTTCGACTTTGTTCATATCCATTATCTGCCACCAAACACAAAACCCACTGCTGCAGCCCATGGATCAACAGGTCATTTCAAACTTAAAAAAACTCCACACAAAAGCCATATTCAGAAAGTGCTTTGATGTAACAAATGATACCAGCATAATTCTGAAGGACTTCTGGAAGAATCATTTCCACGTTTTGAATTGTGTTCATCTTACTGGTAGCGCTTGGAACCAAGTGACCTACCGTACGATAAATTCAGGATTGATGAAAGTCTGGCCTGACTGTGTGCCAGAGTGAGATTTTGAAGGATTCGAACAAGAAATTGTTGACGACATTGTTTCCCTGGGCCAAAGCATGGGGTTGGAAATGGATAATGACAATGTTGAAGAGCTTGTGGAGGAGCAGGATAGCGAACTCACTACTGAAGAGTTGCAGCACCTTCAGGCTGAGCAAGAAAAGAATTTGGCTAAGGAAATGTCTTTGGAGGGGGAGGAGGAAGGGAAGGGGGAATTCCCAAGTTCAGTGATTAAAGAAATGTGTGTGGTGGGGGGAATTGCAATTGTTTGTAGAAAAGTCTTTCCCTAACAGTGCGATAGGCAATAGGAGGCTAAACATGTTCAATGATAATGTGGCGTCGTATTACCGAAAAGTGTTACCAAAAAGGCAGAAGCAAAAGACAGTGGACAAGCTTTTTTCTTCAACCTTCCCCCTTCAAGCAGTAATTCCACCCCTTCCTCCCCACACCTCCATCCACCCACGCCATCACATCGCAGTCAAAACAGAAAGTTTTCTTATGTTTACTAAACGTTTTCTTATGTTTAAATGCTTTCTTTAATGTTTTTATGTTTAACTCTATTTATATTGTAACTGTTCTCATTTACAAAACACACCTATATCCTATAACTTTCATATATTAGCGAGTCAACAGGGGCTGGGAACCAATTAAATCTATTTCCTTTATTTCTTATAGGGAAAATTGTTTCGGATACTGAACATTTAGGGTACCGACCAACTTTCCAGAACAGATTCTGGTTGTTAGCCAAGGTTCCACTGTACTATCTTGTAAAATTGCAATTTTACACAAAAGCTTTATGTTCTAACATGCAACACATGCCCTCGTGACATGTTGTGAGGGAAATCATATCCAAGCTGGCTTTTTAGTCAGGTATTTCTTACTCTTTCCACCTCACCCTCTTCCCTCCCCCCGCCACACCAAAAAAAAAAAGTCAATACACTTGACTGACTAAAAACAAAGTTAAAAACTTCAGTCGGACCTCCCTAAGTCAAACTCAAAGGGACTTTCCCAAAAATTTAACTTACCCAGTTTTAAGTTAGGGAAAACAGCGTAATAGGCACGGGTTAATCAATAAGAGTTTATTATATTGTGGTTTTATACATATACATGTAGGGTACATAGCAGTACATTATCTACAGTATGTACTATTGATCATTCCAATAAAACATCGTACCTTTAGAAAAAAGTCTGTTAACTTTGTTTAGCATTGATGTGCCGATGCATATCCTTGGACAATCCCCTCAATCTCGCCAATGGACCGAAACACATTTTCCTCAAGATCCAGCAAAGATTCTAAAAATCTGCGCAGTATGTCAATAGCCTGCCTTGCTTCTTTTCAACTGGGGACAGGCTGAGCATCGACATTTTTGCTGTCTTCTTCCTCATCCTCACTCTAATTTTCCTTTTGTTCCTCATTTGCCACCTCAGCTATAATGTCAGCGTCCATTATTTCTCCACAAACATTCACCACACTGTCAACTTCAAGAAAGTCTTGATAAGGACACTTCCTTATTGGGGCCAGTAACTGTTAGAATCGCAGAGCATTCTTTGGGGCTTGGAAGTGCATCGCCTGTTTCCACCGGTACTCCAAGTGGTCCTCTGAATCATCAACTGTTTGATGTCCAAAACATGCTATTTTGAAGCAATTCTTGTTTCCTCTGGAACTTTCATCCCAATCGATACGGGCCATTCATATCACTTTTATCAGGTCAATTTCAAGTCAGCATTTCTATTCAATATCCCGTATCAATATTTTCTCACAACGAGCTTGCGATATTCCAACTTGAAATTGTTAATGATGCATGGTCAAGAGGCTGAAGCTTAGATGTTGTGTTCAGCAGCAAAAACTTGATTTTCACAGCTTTCACGACAGGGATATAGTTATGTGCTGCGTATCTGTCGATGAAAAGAATGATTTTTTCTTCCAGACCATCGCTGCATTCACTTTCTTCAGCCACTCCTGTTTATTTCTTTTTGCTCAGATCATTTTTGGTCTCAAAATAGACATCCTACCCCCAAGATTTGGTTAGTCCTTTGTGGAATGCACTGATAAGAATTTGCGTTCATTTTCTTGGTTTTCCGGAACACATGTTCTGAAATGTAGCCCCAGAATAATGACCCAAAGGGCTTAGAAAATCCAACTAATGGAGGTTGGGAGCCGAAAAGTCTCCGAGTTGAGGAGATCTAAAATATTTGGCCGGAGACTAACGAGTAATTCAAAAAGGGAGGTTTTCGACATAGGGAAGAGGTCAACCTAACGAGGTCCAACTGTATATGTATATACACACAAACTTTCTTTTATTATCTACTCCCAAAAATAATACCATCATTTCTTCATTTATCAACTTACATCTGAGAACAAACTACAATCATGTAAAAAAAGAAGTTTGCCACATCTCAGTAATAATGATAACAAATCTTTTATCGCCAATGCAGTTTCTTAAAAAGAAATAAACAACACTTATTTAAAGATAAACAAATCCTGCAGGGTGACAGAAATGTGATATGGGTTACATGGTTACATCACTAATACACAAACGTGCATGCACAAGGTGCTGAGTACTCTCCAAACATTCTCTACATTTCTGAATCACATAAACAGAGATAAAATACAGAACTAATGGATGGTCCCAACATCTGTCTCACTGCAGGGATAAAACTTTATACCAAAAATATATGCAACAAAACACTTCTTCAGGAATGAGAAACAACAAAGTAATTTATGTTACTGTTCTCAATGAGGGGAAGATTAAAAAAAAGAGATATTTAGGGCACCGTCAACATCAAGATACAATTTTAGCTTGGTTTAAAGATCTCAAGTAGAAGATGGAAGATATTCTTGAACTTATATAAGATCTTTCTATGCCAGGTTGCATCCAACAATGATTAGGCTTACAGTCTTTAGAAACTTTATATTGTTTTGCTTCAAGTTTACATCATTCTAAAGAAATACCCTGACACGTGGTCTTCTGAAGAGAAATACACAATACTTTTAACTACCAATTGCAGCACAATGATGTTACATCAACTAATTCCTTCACACCCTTTAACAAACAGCATAACTGATTACCTGTGTCAGTCTGCAAAATTGTTTTTTCAGACAGTGTCAGCTTGCCCACCTGGCTGTTGCTGGATGTACGGATGCTAAAACAGAACACAAATCTAATCTGATAACTTTGCTCAAATACCACAGACCGTTGCTTCATAAAACTGATGGACATGTTGATACTATAAAGGAAATAGAAATGAAAATGGGGTCAGGAAAGCCAATGTTTAAAAAAAAAAATCCACCCAGCAGAAAAAACGTCAATTTTCATATTCAAAAATACCTATTTCTTACCTGGCATAAAGTACAGCAAACAGCCAGATAATAAGAGCTATAATGCTCTGTGCATCAAACTGTGTCTTTGTGAAATCTCCAGTATCAACACGTGAGGAAGTGCTATTGTAGTCAGGATTAGTGATTTGGTTCAGGGAGGGATTGCAGTTCTTATCTGTTGATTGCACAAAAAATATCATTCAGTATACTTGAATATATAGAACAAATATTTCTTACCAATAAATAACTATACTCTGGCCCCAAAACAACTCCAAAGGAATATCCATTAGATCTCTCTAATCTGAAATCAATTTGTCTACTCTCCTAGCTTAAAGCAGATAAAGGGGAAATGGATAGCCAGGCCAATAATCTCTGTGTGTGAAAAATTAGAAGAATGCCATTACAAAACTGAATGAATCTCCTTCAACATCTTTCCATTGAGACTGATTTTACGGACAGCAGAACTGTTAGAGATCCTGGTACATAAAATCAGTGCTCTGCACACACACCCTGCTTTCACAAAGGCAGGACTCAGCCTAGACATGTTTGTTAACATCGTTTCCTTAAGCTAGGTCTTTCTGCAAATTGCAAGCATTTCATGTTTCTCGTAGACTGCAGGCTACAAAGCAAAGTCAGGCTGGCCAGCAGGTAAGACTGTTAGCATTATCACAGCATTGGTTGAAGTGTTCTTGTCAAATGTGTATACCACAAAACTGCTAACAATACTCTAGAACTGCATGGCCATCTTCTTGCTCAGTATCTATAGCACACTTTTGTGTCAGTTTGCATTCTTTGCAAAACAGTATGCAAACATGCTAGAAAGTATGTTTTAAAAGTGATTGTAGTGTAAGTAAATTTAATCGGACATGATTCATTAATTATTCTGAAACAGTTGTTACAAGTACTGGCTCCCCAAAGGGCTGTTGTCTATCACCCTTGTTATTTATCATGTACACTGACAGCTGCAGAAGCACGGAGAACAGCTACCTCATCAAGTTCTCTGATGAAACTGCATTGTTGACTCTTTTACAGGAACATACAAAAGATCATGGTAATGCCTTAACAAATGTTGTACAGTGGTGCAATGATAACTATTTAGAGTCGAATGTAGATAAGACTAAAGAAATAGTTATAGACTTTAGGAAGATCAAAGAGGATTTTGTTATTCCCAGTGTGATACATAGTAAACCTGTTGAAATTGTTAATTCCTTCAGGTATCTGGGAACTATTTTTGATAGCCAGCTCAAATGGAATTTAAACACCGAACACATTGTTAAACATGGCCAAAAAAGAATGTATCTTTTGCAAAAATTAAAGAGTTTTTCAGTTAGCCAAATAATCTTAGGCCGTTTTTACCAGTCATTCATTGAGTCTTCTATCTTTCTCATTTGTATGCTGGTTTCGCAATCTCTCTGTCCATGATAGGAATAGTCTGAACAGTGTTGTGAACATCTGTTCTAAAATAATTGATATCAAACAGAGGGATTTAGCTTCTTTTTGTGACCAGCAAATAGTACGGAAAGCTTCATGCATTTTATCATTACCTGAACATGTATTAACAAAAGAATTTTTATTATTAAGCTCAGGTAAACGCTATGCCATGCCTATATGTAAGAGTAACAGACACCTAAAATCATTTGTGCCATCTGCAGTCCAGCTGCTTAATCTTAGATGAGCTGTCAGTGGTGTGTGTGTGTGTGTGATGTTGTATGTGTATACTTGATTTCCTTGTAAGCTTTTTATCTATATATATATATGATACATGTTACTTGCCCACTTTTTTTTTCTTTTTTTCATTTTCCATTCATTGTTGAACTAGAGCACATTCCCATATTCAAATTGCCCACTGGGACAAATAAAGTTGGTCATTGTCATTGAGAATGTCATTATCTTTTGCTTAAGCCCAATTTACTATTTCTCTCGCTTTTTCCTTTAACAAAAAAATCTTGTTTTTAAATGCTATTAAAAACAGCTTCAACTGGGGGAGTGGGGGAAACAAGCAAATAAAGTAACATTTAAAAACATTCAAACCTAATTTGATATCACCTTAAACTAAAACCATAAATATTAGACCTGAGCACAGGTTGGTGTTACCTGGGTTGTTTGTCATTGCTGACCAGGTCAGATACATGACATAGGCTGTGATCACACTGGCCTGAAGAAGTCCAGAACGCGGTTGGGCTGCAATGAAAATTTGAATTAACACTGGTTGTGTAAGTAAAAAACCTTAGTCGGAATATGTTCCCACTGTGCAACCTCCTTGTAGAGTCCAAAATCCAAATGACAAGTTCTAGTTTGTAGCAAAGTCACGAAATTTGCTTACAACAACGTCTGCCAAATGTTTGCAGAGAAAATAAAAATCATAAAAGACATTTGAGCACTAAAAATTTAACTTTATGGCTCAAGGAAGTCAGGAGGTGAAGGGAAGGTGTCATAAGCTACGTGTATTAAGGCTTTGAAGTTTTGCAGAGACAGTGGAAGTGTATAGTAAGAACAAAAAGACAAACAGGTGCATGCCTTGTCTGTGAGTAGGCGTGGGTCTCTGCTTAAGGTAATGATACTGCCCTATTCATTTAAACAGCTTTTATATTTGTCATTTGACCATCTACTAGACTTTTTCTTTTGCTGGTTCCCTTATGTGGTAAGAAAAATATAGTAAAAGTTACAGTGAGAGGTATCTGCTAGACCTGTAGGTGCTGGGTAGTAATTTGAAGATTATGAGAAACTGTGTGACTGGATTTCTTTTAAGTTTTTAAGTGGCTATGCTTTGTTAGTATTGGATGGAAATGTCTGGGAGAATTAAGAAGTTTGGTTTAAGATTTTCAATTATTTTTTTATGAATTCCTATACTATTTTGTAAAAAAATCTTATGACTTCTACCACCAAAGTGCTTGATACATATGCACTGTCAACATCTCTAATGTAATGACAGACTCCAAAAAAAACGTGTGATCTTAAAATCTATAATGGTCTGGGGAAGTATCAGAACTTCCCACTTACTCTTGTGAGGCAGACTCCTTGGAAGATTAATGGATGCACGAGAGTCTTTCTGTTTGATGGTATCTTCCAATACTCTTTTGCCAACTCGTTTCGCAAGACAATTTTTTGCAGTTGTTTTGTTTTTTGTGATATTTTGCTGTGTGACCTTCCTTCTAGTTTGGGTTTTGGCTTAGTTAGAATTACACTGATGGAAGACCTTCTTCCCCACCAATGTTAGGTTGACTCCTTGGGAGGTTAATGGATGCATGTCTTTGCCAGCCCACTTCCCCTTAATCAACATCGTGCTATCAGTCCCAATTATGTTGTGTTTTGCTTCCCACCAATCTTCTCCTACTCCATAGATTTCCTAAAGTTTTCCAATTAAACAATGATGCACTTTCTCACAAGTATGATACTGATCTATTACCCACTCCATGCTTACTTGTGACAAGTACACTTACCCTCCTGAATCTTTGGCAAAATGGACAGTACACTAAAACCAACGCACAATATCAGGTTGAAGGAAACAAAGAATTTGTGCAGGCCACAGGATCCACCCTGAACAAATAAATATTACTATTAAAAGAGTTTATTTGGCACTGGGAAAAAAACAAGCCAAATCAAATTGAATTATCCCAGAATGTCATTGTACTGAAACTAAACATCTTTACGAAATGTATAACAATTATGTGCACTTTCCAACAATCTGTACTAATGTGTGAAATCAAGCGCACACAATGCCCACAATTTTCTCCCCTTTTTCCTCCCAAAAAATATATCCAGCGTAGTTTCTTTGGTTGAAAATCAATTATGAATCAGATTATAAAAGACTTTGAGGAGATAATGCAAGTCACTTACATTGGCATAGAACACGTAGAACAGCACAACTGCAGTAACGGAGACAACATAGAAGACAATTGTGAAGAACAGAAGGCCTGAAATGGAGTAAATGTTTATGATTTTTTTCTATATTCCACCCACTTCACACTATATCAATTACCTCTTTCAGCAACATAATCAATTTCCCTCCACCAAACCAACAAGAAACAAAAACCCACACACATCTGATGACCTACCATAATCTCTGTTCAAAAGAGATTTAAAGCAACAAAGCATAAGATCACCCTTTTTCATAATAAAATTTTGCAAGGCGTTATTTAGCAATAATCCTGATATTTCTCATGAAATAATATTGTGATGTAACATAAGAAAACTAGACAATTCTTGAGATCTTATATTGTATAAAGGCAGTAATACTGACCAACATAGTAAGTCTTAGAGCCAGTTTCTTCATACTGTCCAACCCAGTTTTCTGCCCATCCATGGGCAAAATCTATAAGAAGGATCAGCTGAATGAAGATGAAGATGAAAGCCCCAATAAGTCCTATCACCATCCAAGCTGCAATGATACACAATAGACTGAACAGAACACTAAAAAAAACCTAAAACATAAGCAGGCCAAGTTCTACAAACATTTTAAAACATTAGCATTTACTTATGTTAACCATACTTACATAGAACTATCAAGACTAGGTAAGATGTGTGTGCATGCATCCAAGAATACAATAATCAGTTTAAAAGCATCTCTTACCCTGCCCAAAGGAGCCACGGGGGATGAAGAATGCACCCACACATATGGCAATCATAATAAGAACCTTGATTGCCCAGAAACTGCAATGCGACCAGAATGCAACATTTTTATTTACAAAAAAGTAATGGTGTTAACAGATCTGACACGATTTTGATACAACCAAACAAAAAAGAAAATCCCCGATTTATGCATAGGCAGTCTGGAGGTGCAATGGTTAGCACCTGTCATCAATACATTCCTGGACTCAGCTCTCATCTCGGGCATGCTGTTCTTTCTCTGCATGTGGCATCTGTTTACAGGGCTGGCTGCCTTAGTTGCTGGCTCGGCATAAAACACCAATCCCCCCCCACCCCACCGCCCCTGATTTATGTGACAACTTACTGCAAATACAAATGTACATAATATATGCATGCAGAAATACTTTTTTTTAAAGTGTACTCAGGCAAAGACACACATTCATATATAACATGGAATCTTCATGATGCAGCATTATATTAACCACTACTAACTTCTCCTAGGCTGATTTTTGTTCCTAACTTTTCCACCTGCAGTTATACTGTCAACTTCATTTCAACCATTTAAGTCAGGCTTACTCATGTAGCATGATAGGGAAACAGTGATTCCAACTTGCAAGGTTGACAGCTATATATAACAGTCACCAAAGAAGACTTTCTGAATGAAGCAACCAGTGACTTGCTCCCCCCCCCCTTCTTGTCCCTCTCTTTCTCTATCATTGGCACCATTCAAATTACATTGTCCACATTTCCTCTGCAAATTATAGATACAGCACAAATTCTTATGTGTACTATATTTTTTCATTTGGAGCCACTGGTAACATTTCTGAATGGAAAAAATAAACATCAAAAATATACATGCTCTGGAGAAATGTAATCTAATAATGTAGCCTATGACTGTACCACCACTGAAAAGAATTTTCCTCCCAAATCTGGTGGCTAAACAGTGTGTGTTTTATTATGTTGCAATCACTGTCTGGCACAAGCAAACATCACCATTCTTTATAAGATATTATTTATGATCCTACTAAAACTTACCCATTTTGTATCTTTGCTCTTGGATCTTTTGAGGAGTTGACCTTAATCATGATGAGAGCAAAAAGCACGAAGAAAGCTGCCATAGCAAAACAAACTCTGTATACGGCCAAAAAGCCTACCACATTGTCACACTGCTGTGCTTTCAGCAAAGAGTTTTGAGGAAGATTGATGTCAACATTGATGAAGTCTTTGCACAGTCCTGGTATCTGCATATATGAAACAGCGTTTAACAATCTCAGTTCAAATCATTACTACAGTAAAACCTCCTTATTAAGACCTTCTATACTATGACCCCCTCTTAGTTACAGCCCAAACATTTTTCACAAACATATTTCACTATATAAAAATGTCATCTCTGTTACAACTACCTCCCTAACTTGACTTACAGTTTGTGCTCTATTACAACTTTCTGCATATGTAACGTGTTGAAAAAAAATTAAGTACATTTGAAAAAAAACTGCTTCTGGCTGACTATTTACCCTATTTTATAATTTTCAGCAGAAATCATATAAAATAAGTACATTTTAAAAGAGAATGCTTGTTTATTGGGTCAGTGGTCATTTCTATCCAAACCATATCCCTTCAGTCATATCTACCACCCATTTGAGTCAAATTGACCCCATAATGACCATATTGTACCAGAACCAAAAATCAAATTGATCCAGACCCAAAAGACAAATTGACTTCTTATGACAGGAGTAGCTATTAATGTCAAATATTACAAAAAAGTCATGCATTGTTTGAAAAAGTTCAGCCACCATCTTACTAAAAAAATATGGTCACTTAAAATACATCTTAAAAGAACAAATCACACAGTGGCACATACCACAATTTTCTCTTAAATCATTGTTTTGCTTTTCTTAAAAAAAAGCCTTTCTCATCATTATTCTTTAGTTTGGATGTTCTTATTAAATGTATATGCCAAAGCTCAGTTTCAATGCTTGGGTTTTCATTTAGATTGGGCCTGCAGGCCTGATGAGAGGGAGGGACAGGGGCTCTGGCATACCTGGGCCCATGGCTGTAAAAGGAGATTGGCCTTGGTCAGCGGATTTCTTTCTTCTTTTCTTGTTCTTTTAAAGAAAGGTAGACGTAACATTCCCCCCTCTGGGGATGTTTTCTATGGGGCAGGGTACTACAGGTTTGATTCTTTAACATAATTTTTTTCTCATTTACTAACCACTCATGTGTAAACAACTCGATGCTCAAGCAGTGATGTAGATCCTAGTGCACTTGTCCTAATGTTTGCAGTCTATATTACATTACTGAATGAAATGTAGATATTGACAAATGAATTGTAAGAATATTACTGGGGAAATAATTTGAGGTTACAAGGGGCCCGGAAAATTTGTCTGCCCACGGGCCCGTGCTGGCTCTGGGTTAATTCATCTTTTGGTGTTGGGACAATGGAGTCTTATGTGGGAGTGTATTTCAAGGTTGAGTCGATCTGATTGAGACAAGAGGTCTATGTATCTATATATATTGTTTTCAGTGGAATGACAGGCCTCTGTTCATTGTTCTCTCCTTAACAGCACACATCAGTCTATTGTGCTTCATTAAAGAGCTTTTTCCTGAAGACACATATTTATAAAAATAAAAATCTTGTGTTGCATTGTGACATTTTGCAGAAATCATGTTCAAAACTATAAAAAGTACATTTTAAGAGTGCATCTTTGGCATGCGGCACACGTGAGCTAACCATCGCCAGTGCCGCAGTTGGATCGCTTCTGCCAAGGTGCATGTCCCCACCCTCTTGGGCAGTTCTTCATTTGAGATGGTGTTGGACCAGAAGATCTTTTGCATGCGGCACAGACACTTGGTTTGAAACACTTCTAGCTTTTTCTTGATGGAGGCTATGATCTTCCAGCACTCTGATCCATATGAGGACACTGAGGATGCTGCTCTTGAAGATCCTGATCTTTGTATGGGTGCTGAGGCCAGTGGATCTCCAGATGGGCTTAAGCATTGCAAAAGCTTGGTTGTTGACCTCTTGTTCACAGTCGCCATCTGCTGACACCTTGCTGCCTAGGTACACAAAATCTTTTACCTCCACTAGTGGAGTCCTGCTGATTGTGAGAGGGTTAATGTTTGTCCTGTTATTCCTTAGGACGTGTTTTTCTAGGGTTGACTCTGAATCCTATCATGCTGGCAGTCTTACTAAGGTTTTCGGTCTTATCTTGAAGGTCTTGGTGCCTATGGAATAGCACATTTTCAAAATATATAATGAATATCTACCTTGTCAAGCTGCTCTCGAATGTCTGGAACCAGCATAATGGCAGCAACAATAGTTCCAATTAGCAGCATCAGAGAGTAACCAATGCGCGCTGCAGTGGAGTTCTTGCATGACGGACAGGCAGTACAGCACAAGCTGCAAGCTGCACTCCCGCAACAGCAGGCCAGCTGCAACACCAAAACCTCATGACTGAACAAATGCCTGGACAATAGTGAGAAAAACTTGAAGGCCCCTAACAAGCAACTGGTGAGTAATGCTGTACACTGCATGCTATTATTGTTATTATTAAAGCAGATTTATATAGTGCAATTTTCAACCCCAGAGTCGACTCAATGTGCCTTCCAAAAACAAAACAAAACTTTAAAACAGATTGACACAGAAACCACGTTCAAACAAAGACCAAACTTATTAACAAACAATTATACAGAGACATTGCAACAAACAAAAATACAAGGTAGAAAAAGAAAATACCGCACACAAGCATGAACATAACATCTAAAGGATAACATTAAGAGTCATGGTGTGGCGGAGTCTACAGCTGTGAGCTAAACCATTCGACGAATGTCAGCAGACACAGTCACAGTGAGTGCAACTCAAGATGCCCAGAGCACGCATGCATGTCCACACGACAACGACAAAGAAAAGCAGACAAATGGCAACCCATGTCCGGCCTGCACGCAGATTGCTGACAGAGGCGTCGCCTCAACACAAATGCTGCACAAAAGTTCACAAGACATCAGAAAGGTTCAGTCCACGCTACTGATACACGTTGATCAAGAATCCAAAATGTAGCAAAGCGGTTGGGAGATGAGGAATTGTCAAATGTGCAGTGATGGAAGTGGAGAAGATAAGATAATATTGCTGTGGAGATCGCTAGTCGACAAAATCTTGCGACGAGTGACGCGAAGAAATTGTTTCAAAGAGGCTGGCTTTTGATGTGACAACAGAAGGTTTCAATCCACGCTGCTGGTGCACGTTGATCTAGAAGCTAAAATGTAGCGAAGTGATTCGGAGATGAGAAATTGTCAAATTTGCAGAGGTCAAAGTGGATAAAACATGACTGTTTAGATCTCTGGTCAACAAAATCATGCGACGAATGGCGCAAGAAACCGTTACGAACAGGCTGGCTTTCCATGGGGACACAGAAGGCCATAGGTGGAACCAAAAAGGCTGCAGACAAGCAAATCAATGAAACAGAAAGACTAAGAAGCATGTGTCCAATAATAAGTACAAAACTCACAGCAAGTCATCGAAGACAACAACAAATACAGAGAGCTAGTCCCCTCCAGCCGGTTAAGCGAAGGGACATTACTCTTTACATTGCTAGTGATGAGTGATATGGTACAACACATGATAGTGGCGATGGATGCCATACAACACATTCTGATGACGACATGCTAGTAGTGAGTGATGCTGAACAGCACATACTAGTGAAGAATGGTGCTATAATTATAAAACATATGCTAGTGGTGAGATGCTGTACAACACAAGTTACTGGCAACTGATACTGTACAACACATGCTAGTGGTGACTGATGCTGTACAACACATGCAAACAACCACATGCTAGTGGTGAGTAATGCTATACAATACATGCTAGTGGTGAGTGATGCTGTAAAACACATGCTAACAACTACATGTTAGTGGTGAGTGATGCTGTACAGTGCATTCTAGTAATGAGTAATGCTATAAAACATGCTAGTGATAAGCAAAATCCAACACAACACATTCTAGCAGTTGATGTACAGCACATGCTTGTGGTGAATGACACTGGATAGAACTAGGAAGAACTTTAAAATGGCAGCTTTCAAGGTGCTACCATCATTTAACACACAGCATCTAGTAGAGCCTCAACAAAAGTAAAGCTAATTATTAAATCTTATAAATAATATAATGATATATTGTATAAGCAAATGTTTGTTGTTGTTTTTTTGCAATCATAGTGTGAAATAAATTGTCAGATAACAGAATATGTTTTCCTTTACTGCAGTTTATAATGCTGTGAGCACAACTTACCAATATATGCAATACAAAAATCATTACAAATCAACAACAAAATAGAAAAGAATTTAATCAAACAATACAAATTAGCTTCACTATCATTTTCCATTTGCAAAAAAAAAAAAAAAAGAAAGAAAATCTGACAACTGGATATGCCATGTTTTCCTTGTGAGAGCTGGCCCAAAGATTACTGGCCAAAATCGTGCTTCGTTCACTATAAGCTGGCACTCAACAACACAAGAATAATTAGCAAAATACTGGATTTATCACATCTGAGCAGAGTATTTTAAATATAAGGTGCTATAGACGTTAACTATTAAATTTCTAAGTTCTTGTATGAAGTACGTTTGTTGATCTGCCATGTATGAAAGACAAGAGGGGTTTTTAAATTGCTTTTCAGTAAAACAACAGGCGCTGTATCGCAACAGAATGCTTCAGTTGTAGCTTCTGCTTTATCTGCCGTAAACTGCCTAAACAGCCTATGATGAATATATAGGTCGGTCAAGGAATGGTGATCCTATATAATAGTTGATGACACTATAGGATGAGTGAAACATGTTGTGAACCTCACACACACACACACACACACACACTGACATTTCAAGATAAACTGTGACATGACGATGAGTACCAGCATGTAATCAAATGCGCAAAACACTATTATGCAGGAAGGCGAAAATCCTATTACTATGGCAAAACTGATTTACGACCTATTTCGTGAAAACGTTAACAAACGAAAACATTCAATTAAGCCCGCAATAATCAAAATACTCATTTGCGCACAAAAGTAGACTAATCTTTTATGTTCATCGATATTTTTGTTCGATAAACAGCTCCAGTTTTGAGGACACGAACTACTGCTGGAGTTTACTGGGTTTCACATACGATAGCCAGTAATTGCTATCACTCAACTAATCGTTACTACAACTTACCGTGCCAATACAACATCCCATGTCTGCTTATGTAATATTTAGAACTAGTGCTGGCAATAGTTCTAGTAGTGTTACGCAAAATAAAATGATGGTGCCTCTTCTGATCTTGAGTCACACTGTTTACAAAACATAAACAAAATGGCGTGTGAATGATGACGTCACTAAAAGAAATCGTTAACGAGCAGGAAGAAAAAAATTATCCCTTACAATGAAGATTTGATTTAAAACCTAGAACTTAATTTTATTGAAAACCTAGATATTTTTTAAAAGACTATTAATATTCATTGTTTTTATAATAACAAATGAGCGTAATATGTATTTATGTCTTTCTAGCCTCTCGACCCCACCCAACCCTTCTCGTAGACATGTCTATGCCCCTTGCGCCGTATAACTCTCAGAGTAGCCTCTCCTGTTACTACGTCAATCTCTTTCCGGTTTCGGAGAAGTAGGGGGATTTCAAAGAAGTGTGCTTGAGATTTCTGCTTCAAGTGTTCTTGTGTTGACTTACATAGTTTCATGATACCTGTAATCAAAAGGGACTCAGCCATTGAAGTAACATAATATGTGAGTATAGCTATGAAATTTTCATAAGCATGATGGATGTTAAGCAGTCTACTGACAATTTAGCCTTACAATTACACCAGTCTTGGTCTAATGGAAACGAAGAAAATTTAGATTAGCAGCGAATAAAACTTATTGTCATTCATGATAATATAATTCAGCAGGAGCAGTAAATAATACTGGAAATGATGATTTGGGTTATTCAGATACGGAAATAAAATGAGAATATAATGTATCTGCAACTCTTTCTTTTCAATGCTTATTTGTTGACATTATTGTCCTATGCCTAACCAGTCAACTGTCCTGTTGATGCATTTTTAAGGGCATGTACGAGCGGGCTGTTCTGACGATCACAGAATGCGTATCTATTGCTGACAAATTAAGAAAATTAGATGATGCCAGGCTTCCTGCCACGATCGTCTTAGGTGGTCATTCTGCTTACCTCCCCTTTTACTAAGCTCTTTACGACGTGACATTCACAAAAATACCCCTTAGTAAAGCTCAGTAGTTTTCAAAATACTTAATATCCACATACAGCCTTGATGTAGTTGTATGGTCAGTGTTAAGTACAAACTCAAGAGCGGTTACAGAGGGATATATATATATATATAAGTACTAATAGAACCATAGTAAGAATTATCTCAGGTAATTTGAGTGACTCATGCATACTCATACATATTAGGCCTACTGATAAAGATTGATCAAGGAACATTTTCCATTCAAAACCTAGATTTTTTAAGTGGGCAGAACTTTGATATGGGGTAAGATGTGAAGTCATAGGCCGGTCTATGTTATTTTGTCAGAGGTATGGGGTTAAGGTTTGGGGTAGGGTTAGGTTTATTAGGTATATTAGGCACTTGAGTGGAGCGAGCAGATGACAAATGCCATGAGCCATTTTTGTTATGGCCTTTGCGTCTTACCCCATATCAAAGTTGTACCATAAAGTGCTCTTGCTGATGTCTTTTTTCTTTGTTCCTTTTACTTTTTTTCAGTCATTCAAACTTGGTTCATGTTTTGTTAGTTTTCTTTAATATTTGCTCATTTCATATTTTATAGTCTTTTGCTTCTTTACATAGTACACAGTATTGATTACTGAGTGCCTCTGTTCATTTTTGTTCGCACTCAGCTTTTGTGATCAGCTTTTGTTTCTCTGTACTGTATGCATTGAATGTAAAAGTGATCTCTTTCATTCTTCCCATTATTAAATGGCTGTCGAAAACAAATTATTTAAAACATAGTTTTGTTCTTTTGTAAATTGATTAAGAAAACAAAGTGAGAAAATTTAACATTTGTGTATTTTTAAATCTACAAAAGAACTTATAGTAATTAGCATTTGTTAAATACATTTTGACAGTTGATTGTGATTTCAGGAATACTTAAAACATGAAGTGTTACTTTTACATCTTTCCAGAGCAGTATCAAAGTGTACTTCTCACATTACTTTCTCCTTTAGAAACTTTCCTCATAGTCTGACAACCACACACTTTTTACATTACTGTGCCTTAATTAAAGAACAAGTGTTTGCACAGATAAAAACTAACATGTTTCATTCTGGAAAGTATTGAAACACCTTCACCTTACATTAAAAACATCTCCCCTAAAGGCATTTTGAATTGACAGTTAGAAAATGGATTGATAAAACTGCTTCTCCCAAATAATCTGGTTTATATGTGTATGAGAGAGAGAGAGAGAAAGAGAGATTCTGTGTATTTGTGTGTGTGAGAGAGAGAGATTGGAGAGGGAGAGGAGGGAAAGCATGTTAGAAGCATTTTTTTGTCATACTGTATAACCACAGTTTCTATTTGTTTATTCCTGTCAGTTTGTCTATATATCATTTGGTTTGGAGTAAAGTTATCAAGTTTTCCTGAAAATTTCTAGTCATTCATGAATGAATGAAGGAAAAATTCTCTTAAAACAGTTCAGGGACATAGTCTGTAGATTTTGAACAGATGTGAAAAGACAGCAGGTCAGAAAATCTATAAATAGCATTAGGGCTGTTTCGCTCCACCTCATGATAGTTTGAAAAAGATGACTGCATCAGTAGTTCATGTCAAGAAGCTAGTAGTAACTGGTCTATAAAGAACAGTTATATTTACCTTGTCATCAGTTTACTTTTGTTTTTTTCATTCAAAAGGACTTCTGGAATCATGAGTTATGTCATTGTAATGATATATATAGATATATATACAAGGGAGGAATGGTGGGAACAATGTGCATGGGTGTGCATGCAACTGTTATAAAAAATCTAGATTGGTGCAAAGTGAGTAAAAACCTAACACAATGCCGTGCTACGGTAGTTGCCTAGGAGAACCTTGTGTAAGAAAAGTCAAATGTTTTATGTATCATTGTACTTTTTCAATGCATTTTTGCGCATTTTTGCATGCATGTGATCAGTTCTCATGAAATGGAGGATAAGTTGATTTTTAACACTGTGAAGTGTTATATATTTTTTAAAGAGTGTAAGAAGTGTTCATTTTGCAAGAAAAATAAATGCTGTAAATGAAACAATAATTACAAATGTAATGTGCAGAAACAAGTTCTTCTGGTTATTAAAAGGTATTCTTTTAAAAGTATTGAGTAATAAAAATTGTGATTTTGACTTAGAGTGTTATCTTGGATTCCATTGTCTCTGAGAATAACAGTTTATATGTTGCTTTCAAAACATGTGATGATTTAATAATAATACCCTTATACTATGAGAAAATTAAACGGAAATGGACCATATATTAATAAAGTGCATTTCTGACATCATTATCTTTACATTAATATGGATGTGATATTGATATATATTTAATCATAGTGGGTTAAACAAGGGCCAATATTATCTTGAAATGTTGATGTATTAGTATTAAGCAAACTTGCCAATTTCACTTTGATAACTTTCTCCTTTTGTCTGCCAGCATAAATTGAGGTTCCTGCCAAAGAGACTATATCCTGATCTTTTGTCACAGCTTTACCTTTATGCTCACTCCCTTTTCCCTTCCTTCCTGGGCAAATGTGCCTTAAGCTGTTTCTTGCTCTGATACTTTTTCATGTGCTAAAAGCATACTTAGCATCTGCCATTCACTGATCAGCCATGTGTGTATTTGTGGGGGAGAGGTTGTAGCTCTTTGATGACTTCAGTTTGTGTTAACATGGGCTGACTATCATTCTTAAAGTGCAGAATTCACTGACACAATCAGCTTGTGACACCGTTACTCTGCAGAAAGAAAGTTGAGTTACAAAGGGGTGGAGTGGCGATCACCCAGATTCTGTTTAAACCTAGCGGACAGGTAGCTTGCTGTTCTGAGCAGAAGTTTACTAGGCAGCAGTTGCTGCGATGACATAAGTGGGTGGCTGTGATTGGAGCCAAAAACATGAAAACATCGTGGATTGCCTGCACATGAATTCTAACTTGTTTCTGTTGTTGTGAAGGAAAGTGCATCAAAGATGAAGAAAGTCATATCTACACTTTGTGGATACTAAAACATTTTGTGCTTAATTGTGCGAGCTGAGTGATTGACAGAAATATATATCTTCATTTGGCTTCCTCTCCGTAACAATTTTTAATATTAAATTAAGGATATTTCTGCAAATTGTTCAACATTTCAGCTTGCTTCATATCTGGACTCAAAACAAAGGATGTCAAATTAATGTGCTGTAGTTTTGTATTTGGATGAGAAGATATGATTTGTGATAAATGTTTCAGCAGTGGTAGGCATTGGCAGAATGTGGCAACAGTGAGGATGAGCGTGTTCCACTTCTGTACATGGATCAGGTAACCATTGACTGTGGCATCCGATTGTAACCTGGTGGTTCATTGTGGTTACAGCTTGACTGGTTCTTGTTTATACTTGTTGCTGGCAATGTCATCAGATGTTTTGGGGTGCATCCCTTTTGCCTCATTTCCTTGCTTGCTTTGGTGTGTGCAAGTGCAATGTAGTAGGGATGTAGAAGCTTAAGAGATGAGGTGAAGACTGTTATTACACATTGTTTGGAACATCAGATTTGATTGAAATGGATATCTTCTGCCACTTTATTATTTTTTTATTTAATCTTCCACCCAGATGAAGTTTTACCTCCTTTTAAAATGTACATACTGTGAGCTGCTTATGAACACATTCATTTGCATATGTGGCCACAGCTATATCTATTTATTACCTTTTTGCAAGATCTGTGTTATGGCTTTCTCTAAGTTTCTGAGATCACTTTGTTAAGATGTGGGCAATGAAAAGCATGTAAGATGGGGGCATCAAAACGTATTTATGCTAGCTGGCGTCGTGTGATTTTTTTTTTTTTTTAACTTTGGATTGGTTGTATTTCTTGAAATGTTTTTGGTGCTGTGAATAGTATCAGCCTGCATGGCTTTAAGTGTTTTGGTGCCTTCTGTGTGTTGTTTGTTTCTTGTTTCATTATACAGGGTGAGGCACTTAAAAGTAGCCTTCTTATTATATCAGGTGGGCTACGTCTAAGTGGCTCATCCTGTATATTTTACGTCACCCATTAAAAGATATGAAATAAAATAAAAGACAAGAATATTATCGTATTAATTATTATTTCCGGGGGGGGGGGTTGAAACAAAAATGTCATAAAAACTATCTTTATATTCTGGATAGTCATAATCAATAGACCACCTCAAAAAAGCCTTGCAGAATTAAATAAGGGGTGGTTCGTGACATAGTGGCTGAATCACCTGTCACTATTACAGTGAAAATTGGGTGTTGTGGACTTAGATATAGGGTCTAATACACCTCTCTGTGAATTTGTCAACCTATTTAAAGTACTGACCATTGGTAGTTTAAGGTACTTAAAGTTTCCAACACCATGTGTCTGTGTACATATGTGCACAAGAGAAAATGATTGTGTTTTTTAACAGCACATTTGATGGCCTTTTGTGGTGTGTGCTTATGTTTGCATATTTTGTAACTTTTACTTTCCAACAACTTCAGCATGAGCCATACGCCTGCAGTGAAGTGATGACTACATGGTTTCACACCTACCTCAACTTTTTGCATCAAATTGATAATGCTTATGATGAATTTTATGTAGAATAATTGCAGCTGCTGACCTGGACCTCCAATCACTACCACTAACCTCCTTTTGACCTTCAGTCACCAGTCTGGTCATAGAAATGCAAACTGAAACAAGTGCTGATGAATGTTCATGAGAAATCTGTCTTCTCTCTACTCAGAAATCTTCAATTGCCTCATACATGCTGATTAAATTGTCAAATAATGGTTCAAACAGTAGGACTGACTGTTTGACTAACACCTCAAACAAGGGTGGGGAAAACTTGATGTTGGCAGGTGCCTTTTTTCTTTTGGTCCTTTGCTTCCGTTAATCTTCATTTATTATTATTAATGTGCTTCAAGCAAATTTTAAGGTCTGTCCAGAGAATTACTATCAACTTGCTGTTTGGTGCTTACATAAGAGTGCAGCTTAAAATCATTTGCAGATATATATATATATGTGTGTGAATGCATTTGTATGTGTAAAATTGAAAAAACATGCATGTATGTGCTTATGACCTTTTAAGTGAGCTGTTTTATGGTGAATCGTGGGATAGGTGATAAAATGTTGCTATATTCTTAGGCTAAAAATTGTTTTTAAAGGGTTGGGATGACAGCATGCTGTCCTCAGCTGTAGACTTTATTTCTATTTCATATTAAAAGTTTAATGTTCAGTTTAAAAGGTTCATTGGTTGTGGCAGCTTTCTGAAGAATGTGCAAAAGACTTATTGAAACCATTTGCTTTTCATGTTTTTGTAAACTTGTGGACTTTTTCAGTGTAGCACTCGGTAGGCCAAAGGTCATATCTAGATCAGTAATTTAATTGCCACGCACATCCTTCTTCCATATTTGAAGTGTCTCTAAGGTTGAGAAAGTTAATCAAGTTATAAGCAGTATTTATAGATATTCTTCATATGGCATTTGTAACTTATTAAAGGGTTTTTGAAAGTTGTAGAACTTGGTATTTGAGAAACTTGAACAATATTTGGAATAAGCGAACAAGTATTCAAAGATTGAATGCACTTGCAGTATCATTAAGAATGGTGTCATTTACTGCTAAGAGAATGATTTTTTTAAGTAGGAAGGTTTATTTTACCTTAAGCTCTTGAGAAGATGATTGTTGATAAAATTTCAAAGCAAAATTGTGTAAAATGGTTGATATCATATACAATAGTGAAAACTGTGCTTTTACATGTTGAGTTGTTTTAAGTAAGCATAGCCTCATGCAGTCTTTCACTCCATTTTAGACCCATCAAATTAGAAGATATCTGTATTTTACCATGGAAAAGACATGCCAGGAATTTCTAAGAGTCCAGACTTGTTCTGCGCAAAGCTGTTTGTGGAATGCTTGCTGTGAGTGAAGACTCAACCATCAGTGAAAGAGGGGAAAAAGGAATGCAGCTGTTTTTCCTTCTCCCTAAATTAGCGTGGGGGAGGTGAGGGGTTGGGAAGGGGAAAGGAAAGGTTTCTCCACCACTACAGGTAGGTAGAAGAAGTCAGGCGGTGCCTGCAGCTTTGGATATGTCAATCTGTGGATGTAAGAGGCCTTCAAATATTCAAACGTTAGACAGGTTCTCTGGATCTTTGATTATAAAAGGCCTAGAAGTATACAAAGATGGTAAACAGGTGCATTTATTTCAGAAAATTCTGATGAGTGCAGTAAGATCAAGCTGTACCACTGCTAAAATTGCTGTAAAACAGACACATTAATATCCCTTGTCTTTCTGCAAGTCCTATAGTTAAAATTTTTTTAAAATTTTTTTAATAACAAAAAACAGTTTAAAATGTATTTTTAACATTGAAGAAAATAGTGTCCTCTTGTAAAAGCTGCTATTTTGATTGCATCATTCATTTTATAGATGCATTCAGCACTTTTTGATTTTAAAATTTGTTGACCGAAGAAAGGATATGAGAAACCCAGTGTTAAGTGACTGCGGCTGCATTGTTTTTGAGGATTGCAATGTAGAGTATCTGGTGAGGGCAAGGTCAGGATCATGGCATGTCTGTGTCAGTGCACTAGGCTGAGTGCAAGTGTTTTACATAATTGTCAGACTGGTTTACTAGTGTCAGATTGTCAAAACAATATTGGTGAAAGTATTTAGAACTAATATTTCAGTCCCCCCCTACCAACTCCTATGTTTCTTTTTATTATTTTGAATGCATTTTTATGCATTATAACTTATGCACAAGTTATTTGTCAAAAGGAAGAGCAGGTTATATAGTAGGCATGGAAACATGCAACAACAGTATCATGCTGCTATTCCTGTTCTCTGCAGCTACTTTGGATTTTGTAGCGAATATTCTTGGAGAAATCATAAAACTGAAGATCAATAAAATTATTTGCATAAGGGAAGACACTTCGACTAATTCTCTTCTATTTCTATATCTTTGTGTATGAATTAAACAAAGGTTAATTCAAACAGTTCAAACTGGCATTTACACTGATAGAATATACTGAATATATGTGCTGCTTGTAGATTTGTTTGTGTGTGTGTGTGTGTGTGGCTGAGTGTGAGAGAAGGATTAAGGAGGGATGTAAGTGGTGGAGGAGGGAAAGAGGTTTGTGAGCACACACTAAAGAAGTATCTCAGAAGGAAAACTGTTAAGAGTAGGAGGTTTTTTTGTATATATAGAGAGAAAGGAGAGATATCTTTTGAAATAAATAAGTTTGGAGAGACCAGTATGATCCATGGTCAAAAGATGTTCAAATGTATGTCTTACACAGTAATTAGAAGTTTACTCCCAGAAGAATCAAACACATTCTTTCCACTTTATTACATGATAAACTGTTGACCTTTGTTGGCTTGCATAATGCAGGTACCACTTATGCAATTTTTTTAATCAGGTATTATGAACAGAAGCCACACACTAGAGCAGAAGATCATGGGAAAGGATAATTCTCTGGGAAGGTTCCAGAAACTACAGTCATTTTGATAACAATTTATAGAGAAAAGCAAAGGTAGACACGTTATCCTGTGGTCAGTCCCTCAGGATTAGTTGGAAGAATTTTGGCAAGAATACTGAAAGGCTTACTTGCTTGAAATGAACCAGTTTTGTCAGAATAGTGTGTTAATATGATCCTGGTTTAATTTGAGTGGATTATGTAATTACTAACAGCATGCTACTTCCTATGCATAAACAAAATTGTAAAGATGGAGATGAGCATTGATTGCTAGGAATAGTTCATCTGTGAGTTTTCTGTGATGTTGCACTGGCAGAACTAGTCATGTCTCTGGTAGGAAAGCATCATGGGAAAAACATTCTGTGTTTATGTTTATTTCAGTCCACTTTATCAAAAGAGAAGGTAGAAGGAGAGGCTGACGTAGGAAGGGCAACTGCAGAGGAAGAGATGGCTGAGGTGGAGCTGTCAGCCAAGGGACTAGAGGAGTTCCTAGCCACAGGGCGAACAGGCAGGCGTAATGCATTAGGGGACATAAAGGACCAGGTTGCAGGTGGCCTCACCACAGCAGACCTACCCTTAGACATGGCCAAACTTTCATGTTCTGGTAATTCAGACAAAAGAGATGTGCATGGTTTTGAACCATCAGTCTTGCACCATCATCCTCATTAAAATGAAAGGCAAGTGAACTGTTAAGTAAGACATAAATGACAAATACTAAAGTTTTGAATTAAGTCCTATCAGAATTTTGGGTTGCAAAGGTCTACTTAAATCATATGTATTGTAGCTTCAGGCTGATTCTTGAAGGCTACCATGTTTGGTTACTCTTTTTGTGAAAGAAAACCAGCAGACTCTAACGCATGACATATGCAGACTATTTGACAAGAAAAGTGTCCAGCAAACTCGGAGTACTGATAACAGTTTTGTGGCAGACTCATTTTGCAAGAAAGGTGTTGAGCAATCTTGGGGTACTGTTAGCAGTTTTACCATCTGACCAGTATGAAATTAATTTATAGCTTGTAGTCTGTGAGAAGCATGGAAATCTTGCCTTCTAAAGAATGATGTGAACAGACTAGACTTGGTCTCCTGCATTTGAGAAAGTAAGGTGCATGTGGGGCACTGGCTTCATTTGTATGTGACAATCTGTAAAAACTCTGCTTTCAGTTTTACAATGACTGTGACAGTATCCCTGGTCTTTCAACCAGAACGTGAATACTGGCCCCGGGGAATGGGCACGTGGGCACTAGTTACTCAACACTAGCCGCCCACGTCAACATTAACTGCAGGGGAAAACACGATAATCACACGTCGGTCATTCAATTACACAACTTGGCTCACGAGCCCCCACCCCTGCTCTTCCCCGAACACAATACTCAACGACGTGTGATTTCAATGTAACAATAAAGAAAAGATTTATTCATTACAAAAGCAATTCAAACAAAACACAATCAAATGGACTCGTCTAGGGGGGTCCCAATACTATCCGTGCTAGAGCGTACTTCTGATGTTACAGTGCTGTTGCCTCTCTTTACAAATACCATACACACTCGCAAGCGCTCCAACTTAGCTCTGTTACAGCTGGGTTGTTGAGAGTCCGATACTTCAGTTGACTGCCACGACACACTGACGATTTCCCTTCGAAGTGATGTCTGATGGTCTGACGTCTTCCTCCCTCGAACTGTCACCCCGTCAGAGAGCGACAACTGCTTGTCCCGGTGACCCAGATTCGAGCCTTGTACCACTCGAGGTACACACGTGGGTTCCTCGACGACTGCAATGCCTCGTACAGCCGCCACGCAAACACCACCACAGACGGTCTCAGTCCTTCGAGACCCGACGACTTCTGGCCGCCTCAACGTTGAGCCTCTACCTCTCACACAGGTAGAGCGAGCCCACAGTCACACAGCCCTTTCCTCTCCACGACAACAGCAGGCAGTCTTGACAGTCCGTCGCCAATTACTTGCCTCCTTCTCTCAAGGTTCTCTAACCCGACTTCTTTCCTCCCGAGTCGTGCCCTCGTGGCTAAGACTTGGTCCGAGGCAGAAGTGTAGCTGGCGTTAGAAAGCTGAAGCCGCTTTGGCTGGTGACCCGTTGCTCCCCCACTCAAACGTTCGCCGAAAAGCCAGTGAAATGTGTTCTTGTCTCTCTATTTATCTCTCCACATTCTCACAGATACATACAACGAGGGATGCCATTGGTCAGTAACTCATCATCCAATCAGCTACAATTAGAGTCAGCAAACGACAGGAGGAGATCTCTCTCTGACCACAGGCCACGCCTACAGGTGGTTGCGGTCAGGTGGCTAAACCTCCCTCCCCCCTGTCCTATTACGTGGTCTGACGGCAAAACCAGGTGCGCGCCTTAGGATAACTTTCTCCCTTCTGCCCAGACTTTGTTGACGTTAGCCAGCTATCGTTCACGCATGGCGGCCGAAATCACTTAGCACCTTCTGTCCCACGCGTCCATTTAGGCGTCCATACCAAAACATACGCCCCCTTCTTCCTCGCCAAAGGCCCTCAGGCTTGTCAACAAGGCGCTCTAGACACTAAGTGGGCAGATTGTTACCTACCCCCTCGAGTTATCTCATGACAATGACATTCTTCTATTTTTCACACAAAGAGATTTTTGGACTGACAACTTCTTTGACTGTAATTTCCATATCAGTAAAGCTCTGTTACTGCTTGTAACTTTTTCCTCGATGACACCAGCATTCTCCAATTTGCTCAACATTTCATCTATTTTCTCTGGTATGAAACTTTATTGCATAATATCCAAGTTCAGGATGTCAGGGTTTTGGCAGCTATGCTTAGGAGACTGAAAGTAAATGCAGGTTCCATATAGTTTTGATGATGTCACTCAACAACAGATCACATGTGTCCAACTGAAAGTTTGTTTGAGACAGTATTGTTAAATAAATGATCATTTTGCAACCTAAAATTTTGAGTGGAAATGATTCAGAATGTCAATATTTATCAATTAAACCTAACTTTTCATTTCCCTTGCCTTTCCCTTTAAACTGTCTTTACACTTTAGGTGCTTACATAATTTCAGTACTTTCATTTTCCTTTATTCCAACTTTCACACCTAGTTAGAGACTGGTACATAACTGTTTGCATATCATTTGATAATCTAACTGATCAAAAAGCTGCGGTCTGCATTATTGAGAATGACAATGTCTTTATTTGAAGTGTGTTTGGTATGCAGCACTAGTAAAAATAGCTGACTAGATGTAAAAAGTCGCCTGCACTTGCAGTTGAGAAGGTTTTTATAATGCAGTCAAACCTAAAAACTTCAGGCTGGGCCTGTGACATTTTTCGGGGTCTTAACTCATAACTGTGAAAAGAGTGCAAAATGATGATTTTTTTGTATATTTATATAATGTACTAAGCAGAGGTAGGAACAGGATTAAAATCTGGCAGAAGTATGATATAATAGTAGGGTGGCTGGATTGTTCTTTAAGCGGGATCAGTTTCATATTACACCAAACATGCAATGTGATTAAAAGAATGGGGAAAGGTAGGAATGAACCAGTGAACTAGCAGATGGCACCTGCTATATCTACATATATTGTTGAGCTTATCTCACTCTCCTATCTTTCTAACTAATGTTACTCACTCTGGTCACTGCTTAGTTCTTCATCTTCATCCATGCACTTTGTTCACTTTGTACCATGATGACATGTTTGCTGATGTTTGTGTTTCTTGTGTGGTGAACTGTTCGGTTATTTGTGGTCTTAGTGTACAGCTCATCGAGCTTGCCTCCTCACAAGGAAATGTGCTATACAGATTCAAATATTTTTATTCTTATTATTGGGCTACACCTCAGTTGGGGACCAAAGGATGTCTTCTTTTATCTTTGTGCTTTATGGTTTTCACTAGAGCCTAATATACTCAAGAGGTGCCATCATGGGAGATCCAAATGATGTTAGCACAGATAAAAGATGGTCTTTCATGCACAAGGGTTGGCAAACAAGAAGGCCTAATATCTATTAAAGTTGTGTGTTGTTATTGAATGAGCCCTTGTAACAATATCCAATTTGCTAAAGTTGATATTTACAATTAGATCAAGTTAGAAAAGAAGCAAATATGGTGTGCTGTTTACATGAGTCATTTTATTTTCAAACTGTTTCTTGTTTCAGAAATCCTTGTCTGTAATCATTGCTGTATGACACAGCATCTATTCACATTTTATACCTTTTCCAGTTCCTTTGCCTCTTATAGTGAATGCATAAACAAAAGGCAAGCATTCATTCCAATTTGTTTTTGTCTGTCAGAAAACTCCAATAACCAGGCAGGCTGCTCTTCAAGTTCCACATCAGCTCCAGGCCCAGGAACTCAGGCCTCCTAGCCTCAGTTCTTCTGGTATGGGCCTCAGACAGTGGTTGAATAAGCAGCAGTTGATGCCCTCCTGGCCTTTTTTATGAGACATGCAGCATGCTCAAGGACTGCAATGAGTCTTGCATTGGTTTGTACCATGAATGCCATGGTACGTCTAAACTGACAGCATGAGAAGACTGCTGTGGTGTAAAGTCCCATCATGAAATATTGTTGACATGCTGTATTATTGCTTTGAAATATTGTGTATTGTGGCTCAGTATGGTTAGTTAGATGAAATGACTAGTTTGTGTTCCGAGAAACTAGTGGGAACTAAATAACTAGATGCTTTAGAATACACTGATGAGAATCTTCTGAAATACTTTCTTGTAACCTAGGTGTTCAAACGTGGGTTGATTGAAAAAAAGATGAATGTATTTACTACCTATTTGAAGGCCAGACATGATGTAAGAGGAGACAATTTTCAAGCAAAGACTGATTGACCATGTTTTTGTGTGTAGCTGTCTACAGCAGTTTAGCACTATTGATCAACGGTATTGAGATACTGCCATCTTGCACTGTGGAATCTTCCATTCATATTGGACTTGGATGCCTGCCCAGAGAGTCCAAGAAAACACCAACAATATGTATGCCATGTGTTCATAGATACAGGTAAAATGTTTGGCGAACGAAATTTATCTGTCATGCTAGTGCAGATCTCATTCTCAAAACCAAGATGGTGCTCCACAGGAAGTGAAGTTACTGGGACAGAAACACAAGCAAAATGTGATCCTTGTCATTTTTTTTTTTTTTTTTTAGCCAGCATAGTTACTGGCTTTTCAGATCAAGAAAGAAACATAACATTAAATATTTTTCATGGTGTTGAATGTGCATGAGTGAATGTTATTTTCGACATTTTTTGTACAAAAGTTAAATGGATATGGTGTAATTTTTTGTTGAGACTGTAGATGGCTGATGTGATCAAGGTTTTTTTTTTCTTTTTGATGTGAGCTGTTTAAGCAGGGCCGTGCTTAGGAGCAAGCAGGCAAGGCATCTACCTAGGGCTCCACGCTTTTGTTAGTCGTCAGGGGCCCTGGGCTTTTGATTAATATGGATAAAGTGTCTTAAGATCCCAACTAAAACTATGCCATCAAGGGCCCTGCACATGCCCTATGCCTCAGGCCTCGCAGGGGCTAACAACGGGCCTATATTTAAACCTATTTATTTGTTACTCCCTATGCTGTTTAGTACTTGTTATTTTGCATGTCATTGTCTCAGCATGTATTTGTTGCACTAAGAAGTGTCATGTACAAAATGCTGTGAAATTGGATTTCATGTTTATTAAATGTATTTTTGAAAATGAAGTTTAGTTTAATCTTGCCAAGAAGATTTATTAAATAAATTTAATTTGTAATTCAGTAAATAAATTTCGAGAATTGACCTGCAAAAAAAAGGGGGGTAATAAGTTTTTCACATCCTTGGGATAATTTTATAGTTGTGTATACTATCTTCGAAGTTTTTTCAGTTTACTAACAAAGTAGAAGACTGAGTATAATCTCCCCAGCCCCTAAATGGAAACACATATCTAGTCATGTTTACTTATGCCATGCCATGCTTCTGTTCTGTTGGTATTCATCATCAGTGAATGAATGCTGTCTTTCACACTGTGCTGAATCATGTTTTATCTAAACTCAGAACAAAAAGTTGATCTTGCATTGACTAAGCAGTCTGCTGATAACAATGCCTGTTTTTTTACACAAACAAAAAATCATAATCATTTTTATTTGATGGTAACGAATTACATTTTGTTTGAAGAATGCAAGCTTCCATGAGCTTTGGATCTTTTCCTCGCAAAAGTGGCGAAAAAACTGACAGTTGAATGAATATGAAACAATTATTTGGTATATTTAAAAGGATACTAAATAATGTTATTTTGGTGACAAAACCTGCTGTAAGACTTATTGTTTTGTCCTTCAGCATATGAAACTACTGCTTTTATTTTAGTATCGGAACATATTTTATAGCAAAAATGTCACTGTGCTCTATTTATTAAGCTTTCAAGTTCTAATTCTGTTTGCTTTGAATTTTTTTCACCATGGTATATAGAGGATTGAACACAATATATATATCTCCACAATATGCATGAAAATGTTTCATCCCTCAAGTTAATGATCTTAACAGAAACCCTAAACCCTTAGCTGCATTGCTAAGTGAGCTTTCCTTATTAGTCATCTCAAATATCTTTACTTAACTGTGCATCTCCTATTAGAAGGGGAAATTCACAACCTGTTTCATTTTCCTTATGATCAAACAACTGCCAGAGATATTTGTACACAACTTGTTTTTATGGAAAAACACACTTTTGTTTTGATCCTTCAAAAATAATTCTGCAGCTATCTGCATGGAGCTCTTGATTATGACACACTACTTAAATATGTTTGAAATTGTAGGTGTTTCCCTTTCATAAATAAAAATTGTTTCTTTCAGAAGGTAAAAGAAAACTTGGCAATGGCAGCTAATTTATATTTTGTACTTTATCTACAGACGAATGAACACACATGTGCGCGTGCAGGCACACATGACTGCTTATGCACGGAAAAAGTTTGTTGGAATTTGGAAGACATGACTGGCTGAATAGGCATACAAAATTAGATGTACCAAATTATTAGAAAATGATGAACAATGGTAAGCAGTTGGTAACAGAGTGAGGCTGAATTTGAACTGACATATTTTGGCATTCTAACAAAATTTCTAAACTACCAAAGTACAGCACTTTAAAAATGACTAAGCTGCTTTAGAGAGCAATATGAACAGCTGTAGAATGAACACACAGCACACATGGCAGTTGTCTAGATCTTTTTGTGCAACATGAAAAAAGTATGCTGTTCTTTTGTTTGTGTGAATTGCTGTGCATAATGTTTTTGTGAGCCAGAAATGCATTTAGTTGCCTTGCCATCTCATACAGTTCACTTACTGTTTGATTGCATGTCAATGCATAATTAGTCACATGTTTTCAGTTACTTTTTGGTGGTGTGATCAACATAAAAATTGTTAATAGCCTTCATATGCTTTGTCGCTGTTACTTTAACTTTTCGGTCCTTGGGCATGTCTGAGTACCTATATGAATGTGGATATCCATGTGCATGCATGCATGTTGCTTATAAATCAAACATACTTTTAAAACGACATTTTGCTTTCTTTCTGTTGTTAATAAGGAAGGACGAGAAAGTCTGGTAGGTAGAGTGAGATGTGAATTGTGGAAGGGGAGATGGTGATCAAAACTTAATGGAAACCATGTTTTTAATGATACCCAACTGAATGATCATTAAATTTTTAAATAAACAGCTTATATGTGTGATTTCTTGTGCTTGTGCACGTGTTTATTTGTGTATTCAGTTGTAAAACTAAGATTTGTGTATTCAGTAAGATGGATAGATCCATGGACTGGAAACTTTTCTGAGACATCTGACATCCCCTTAATACATTGGGGAAGCGGATGGCCGAGTGGTTAGAGCGCTGGCGTCCGAACCGAGAGCGCGCTGGATCAATTCCCGATAAGCGCAGCAAACTTCCCCCAGTCGACCCAGCTGACGGGAATGGGTACCTGACTCCATAGAGGGTTGGGGAAGGTAAGGCAGCGAGGGAGAGGAGATTGGCACCACCCTCATGTAAAAGCTGGCCCTGAGAAAAGTGGGGTCTCTAACACCTCACTCCCCAACGACCTGAAAAGGTTATGGGATGACCTTTACCTTTACCTTACTTAATACATAAATCACTAGAGATGGAGATTTTATAAAAGCCAGAATAACTGCTGGGGACTTAACATCCAGATATAGCAGTAATAAGACTTATGTTAACAAAGCACTTTTATATACATCTAACATCTAAGCAGTATGTTAGTGCATGCTTGAAAACTATGTAAATCCACATTATTTTGTCCGATCCTAATCAAACTTACCAGTACTTCTCTCCTCCTGACTATGAGACTAAAATAATGATTGATTTTGTAGTGCTGTGTGTGGATGCAAGCTCAGTGCGCTGTATAGGAAAAACTACAAACAAACCGACTCAAGGGTAAGCAAATGGACGACGCCGTGGCAAAAATGAACTAAGTGATGAAAAACTGATGAGTTAGCGAATTAGTAGCCTTGATTCTTCTTCTTATTCCTTTTCGCCCCCAGTGGAGCATAGGGCCGCAACTACACCACGCCAGCAGACCGGTTCTGGGCCTCCCTCCCTAGTTGGGTCCATGTCATTCCAGCTGCCTCCGCCTCGACGTGGACCGATCTTCTCCACATGTCTGGGTCTCCCAACCCTGTGCCTCCCCTGTGGGTTCCAGTCTAGAGCTTGTCTTGTTAGATTTTTGGCTGGCTTTCGATCCAGCCCCACTTTTGCTTCTTGATGTCTTGGCTGGCAGGTTTTTGGTTGGCTCTCTCCCACAGGTCTGTATTGGAGATCTTCAGCCATCTGATGCTGAGGATGTGGTGCAGACATCTGTTGATGAATGTTTGAATCTTGTTGGTGATGGTGTTTGTCACACGCCCTGTCTCAGACCCATAATAAAGGACAGATTTTATGTTTGTATGGAAGATGCGGATCTTGGTGTGCTGAGATAATGCCTTAGAACTCCAAATGAGTTGTAGGATGTGGAATGCATGCCTGGCTTTATTTATTCGGCTTCTTACATCTTCATTTGCACCTCCATCCTTGGTGACTATGCTGCCAAGGTAGGTGAAGCGGTCAGTCTCTGTAATACATTCCCCGTGTAGTTGGAGTGGGGGTTCTTGCTTGTTGTTGACCCGCATTACCTCTGTCTTCTTGATGTTGATCGTCAGGCCAGCTGTCGCTGCTTCTTCTGAGAGGTGAGTGAGCTTTGTGCATGTTGTTGCTTGTGGGACAACAGGCTGATGTCATCTGCAAAGTCAAGATCCTCAAGCTGCATGGCAAAAGTCTATTGAATGCCTGTGTTGCTGTTGGAGGTGGTTCTTCTCATGATCCAGTCTATGACGGTCAAGAAGATTGTTGACGAGAGCATACAACCTTGCCTTACTCCTGTCCTAACTGCAAAGGGGTCAGTCAGCTTCCCATTGTGGATCACCTGGCGTGTCGAGTCCTGAAATTACGTAAAACCGGTCGGTCACGCAGCATGTTTCTGGCAGTCGATACACACACACACACACACACACATGCCCCCCCCCCCTTCGTGAACACAGCTACCCTCCACTGCAGTAGGTCATCACACACATGATATCAAGGCCGTCTTCAGGGACACATTGTGCTCTATATACACAGTTGTCCTTCACTACAATACTGCATTACACACGTAATATCAAGCCCATGTACAGTGAGACATTATGTGCCTTGTACACACGCACACGCAAGCATGAGTGTTGTGTGCGTGCCAGATGGACGAACCACCAGCCCTAACTTTTACAGCTCACGTACCTCTCACAAGAATAATTGAATGGTACATGACTTTAGGAATTTAGAAATGGTCAAATGGGAAGTGAGATCGAGCTATCTCTTACAGACATGAGAGAATGTGAAAGACTTTAGGACTACCAGAGTCATAGTAATGGTGGAGTGTAAAATGGCTTGTCAGGGCCATCTCTAACAACAAACATGGAATGTAAATAAAGTTAGGACTCCCTCTATCATAGAGATGGCAGGGTGAGTACTGTTCTTTCTTTTTAGGTCCGCGCACACTATGTTTCCAGGGCTGGCTGCCTTTGCCGTGATATGACCTTACAGTTGCTGGCTCGGCGTAAAACACCAATCATCCCCGCCCCGCGCACTCTGCACTGCATGTCGCTGCTTGCCGAGCACAGACGAGTGAAAAGAAAACATCATTCGCTTAATAAACATGTTTCCCTTTTGTTGAAACTCCCATTTGTTAGCAAGTGGACTGACGCTTAAAACATTGTTGGGAAAGGGTCAACTTCTTGTTGATCAAATGTTCGAGATTTCATTTTTTAATACTTCCATTTGTGATATAAGCCGTATAAAAAAAGTGGGAGCTAGATCAGAAGATATCCTCTTGTTTGTTTAATCTTTTCTCTCTTTCTCATGAGTCTTTCAATCGTCTTGTTTCTTTCGAGTCTGTATACTGAGCTAGGTTCAGCAAGTCTAGCAGTTCTCTCCCACTGCACATGCTTGCTGCGCCATCAATTAAGTAGAGGAGTGTTTGAAATGATTCATCGTCTGGGCCTTCCTACTCACAGCCGGCACTAGGGTAGGGCGAGCAGGGCGACCGCCCAAGGCCCCGCGCTAGCAAGTTCACCCTCGGGATGAGACAATCCGTAATTTTCTTGAAATTCTAAAACAAGTAAGTAAAATATCTTGCATCCTACAATATGGCGTTGCGGGGCACAAGAGAGAGGCTTGGAGACCCCCAAAATGGTCATTTTCTGGGCTTAATGGAGATGCTAGCAAAGTATGATCCCACAACGAAAGAACACATTCGTAGAATCAGAAACGAAGAAATATTTTACCACTACTTGGGCCATCAGATTCAAGACGAGTTCATTCAACTAATGTCACCAGAAGCTCAGAAGAAGATATTAGAGTTGGTACAAAAAGCAATGTATTTTTCTTACTCTTGACTGTACTCCCGACGTGAGTGATAAAGAACAAATGAGTTTAGTGCTGCAATTTGTCGATGTGAGTGACAAGGATGTAGAAGTGTCAGAACACTTCATCAAATTTTTACATGCCGAAGATTCCACTGGCAAAGGGTTGACAGACACTCTGCTTGAAGCACTTCCAAAACATGGGCAACAAATCGGAGACTGCAGAGCTAAGTCAAGGCTATGATAATGGAGCAAACATGAAAGGCAAGCATCAAGGTGTTCAAGCTCGAATACTGCAAATAAGTCGCCGTGCATTTTACATGCCTTGTGGGTGCCACAACCTTAACCTTCTTTTGGGGGACATGGCGAAAAACAATTCTCAAGCCTTGATGTTCTTCGGTGTGTTGTAGAGAATATACTGTGTCTTTGCAAGTTGCCATGGCAGGTGGAAGATATTAAAAGAAAATGTCCCGTTTCTTACATCAAAGGCGTTGTCAGAAACAAGATGGGAATGTCCCATGGAGAGCGTAAAAACAACGTACGCTATCAAACGGTTGAAATTAAAAAATGCGTTGCTCGTTTCTGGGACGGACAATGATCCAAAAGTGGCAAGTGAAGCTGGTTTCCTTGCAAACTACGAGCTGGGGAATTTTGAATTTCTGGTTGCCGTCGTTGTGTGGTACGACATCCTGTTTGCCGTCAACACCGTCAGAAAACCTTGCAGTCGTCAAATATGCAACTCGATGTGGCCATTAAACACGTTCAGTCTCTTATAAATTTCTTCATCAAGTATACAGACAACGGATTTATGTCGGCAATAATACCGCGAAAGAAATAGCATCAACAATGAACATCGAACCTGTATTTAAAGAGCCCCGCCTTAGGCAAAGGAAGAGGCGATTTGAATATGAAGTCATGGATAAACCACATGAGACACCTGAAGAATGTTAAGTTTTAGGGTTTGGTATTTCTTGTGGATCGTCGATCAAACATTGAGATTTCTGAAGAAACGTTTTTAGCAACTAGAGCAGTATGCCGGAATATTAATTAGGCTTCCTTTACAATGTTTCACAACTACGCACAATCACACTGAATGAATTGAGCAAACATTCAAGGATTTGGATTTGGCATTGAGAAATGGTGATTTCCGGGATTTGCTTTCAAAGGCCCCGCAATTCTATTTGCCCAAGGCCCCGCACCCCCTATATAGCGCCGGCTATTACAGCCGCTAGCATCTATATACCCTCTCGTCAGGCCTGGTTTTCAGACTGGATCGACTTGGCAGCTTCGAACGTAGACGCAATTGATGAGAAAGGGACAGAATGACAAACAGTGGAGCTTGAAAAGGTGAAAGAGCGACTTCCGAATTTCTTCCGTGTAGAGTGGAGAGGAAGGCAACACGAGCTGACCGAAGAGAGAGGGTGGTATAAGGCGCCACATGCTGGGGGAAGGCCGTAATAAAGACAACTTTATTTATTATTTCTATCATCATTGCAGATTTCTGCCAGAAGCATAGCACATGCTCTTTTCTCTGCTAGCTGCTATGTGTACAGATGCAAGCGCCGTGCGAAGCATATTGTACGCATAGTGATGATGAGCTCCCGTTGACAGCGACCGCGTCACGGCGTTCGCTACAAGGGATGTCACTCTTGTGGCAAAAAGTGGAGGTTGACTACTGAATGATCAAGTTTGCTATCATAAAACGTTTCCTACGATGACGTTGCCTGGTTTTGAATTGTTATATAGCAGCGTACAATCACAGCTTCGATCACCTGAAGATGCTGTAGTAAGTGCAGTTCACTGGAAAATTATTTGCTCTGGATTCAGATGCATAGGCGCAGGGGAGAATCCAGTAAGTCCAACAAGCTTTCTACTTTCAGAATCAGTTCATGTGTTTAAATACATAACATTTGACAGACAGCAGAAAGAATGAGTCTCACAATATTGAACAGTATTTAAACAAGTAAGGAGGGCGAGTATTTAGAACTAATAAAAACGGGTGTATGATGTACAAGTAACTACGACGTAATGGACGAACTGCGCAGTAAAGCTTCTCGTATGCAGCAACAGGCATTAAAGAAGTGTGTGTTCTGCATCCTATACAACAAATGTTAAAAGCTGCCACGACATTAAGATCTCATCAGTTTGTAACACAATATTAACAAATTATTATTTGAGCGGTGTGTGGGCCGGATTCTTCGGATCCTACTATACTTTTACACTTAAAGATAGGCCTATTTCAAGGAAATGTTGTAACGATTATTTGACATGATCGTTTTGTCTTTACATCTCTTGCAATTTGTATTGCGCATCTCTGAGAAGTCTGTGTCTAATTTTAGTTACAGGCTGCCATGTTATAGAGCCAGAATATTATTATAATGATGAGCAGGTTTTTTTGTTCTCCAGTCGTCACCTGTTTCTTGGATAGGCATAACTGGTAGCTGTCAGATAACCAGTTTATATTTTATGAGAATTGTAGATGGCTTGTGTTATCCATCCACTTACCAAGGAACACGCCGTGAATTTGGTCCTAGTATGTGGGAGCTGGGTGATAAACTGTGTGATTTATAATACAAATATTTCTAATTAATATTTGATCCATTCATTTTTCAGGGTGCACAAGGGAGCACAGAATCTCTTCCTAATGATTGGAACAGCAGTGATATTTACATACTGCATTACCAACACACTAAAACAAACAAGAGCTTTATCTTGAAAATTGTACCAGTAGAAGGCGTTATTCTTCTTCATTTTCAGGTACATTTATCTAGTTTAAAATTTAAAATAGCTTTGTGCATGTGTGGCAGGGGTGGGGGTGGGGGGTTACGCCAAGTCGGCAGCAAAGGCTGTATCACAGCAAACCAGTCAGCAATGTAAACAGATTCCACATGCAGAGAAATACCCGCGACATGCATGTGTGTGTGTGTGAGAGAGAGTAGTTGGCATTGTGGGCATGCATAACAAGAAGTGTGTAGAACTAAAGAGGGAGACAGAGATCAAAATAGTAAAAGAAAAAGTTAAGGAATATCAGTAAATGACAACTACAAAATAGCAGATTATTGATGCCACAACAGGAGGAGTGCAAACAATAATCAACAGCACAGTGAAAATTATGTTCTGGCTGTCTGTATATACTAAAGATGCATCAGCATATGCATATGCATATCCATTTACATATACTAAGGATGTCATCTTACTTTCAACGTGTAACATTGTAAACACAAAAAACTACTTGCACATTGTTTAGACAGGGGCCACTGTTTACAAACTGCTTTTGTAGAATGTACTTTTAGATGGCAGTAAGCCACAAAGAATACATAAGATAATTTTCATCACTTTAAAAAGTGTTGTTGATAACCTTTTGTTTCTGATGCATTTTATAAATGAAAAAAGAAGCAAGAAAGATGTTTTGAGATGATGAAATAATGAGCTTGATTAATGGTTTTATTTTCAGAGGGAAAGCGATGAAAATGTGGTGTCTGTTGAACTGCAAATTTCACAATTCACAACCAGTGACTTTGCCAGTGCAAACACGTATGGAAATGATTATAGGCTTATGTGTAGGACTTGAATGTCATATATAAATTGTGCTAATTTTTTTAAGCATGTGTGTGTATGTGTGTGCTTGTGTGAAAGTGTGTGTGAAAGCAATTGCCATCTTTGCTACAAACTTCAGTCTTTGTGCCACTTTGTAATCAGAATTAGCAGTAGCCGGATGACACACCTTTATGAATGACATAAACATTTTCCTGATACACAATTTCCAACATTAGAAAACATATAGAAACCACATGCTTTCACATTAATGATTTAAATATGTATTGCATATTGGCTGACAGTTGCAAATTTGCCCCCTAGAAGACTTCCCAAAAAAGTGTTAAACATGTTGCTAAATATGCACAGTAATAAAAAGGATACTTGGGTTAACAACATTATGGTAACACTTTATCAGTATGGGTTTTGATTTGTTTGGGAATCAGGGGGTGGGCAATGTTAAGCAGTTCTTAAGAGAATTTAAGCTGAGACTTATAGATTGTTTAGAGCAAGACTGGCATAGCAAAATATCTAGTATGATCAATTTTCATTCTACAGCTCATTTAAGTCTTCTTAAGGCTAGGAGTTACAAAAACTGTCATAAGCAGCGTTGCAGCAAATTGACCATTGCCTTGTTAAAATGCCCCCATTGCAGTTGTGAAGAGACTGAGTTACATTTTGTGCTCGTGTGCCCAAAATACAAAGATCTACGACAGCTGTATATTCCTGGAAAATTCTATATAAGTATCCTTCTCAGTTTTGTTTATCTGTTTTATTTCCAAGTAACTGTCTAAAATTAAACCAAAATGTTGCCTGCTGTCTTTTTAAAGCACTACAGGGAGAACAAATATTTTGCAACTTACTGATGTTAAATAAAACATTAATGGATGTTGTCATTTTAATGAAGTAATGGCAGTGTGTTTATGTATTTTGTACTTTCATTTTGATTCCCCCTACAACCACTCCCCAAACATCAGTTATGGGCACGAGCATACCAAACTAAAGAAATTGTCATTGTCATTGATTTAAATATATTTAAAATTAAGGATTTTTATCGAAAGAAAGAGAGATGTATAGTTCAAGGCTGAGGCAATAAGATGACATTCTGTTTACTTAGCATAATAAAGCACCAGTTTCTGTTTTAAAATTATGTGCTTTAAGGATATGTATTAGCTCTAATTATATAAAAGGTTATGTAATTATGACACCATTATTATCCTTATTTCCGTACACAGTTGGGATTTAGAAAAGGGATTTTTAACCCCCTCTTTGTACTCCATTTATAAGTTCATATGTTGTTTCTTAACGCTTTGAAAAATAATAATAATAATAATAAATGAAGATTTTTATAGCGCATATTCACACTCATAGAGAGCATGCTTTTAGCACTTAAAACGGGGAAGAGACATGGACTAAATGGATAGAACACGAGGGACGGAAGAATAAATGACAGTGCTGACAACAAACAGAAAACAAAGAAAACACAAAAAGGCACCAAGTAACAGGAACGGAGAATATAGTGATTCTGCAGAGAAAGATGGGGAGAAAAGTAGCAAGAGCAGAAGGGGGGAAGGTAGGAAGGACTAGCATTGTGTGGACTGTGTTAGGAGTAATGCTCAAGGAAGCGATGCGTTTTCAGTACAGATTTGAAGGATTCAGTTGTAGGATAAATGGATGGATATTATAACAATAAAAATGAGTTATCCAGAGACAGTAATCTTTAGTAATAAGTATTGTTTTAAGCTTGAACAGATTATTCATTATATGAACCAAAATCCTAAGCAATGGAAAAAGTCACATTTGGAAACTTTACCATGCATACCTGTTTGTAATATGTTACAGTGCATTCCAAAACCTAGAACAGCTAAACACGATAGTAGAACAATCCCTCATTGCTCCTGCAGTAAGTGGGAACTCACATATGCAGCGTGGCAGCAGTCAGCAGCCACCCACTACATCATCAAGCAGCAAAAAGAAGCACAAGTCTCCTTTGTTGGTGGAGGAAGGTAGCCCTAGGCAGCCAGCTTGGTGAGTTGAACAAAGTGGAATATCAGATAGTAGAAGGTTCTTTTGCCTAGAGCAGGGGTGGGCAAAGGTTTTTTTTTTTTTTTTTGCAGAACGGGTCTCAAATTTCTAAGCTATGGAAGATCCTGAGGCATTATGGAGTACCTCTGAAACTTGTCCAGGCCGTTGCAATGCTGTACAGCGATTTCAAATCTCAGGTGGTCTGTGACACGGAGCTCACAGCCCCCTACAACGTCAGTACTGGGGTGAAGCAGGGCTGCATTCTGTCGCCGTTCCTCTTTATCCTGGCCATGGACTGGATCATGAAGAATTCCACCGACAGAGAGAGGAGAGGGATCAAATGGACCATGACTATGACAGCAACAACAATGCTGGAAGACTTGGACTTTGCCGATGACATTGCCCTGTTGTCACAATGCCACCAAGACATGCAGGAGAAAACAAATGCCTTCTCAGAAACAGCTGGAAACCTTGGCTTGAAGGTCAGCGCAAAGAAAACGAAAAGTATGAGAGTGAACGCCAGAGTCCAAGAAAATATCAAACTAAATGGAGAAGAGATTGAGGAAGTTGACAGTTTTACCTGTCTTGGGTCCAAGATGTCAAACACCGAGGATGCGGAGGTGGAGATTCGAGCCCGACTGGAGAAAGCCACCCAGGCTTCACCTCACTAAGGAGCACATGGAAGGCAAAAAACATCAGCCAGAAGACCAAGCTGAGAATCTTCAAGTCAAATGTGATCAGCACCCTCCTTTATGGATCAGAATCATGGAAGATGACCAAAAACATCGGTAACAGGCTTGACTTCTTCCAAAACAGATGCCTCAGGCGCATACTTAACATCTTTTGGCCAAACACCATCACCACTGAAGAACTCCACCGAAGAACTGAAACCGAGTCCATCACCACGCAGGTTCAACGAAGGCGTTGGCGATGGATTGGACATGGGCTCCGCCAGCAGACAGCAGACCCTTCCAGAATCGCCCTACAATGGACTCCAGACGGCCAAAGAAAACAAGGCCACCCAAAGGAAATCTGGAGAAGAACAGTGGAAAGGGAGATGAAAGGAAAGGGCTGGACATGGGGTCACCTGGAGCGGGTTTCAGCCGATCGACATCAGTGGCGAGCTCTGGTTGAGGCCTTATGTGCAAAGCATGAAGAGGATTGATTGATTGATTGACTCTGTAGTTGACCATCGAACCACTAGACCAGAGATGCCAGATGACCAGAGTAAAAGTAAAGGTACTGTAGCCTTGTAATTCTGCAGTGCAGTACGTGCTTCGCTGTGCCTAAGGGATGTTGGATGGAATAAAAAACAGTTTGGTTCTTCTGCTGCTTTTAGCCTTGCCTAAATATCTGGTACTCGTTTACTGTTGATTAAGTGAGTAGTGAGTGACAAAAACACTCCAGTTCATGACTTGTATCTGAGCAAGCTTTGAACCAGCAACATTGCTCTGAAGTGCAGCACACTAAAAAAACAGTACTAGAGAGTCCTAAGCTCATGTCAGCAAAAATGTTACCAAACTCTAAAACATGTGAGTGGTAAAAGCAAAGTACATAGCAATATAAGAACCTTCTTGTTTGTAAACTGGCTCTCATGCATTTTATGACCTACAGGGCAGGCCCTCAAAGGATGGATCCATTTGCAGTTGGCGGTGATGACCTTGACCCACTGAGTGGTCTGGGAATAGGTGGAATAGGTGGAGGAGGAATGATCATGGATCCTCGCCGTAGTGGTGGGGCACGATTTGGACCAGAGAGAGGCCCTCCAATGTTTGGACCAAGCAGAGGAGGGGGAATGCATCCTGATGTGCTACCTCCGTGAGTACCTTTTGTGTTTGATTGAGTGATAAGAGCAGCTCTGAATGTTATTTGACACTGTGTTAAAATCAGCCAGCTTAAATAAAAGCATGATAAAGTTGTTTGCAGCAGTGAGTCATCAATCAAGACCCTGGAGAAATGATTACTGTGCAAGTCAGGAACAGGGGTCTTTTTCTGTGATGATAGCATTGGTAGTAGAATGAGGGGACACGGTTAACTATGATGCAGAGATAGTGTGGAACTTTGGACACATAAAATGATATCATTCATTGTAAACATTTGGGTCAGCATTTGTGAACAATTGGAAAGATAACATTAAATGACTTGTTAATGGTTTTTGTTAATCCCTGTGTTCATTCTTAATGGTAGTGCCTGCCACAGGGCTTCCACGAGCCAGTACAGGCCCTAGGGCAGCCAACCTCACCGACCCCCTTGTAATTGTAAATTATTTCCCCAGTATATAACAATATGCTTACATTTCTAATATCAATATCTACATTTTATTCAGTAACGTAATATAGACTGCAACCATTAGGACAAGTGCACTATGGTTAGTAAATGAGGAAAATTTACATTAAAGGATCAAACTTGTAGTACCCCGTTCCATAGAAAAAAATCCCCAGAGTGAGGAAGACCTGTTACACCAACCTTTCTTTAAAAGAAAAAGAAAAGGAAAAGAAGAAGGGAAAAAGTCCACTGACTGACCGGTCCCCCTTCACAACTGTGGGCCCAGGTACAGCATCCTGCTCCTTTTCCCCTTGTCAGGCCTGGCCTGCCACTGTCATTGTCCGTAATACTGTAAAGATGAGCCAGTCAAGCATATCTACATACAAACTAGGATATTTTTTGTTTTAACAATATTTTGTATTCTTAGAATTATTTTGTTTAGGGTATGTGATTGTATGTGTTTCATCAACTTGTGATATGTCTTCATGTTTTCAATGTTCTTACTATGAGCCAAAGACAAATTTATTATGGACGCATATCTTATACAAACAATTAAAATAAAATTGATAGACTGTACAAGCCATACAAAACTTGTTATTTCCAGCCAGCAGGCTACGTGCTGAAATTAGCTACGGAGTTATTAGTGTCGACATCAAGAAAATTGTTTAAGACTATTTGTATGTTTTGTATAGTGATGTGGTGCAGCATAACTGTAACCACCACCCAGAAGCTGGTTAAGCGACCCCCATCTCTTTTATATTTGGAAGCTATCATTCTGTTTGTACATAATCAAGTTTTACTGACATAAAGAAAATCAAAATAAAAGTGTGTACATGCAGTTTACAGAGAGGAAATTAATTTGTTGACATCTGTCTGTGCTTTCAGGGGTTCTGTTCCACCAGGAGCTAGATTTGATCCGTTTGGCCCACCTGGAACAAGACCCGAGTATGCTATAAACCTTTCATGTTTTTTTTCATTCTGATTCATACATCATACATATCCTAAAAGAGTTGTGTACTTTTACACCTATGATGACAATTATTAATGTGAATGGTCTTTATCCCTTGCAACTTGAAACTACTGAATTTAAATTTGAAGAAAACCCTTCAGCACTTAATTTTTCTTTTTTCCAGACCTGATCCAGATCATGAAAGACCTCCAGGATTTGACGACATGCTCATGTGACAAGACCAATATTTCCTTGAACACTTTAATTTTAATCTGTTTTATGTTTGATTGATTCATGTACATTTACTTTTGCCTGTCTTCATGCAGCTGTGATCTTGCATCATGATAAGAACCAACACATCTGGAAATACAAATGCAGATTTTGTTTTTGGATGTTTAGAAAATGCTTTGAGAAGCTATTAAAATGATGTGTCTTAACTGGAATGGCATATCCGTACATTTGTTTTTCTTTATGTTTTTGTGGGCCTTTCCATATTTGTATGTCCTCTAAAACCAACACATGTTGGCACCAACCTTTTCAACCAGGTACAGTGCTTGCTAACACACAATTTTCATTTTATAAAAATATTAAATGCGTTCACACCATAACTCGCATTAGTCTACATGCATTATGAAGTTTATGGAAGTTTATTTTAGTGCGGTTTCATGAAAAAAAAACCCACATTGTGAGCTTCTTACACAGATGCTTATCTGTTACTATCTGTAGAAAGGCGGCTGTTGCAGCATCAGAGCTGTGCTTTTTAGCTGCAATCTTTTTTTTTAACATATTTTAATGATGATGTGTTTTCAACGGGAGACAACAGACGTTGATTTGATTAAAGCCGCTCCCAGAAACGTGTCCAATGGAACTGCAATGGTGGAAGTCACAGACATTATAGAGAGCCTGAAACTTGTCGTAAGCTCTGGCATGAACGTTCTGGGTCTGGTGGTCTTCTTTATAACCCTGATATATCTCTGTACTATTGTTTGTGGACATGTTTTAGTCTGTTTCACTTTGTCGTTGCGAGAATTTTGTGTCTTTGAATTTCTTTGTAAAGCGCATTGAGCCTTTTGTAAAGCAGGGAAATGCGCTATATAAATTTCCGTTATTATTATTTGTATATTCTGAAGTGTTTTAAAAATATATGCAGGTAACAGAAACATTACACTTTCGAGGGGCTAGGAAGTCAATAGACACCATAAATCATCTCCTCTGATCCTAGATGGGGATATAATGTACATACTTAAGTTTTCTTATAATGAACAAACACCATCAACTTGAGAGATTTGAAATTTCAAAACCGAAATTTTCTAGTAGATTTAAAATGGCTATCAGTGTGAAATAACAACGATACGTAAAAAATAAATGTTACCGATTCTGTGCAATTCCAATTAAGCAACAATTAAAGGCCATTACAACCGCTCGATCGTGCACCTTGAAGATAGTCAATAATGTACCGCCTTTGTGATCACTCAGAAAAAAATTCTTTCACGTCCCCACCACTGCTGAACACATCCGTAAATGTATCACTGTCCAATCAGTTAAGGCAGCTGACAGTATCACGCTGTTGCCACCTGCTATTATCTATGTTTAAGAACATTATTTAGGTTTTTGCAGAATACTTTTCGGACTCGCTGCCACAATCATATAATGAATCATGTGATCCGCTTTGTTTTCTCCCATTTGCATGAAAGAACAATGACCCAGCGAAGTTAGTGCATGTATATATTGTGTACAATAGCTTGTAACCACTAATTGTCTTTGAACTGCGCGACTCACAATGAACACGGTACTGCTGATTGCTTTAATATCGCCTGCTGTGGCAAGCGTTTGTCGATTTCCACCAAGCATTTGGTGCAGTTCAGAAGAAATAGCGAAGCAATGCGAGGTAGGTACTCGTCATGTTTCGGAGGCTGATTATCGCGGGGGTATTTCGTCAATTATTCGGCGCATGCGCAGTACACACTCGTCGGTGCTTAAAGGACAAACCGAGCGCAACATTATTTCTTTATGATCGGGTTGTTTGTTTTAATATTATAATTCCAAAAATACGCGTTATAATTATGCTTAATTTTAAAGATATAATCTTTCAAACATCGGCATTCTCACCTGCAACTAGGAAGGCGGGAAAAAATTACTTTTCTGTACCGAAGGTTCTTTTACGTGCCTGGGGCCAGTTGCACAACACGTTTCTAAACCTTAAAACTGTTCTAAAGAAGCAAAATCTCTTTTTAGCCATTTCGATGCTTTGCAGAAAAACACAAAAAATTGTACTGACAGGACAGAAAGTCAGACTTAAGCAACTTTATCTTACTGAAAGCAGTTTTAGTTTTAAAAATTATAAATCTGTGGTGTGCACTTTAAACCAATTATCTAAATAGAGTTAAGGCCTAAAAGTGTTTAAAATAGAAATGTGTTGTGCAACTGGCCCCTGAAGTATTTGTAACAGCGAGTGTGCATGTCTTCAAGTCAAATGAAGAAACATCGGTATAGTTACAATCATTAGGCTTAATGTGCATTTTAAGAATAGATGTTGTTCACGTGTAGGTAAGCTACTGTACTTCTAGGACTCAAAATGAATGACAACGGCTTTATTCTCCAAAACCGCTCTGTCCCTCTGTCCAGTTCCCCTCACCTGGAAGAAAGGCGTTGGCGATAATAGCAGCCCATAAATCTTCTCTAGGCCAGCAACAGGTGGGCGGGGGAAAAGGTACACTAAGGCTGGCCTTACGTCGAATGTTTGCCGTGCGCCGTGCTTTTTGATAACTGAAGAATTCAAAGAGCCACCTCACACGTATCGAATGAGATGCCGTCCGGCGGCCGTGACACCACGGCGTGTATCAACCACCGACACGGCGCCACGCCGTCCATACCACGTTAATAACTATTGCTTCAAATGGGTGAACTCACACTGGCGCTGTGCGGAACCCCCACCCCCTCTAGCGCATGCGCACAGCACTGAATCGCCACGTGTGCGTTGTCTTTATGTCAGTTGCCACGTTGCCTGGTGGTTTATTTCAGTGTTTCTTGATTAGTATTTGAACAAGCAGACTGCCCTAGCAATAAAACGTCTTTCTCAGCCGACTATAGTATTGCTGTATGTAGGGTCTGAGAAAGGTGAGGGGAAACGGCTTCTGTGAGTTCTATCTGAACATACTGTCATGGTTAGGACTGAGAATTGAATGTATTCTCCATAAAATAAATAAAGAGAATGAAATATAAAGATGAGAAAGATGAATAGCGGAAATGACACGAACATAAAGACAACTGGATTTAAAAACAATTGATGTTTATTGCTTTCATCTCTTTATCTTTCTCTACATCTCTATATCTTTTTTACTCATAAGCGGGGATGACAATATTTAACATTTAAATGTTCGTACTTTTACAAATAGGCAACAATTCACGCCTGTAACACAGTTCCTATCCACAAAAGCGGCCCACGGTCTATTTTTTTCGATTATCTAACCCAACAATTATAAGGATGGAACAACCAGACACCGAAAGACCGTCGTGGACTCTATAGCAGCTTTGCTTTATAATTGTTTCTGTTACCCGCTATCTAAAATTATTACTTTGGTAAGAGCAGACAACTGTGAAAGCGACTTCGTCAGATTTAGAACTTCTCTTTGATTAAAATCGCATTGTATCCATGTCAATGAAGCTGAAATCCTGTAGCTTGTAGAGGACGATGACATTGAAAGAATGCTGTAACGTGTGATCTATTCTAAGCCACGCACATACGCTCGACCCCATTTCCCGATTTGCACACGTTACAAAGAAGGACTGCTAAATGCTGATTGGCTGTTGCCATAGGACACTAATCTAAGTTAAAGACCCTTATTTTTTAAACCACCACCCTCTCAGTTTCAGTAACAGTGACAGAGTGCCGATTTAAAGCTCAACGTTATCAAACTGTTTTCCTTGACTAAACCTCGATCGCTCCTTTTACCCTATGCATGTTATAATATTTCTTTGAATTTTCGTGACCTCTGATTTTTCTTATAGTTCTTCAGTTTCTTTCCATGTTATTTTATGAACCGTGCTACGGATGTGGACGATCTGCAGTGTATACATATGTGCTTGCATGACCTACCATGCAGACTTGACATCCATTTATATGTATATATGTATATTTACCCTTTCCCACCTCTAAAGAAGAACAGCTAATTTAATTATTACATAGGGTTTTAATGTTCTTTTATTTCCCCGGTTCTTGTTCACTGTTGGGGGACATTTCTTAGTTCTTGATTCCTATAGACATGAGACAGATCTACATTTATTTTTAACTTTTGCATGTTTCATAATATGATGTCGAAAAATATACCCTATTTGAAACTGTTTCATAGATCTCTAAGTGCATTTGTTACACTATGTATTCCTAAATTAAATTGCTGTATATGATAGCTTTAGACCTCTTTTTTGGTCTGATTTCAGGTGTATGAACAATGCAAAGCATCAGAGTGGACACAGTCAGCTGTAGCTGCTCCAGTGCAGTTTGAGCTTTATTATGAATCGTTTTGTGGAGGCTGCCAGGATTTCATAAAAGATCAGTTATATCCGACATTCCAGAAAGTTGGCAACATAATGAATCTTACACTTATTCCTTATGGAAACGCTGAGGTGAGATTTTCTCCTTGGACCATCTGGTACATGTTCTTAATTGGCTTTGTCTTCTTAATCATTTGAAGCTGCATGCATTAATAAATCTGTATATGAAGATGATCAGAAGTCTCCTTGGTATGATGAGTGTAACTGATGTTTGGCTGTTGGTCATGATGATGATAAACGACTTAGACATTAGACATTCAGTTGATGGAATCAGAATCATATCTGCATTTTCAGGAGCAAAAAGGACCTCAAGGAGAGTACATCTTCACCTGTCAGCATGGAGAATTGGAGTGCATTGGGAATGTGATTGAGGTTATATGTACATGTATTCCTTATCTTGATATATATATATATAAATATTCAGTGTCGGATAACATAGGGCTCTTATAGGAAGAAAACTCACTCTCTTGTAATAGATTGTGGTTGGGGGAACCTCATAAAACAGGATTTGAACCTGTAATGTCTCTTGAAGAATTGTATAATTCCAAGGTCTAGATGGCAGCATTATTATTACCTTGTTTGCTGCAGACTTGTGCTATCTACGAGTTGAAGAACATCAGCATTTACCTTCCCTTCATCCACTGTGTGGAGCTATCACTGGAATCATATAATCCACATGAAGCAGCATCTGTTGTGAGTATTTCTTGATGAGAGAACCATATTGGTCAGAAAAGCGTTTTAATAATATCTCAAGAATATAGACCATGTGCATAGTATGTTGCTTTTAGCTGAATGGCTAATGCCTATAGCAGTCTTGGGTCCGGTGCACATTTGTGCTAACTGGATTCTAACTCTTATCTGTCAGCTATAAGCCACCAACATTTTAAAAACACTTTAGCTACAGCTACGTCAGCTATCCAACTAGAGGTTAGCATCATGCTATGCATCTGGCCCCTGAGGATCTGAAGGTACCATGCACCAGATTGCAACACCCACGTGAAGTAATATTGAAAATAATAATATTTTTACAGCACATTTTTGAACTAATAGAAAGCACAACGAACAAAGCAAAAATACATGGACCAAACATATCATGGAGAAATATCAGACACAACAGTGCAGCATCAAAGTACGATATAACCTGCAATGTGAGGACATCTGTCATTCCGCTTAAAAGTCCCAACACGACAGGTGTCATCGTTTCAGAGGTCCCCATAAGCCAAGAGCATTATAGACTCAGGTAGTTACAGAAGCTGTCTAATCAGATACTGTCACTTTAGATTAGGACTATTCCTGGGTATTTTAGGTCCCTTCGTGACTGCTTATGAAGTGCATTTTTGAATTTTTGTGGTATTGAGAAGACCTTGCAAAAAAGTGAGTTTAAGAAATTAGGTTCTTAAAGAGAAGTATTGGGTATGAACAGAACAGAGGGGAGTGGAGTTGGGCATATTGAACAAGGTTCTAGAAAAGAAGTAGTGGGTATGATCAGAATAGAGGGGAGTGAAGCTCAGCATATTGAACAGAGTTGTGTGGGGCATAGAGTGATGTGCCATTAACGAACTATCTTAAGCAAGCCAGTTGATAGGGATTTGGTTTTAGGGTGAGGTTTAGGATTAGGGTATTGACTGGGCTTGGAAGATGAGGTGACGTCCAAGTTTTCCATAACTATGCCCATTTTTACTTTGCCATGTTTATAATAGCTGGTAATAGTAGCACTCAAATATTTTTGTATCACCCGCACGTGGCTGGTTTTACTGTATAGGACAAAGTGTGAAAGTCTACAAGTGTGATATTTCCTGACAGTGTGCCAATAAGACTGGAGTTACACTCCAGAACATCTTGAACTGTGCCAACAGCAGCCTTGGCAACACTTTGGAACACCAGATGGCACTCAAGACAGATGCCCTGCAGCCTCCACATGATTATGTTCCTTGGGTCACCTTGAATGGGGTATGACAAACCGTAGTTCTGTTTTTCTTTTTATAGTGCTGAAATGCAACAGGCAATTCTACAATGAAATATGGTTGTACTGTTGGCTTACATTGCAGGAATCATCAAATTATCAAAAAAAATCTGCCATACATTTGTATTTCATATCATGGCAGTGGCATAGGAAGATGCTCGGCTTTGGGGGGGGGGGGGTAAGCTCCATGCTGACAATGAATAACGTTCACATTCTTGCCTTCCCAACATCTTTTTTTGGTGGGGCGGCTGCCCCCCTTGTCCCCCCGGTTCCTACGTCACTGCATGGAAGAAATTTTTCTAGGAAGATGGTCTAAATTGAATGCTTTCTAAATTGAATGCTTTCTTCTTATTATTATTCCTTTTCGCCCCCAGTGGAGCATAGGGCCTCAACTACACCACGCCATCAAACCTAGTTCTGAGCCTCCCCACTTGGGCCCATGTCATTCCAGCTGCATCCGCCTCACCGTGGACCGATCATCTCCACGTCTGTCTGGGTCTCCCAACCCTGCGCCTTCCCTGTGGGTTCCAGTCCAGAGTTTGTCGTGTTAAATTTTCAGCCGGCTTTCGCAGGGTGTGACCGATCCAGCCCCACTTTCACTTCTTGATGTCTTGGCTGGCAGGTTTTTAGTTGGCTCTTTCCCACAGGTCTGTATTGGAGATCTTCTTGGGCCATCTGATGTTGAAAATGTGGCGCAGACATCTGTTGATGAATGTTTGAATCTTGTTGGTGATGGTGTTTGTCACACGCCTTGTCTCAGACCCATATAGAAGGGCAGATTTTACGTTCGTATGAAAGATGCAGATCTTGGTGTGCTGAGATAATGCCTTGGAATTCCAGATGGGTTGCAGAATGTGGAATGCATGCTTGGCTTTATTTGGCTTCTTACATCTTCATCAGCACCTCCATTCTTGGTGACTATGCTGCCAAGGTAGGTAAAGCGGTCAGTCTCTGTAATACATTCCCCGTGTAGTTGAAGGGGGGCTTCTTGCTTGTTGTTGACCCGCATTACCTCTGTCTTCTTGATGTTGTCAGGCCAGTTGTCGCTGCTTCTTCCGAGAGCCGTGAGCTTTGTCTGTGCATGTTGTTGGTTGTGGGACAACAGGTTGATGTCATCTGCAAAGTCGAGATCCTCAAGTTGCATGGCAAAGGTCCATTGAATGCCTGTGTTGTTGTTAGAGGTTGTTCTTCTCATGATCCAGTGTATGACGATCAGGAAGATTGTCGGCGAGAGCATGCAACCTTGCCTTACTCAAGTCCTTACTGCAAAGGGGTCCATCAGCTTCCCATTGTGGATCACCTGGCATTTCGAGTCTTTATACAGCTGCTGGATGATGGCAATGAACTTGTGTGGAAATCCGTAGTGCTGCAGCAACTTCCAGATGGTCTCTCTGTCTACGGAGTCAAATGCCTTCTCAAAATCCATAAATGTCATGTAGACTTGTAGAGTGGGGACTGCCATTCGATGGGCTGTTCAACAATGATTTGCAGTGTAGCGATATGGTCTGTGCATGATAAATTGAATGCTTTAGATCAGTATTATTTCTGATGAGATTTCAGTGATAAAAACCATGCTAGAATCATACAGAAGTTTGACTATCGTGCTTTTTTTTTTTTACAGTTATTAGATTTGGAATGTCTTGCAGTGTCTTGCCTGTAGCATGTTTAATTGGCTATAAAACAAGTGATGTTGGTGGTATTACGGGACCCATTTATGTTAATTAAATGCGTGAATGCATTTATGTGCATGGATATGCACATTCACTTGCAAACAGGCACTTGCTGAGGATGTATTTGCTACATAATTCAGTTATTGTTGTTTCAGGTTCATACACAGAAAATAAATAATAAGGCAATGGAGAATCTCTTGAAACTTATTTGTGAAACATACAAGGTAATTTTCTTTATGCAACAATATTCAGCCAACAGAAACTTTTAGAAATGTAATTTAAGGCAAAATTAAATGACTTAAACGTTATTAATGGTCATTTCATTAAGCTTATATATGAGACTGCAGTGTAAAATATCAAATTTGTAATTGGTAATGTAACACCCACGACAACAAAATGTGCAAGCGAACAACAAATAATTCCTCAACTGTGGTGTTTTTGTATCAGGGACCTAAACCGGAACTTTGCAAAGAAGAGCTGCTATCTTCCTCTAAGCAATGCTTGGCTTCATAAAATGTTTTGTAGCCAGTTGGTTTTAAAGGAATAATTAGTATGTATTCGATTTGTGAAGGATGATTGTGTCTGATTTGCCATATTCTGCAAATGGCCTTGACATAAGACTAATTCTCTAAACTATTTCCTTCATTGTACCAAAAAAAAAAAAACAAAAACAAAAAAAAAATCATTGACAGGCACAGTCATTGTGTTGTTACAGTGTCAGACACATCACACAACCATTTGAAAGTAAGTGATACAAGTGCATTATATACAATAACTTAGCAAGTTGGAGGATTTGCAAATGTAATACAATGCACAAAATTGTGGCTTTTATCTTTGAGTATTGATTCTTGTGTGACCATATGATACTGTAATAAATAATTTTTTTTATGTGTATACATATATATTATGTCACATTTTTTGCCTGCTTTTTTGTGGCTTCTGTTGGGATGCCTTTCTGAATAAGAGTTTGTTCAGTTTTTATGGAAATTACTGTATAAAATTGTTCCTTTCATGGATGACATAAATGAGACTTGTGTTTTTATTTCAAGTGTGAAGGAAAAAAGAAAATGATCCAGATGAAAATTTGGTGTCTGTTGAACTGCAAGTTTCACAATTTACAAGCAGTGACCTTGTCAGTGCAAACGTGTATGGAATTTATTACAGGCATCTTTGTAGGACTTAAATATATATATATAAATATATGCACGGTTATATTTTTTATGCCTGTGTGTGTGTGCTTGTGTGAAAACGTGTGAAAGCACGCACCATCTTTGCTACAAACTTCAAACACACTTCTATGAATGATATACGTTTTTCTGATATAATGTTTTCAACGTTAGGAAACAAACAGAAACCAAATGCTTTCACATTAATGGGTTAAATATAATTAAGGATTTTCGTAGAGAGGAGAGAAAGCGATGTGTATGTCGATGACATTCTATTTACTTAGCTTAATATAAGTTATAAAACCAGTTTTTGTTTTAAAATTACATGCTTTTGCTTTACGTGAATGATAAACATTTTTCTAATACAATGTTTCCAACATAAGAAAACAAACAGAAACCAAATCATCTACCTATTGTATTGTTTTAAGCTTGAATACATTATTCATTACATGAACCAAACTCCTAAGAAATGGAAAAAGCCACATTTGGAAAGTTTACCCTGCATACCTGTTTGTAATGTTACAGTGCATTCCAAAACCTAGAACAGCTGAACACAATAGTGGATAAATCACTTATTATTCCTGCAGTAAATGGGAGCTCACCTATGACAGTCAGCAGCCACCCACTCATCAAGCAGAAAAAAGCAGCACAGGTATCTTTTTTTTATTGGAGGAAGGTTGCCCAAGTTGGACAAAGTGGAATGTCAGATAGTACAAGGCTTCATAGCCTAGATGCTAAAGAGGTAGAGAATAAAAGCAGTCCACCATGTTTAAAGAATGACAGGGCAGTGCCCAACCCTCTCCTTTGCTGCCTTTCCCTTCTGTAATAGATAAGGCACCCATTTCTTTAAGGTAGCTGCTGGGTGAACAGGGTGAAATTTCCTGCCACTGGCCTTAGCAGACCTTAAACCAGCAACCTCATTCTCTGTAGCTGAGCACACAAACCATTAGACCAGAGATGTCAGATGACCAGAGTAAAAGTAAAGGTACTGTAGCTGTGCTTTGCTGTGCCTAGGGCATGTTGGAGGGAATGGAGACTAGTGTTGTTCTTTTGATGCTTTTGGCCTTGCCTGAATATCTGGTACTTGTTTACTGTCAATAAAGTGAGCGAAAAGAACTTTCCAGTTCATGGCTTGTATCTGAGCAAGCTTTGAACCAGCAACATTGCTCTGAAGTGCAGTGCACTAAAAACACAATACTAGAGAGTCCTTAGCTGTTTCAGCAAAACTGTTACCAAACTGTAAAACATGTGGGTGGTAAAAGCAAAGTACATGGCAATATAAGAACCTTCTTGTTTGTAAACTGGCTCTCATGCTTTTTGTGACCTACAGGGCACCGCTTGAAGAATGGATCGTTTGCAATTGGTGGTAATGACCTTAACTCACTGAGTAGTCTGGGAATAGGTGGAAGAGAAATGATTATGGATCCAGAACAACAACATATGGTCACAGGACTTTTGGCTACTGGCTGCAAAACAATGGAACTCTCTTCCTTTCCATATCCGCCACCTTCCTACAACTGAATCTTTCAAATCTGCACTGAAAACGCACCTTTTCCTTGAGCATTTCTCCTAACACAGTCCACACAATGCTAGTCCTTCTTAACCCCGCCCCCTTCCCTCTTGCTACTTTACCCATCTTTCTCGCAGAATCACTATATTTCTCTGTTCCTGTTACTTGATGCCTTTTGTTTTCTGTTTCGTCAGTACTGTCGTTTTCTTTCGTCCCCTTTGTTCTGTATCTACTTAGTCCACGTCTCTTCTTCGTTTTAAGCGCTAAGAGCATGCTCTCTATGAGTGTGAATATGCGCTATACAAATCTTCACTATTATTATTATTATCCTCCCAGTAGTGGTGGGCCACAATTTGGACTGTCGAAAGGCCCTCCTATGTTAGGGAATGCATCCTGATGTGCTGCCTCTGTGAGTACCTTTTGTGTTTGGTTGAGTGATAAGAGTGGCCCTGAATGTTATTTGACACTGTGTTAAAAGCAGTCAGCTTAAATAAAAGCATGATAAAGTTGTGTGCAGCAGTGAGTCTAATCAAGAGCCTGAAGAAATGCTTACTGTACAATTCAGGAATAGGGGTTTTGTCTGTGATGATACCATTGGCAGTAAGATGAGGGGACCCGGTTAACAGTCATGCAAAGATAGTGTGGAGCTTTAGGTGCAGAAAAAGATATCATTCATTGTAAACATCTGGGTCAATATTTATGAACAGTTGGAAAGATAACATTTTTTTTATCCCTGTGTTCGTTCTTAATGGTATGTCTGCCACTGTCATTGTCCTTAACACCAGAAAGATTAGTCCTAAGACTATTAAATGTGTTGACACCACAACACACATTAGTCTATATGCACCTCTATGAAGTTTATGGAAGGATTACAAGGATGGCAAGAGAATGCTGTCTTTTCTATTTTAGGGCAGTGCCATGAAAAAACAACACATTGTGAGCCTCTTACACATATGCTTATCTGTTACTATCTGCAGAAAGGCGGCTGTCACAGCATCAGAGGTGTGCTTTTTAACTGCAGTTTTTTTAATGTATTTATATATTCTTAAATGTTTCATAAAAGTATTAAGGTAACAGAAAAACTACACTTTGATGCATTAGGAAGTCGATAGACACCATATATCATCTCCTCTGATCCTAGATGGGGATATACATTTATTCGTTTTTTTATGAACATGAACACTTAAGAGATCTGAAACTTAAAACAGAAATGTTCTAGCAGTTTTAAATAATAATGATGAGAATTTATATAGCGCCTTTCCAAAGATTTGCTCATATAGCGTTTTACATAAATCATACATAGACTAAATCATTAACAACCATGCACCCATATTCGCAAACAGACACGCTCAAGACTACTACATCTACTCACTCATACACAAAGTAAATTACAGACACGTTATACACGCTGATGGTCAGGACAAGGTCGCAGTGAAGTCGTATGTAGATGCATGCGTCCTGAGGACGTAAGAGAACCAGAGTGTTGAAGGCTGACGGGTAATCCATTCCAAGTTGATGGGGCTTGGTATGAGAAAGACCTCTGCCCATACCTCTTTGCCTTAGTGGGACTCGAAGAAGTATGGTGTCGTCAGATGAGCGAAGAGGTGCGGGTGTTGCGAAACCAAACCTCCGGGCGTATAGATGGGAGTATAGTGCCAGAAATTGAGAAATAACAATAATACGTACAAATTTAATATTTCCGATTCTATTCTTAAACAAAAAGCAAAGGCCATTACAATCGCTCGCGCACCTTGAAGATAGTCAATAATGTACCTTCCTTGCGAGCACTTAGAAAAAAACATTCACTTGCTTCCCCAGGTGGAGACGCGACGGCCATAACAAAAATGGCTCGCGGCATTTGTCGTCTGTTCGCTCCACTCAATTGCCCAATTGTACCTAATAAACTAAACCTAACCCTACCCCAAACTCTAACCATGAACGTTGATCAACGTAGATCAACGTTCATGCTCTAACCCCAAACCTCTGACAAAATAACAGACCGGCCTATGACATCACGTCTCCCCCCATATCAAAGTCCTGCGCCGTCCTTTCTTATCAGTTAAGCTGACAGTATCTATCACGCTGTTGCCACCTGCTATTATCTATGTTAAGGATCATTATTTAGGAGTTTGCAGAACACTTTAAGACTCGCTGCTGCTATCATATCGTGAATCATGTGAACCGCTTGCCCCTCCCCAATCACACAGTCACGTGACAAATCAAATGACCCAAGTGCAGGTATATATTGGGTACAAAGGATTGTAATCACTTGCTTCGTTTCTTTGAACTTCTCGGCTCACAATGAATACGGTACTGCTGCTTGCTTTAATATCGCCTACTTTGGCAGGCGTTTGCCGATTTCCACCAAGCCTTTGGTGCAGTTCAGAAGAAATAGCAGAGCAATGCAAGGTAGGTAACTCGTCGTGTTTCGAATGAGACAATCGCGTGCACAAACATGTAGGCCCTAAGTAATTTTTCAAACCACTACCCCCTCGATTTCAGTAACGGTGACAGATTACCGATTCAAAGCTGAAAGTTATCAAACTTTATTTTTGTTTTATCGAACATCGCTCCTCTCAGACCATATGTTTTATCATTTCTCTTTGATTTTTGTGACTGCTGATTTTTCATTAATTTAATTAGTTTAGTTTATCTTCTATTTCTTTTAATACTAAGTACTGTGCTCGTATACATCTGTGCTTGCATGGTGTACCATGCAGACTTGCCATCCATTTATGTAGTAACCCTTTCCCACCCATATAGAAGAACAGTTTTTATGTTATTTTAACTCTCCGGTTCTTGTTCACAATTGGGGACATTTTTTAGTTCTTTATTCGAGACAGATGTACATTTATTTTTCTCTTTTGCATATTTCGTAAAATGTGTACGATGATGTTGAAAACATATTCTATTTGTAACTGTTTCATCGATCTCTCTCTGCATTTATTTATGACACCATGGTATCCTAAATTAAATTTGCTGTATATGATCTCTGTTTAATGTGATTCCAGGTGTATGAACAATGCAAAGCATCAGAGTGGACACAGTCAACTGTGGCTGCTCCAGTACAGTTTGAGCTATACTATGAATCACTATGTCCAGACTGCCAGAATTTCATAATAGAACAGTTATATCCGACATTCCAGAAAGTTGGCAACATAATGAATCTTACACTTATTCCTTATGGAAACGCTGAGGTGAGATTTTCTCCTTGGAGCATCTGGTACATTTTTGAAGCTGCATGCATTAATAAATCTGTATATGAAGATGATCAGAAGTCTCCTTGGTATGATGAGTGTAATTGATGTTTGACTTTAGGTCATGATGCTTTGCTGATGATAAAAGACTTAGACATTAGACATTCAGTTGATGGAATCAAAATCATATTTGCATTTTCAGGAGAAAAAAGGACCTCAAGGAGAATACATATTCACCTGTCAGCATGGAGAATTGGAGTGCATTGGGAATATGATTGAGGTTGTATATGTATTCCTTGTCCTGTATATATACATATATACAATGTTGGATGATGTAGGGCTCTTATATGAAGGAAACTCTCTTATAATATATTATCATTAGGGAACCTCATTAAAGAGGATTCAAAGCTATAGTGTTTCTTCAAGAATTGTATAATTCCAAGGTTTAGATGGCAGCATGTTAATTATTTGCTTGTTTGCTGCAGACTTGTGCTATCTTCGAGTTGAAAAATATCAGCATTTACTTTCCCTTCATCCACTGTGTGGAGGTATCGCTGGTGTTGTATAATCCATATGAAGCAGCATCTGTTGTGAGTATTTCTCGATGAGAGAACCATCTTGATCAAAGAAGCTTTGTCATAATATGTCAAGAAAATAGACCATGTACATAGTATGTTGCTGTTAGCTGAATGGCTAATGCCTAGCATTCTTGGGTCAGGTGTACAATTGTGCTAATTGGATTCTAACTCCCATCTGTCAGCTATAAACCACCAATATTTTAGGAACACTTTAACTGACTGCTATGTCAGCTATCCAACTAGAGGTTAGCATCATTCTGTACATCTGGCCCCAGAGGATCTGAAAGTACCATGCAGCAGTGCAACAACCACTAGTGAAATAATATTAATAATAAATTTTTATAGCACATTTTCCTATTTGTAGGAAACACGTGCTTTTTTAAAAGCAAAGTAAAAACAAAAATATATAAATTATATACACAAAATGAACAAAGCACAAATACTTAGACCAAACATATCAAAAGGACAAATACACAGACACAGCAGTGCAGCAGCAAAGTATAATATAAGCTGCAATGTAAGGACATCTGTCAATCAGCTAAAAAGTCCCTACATGACAGGTGTCATCTTTTCAGCTAAAAACAGTATAGACTATCAAAAACAGTTATGAATCTTAAATTAACATTTATAACAAAGCCTGGAAAAGTGCCAAGATACATCAGCATGTCTTTGCAAAATATAAGAGAGAACAATTAGAAAGATGTTGATTCAAATGGAAGTTTTTATTTATTTTTGTTACTGTTTTATTTCTGTCAGTCCTGGAAGAAGTCATTGCTTGTTTTGAAACATTTGGGAAGAAAATTAGGGTTACAAAACTGTTCAAGTTCTTCGACACAGATCTTGCCTTATATGTAGGATACATGGGAGCAGCCATTCTGGGACTAAATGAGACACTTGATAAAAGTTAGTAACATTAAAAAAAAAAAGAAATTTAAAATCTCTTCTACCCAAACGTAACATGACCAAAGATTTGGTCAAAAGCAGAATGTTTTCATATCTCTCTGCACTCAGCCAGTCCTAAGCTGCTTCATTTTGGGCTTCATAAAGGTTGTATAAAGCTACTACAAGTGCACGATGCAGACAGTGAGAGAGGGTAGTTTCAGAAGGTGTCCAATCAGATACTACCACTTTAGATTAGAATCATTCCTAAGTATTTTCAAATCCCTTCATGATTTCTTATTAAGTGCAGTTGCACTTTTTAATTTGTATGGTACCGAGATGACCTTGCAGAAAAGTGAGTTATAGAAATTAGATTCTAGAATAGAAACATTGGGTATGATCAGAACAGAGGGGAGGGGAGTGTACTAACAGAGTTTGTGGGGTGTAGAATTATGTGCCATTTATGAACTATCGTAAAGACCAACCTGAATGGTTTCAAACCCATCCGTTAATTAATTATCCTCTACTATTTGCACCTGCGATCAACAAGCGCTGCTAACAGTGTACTACGTCACACTATTGCACCATTGACATTTCCAACCATCAACACCAGGGAGAGAAAGAGCGACAGTTTGGGCTATTCGGATGCTGAAAGTCTGGATTTCTCATGGTTCTGAAAAACTGCTACTTTAGCATGAGAAAAGCAGACTTTCAACGTCCCAATAATCTGAACTATTGCTCATTCTCTCTGTTTGGTGTTGACTGCTGGCAATGATGTGAATAGTGCACTAGCATTACGTAGTACACTGTTAGTTGTGCTCGTTGATCGCAGATGCGAATCACGTACTTTGCTAGCAAATAATTAATTAACGGATGAGTTTTGGAGGCTGAAATTTACAGGTTAGGTTTATATTGCCTATATCTACTGACATCTGCAAAAATTGCAAACCATTCAGGTTGATCTTTTAGCAAGCCAGTTGATAGGAATATTTTGAGTTTTTGCATTGGTTCAAATTAGGCCTCGGCCTTGTAAAGTCATGTCACTTAGGATTTGGTTTTAGGTGAGGTTTAGGATTAGACTCAGGATATTGACTGGGCTAGGCAGATGAGGTGACCTTATATGGTTTCTATAACTACGCCCATTTTTACTTCGCCGTGTTTTTAATGGCTGGTAATGGTAGCACTAAAATATTTTTGTATCACCTGCACATGGCTGGTTTTACTGTATAGGACAATGTGTGAAAGTCTACAAGTGTAATATTTCCTGACAGTGTGCCAATAAGACTGGAGTTCCAGTCCAGAACATCTTGAACTGTGCCAACAGCAGCCTTGGCAACACTTTGGAACACCAGATGGCACTCAAGACAGATGCCCTGCAGCCTTCTCATAAATATGTTCCTTGGGTCACCTTGAATGGGGTATAACAAAATGTAGTTGTTATTCTCTTTATACTGCTAAAATGCAACAAGCAATTCTACAATGAAATATGTTGTACTGTAGGTTTATCATTGCAGGAATCATCAAATTATCAAAAGAATCTGCCATAGATTTGCATTTCATATCATGGAAGAAAGTTTCTAGAAAGATGGTCTAAAATGAATGCTTTAGATCAGTATTATTTCTGATGAGATTTCAGTGATAAAAACCATGCTAGAATTCTACAGCAGTTTGGGTATCTTGCTTCTTGCTGTTTTTACTGATAATATTAGAGCTGGAATGTTTTGCAATGTCTGGCCTGTTGCATGTTTAATTAGCTATTAAACAAGTGATGGCATTATGGTACTCATTTATGTTAACTGAATGCAAACATGCACTTGCTGAGGATGTAATTGCTACATAATTCAGTTATTGTTGTTTCAGGTTCATACAGAGAAAATAAATAATAAAGCAGTGAAGAATCTCTTGAAACTTATTTGTGAAACATACAAGGTAATTTTCCTCATGCAACAATATTAAGCCAACAGAAATTTTTATAAACGTTATTTAAGGCAAAATTCTCTTTGCTCCAAAAACATTTGGTGGACAGAAAAAAAATCCCTTTGACTTAAACGTAATTAATGGTCATTTCATTAAGCTTATCTATGAGACTGCAGTGTAAAATATCAAATGTGTAATTGGTAACAGAATTTGTAAGCAAAAAACAAATGATTCCTAAACAATGGTGTTTTTTTAGGGACCTAAGCCGGAACCTTGCAAAGAAGAGCTGCTGTCTTCCTCTAAAGGATGCTTGGCTCCATAAAATGTTTTGTAGCCAGTTGGTTTTAAAGGAATAATTATTATGCATCTGATTTGTGAAGGATGATTGTGCCTGATTTGCCATATTCTTTAAATGGCTTTTGCATAAAACTAATTCTCTAAACTATTTTTTTGTACTGTATAACAAAAAAAAAAATCTTTGACAAGCACAGGGTAAGACACAGCATGTAACTACACAAGTGCAATATATACAATAACTTAGCAAGTTGGAGAACTGTGTAAGATTTGTAAATTTAACATACAATGCATAAAACTGTGCCTTGGTATCTTGCTTATATTTGTTCTTGTGTGACTTAATGGCACATGGTTATAGAAATTGTTCATTTCATGCATGACATAAATGAAACTTGTGTTATCAAGTGTACAGGAAAAAGGAAAATGATTCACATGACTCATAATTTTGCACCAAAACATGTTGATAGTAAAACAGGCTGTATTCTAGAAGAAACATTGCTAAAATCCAAATGAACACGAACACCAGTTTATATATATATATATATAAAACGCTTGGACAAGAATTACGTAAAAAGGATTTTATTTTCAGTACGATGTGTAGTCTGCAGTAAAGATGCACAACTGCATGAAGTTTAGGACTTCTATGTGTCACTTCAGAAACACTGGTTGTAATCTAAAATTGTGATAAACAATTAGACATGATTAAATTTGTTAAATGTGTATCAGGGATAAATGTGTTAATAGTGAAACGCATCCTTTCAAGAAAGCCACAGGCCACAGGTCTGCAGATCTTGAAATATTTCAGCTTCCTTTCACTTTTAAAATCCTTTGAAATGAATAGATGCATTTTTGTGTATAATGAATATAGGTACTATTAAAAATGGGCAATTAACACAAAAAATGGACGTTAAAATAAGCAGTACAAAAAGCCATTAGCAGGTTTTTTTTCGGTTATCAGCATACTGGTGATCCCCACTCCTCCCATTTTAAATTTCCAGCAATATTTAATCATAGCTTGTTCTTATTAAAAAGGGTTGACAGTTACATTTTGGCATTTGGTTTTGTTAAAACTAACAATCTGGAAGACGCAGACCATGAACATATTGTGAGTTTGGTATTAGGCTTCAGCAGAATTTTTTTTCAGTCTAGATCAATAAACAAGACTTAATATTTTCCAGCCAAAATGCAAATTTGAAAAAAAAGCAATACTTCTCAAACCTCTTGAATGTATCATATCAGCAGAACTAAAAGGTAGCATCTTAAATCCAACATGTAGGTAAAGTGAGGGAAGGGGGGGAACTCACAGCTGTTTCTTACAATCCTAACTTGTCCTCTATTCCTCCTCCCACCCTAAAATATCAATCTCATAATTACAAGAAAATCTTATATATATAATTACCTGAGGCCATGCATGAAGTATGCATATATGAGATAATAAACTAAAATATAAAAAAATGCTTAATGATGTGCACAGTTTATGTAGTTACACGTAATTACACTGTTTCAACACACACCTTCGTTAATAGATCTGTCTCAACACACACCTTCGTTAATATAGAACTACTTTCTTCAACATTAAACATTCATTTGATAACAAAAATGCAATATCAGATTTAAGGGAGGATAGCACCATAACTGACTACAGTAAATACGTTAGAAGAATGAACCTGACAGTAGCTATGTTAAGAGCAAGTAATATGTTAAATAAATAGCTCAGAATTATGCAGTTCCAGGAAAATTATTATGACAAGAAGGGTGCATGGCTGCGATCAAATCTGGTAAATATAAATGATGATAGATATCGGAGTTACATTTTCTTATGTACTTTCTATGTCCACTCACAAATCACACCCAAATCTGTTTGTCTTCTAGCCTGTAATATACCATATTTGATGAGATCAGGAATAACACCTGTCTACAAGTATATGCACTAATCAGCATGAATTGCAACACCATTTACTTGTTCATCTAGATGAGGTCAGAATGAAGCATTTAGTGGGACAGATTGTTCACCTCTTCAAAGATTGTATAAAGGTGGGGACTTAGCAATTAATTTTTGATTTTATTAATATAAAAAGTAGAACGTTGAGGTTACAAACCTGACAAAAGACAAAACAATGTGAAAAATGATCAACTGATATTTTCAAAATTATTGGCATATTTGAAAAACAATGTTGGAAAATAAAATGTAACGTGTAGAGGAAGTGCATACTAAAAAGAAAGTGATAAAAAAAATGATGTAGAAATTATCTTTTTCCTGCTTTTTCCTTTCTTCGGAAAATAAGGCTTGCAGCTCCCTTTTCAGGAAAATGCCATTGCTTTTTCAATTTCTTTATAATTATTATTTCCTTAATATTCAATTTACATGTATTAACAAATCTAGCACTTCAAGTGATAAATCTCTATGGCAAGAATATGTTCTGACAAGTTATTTTCCACCTGCAAACTTACAGTGACCACCAAAAACAAGCAAAACATTTTATCTCTGGATGTCTTTAGCTGCCCATGGACGTGATGTGTCAAATAACTTCTCAGAACACACTGATTTTAAACAGATGATGTGGCAGGAAGCAAAATGTGACGTGTCCGATGTGCTGATGTCTGTTTAAAAGGTGGCATATTGATGAGTAAACAAGCAAGGGTCTTCTTGCATAAGCACAATGCAATGCAAAGCCCCATCAACTCATTCAGTGCAAAGCCTCATGCCACTCATTTACAAGCCTATTCAATGCAAAATCTAACACATTAGATGAAGCTCTTCCTTTGCTACAGAGTAGCAAACCTGTCAGGAGGAAAGAATCTTGGAATTTCAGAAATAAAATTTTCATTTTTAGTGTTGCAATGCTCAGATCAGTAAAAAGCTTTTTTTATTTCTACATGCATTTCTTAACTAATGTTTAAATTTAATATTTGCACTTCCTAAATGTTTTAGTACACAAAGCAAAATTTGTCTTGGCAGTTTAAGATGCAACATATTACACCAGTGGATACAGATCCACATGATCAGAAGATGGCACCATCCTGTCATCAGAATCTAGTCTGACCTTGAATAGGACAAGTAAATACATATAAAGATCAACATCGCAATGCCATTTATGTTCATACCTCTATGAGGTTCGGACATCACTCAAATGCACATACTACACATTATATGGAATGCAAATGCAACAAACAAAAAACTAAAATTAAGTTTGAAAATAACTACTAAACTCTTGCTTTTTTCACTCTCAAAGATAAGTTCAAGACATCATCACATCCTTTCACTCAAGTGTTTTTTCCCTTTTCTTTCTTCAAAAGGGGAACACATCCCTTCAAACTTTCAGAAAATCACTAAGAGAAAAAGGTTAGCTCAGAACTTTAAATGACAATGCAGATCTAAATGAAACAAAAGCCAGGAAACAAACATAGTTCTGTAAAACATTTAACAAGTGCTCACATAATCTGAGAGGCATAAACCACAAACCAGCAGTGGCTCAGCTGATAATTGCAAAAATTGCTGACTATGATGCAGGGATTGAATGAATCCTAGTTGCTGATGATCCATCATGCTCAGCAACAAAATATTGGACAGCAACATAACATAGACACATGGAATGTATGAGGATGACTTCCTGCTTATGTATTCTACACCATCACACCAACATATGTTTGTCACAACCACAGCAGTTAAATATATGGTTTTGAAAATAAATATTATTTTCCATTAAAGTTAAGTATTCTGTTGTTTTCTGAATAACCAGAAAGCAAACATGAATTTTAACATGTATCTAACACCTCAAATCACAAAAATTCTAACAAGGATCTCCAATCTTATTCCTGCCTTCCCCTTCAACCTCTTCCCCTCCCCAGTGAGAACTCTCTCAACACACACACACTACTGAAAGAGATCTGGTTATGTGTGAACAGACTATATAAATTTTGGAAAAGCTAAGTTAGAGAAACCATCTTATTTATTTAAAACTCCTTTAGTTAACTTTTCACTATGAAAGGGAGATTCTCTCATGATTAGTCATTACAACTATTGATAAGCTAAAAAAATTTAGGAATTAACCAAAGCTGTTAAAACTCAATTTCACATCTTAATTTTAATTTCAAGGTAGCATAGACTGCTGTATATATATTGGGCAATGAAGGAAAAGATATATATAAACCTAAAACTTTTCAATCAATGACCAAAGTAAACTTCTGTTCTCAATGGTAAAATAGTATCTTCCAGATACATAATTAGACATGTCATGACATTCAGTTACATAGGTAATATCAGAAATGTACCTACACTCCACAATAAAGTCACTCATGACACTTCAGTCACATTGCTACAAAAAAGTCACAGGTAGTACATTAATGCCAAATCAATTGCACAGACTAGTGACCCACTGGATGAGAAACAACAGAGCTACAGGAACAACAGCAGTGATAAAAAGAATAACTGCAAAAATATGTTGTAATTGCACTGGACAGACAGCTATTACAAATAACATATTATCCAGAATGATATGTATAATAACACAAAGTGCTTCACAAGAATTATAAAAAAAATGCAGTCTATAGTTATAGATTTAAAATATTTGCATGGATGAGTCTCAGTTAAAGTGTTTTCTGAATGTACTGCGCATCCAGCTGAATCTATACACAATAATAAATAGGTACCTCTCTGTCATTCACACTTAACATACACTCATGCATATGTGCATGCGCACATTCATATGCACAAGAGAGATGTTACACAAAACAAAAGCAGGAAAACCTTGTGGAAAAACTGTGAGGCAGAGAGGTTTAAAATGGAATTATTATCTAGAAAGATATAATTTATATCACAAAACAAGAAAACACAAAAATGGGACCAAAAAAAATCCAACGTGCTGGTTTCATTTCCTTGTGGCTACATAAAACTTAGTGGGAAAATAAAAAAAAAGTAGAGGGAAAAACTAAAATCATACATAAGGGAAAGCAGATCTTCTCTACAACAGCAGCCCAAAAAGCCAGGCAGCATTAGAATTGGCAGTGCAAGAGTGCACAACTATAACTAAATATAGCCAATAACGTTGACTGTGATGGATCACACAGTTACCACAGAGTATACTTGAGGAAGCTAATCAGAACCCAAACCACTGAGCTCCCATGGAAATGGAAATGTCAAGTTAAAAGTTTGTGTGCTTGGCAGTGTCTGTAGTCCACATGTTGGTAAAGGACATGCTGTCCAGGCTGTTGAGGAACGAGTCGTTGTCTAGTGAAATCATCTCATCAGCATTGTCCTGTGTAAAGATGAGTGTTGGATATATTACACACAGACATGTTGAGACACACTCAGTTGATAGGACATACTACAGCCATTTTACACAGTGCAAAACTGGTTAAAATTTGGCTAAAGCAAAATACACATACAAATAAAGATTAGCACACAGATAACATTCCCACCTACAGGAAAGAAAAATTCTCTATAGCATTTGTATAATGTATAACAAATCTCTATGACTCTGTTTTTGGAATAAAGAAACAAAGCCATGATTACCTTTTCATACATAAGAGACATACTTCAGACCGTTCCAGGGAGGTGGGTGGTAGTGAAGTATTGGTGTTTTATGCAAAGCAAGAAAGCAGGGCTATATCATGACAAAGCACCTGTAAACAGGTGACACATGCAGAGATAGAACAGTACGCCAGAGACAAGATATGAACCCAGGGCATCCAATCTTCACCATATTGGATGTGGAGGAAGAGGGGTGGGGATGAGAGGGGAGGGGAGGAAATTGGTGTTTTACGCTGAGTCAGCAACTAAGGTATCACGGCAAGGCAGCCAGCCCTGTAAACAGATGCCACATGCAGAGAAAGAGCAGCATGCCCCAAGATGAGAGCTGAACCCAGGATAGCCAACCCTCACTATACTGGTGACAGGCACTAACCGTTGTGCCACCAGACCACCAAGAGGGGTGGAGATGTGAGAATGTCAAAAACCTTTCCAGTTAAGTGTCCTATTTTAAGAAAACAAATAATAAAAAACACCTTCAGAAATACCTTTGGAATGTCCACATGCCCATTGATATAACTCAAGGTGACACTGTCATCCCAGTAGCTGGAAAGATCTATCTTTGATCCAGAAGACATTTTACCACGTCGTCGAAACAGAAAGCCAATCAAGACAACTGTAACAGCATAAGGGAGTCAGAATAACAAGACGACATAAATACAGACATTGCAAAGGTAGAAGACACGATTTCTTAAAAAGAATTTGACCTGCATCTAGTTACATAAGCATCTTTCACTGATTTGATAAGAGCGTTTATTCTTTCGGAGAAACACAATAATCTTTAAGTTCTGGATTATTGTGAAGCATGTTTTACAATGCTAAGAAGTTTGTAGTTTGTTGCACTGCTAAATAAGTTTTTAATCTTGAAAGATACATCAGGAGTTATCAAAAGACAAATGATATAATTTTAGGCATTCAGAAAAGTAAATGAAAAATCTGTTTACCAGAATGTTCAACTAAAACACAAAATGAAAATAATCTCCCACTCTGCCATGTGCAGTTTAGATAGATTTGAAATAAGATCGACATGCTGACCACAAGCACAAAAGTTTCCTGTAAATAAAACATGTTTGAAACAAGCATTCACAGAAAGTTAACTGTAACTGTACAAAGGCTCAAAAAAAAAAAAATTCTTACCAAGCAGCAGAACCAATGCTGCAGCTCCACATACCACTCCTATGATGACCTTTAGTCGCACACCATCATCAAGCCCTTCGTTAACCTCTTCACAGTCATTCCCTCCTTGTGCACAAGACAAGTTACCAGGTGGTAATGTGGTCATCAGAGATGCAGATGATGGCCAGTCACTGGGAGTGATTTCCTCTGCTCTGGAAGGTATTATATGCTCTGATGATGAGCTTATCACCACAGTGGCATTAATGTCCAAACGTTTGCTTGTCCAGTGTACAGACATCGGGGAAGATAAGAACCTACTGAAATTGTCACTTGATAAAGACATCATCTGCGATGTCAAATCAGATGTTTCATATACATGTGAAGATGTCTTGGGCAATAACGATGATGAAAATGTCAGTGTTCGATAAGAACTCTCAATAATACTGTCAGTGCTTGACACAATATCAGTAGGAGAAGCAGCGTTAAATGGTTTGGTGAGAGTTTCAAAGGATGGTAAACCACTGGTCTCATACAACTGACTAGGACTTAACCATCTTGGAGTTTCTGCAACTGAATCTATTAAGCTGGCTGAAACTGGAAAAAGAGTTTTCTCTGAGGATTCTAAATAGAATTTTTCTGTCAAACTCAAAGTGAATGTTGCACTTTGAGAAGCTGCATCTTGAAAATATGGGGCTGGTGTGTTTATTAAACTGTCTAGGGAGGGACCCACATGTGAAAAGTGAGTCTGAACTGTTTGGTTGAAGTTGTCATCAAAGGAAACAGCATCAGGGAGCAGGCTTGATTGCAAGGCTAAGGTTGGTGACAGTTCCTCCTCATGATCTGCAGACTGCAGAGTTTGAGCTGCACTGCTAAGGATCAGGTGAGGGTGACATGCAGCCCACAGCAATAAACTTATCAACAAGAGTTTGAGATTTAGCTGAATCTGACCTGGGGAAAAAAATGTGAAGACATGTAAGCTTTTAACAAATGTTTGTCTTAAAACTCATAAATATAGTTTTTATTTCAGACAAATGCATACAGCCTTTATTTTTATTAAATGTTTTTGGGTGGTTGCCGATTGAAAATAAACATTTTTCTAGATATCTTGTCCTTGTGAACATCATCACTGCTTTCTTCTACAAGAAATGTTAACTAAATGGAGAATTATTGAACATCAATACTGATGAATTCATATATACACACATATACAGATGCATACATGCATGTGCCCCCACCCCCAACACAGGCGGCCTGGTGGTGCATGGTTAGCGCCTGTCACCAATACAGTGAAGTTTGGCTGTCCTGGGTTGATGTTCTTCTGCTGCATGTGGCATATGTTTACAGGGCTGGCTTCCTTGGTGTGACACAGCCTTAGCTGCTGGCTTGGAGTAAAATACCAATCCCCCCACATTCCCAACACACACATACATGGAGAAAACTACAGACTACAGAGAGAGAGAGTGTATGAGTGAGTGAAAGTGAGACTGACAATGAGAAAGAGGTGTGTGTGTATGTGCATGCAAGTGAGGACAGAAGACTATGCAAGAAGCAGAGAGGAAGGGAAAAAAGGCTTGATATCCTGTATGGTACTGCAGACATAGCTACTATTTATGTGTCATAAAACTGTTTGCTTGAAAAGAAAAAGAGAGAGAGCATACTGCTTTATTTATAGCTTAAAAGAATGTGTAAAAATCTCTATACCTATGAATTATAAACGATCACTTTATTCTTCTCATTTATTTATCACAAACAGAAAATAATTGTGCTTATTATCAGCTTATTACACATTGTTAATGGAGGAAATTTTCTTTCACACATGGCTAATTTCACACAGGGATGCTTCTTTTAGTGGGTTAGAAGGATGCAGATAGCTCAGTGTATTCTAAGTGCATGTCTATCTTGGCTTACTAAGTGAGTAGTTCAGTAACAGATCTATTTATAATGGTGACCGGCTAACACACATTTCAACAGCTGGAGGTATATGGCTCACATTTTTAAAGCTTAATCATAGATGAAATGATTTGACAATGACTGGTGATTTTTTTTAAAAAAAGCTGAAAGTACAAGTCTGAGCCTCCAGACCTACCTTGTGCAGCAAAGCCCACAAGATCAAAAGAAGTGCAATCCATATGATGACCAGCCTTCTTCTCTCTTGGCTGCCTTGGTAAACCCTCTGCAAAAGAGAAGGAAACAGTTTAAAGATAAAGGATGCAGTCGTTGGTGAAGTGTGCACTGTGTGGAGGAGATTACAGGATAATCTAGAAATAATCTGATCTATGATAACAGAAAACAGACACATCATTGCAATGCCTGTGTTGCTAATTCTGGTGTGCTCCTCTCTACTTACAAGATCAGGCTGACCCAGACATATTTATGCAGCTAGATTCAGGTTTCCTGTAAATACCGTAGATTACAGGATGAAGATATTGCAAGCAGCTCTCTTACTATATCTTTATTCCTCATAATAAAAATGCACAACTATTTCTTCAAAATTAAGCCATTTATAGAAGAAGCCCTTAAATCTATGTTGAAATAAAACAAGACATATATTCAAAAAGATAATTTAAACTGGCTAGTTTCATTCGTTAGGTCAGCACATTTTTCTAATTTCTTTAGAAAACTAATTTTAGTGTAATTTTGAAATAATTAGGATAATGATATGATCAACCATGAACTATCAAACCACATAAGTACAAAATATGTGTTGTATAAAAAGATATAAAAAGCTGTCAAACTTAGCAGCACATCATGTTACCTGAAGAAATGGTGAATATTATAGAGATAAGAAGTTAAAGAAGAGCTGTACTCTAATAATAACAAATGTAAGCAATTATAAAGTGCATACTCACACTCCTAAGGAGCATGCTCTTAGCACTTAAGAACAGTAACGAGATATGGACAACATATGAGGAACAGGAAGACAAACAAACATATGAACTACAAAAGAAAAAAACAATAGTACTGATGATGAATAAAATCAAATACAGAAAACACAAAGAGGAACCAAATAACAAGGACTGAGAGTATAGTGATTCTGCACAAGGAAGACGAGCAGGAAAGTAGTAATCAGCGGAAAAGGGGAAGGGTGTGAAAAAGAACTAGCACTGTGGGAACTGGTGTTAGGAATAATGTTTAAGGAAAAGGTAAATGCTTGTAGTTTCATTCTTTCTCTCATGCACATATTCCTGAAATACAAATACAAGGAGACCTCTCCTCTCTCCTCTTTTAACCAGTCACTTTCTTCCTGTTACGTCTGTTTGAACAGTGTGATGGAATGTCAGTTTATTACAGGCCTACTGTTCACCGACATTTGTCAAACATCAATGCATTACCTTCCACTGAATGTCTTTGTTAGTGCAGGTGTGGAACTGTAGAATGTTGGGGTTGGGGTTGGGGTAGGAGAAGCTGTAAGCAAGTATGTTTACCAATCACTCAACCTCTCTTCCCATCCATTCTTTCCTCTCTATCACCCTGACACTTACTTTCAGAGGAAACAAACATTCAAATGATCCTGCAGTTAAATAAAGTCGTGGTTAGTGATATGATAACCGCTCACATATGGATCTCGTCATATCTGAGACTAATTATTCACACTAATAAACAATGTGTACATAAATTTATGTATGAAAGAAAATATGTATACATGGAAACACCCTTCCCACCAAAGGTTTCAATGTTTTAAATAGTCAAGTTCCATTAAAATCCTCTTATTTAATTTACAAGAAACTACCAAGTAGTATTTAATCTAATTTTAATTATTATTAAAACATTTAAAGACATCTAAAATAAAATCTAATTATTATATTAAGTGCCTGACATACTTTTTCCATAACCTTTAATATTGATTTGAATAACATTTAAATACCTTTTTATCCAGATTATAATTTGTTTTACTATACCATTTAACAAGAAAGGTATATGATTCTGTTGGATGCTACATGATGACAATTGTAATGCAATCTTTCTAAAGCTGTAAAAAAAAATGTATTTAATATTGCTGACAATAGTATTTCTTCATTTTAAACAAATGCACAAAAATCACAACTTACACAGTCAAAGACATAATCAACCCAAACCACCAAACTAAAGGATTGAATTACAAAAATATTTGTAAACTTTAAACTCTCAGGTAATGTACAGAATTATTCATATGCAGTCTGTCAGTAAGTCTTCTCCAGCTTTGACAATAAGGGCCACACAAGTTTGTGCTGTAGACTTTATGGTAAGACCAGATTTTGAAGTCTCCATTGTCTGATTAGGTGTAATTATTTTAGTTTGGTGGTTTTTCGCGGTAAAAACTTTTACTATTATTAACACTCAGATTCCCTCTGATGTGCGCACACGTACAAACGCTCCCAATCCCCCTAATCTCTCTCACACACGAGCACACACAGAGAAATGAGTTCGCATGGAATTTTCATCTTGAACAGTTTCTTATTTTAGTTTCTCTTAAAGAACAGCATTGTGAAGATTTTCCACACACTGCTTCTTATGTTTGAAACATCTTACCTTTTTTTTATTCGTCTTTACTTCACTCTTTGTGTCTCTAGACGTTTTTGTTGGTAAGAGGAAATCGGGGTAATGGTGATAGGATGCTTCAGAGTCCAGCTGTCTGAAGACGACCGCACCTTGATTCATTGCATGACCTTACACATTTTAACCTACCAGAGTTGGCGTGCCAATGGGTTCACGGAGAAGAGTGGTGAACAAAAGCTCTCCAAATAGCGCAATGTGCGACTGGGAGTGTGAAAAGGGGGTGAAAAAAATAGCGGGCCATTGTCTTTACTAGCTCGACGTAACACACGCACAAATTATTACTCTCACATCTTCATAATCGCCTTTAGAAGCTTAAGTCTACTGATCTTTGAATGCTTCTTTTCAAGGGTTCTGACTATCTCCCAGTTCTGCGCGAAACACATTGTCACTGATAGTGTATAATACCTCTCAAGAACTCACGGTGTACATTTGCATGCGGGGGATACGAACACCGGAAGTCAGCGTCTGCATGAAAGTTTCGTACAAGCGTGGTGTGTCGAGTTCAAACTGAACGTGTTCATATGCTCGACGGATTACCAGTACATGAGTATGAGATAATGATCTCGCTCTCTCATTCTCACTCTCACTCTCACGCACGCATAAATACACAAAACCTGCCTGTTTTGCTGATGTGCAAGTGGGTGAGTAACAACACCTTACAGTACAAACGCTCGAGTAAATGTCTTTAAGGATAAGCAAGGTGAGATTTACACCGATGTGGACTGTTTCTCATCGCAAGTCCGTGGTCTCATCATTCTTCCTCATTTCTCATAGAGGTGAAAACATTCTGCAATGGTAGCGAAACAAGATTTAAAAAAAAACTTTATTATTGCGACACGTAAATCATGTTTAAAAGCTGACAACACTCTCATCGGTGAAGCTTTTAAGTGACATGATTAATTACAAATAGGCAAATATTGGTAGCAGAAATCTGTACATACCGAGAATTGTATTATTCTGTATAGTGCTTACCGCTCCCGCGTCCCAGGCAGCGGCAAGCCCACAAACAGTGTATCAATGCAGAGGTCTTTAGGGTTAATGTTCGTCGTCGACTCATGATTCTGGTTTGGTTTTCACGAGGAGGGCACGAGTGACAAATAATCCACACCTGGACGGGAGGTATGCGATACAGGTATACATCTAACCTGCAACGTACAGAGGGTATGAGTATTATATGCTCGCCAATGCGTAAATAGCTATTAAGTTACAACGTCGAATAAACTGACCCAAGAGTACTTGCGTCTGGTGTACAATAAAGAAAGAAAGGTAGAAAGAAAAAAAAAAGAAAGAGCTAGAGGGGGAGAGGAGTACCTCGATCGAAGGAACCAAGAAAGCAAAATATTTAAGTAGCACCTCCTCTAATTCTCATTAGATTAAATATTTCATTGTGACAGAGCCGGCGTTATAGGGGCTGATGGGGGCCCACATGCTAAGTGCACCGTCAGGATGTATAATATTGATATAAATCTGATATGGTTATTCATTATTTGGAAGACATCCATCACTTTTTATTACCATGCTACCTATGCCGGTTTCCAAAGGACCCGCAATTCTATTTGCCCAAGACCCCGCATCCTCCTAGCGCCGGCTCCGATTGTGAACACCTGGGATTCTTTATTGATATACATTTTTAGTATTTCGGTTTATGATATAACAATCAAGACTTACAGATAGATGGTTCAGATTTTGTAAATCCATGAAAAAATTGTATGAAAGAAAAGAAGAACGAAAGGACCCCCCACCCTTGGCATTGCCAATTAGTTGACTTGTTTGTAAACTGGACATAAATAAGTTTTTGAGGGTCAGACAGGGATGTAATCAAGGACCTTATTTATGTAACCGTCATCTTGAAACCAGAATGAGGCTTCATGGGCTAGTGTAGTGGCCACTGATATTAATCTATGTGTCAAATGGTCCGTAATACTGCATTTGGAATCCATTCCATGTTTTCATATTTGGAAAAACGAATAGCAAATGCAGAATCATAGATATTTCTACAGTTCAAACATAATTTTTAAAAAATTTTTCACTGTGACATATTCATGGATCTTGTAACAGCTATGGCAAAATTTACCATATGAAGATGTATATATGAGCATCTATACCTCCTCTTTATATATATATATATATATGTCTACTGGAGCTTTGTAGAAAGGCATAAAAGATACTGCTATTATTGAACCACCATTTAACCAGTGGCTGACACAATTTTGTAATACATGCTAAGCCTGAAGAGTCACAATGTATGTGAAAACATTCAACTCGCTATGTAAACTGTTCGACAGTTGTGAGTGTTTTATCGTTACTGCAACTCGTCAAAACTTTAGGACTGAAAAATAAAGTGAATAACTTTATGCTGTACTCGTCACATTCTCCGTTACTCGAGTACAGCTGTCGTCCTTGAGATGTTCATTTTACTGTTTGCGAGTCTGTATTACGCGTGCATGTGCATGATCCGAAACTATAGTAAGGCTGCCCGACGAAATGTCAGTTCGTCTCACAGGCTGACGTACATCACTTAGCGAGATCCTTCTCCAGAGCAAAATTTCACACGGTATCTTTTCAAACACGCCGTTTTCAATTTCCTCTGCGTGGTATAGATTTTTTTTAAAGTTTGGAAGCGACTAAACGGTTAAAATAAACATTTCAATAAATAAAGTCTAAAGAAAAACACTGTCAGGGACCTCACAGGAGACAAAAAGACCAGACGTGCTATTGGGTGCTAAGTTCGTTCAGGATCAGTCAATTAAACCTTGTAGAGTTGTAGAACATTCCAGCCCCCGACCCTCTCACATGCATGCAGGCGAACACACGCGCGCGCGCGCGCGCACACACACACACACACACACAGATATAGACACTTTCTCTGTTTTCCGTTTAAGAAAAGTTTGTGAATGGTGTGATAAAAGTTCGTGTAATTTGTGTTACGTGTAGTTGATATTCTTGCTGTGCACTAAATAGGCTGGGGCTGAAACAAATTCTTACAATCTACGCACTATTTGAACTATGTGTGTCCTTATTCACACGTGTCTTTTTTTTCTCTCTCTCTCACTCTCCTCCTCGTAATAATGGAGATCCAATACTGAGCGCATCGCATCAGTTAGTTGATGGTAGGGCTGTGCATGAAATACGAAGCTCGACATTGACCTTGAAGGGCTGTACATAGACTGTAACTGCGACCTAGCGTGTCGTTGTGAACTCATCCGCTTCCGGTGAATCTGCACACGTTCTTTTTATTCTTGATGAGTAGATTTAGCACGAACGTTCATGTTAGCTTCCTAGACAGTGTATGTGCAAGTACTCATGTATGTATACTTTTAGCATGTACCTATATGCGCTGGTTTATGTTTTCGGATGTTCTAACGGGTCAAAGACTCTTCTGTCGACTCTCTGGTCATTTCCGCTTGCTCACCGTTTCTGGGTCGCAAGAAACCCGGTCTTATGCGTATACGTGATTTATCTTCGAGCTTGTATTATTACTTGGTTATTGCAAATGTTGAGTTCATGGGACAAGGGATAATCGCTTGCACACCGCACATGTAACGCATCGGCAGGTCAAGGGAAAGAATCTTAATTTGTCCTTAATTTGGCAAGAGTTCTTTCCCCTCGCTAGGTAGCGCAGAAATCCTCATTTCCTTTCTACGGCGATTCCTGTATGCCATAAATATTCGCAATTTCTTCTTTTAGTTGCTATATTTATGAAACAACAGAACAAAAAGAGGTTTCATTTTTACTGAAACGCTGTGGTCAAGCTTTAAAAACATTTAAAAATAGCGACAACTTTACCTTTATGATATAAAGAACCTAAAATTAATAACCCTCCCCTACTCTCTAACACACGCACGCACGCAAGGGCAAGTAAACATTACAGACTAATCCACCTGTTTCAGGTGAGAAATGGCGGCCTTGATGTCAGTTGCAGCTGTGGTGCTGGTAGCTGTGACAGCGTTAGTGGTCATCATACTGCTTCCCGAGTCTCCAACTCCACTTACAACCTCCATTGATGCAGAATACGATTATATTATAGGTGAGAAACTAATGAATGGATCATTGGTGTTACGCGTCGTAAAGGAGTCGTGTTCTGTCACGACAAAGTGAGACCACACACGAGTTTGATCACCCATCAAAAGTTATTGGAGCTTGGAGCCACATCCACCATACTCGCCTAACCTTGCGCTGTCAGACTTCGACTTGTTTTGCTCGATTCAAAACTCCTTGCGGGTTATAACGCCTAATTCAGATGAGGCTCTAAATTAACACTTTGTTCAGATTTTCGCCGATAAAGACAGGTCCTTTTGCGAATGAGGACTTATGAATATAACTGAAAGATGGCAAAAGGGTATCGAACAAAACTGGCAATATATCATTGATTAATGTTCGTTCTTTATGTAAATAAATACTTTGAGAAAAACAGAGAAAAATACGTCATGAATTTTCCGACAACCTAATATAATAGATTATAATGTCACAGTGATGCTTTCAAACCGAAGCATGAAAATGAAAGGAGAAAAATCAAGTGGAATACCAGCCTTGCCAAACACAAGATTTTGTGTGCATTGCAGTGTACATTGTCACGTTTCAAGATTTGCAATTATATTATATATTTGTATAATTGCATACTGAATGAATACCAGGTCTGAGATACCGTCTGTTTGGCATGTGCTTCAGTGGGGGCGGGGTCAGCGGGCTGCGTGCTGGGCAGTCGGCTGTCCGAAGATGATGACGTGCGTGTCTTGCTGCTGGAGGCGGGGCCAGACGACCAGGGCATGGCAACCTTTTCCGTTCCTCTTTATGCCATGCCGGCTATGTGGACCAAAGACTTCAGCTGGGACTATTCTATTGAATCGCAGAACCACAGCCTAGAAGGCTATAAGCAAAAGGTGATTTTTTTTTGGGGGGGGGGGAACTACCAGAGAGGTGACACATGGACTGGAGAACGCATGGGGACACACACACACACACACACACACACACACGCACGCACATATTGCTGGTATGCATGTTTCTTTGTGTTAGGGCACATACTCATATACTATTTATGATCTGGTTTATTGAATTACATATTGAGTAACCTGTAAATTTATAAATAATCTCTAAATGGCCTATAAATGATATGACCGAGCAAACAATAACGTGAGAGAAAATTAGGTGTGAATGTATTAGCCGATACGAAGTTCTAAGTGGATACTTGTGTGTGTGTGTGTGTGTGCATGCATGCATGTTCGACATTATAAGAATTTTGCGTGAATATACAGATATAAATATATATCTGAATGTGTATGTATTCAATATAATATGAGATTTACATTGTATGTTACATGCATAATTGACTTGTGATTATTTCAATACCCCTATTAGGGTGAAGGAATATAATATCTTGCATCATGCATCTTTTGTCGACTCGAGCACATTTAGACAATTGCGAGAACGCACATGCACGTTTACACACACATGCATAAACAAATAAAATATTTGTTTTCAATGTATAGAAAAAAACGTTTGTCATGTAACAAAATCAAACATTTGGCTACCTTCTCTTTCCATAAAGAAAATGATATGGCCACGAGGAAAGGTTCTGGGCGGAAGTTCCAACCTCAATGGCATGATCTACATCCGGGGCAGTCGCCATGATTATGATAATTGGGCCAAGTCCGGCGCGGAAGGCTGGAGTTACCAGGATGTATTGCCCTACTTCTTGAAGTCGGAAGGCATACTCACTCCAGATTTGTTGGATTCGAGTAACTTTCTGAACAGATTTATGTTTTCAAAGCAAAAATCTTTGCAAGTTTATTAAAAAAAGCAAGAGAGAGAGAGAGAGAGAAAGAAAATCAAATAAACGAGAGAAAAGTTGGGAAAAAATTTGTGTAGGGGGATTTCAAATGCCTTCCATTTGGACTCATTTCATTTTCAGCAGTTGTTAAAAATAATGTTTTTTTCCCCTACTCTACCACACCTTCGGCATTCTTTCTTATCCCATGACAGTTTAGCGACAGAAGATAACTGTTACTACTATTAGGCAGGATATGGACTGCGCTGTCTTTGCAGAGTACCATGGGAGAGGAGGCCCTCTGAAGGTGGAAATTCCAGACACCACACAACTGGGACAAGAGATCTTACGTGCTGGAAAGGAGCTGGGGTACCCAGAGGTGGACCCCAATGGCGAGACTATGCTAGGTGAGACGATGTTCATTTAATATCGAGTCGGTTTAAAAAATTTGTTTAGTCTCTATATTAGAAGGATGAACCGATGGGCGATGAGGAAGAGAGAAACACTGTTTGTTTTTATTCGAACTTGAAAATATGTGTTTAAATGAGCAATATATCTCAATATATAGCAAATTTATCAACCACATAATCTGGGTATCGTAATTTTCTGGTCCGATTTACTCTGTCTTTCAGGTTTCAGCAAGGTGCAGGCGACCCAGAAGAACGGTGTCCGCTACAGCACGTCACGAGCCTTTTTGCACCCTGTCCTTGACCGCTCAAACTTGCATGTTGGGGTCAATATTCATGTCACTCGAGTGTTGATCGAGGACGGAGTGGCGAGAGTGGTGGAGTTTCGTCAGGGTGGGACCCTACGCACAGTGCGTGCCAAGAAAGAAGTGATTCTGTCTGCTGGTGCCATCGGGTCACCGCAGATCCTAATGTTGTCAGGAGTTGGTCCCAGAGATCATCTAGAGTCTCATGGAGTAGGTGCTTCTACCGTATTTAATTAGTTCTGTGCGATGATGTTGTTTGTAGCCATATCTATCAAGAACGGAAGAGGCTTTTCACCAAGATTATGATAAATTCTATCTTTCACTGGGCTTCTTCTAGTCATTAGAGAAAAACTACTAGCACCTGCTAGTCCCTTTACATCCCTAAATAAGCTCACCCCAAAAGCGACAGTCAGGTATGTGCAACATAGTCTACAACCCCTTTCTCATCAGTCATCATCCCTCTTTCATCTCACGTCGCTGTTCTCAGATCAAAGTTCACGCTGACCTACCCGTGGGTGATAACCTGCAGGATCACCTCTTTATGGACATTGGCATTAGCATCAACGATTCCATCGGTGTCACTGAGGAGAAGGCAAGCAGTCTCTGGGAGCTTGCCAAGTATTGGCTCTTGGGGAAAGGTAACACGTTTTTCAAAGAAAGTATATGGTAACTGCAGTTCTCAGCCATAATCTGGCTTACTGGAAAGAGCTTGTGTGTGTGTGTGTGTGCGCGCGCGTGCGCATTCGTGTCAGGAGGCTTTTCACATGAAGCTTCATACTGATGGTACTCTTACATTAAATACACTTCTGAACAGAAAATTCGCTCGTAACATTCCGGCCTCCCCCCACAAAACAACAACAAAACTGGTATTTTTTTCTGAGACCTTGTTTTTTTTATCTTCAGGAATCCTCAGCTCCACATACACCATAGAAGCTCTTGCTTTCATGGCCAGCAATGAGGAAAAAAGACAACTGGGATGGCCAGATGTCGAGCTCCATCTGTTTACCTCCCTTTCCATTCTTGCTCCCCACACTCTCACTGCGGAGGTAAGAAAAAGACATCCTTCCAATCAACCAAGCATCCAGACAGCCAACCAATCATCCAAACACCTACTCACCTCCACCCCGACTTCCCTTCCCTCTTCCCTCCTCACCCCCCAAAAATTCCCTTTGTGTGAACTGGCATTATTAAGTTTGCTGATGGGTTATTTTGTTATTTTAAGTGGAATATTTTTCCTTCTTGTATTTTATCAGACATATTTATTTTCGTATAATCTAATATCAGAATATAATTTAACGTAATTTCACTTTCTTTGCCGAGAAAGTTATTTTGTGGAATTTTTAACTGTTATTTATATTAATAAATAGTATATATGAGTGCGAAAATGTGACTGCCTGATTGACAATGAAGATCATGTGTACCAGAACAGCCTGTAACTGAATTTCTGTCAGGTTTTAGACGCGCCTTTAAATAACGGCACCCTTGGTGTTGTTCGTAGAACCTACAGCGACTGTATGGAAGAAAAACTAAAGTCGGACTGTCATGCTTATCCACGCTGCTGAACTCTCTCAGCGTGGGGTCAGTGCGCCTGCGCAGTGGGAATCCTCTCGACGACCCCGTCATTGACCCGCACTATTTAGAGAGGTCAGAAGACGTGGAGGTCATTCTCTATGGTAAGCGAGGCACGCCGCTGAGACAGATGATTCGTCCTTCTGTTCTTCCACGTTGCTGTTCCTCCCCATTCCATTTAAAAGACTGATAACTAAAACTACAGAAAGAGGATATTGTAAGAGCTCTAACATGTTTCGCCATGTTTCCAGTTTTACTTAAAAAAAAAAAGGGCGAATATTTATGTCACGCTCCTGAAAATGCATTGTTTTGATTCCTTTGCTTATAACTAGTTCATTAGTAGATATTTTAATACTGAAGTGCGATAATTATTAAAGATTGTAAAATACGGATTTAAGATATCTATGAACAGTTATTTTGGCAACATTTTATGTTTTAAAGGTCAAGTAAAACATTTTATCAGAATAGAGGGAACTGTTAAGTGTATATATATATATATGAGGTTTAAAATGATTTCAACGTCAGGTATAAAAGTTTGTAAGGAACTGATGAACACTTCCGCTTTACGCAAATTTGGAGCGGAACTGGCAGACAAACCGGTGAGCTCATGCGCGAAAACGTACGAGCTGGACTCTGACGACTACTGGCGCTGCGCTATTCGCTACTCCGTGCACACGACCTACCACCCTACTGGCACGTGCAAAATGGGTGACGTCGCTGACAACACCACGGTGGTCGACAGTCAGCTGAGGTAAAGGTTTCAGTCTCATCAAATCCTAGCTCGCAAGACACTATACTCCGGTTAGTCTGTGAAAACAAATTCTTCGTGATGCAGAACTAATTGCAGGACGCGCTTTACGTTATAGATGATGGCCCCTCTGTAAATATGATCGAGATATTCCGCATATTATTCACGATACAAAATAGAAAGCATGAACTATGAGGTATACCTATACTGTCCTATAGTGTATACTACTTTTTCGGGATTTATCATATGTTTTATGTACTCGCTGTGCAGATGAAGTATTAACCGACGTATTAAATAAAAATACTCCCGCCTTCTGTAGTGACGTCATGACCAATCATATCGGGACTTTGAGCAGGCCGCGGGGAAAAAAGGAGGAGTTACTTTGCCTGACTTCGAAGTGTGTCTAGCACGGACGTGTATAGGTGGACTGATGACTGTCTGCCGAGACCAACGGTTATCCTCTTGCAAAGTTCTTCGTTGTTAGTCTCGGCGAGGTTAAACCATGAATGTGACTAAGCCGGAAGCTTTGTGCACACCAGCCTCGTTCTAGAAGTTAACAGAAAAAGGTCGTCTGCAAGCAGTCCATTACAAGTTCGTGGTGTCCAGCACGGGGTGGGCAATGTTTTCTTTTTGCGGGCCGGTCTCAGAAATCGAAGCTAAAATACCAAAAACCCACGCCACACAACAAACCTAGTGATAATGGAGTGAGCAACAAATGAGTACACAATGGCGTTCACTTGAATTTATTGTGTAAAGTAAAGCTATTTGAATTTGCTCACAATAAAACCTTAAAACTAGCCTTTCCTTTGAAGGCAGCTGCCCCGGATGCTCTCTAGCATCTCCATCAAACATGTCAGCGGTATTGTTATCTCTGTACCTTGTCTGTGCTAGAATGTTTCGGACTGCCGATTTATATCGCTATTGATATTATCGATACTGATAAATTTCAATCAAATTAACCTAGATTGAATAAAAAAATGAAAACAAATGGACTTTACATTTTGGCAGACCGGCCTGTCCAAAGACGTCCACGGGCCGTACTTTGCCCACCCCTGATCTAGCAGCAGCACGTTCATTGACTGTAACGAGAAAATCACAGAGAAAAGATGAACATGGGGTTTGTGTTACTCCAGTTATGCAATTCCCTGAAAGACTTGAGAACGGACGAGTAATTAACAACTTGAGAGAACTACTTTCTATTTTTTTTCTTCCTTATGTTTTTTTTTCTATCATCGGACGTTTCTAAAAAATGTGTCCAGCTTGCCACTGGATACGACGCCCTTTTTCATCTCGGTGGCAGTTTCTTTTGACCGTGAGACATCGGTGTTGACGAAGAAAAATAATAATTGCCAAAGATGCATGGCATGGACTTACTCGACAAGAAGCTGTTTGCCCAAGCTCGACCCTCGTGGTACCACGTGACTTCTTTGGGCGGAGTGAGAGGCGGGGTTTCTTAAGGGATAATTCTCCGTTCACGGGGGCTCTTTCGTGACAGAATTTTGTAATGACTGTACCTTAGGCATCATAGAGACGTTTTCTAATACCATCCATCTGACCAATCCTTTTTCCACGAAATTCCACAAAGTAATTTGCCTAGTGTCTTCTCGCAGTGTGACATCTTGACCTGTCCTGTTGTGTTCAGGGTCAAAGGTATCAAAGGTGCATGGTGCTGGTTAGAATGATATGGTAACGGTGGTAGCAGGTCAGTGAGAGGGCAAGATAATAGTCGTTGTATGCATAAGTGGTAAGTCAGTGATAGGAATGTAACGCAGAAATGAAAACGTGTTAGGTGATCTGACATCTCAGGAAACAAGAAAGCGAACACGAAAGAGACTTTTACATGTGTAGGAAACCACTAAAGCGCGGACACGATGTGTAAATGTTGAACGCCAAGATTGTCGACATGTTGACAAGCCAGCGACAACCTAAGTAATTGAAGGGGGCTTGTGTGGCGGCTTTTAGAGAAGTATTATTGAGGTAGACGGCGTGTGTGTGTGTGTGTGAGAGAGAGAGAGAGAGATCATCTCTGGAGGACGTAGATATAAAGTGACAGTCGTTTCTCCAGGGCAAAATAGAGAACTCAAGGAGAAGTGTCTTGTTTCTGGTTATGAGGCCTGGGTTTGGACAAAGCTTTACAACTTTGGAAGCAAGACCTTTGTCCTTGAGTTTCCTTTGTTGCCCCAGGGCAACTATTTACCCTCACTTCATAAGTACGACTCCTGGAAGTTTATAACTTCTGGTAACATTGGTAGATCATGAAACAGCACATTAAAATTTATATACATGTACGCTCTCTTACGCTAGATGCTTGCTTGAGACATTCATCAAAGCGAACACGCAGGTATTACCGACAACTTGCTCTTTTCTCAGGTGAGAGATGGCGGGCTTGATGTCACTTGCAGTTGTCACGCTAAGCTAACAACATTCGTCAATTATATTTAACATGTGACTGCAATGCCTGAAAAGATTTTGCAAATAAAATTGGACAGTGGACAGAAAACCCGGTACAATGTTTTGTGGAGGAAGCGCAGTAGGCCATGTTAATCAAGACAGTAGAGAAGTAAATTTGAACGTCTATGTGTTCGGCACTGCTCAGCTCTTAGCGTTGAACATGGCACAAGACGAAATGGCGATTGATTGGCTTTTAATCGGAATTTTAAAAAATGGTCCGTCACTTTTCTCATGAATTGGCAGTTTGATACCTTGACCTGTCCTGCTGTGTTCAGGGCCAAGGGTATCGTGGCCTGCGGGTGGTGGACGCCTCCATCATGCTCACCATTGTCTCTGGCAACACAAACGCCCCTGTCATCATGATCGCGGAAAAGGCCGCCGACCTCATCCGGGGCCTCTCTACCGTGTGACGTCAGCAACGCACCATGTGGAAAAGACACTTTGAGACTGCATGCATAGACTTCCTTCAGTGTCTATGAGCCATGCAACCATCCATTCGTGGAAATGTTGAAGGGGACATGTTAAAAACGTTATACAGTAAACCTCGTGGTCTTTCTTCCACTTGCCATGTTGCACGAGGAAGGCAGTGTCATTGCAGTTAATACTTACACAGCTTAATCATTTTTTCCCCCGCAACAAAAAATTCCAGATTTTTATGTTCCCGGACCCTTCGAAAAGTAAAACCTTATTTTCCCCACAACTTTATCTTCAACGGAATACGCTATATACAATCATATCATGGTTTTAGTGCAATTTTTAAATACCAGAAGTATTTTACAGATCCAAAGAATGAGACAAAAGGTGGAGCATTCATTTAGAAAATGAAACCAGTGCACAGAAAAACATCGTTCTTTCCGGTCCTAAAGCTTATTCTTTATAGAAACTAGTTTTCCTTTATTTAGGCCTTTTATAATCCACTGTAACAGAAAGTGGAATATTGTGCAAATTACAAAAAGTACGAAAGCAAATGACATTAAAAAAAAAACTTTGGGTAACGTTTTCAAGGCTTCAAAAATCATCAAAATCTCAAAGGCCTATTCTTATAAGTCTTCAACACCAGCAGTGTAAATGACTTATTCTTGTCTAGTATATCCTTCGCTGATCTGTTAAAACCATTCGTATTTTAGTGTTTTACTAATTTTTGAATTATTCTGTACTTTGTCTATAGGTTAGATGTGTATCACAAGTACAAAGAGGTTAATCTTATCTAATCGTGGCACGTCTGTAAAAGAGTGTGAAGTGTTAGAACTTGTTTATAAACGGTATGTTAATAAAGGAATATCATGTCCTTAATCCTGTTTGAGTAGAATGTCCATAAAACATGGCGAGTGACGTATGATTCGGCGGGACGTGTTCTGTTTTGTTGTCGTTACCTCACGAACCTGATCACGTGTCTACAAAATTAACCCCTAACCCCTCCTATAAATGCTTCAGCAGTGAAAACATATCGCAATATAGAATAAATATATTTAGCTTTTGGCGCTGTAATTTTACCATTTTTTCATAGGAATAAAAAGGAAAGTATTCCGTGGAAAGCACTGAGACATATCGGGCTGAGGTTGACCCACGTTGATGTTTCTAACGCGAGTTTAGGTTCCAGACGCGAAATGGCATGCACAAACGTGTCGGTGTTGGCGCCGTCGTCGCATGGTAAGGAAGGGAACAGAGCCAAGTGTTTTCTTGCTGGTTGTTTTGTTGTTGTTGTTGTTGTTGTTCAGTCTGCGCGCGAGTGACTGTAGGGCTGAAACAAAGCAGCAACCACCTGTCTGACACCGGGTCGCAACTTGAGACTAAGATGGCTGAGTTAAGGACCAGACAACATCTCGGCCTTGAACTGCAGGGGTTAACGACCACCAGTGCTGTGAGAATGGCTTTCTGCGGATAACGATAAGACTGAGAAAGAATGCGAGTCTCATGCATCGAAGCGTTTGAGACTGACATCTACACGTCACTGCCTCAGGAGAGGACCTGGTGACATGCTGACAGTCAAAACAGGGAATTTACTAATGTGACCAATATGGCGTTTCCCTTACATGGTTACTCGTGGATGGGCCAGTCGTGCAAGAAACGCAGCACCAGAGAGCTACTATGAAGACAGATCTGGTTTATTCTATCTCCATAACAAAGATGCTACAATATTTATTGGTCAGTTCAAAGCCTTACTTGCGCAAATCCTTAGAAAAAATTAATAGAAGAATCAAGAAAGACTGACGACTCGGCGACTTTCTCTCTCTCTTTTCGAATGAAACGCCGTGTGCATCGGAAACTGCCAACGCCGACTACTCAGTCTTCTATCCATTGAACTATAGAAAACTGCCAACCGGCCCAACCCCCTCCCCCTTTTACTATAAGGTCCCCCACTCACCTTCTCTACATGCGCTCACGAGTCGAGCAACCCGGCCTTGACCAGGAGTGAACTTTAACCTTGGCGCTCGCCACCAGCAGGCGTTCGAGTTCAAGCGTACGTTTCTTGTGCGTGTGTATGCGTGCAACGGCCGTGTGTGTATAAGCGTGCACGAGTGCACGTGCGAGTGTGCATGTGTTGGTTAGCATTTCCCCCCCCCCAAAAAAAAAAAAACAACACACCTTTCACATCCCGTTCTATCTGACCGAGGAACTATACGCCCCCTCCCCCAAACACACAGGAGTAGGAGGGGGTAAAAGTGACATGCTGTTGGATGTGACACCTAGCTCATTTTGACAACCGTAAACATACCTGCAGTAAACACACCACCGAGACGCATATATCAATGTTGTGTATCAAACGCCTAACTAGTTTCTTCGTGTGTAGCCAGCGCATGCGTAGTGTGTACACGCCACACACTAAAACGCAGAAAACATCTTCACGGCACGGTTCAGACCGTTCAGTGACTCTCGTGATGTGCTCTCAGCTTTTTGTAGAGACGGGCAGTGCACACGAGAGACGATTTCCCAAGGGACAGCAGGTGTGAGATTGAGGGTAGGCTACTGGCCGATGAAGAAAGCACATTTCTAGGATGGACACGATGAACTGCTTGCTAGTCAGGTCTCAGCCTTTCATTTACTGAGGATCTGTACTGCTGTAGTGCTGTTCTGCACACAAAAGATTTCAAGTGCCCAGTGAGACGGAACCAGTATCCTGTAGACTGTGACACAGCTACTAAATAAAACCACAGCGTAAATTTTCCTGTTGGGAAGTGCTTTCAGCATATAAGGTTGGTGAGCCCATTGAGCACGTGGTGAGAATATTTTTTGATTATTTTATAGTAACAAACTGACCTTCGTGGTGGCGGATGATGAGAGTCGCGTTTATAGTATCAGTAGTAATAGCAATAACACGAATAATGGTAAACTTTACAATTTTAGAGATGAAGTGCAGGTAACAGCATGTTCTTGTGGAGTCTCTGCCCGTTTGTTGGCGGGTAAATTGTTCACGTATGCGTTCGTGTGTCTTGCTTTTGCCTATATATATATATGTGTGTGTGTGTGTGTGTGTGCGTGCGTGTGATCAAGGAGGAAACAACAGAAAAAACAATGCACAGATGTAACTCACATGCTTATCACCCACTCTATTTTTAGAACTATGGCGGCCTTGTTGTCAATAACAGTCGTGTTAGCGGTTGTAGCTGCCCTGGTGGTCCTAAGACTGCTGCCTGAGTCTCCAACACCGCTTACAGCATCCATCGATGCAGAATACGACTATATTATAGGTGAGATAAAATTAACTTGTGTTTATAACAAAAAGTATTTTAAAGCTGCGAAATTTCATGGCGGCGGAGGATATGTCCTTTTTAAATGACCATTCATCTTCCTTGACCAAGCTCGGATGAGGGTCATAAGCACAGTAACATAATGCGTGTAATTCATTATAATTATACGTCACCTTGTTGCTTTATTTGATTAAAATATGCTTCCACCAGGAAGGAGTAAGCGGTAGTGATCGTAATCTTGTCCTCTAGATTTGATTTAAGTAATCAGAAGGATCGTCCTGTAGCGTCTTGTCTGGACGGACAGTGTTCTCATTCCAATTGCACCTTAGGTAGTCTGTACTTGTCTCTTTACGCGATATACGGAGGATAGTCACTGCAATAAAACATACAGTGAGTCAAATTATCGGCGACACTGCTTTCGCAAAGGACCTTGTAAATTTGTTTTAAACAGTTCTCGTTTGGCAAAAACTGGTACTGACTACAGTTCTAAAAAATTAGTAAAAGGTTTTTTTTATATTAAAATGACAGGTTTTATCTAATATATAAAGTCCCACTTTCTAGTTGTGACCATCGAAACTCACGTTTCCAAAATTATATTCATCTCTTTTCAAAAAGAATGTGAAATGTGACATTTCAGTGATGACGTATAAAAAGTAACGGCGACTGAGCGATCGGAGGCTAGCTATCCTCAACGCATGTTTTGATGACGTTACATGAAACATCATAATAATGTAAGGTTAATGGAGGCAGTGTATAGTGTCTTCAGCTTGGTGCTTTGTTCTAATGGCAGTGACTGAAATCGGGATCTGACGCCCTCTGTTTTAGTGGGGGCGGGGTCAGCGGGCTGTGTGCTGGCCAGTCGTTTGTCGGAAGATGCCGACGTGCGTGTCTTGCTGCTGGAGGCGGGGCCAGACGACCAGGGCGTGGCATCTTTGTCCGTCCCCTACTATGGGCTGTCCGTCATTTGGACCAAAGATTTCAGCTGGGACTATTTTACCGAATCTCAGAGTCCCGTCTTACAAAGCTATAAAGAACAGGTGACTGCTATCCAAATACGAAAGAAAACATTCAGAAAACCTTAATAGCCATTTCATGTATTCAAGTAAAAAGACAGCGAAAGGCTACACATTATTGAAAATACATGGAAATATCCGCACTCGCTTACATTTCACTAATTCACTTCACCTACTAATACACTATTGTTTATTCGAGTGCATATCGTCCTGACATCTTTTGTTTGCTTAGAGATATGTCATGTTATTAATTTTTATTTTGCAAAGAAAATGTCGTGGCCCCGAGGAAAAGTTCTAGGTGGAAGTTCTAACCTCAATGCTATGATCTACATCCGGGGAAGTCGCCATGACTACGACAAGTGGGCCAAGTCCGGCGCAGAAGGCTGGAGTTACCAGGATGTGCTGCCCTATTTTCTCAAATCAGAAGACATTCTTGTTCCAGAATTGCAACAGTCCAGTATGTTGTCGCCCAGCGCTGTCAGCACATTTTCTATTTTGTTTTATTAAAAGACGCAAATCATTTCTGTTTATTGGAAAGACCAGAATTTAAGGGAAATAGCAAGCACATAACAAAAGCACGATATTTTGATCCCACTAACAACATATCTCTCACTTTATTTTTCTACTTTCTTTACTAAACATTTCTGATGTGTATACAGGAAATTATAGCTATAAAATAATTATCTACAAAAGTTGCTATCCTTGAACAGGTAAGAAAGGACGGTTGTATTCTTTCAGAGTATCACGGGAGAGGGGGCCCACTGAAGGTGGAGAATCCAGAAACAACACAACTAGGGCAAGAGGTGTTACGTGCTGGGAAGGAACTTGGGTTCCCTGAGGTGGACCCAAATGGGGAGACGATGTTAGGTGAGATGACATTATCTAATAAAGTGGCTAATTATCTGATGATCTAAAGACTTTGTCAGAATGGACCCTGATCTGATTTAAAAATGTTTAAATAAGCTTAAATATTTCAAGCGGTAAAGCTGAAAGTTGTTAAAGTACTCCTCAGAATGACCAGTTAACATTTAAAGTGACCTATATAAAGGGATGTCTTTTCAGGTTTCAGCAAGGTACAGGCGACCCAGAAGAACGGTGTCCGCTACAGCACGTCACGAGCCTTTTTGCATCCTGTCCTTGACCGCTCAAATTTGCATGTTGGGGTCAATGCTCACGTCACTCGAGTGTTGATCGAGGACAAAGTGGCGAGAGGTGTGGAGTTTCGTCAGGGTGGGACCCTACGCACAGTGCGTGCCAAGAAAGAAGTGATTCTGTCTGCTGGTGCCATCGGGTCCCCACAGATCCTAATGTTGTCCGGAGTTGGTCCTAAAGACCATCTGGAGTCTCACGGTGTAAGTTATTATAGTGACTGTAATAAGCACCATCAACATCTTGTCAGTCGCTCCCTTCTGTAATCCTCTTCCTCCTACATAGGAAGTACTGCCGCACGCTGTACAACCTCCAGATCACCGTTCATATATGTCTATATCTGTATTACCAGTTATCGCGACATGACGCACAACTATATAAGTAAGTTAAATACTGTTCAGCTCTATTAACTGTCCCCAGATCAAAGTTCATGCTGACCTTCCAGTAGGCGATAACTTGCAAGACCACCTCATTATGGACATCGCCATTAGTGTCAACGACTCCATTGGCGCCACTGAAGAGAAAGCAGCCAGCTTATGGCAACGGGCAAAATACTGGCTCTTCGGCAAAGGTATTTCTAGATTATTATGTTTGTCTGGGACTGGTGATCCTTAGTCTTCTAAAGACTTTTGTGCTCGACGTAGTGGCAGCCTGAGGTTTATAATTCTGTGATTAGAAAGTTAAACATTTACTAGGAGATAAACATAAACATTTTTTGAGCTAAAATTATTGTACTTCTGTTCCTGAGAATGGTAGTATTGTCACTGTCACGTCACTTCCCTTTAAGCCCAACCCGATTGCTGAGCAAAAATCGCTGGAAACAGAGCACAAAGTATCACAAAAACATGTTCCGGTGGTCTTTGATGACAGAGAGGCATGGAAGATTTTATATTAATATTTTTCTCTAAAGCACACCTGGATTTGTCGAGAAAACAGGAAGTGACGAAATGAACGTATTTCTAAAAATAGCACCGTTTGCACTAGCAAGAGAAAAGATGCAATCCTCGGTAAAAGAAAACTGACCAGGACACATTGTGCTGTTGCTGAATGTTCTCTTCGACACTCAGAGGGAGTTAGTTTGTACTCATGAAGGAAATCCTAAAAATAATGGCAGCAAACGCCAGTGGATTCACTTTGTTCAAACGTCCGTGCGAACTTGGTCCCCACACCTGACTCATGAATTTACTCAAAACATTTCAAAATCCATTGTTATCCAGTCACTTATACAGTACTAGCAAGTCTTGGACTTTCAATAAACCGAAGAAATCTTATTCCTACAGCAGTGCTTACTATACAAAAGCACGAGATGTTAAAACCAACTACGACTGCTGGTAGATCAAACATCAGATATGCAACATCGACGGTTTCTACACCGGATCTGGTCTACAAGTTACATCGTGTGACAGTCACAAACACATCATCATCAGTCTATCTTTGTCCAGCATAATGCTAAAAACAACTGACAGTGTGAGGGCACCATTGATGTGCGTGATCGAAAAACAAAACAAAAAAGGAGAAAAAAAGAGAATTAAGGGTGATAAACATATTATAAGGATCTTAAACGGAAACACGTGCGATCGAGTATCAGTAAGTAAATAGAAAATTTTGCATGCAGCTAAATGAGGAAGAAATAAGTTTTTACATAAACATGTTTCAAACTATCATTATATTTTTATTGTAAAACAATCCTCATCAGCAGTCAGTTGTAACTATTGTTGGCCATTAAATTTTGATCTGATTGACTTACCAGTCTGTTGAATGAATTCAGTTTGGACCATTTAACTATTTTTTAACTGCATTCGAAGCTTCTAAATAAAGTTCCAATCTGTAGGACTGTATTCCAAATTCAGCTGTTTCATTTCTTGGGCGAACAAAATAGCTTCTTGAACACGACAACCTGAGCGATGTTTCTTCATTTCACTCGAAGACATGCAAACTCTTGTTCTAAAATCCTTCGATCACGTGAGAGAACTCTTCAGTAGAGGAGAGTAATTTTTCCCGCCTTCCTAGTTGCAGGTGAGAATGCCGATGTTTGAAGGCTTATACCTTTAAAATTAAGGATCATTATGTACTCATATTTTGGGAATTATTATTTTAAAACGAGCTTAACCCAATCATAAAGAAATAATGTTGCGGTCGGCTTGACCTTTAAAAATCCGTTGTGTGCATCATCACACCACCATCAATAGTGCTCAGTTTGTCGTTCCTGTGTGTAGTTGTGACACGTGTCTGTGTTTTTTTTTCTCAGGAATCCTTAGTTCTGCGTACCTTGTAGAGACCCTCTCCTTCCAGGCCAGCAATGAAGAGAGGAGACGAGTGGGATGGCCAGATGTTCAGCTGCATCTACTTTCATCATTTGTTATTTTATCTCCTAAAACATACACAACAGAGGTGAAATAAGTTTCTTTCTGACCGTACCTTTCTACTTGAAAACTCGTACTGCCACGTTATTAGATTTGTAACATTTCCCGACAATACCTGCTTTAAATTGTTTTATTACCATAAAGAATTTAATCATCGATGTAGGGTTGTTAAAGCTATGCTTTAGACTATGAAGTTTAAAGATGCGTGTAATTTAGCTGTTATTCATGAGGCGAATTATGATTGATTACATTTTTAATCCATTGGTTTGATTTCATCATCAAGAGGTATATGTTGCGGACTGGTTTAACGTTAACTTTAACAGAAATGTTGACCGAGGTCTTACAATGACCGAACTCATCTGCCACTGAATTACAGTTGTATTTTATTCAAACCGGACGGGCAATATATTTTGCGGTTTTTTTTGCACAGGGTTTTCAGCGTATGTCTGCTAGAACTACGGGAGATGGAATAACATGTCTCTCTACTCTGCTGAACTCTCTTAGTGTCGGGTCAGTGCGCCTGCGCAGTGGAAATCCTCTAGATGACCCCGTCATTGACCCACGCTATTTAGAGAGGCCAGAGGATGTGGAGGTCGTTCTTTATGGTAAGCAGGGGACACAGCTGGAACTGAGTGTCCAACTGCCAATCCTTCATTCTTTTTATTCGTCCTTCCTTTATTTTGTTGACTTCATTTTTCCCGTTGATTCTTCTTTCTTTCCTTTTGTTGTCGACAACATGCCTTTACAAAGTTTTTCATTTAGCCTCCATTCTCCTTTGTTCTCCTTCACAAAGAAAACTATAAATATATGTATTTGTTTACGTTTGAACGCAAGGGTTTTACATATCACAGATTTTCTTTTATAGCTATGTATAACAATTTTAGTCTATGATAAATATCACTAGTAATCCTATGCAGTCGCAGTAGCTGGCTCCAAGCATCAATTGTAATAAATTTTATGTTTAGTTGACAGTCAGGTAAACGTCTTATAAAATATTAGAAGTTAGAGCTAACCAGGGGTTAACATTGAGGAAGCGCGTATGTGCACCTGACCACTTACAAAAAAAAACCACGTAAAATGCCCATATAGAAGACTTACAACTCAGTATTCTGAACTTCGATGACATCAAAGTGTTACATAAGAACTAAAATTCACGTTTAACTATCAAACACATGTTTCAGGTGTTAAAGCGTGTAAGCAGCTGATGCAGGCACCCGCTCTACGGAGACTTGGAGCGAAGCTGGCAGACAAACCGGTGAGCGAATGCGCGGAAAAGCACGCGCTGGACTCGGACGATTACTGGCGCTGCGCCATTCGCCACTCCGTCCACACGTGCTTTCACCCCACCGGCACGTGCAAAATGGGCGCCGTCACTGACAACACCACGGTGGTCGACAGTCAGCTGCGGTGAGCTGCTTAAGGGACGCGCTTCTGTAAATGACTCACGTCACTGTGACGTATTAAATCTAAATTTTTAATTGCTTTAAAACTTACCGGATTAACGATTTTTCCTTCGCGATATGAGTTGGAACGGGTGGAGGGGATGGGAAAGTGGCTTTATCCACTGAGACCTTGACACCATGAACTGTCATTTGTGTGTTCAGGGTCAAGGGTATCCGCGGGCTGCGAGTGGTAGACGCCTCCATCATGCCCACCATCGTCTCCGGCAATACGAATGCCCCCGTCATCATGATCGCGGAAAAGGCCGCAGACATCATCCGGGACCGCTCCACCGTGTGATGTCAGCAGATCATGTGAATAACGACACCTAAGGATTGAAGTCGCTTGAACCTAACATTTTTTTTTTTGGTATTAAACGTTTTGAGGTATTTAGCTATCCAGATATTCATTCGTTGTAAGGTTTAAGGAAACAGTTCGCCAAGCAACCCGTACTTTTTAGAAACTTAATGTAGTAAATCTTGTGGTCTTTCTTTCACATGTGAGGGTGAACGATGGTTATTTATACCTATACCTCTTAATTGTTTTTAGAACAAAATACCAGAATTTCATGTGTCTTGACTCTTTGATAAATTAAATTTTGTCACCAGAAGCTTGCAGGTATATCTGCAAAAGAAAGAATAAAAAAAATTAGATAATAATTTTAGTGCATTTTTAAAATCAAAATTATTCTAGAGAACCAAGGGTGAGGCAAACGGCGGAGAATTCATTCAACAAATGCAGTGCAAAATATTGTTTTGACGGGTTGAGCATGATCTGCTTGCAGACAAATTTCCTCGTTAACGTTGTCACGAAAGAACGTGGAATGTGGGAAGGGAAGACAGTCCGTTAATCAAGGGGCGTATAGCGCCCGCTCTGGTTCCCGTAACCCAACTCTTTAGTACCTGCGGACGCTGGTCAGCCCAGGTGAGGGAGGGTGTAGCGCCAGCTCTGGTTCCCGTAACCCAACTCTTTAGTACCCGCGGACGCTGGTCAGCCCAGGTGAGGGAGGGTGTAGCGCCTCTCTGATTTCGGCAAGTCCACTCCTTGGCAATTGTTAATCGGACGAGGGTTGTGAATTCAGGTAGGGATAGATTCCAGAGGCTGGGTAGGGGACTGTCATTGTCTCGCACTAGCGGTGATGCATGATTGGCTGTATTTAAGTGGACAAATGAATTATGAGCGTGGTTGTGAGTGTGACTGACCAATCGTGTGCTACGCTATTGTCGAAACCGGCAATTTAACTTTGTGTGGAACCCAGAATCGGGGCTTCGCCACCAAACTCTCGAAGTGATCGCATCAACGCGAGAGAGAAAGACTTTGAGTAAAGTCAGCTAGTACCTGTCTACGACCATCAGGCACGAGACGTGGTAAAAGGGACTTGTGAAGAGGTGTGCAGCCCACTCTTAAAACAGAGTGTCAAGGAGAGTAACCTCTATCCCTGCAGTCGCCGTGCAACTCTCGGCAGGGGGATAAGTTACTCTGGTCACAAGCTAGGCGCTGGTCTCATCGGTGGAAGCGTCAGGCCTACTGGTGACAGGGAAGGGAGTGCACACCCGTGCAAGGGGACGGTACGCGTGAGCGCTCGTTCCAACTCCTTTCAAGTCGTCGAGTGCGAGGTTCCAGACAGCGAAGACAACGGCCAACCGGCCACCATCTCTTCTGCGTCGTGGTGCCAGACAGAGCCACTCAAGACAACGAAGACAACGGCCAACCGGCCACCGTCTCTTCTGCGTCGTGGTGCCAGACAGAGCCACTCAAGACAACGAAGACAACGGCCAACCGGCCACCATCTCTTCGGCGTCGTGGTGCCAGACAGAGCCACTCAAGACAACGAAGACAACGGCCAGGCGGCCACCGTCTCTTCTACGTCGTGGTGCCAGAGAGAGCCACTCAAGACAACGAAGACAACGGCCAGCGGCCACCGTCTCTTCTGCGTCGTGGTGCCAGGGAGAGCCGCCCGAGACAAGGAGGACAAGGGCTAATCAATCGCCATCCCCTCTACGTTGCATCGGGAGGGCCCCCGTGTAACAAAGACTATCGTTCATACCAACGGACCATTCTATTCCACGCGGCAACAGCAAGGCTAAGTGGCGTATGAATGTGTGATGTATAGAGCGAGTGAATGTGTACGGGAACGAGTGAAGAGAATGATGTGTATGTAGTTAAAGATAGGGTTTCTATGACTCACTAGTTATTTGGATCAGCAATAGGAAGTTAGAATTAACGGGACGCCTTAGACTATTAGCCAGGATACAGAATTTACATTTCTTACATTGTTTATTATCAACATATTGGTGTAACTCTCGGCAGTCTTTATTATTAATAATTAACGTGTTCCACTAAATTGCGTTGTGTTTGTTTATTGGGGTGTGCGCTGGGGGCTCGAGTCAAGTGTGATGTTTCTTGTTAATTAGCAATTTAGTGGAAGTGCATCGCGCACAAGTTATGTCGGCGTGGATGACGGAGTCGTCGAGAGTGTAGTTAAGGTTTTAACTACGAGTCTCCGTCTATCACACGTACCTAATGCCCCTTAGGTTACGACAAACGTCCAAAACGAGGCCGAAGCAAAATTTCGCTACCGTCAAGAAGAAAAGACTAATGTTTTTGTTGTTGACGGAGGTATAAAAGCTAAATGCCTTTTAGTCTGTTGTGTTTTAAGTTTATTGGCCTTAATTCGAGGAAAGTGAAGGTCGAAAACTTTTTTCAAAAAGTAAAAAATGCATTGGAAGGCTGTTACTGAATTCGGTCGCGGTTTGTGATGTTAAGCTGCTAAATAGTTCGCTGAGGTGTGACAGCCTACAAATTTGGGCGAGGCTAAGAGTTGGTTTCGGCAGACAGCCAACAGTCCGTTAGTTGAGGCCCGTTATTCTTAATAGAAACTAGTTCTTCTTTATTCAAACTCTTAGTGTTCCACTTTAACAGCATTTAGAATGTTGCCCAAGTGCCAAAGTATGACTTGAATGTAGGCATTATTTTAAACCAACTCTTTTCAAACTTTACAAGACAGCAAATATTCATTCTTCTTTGTTCTCAGCATATGACCATCTGCAGTTAACACCATTAGTCCATTGTATACTTGTGTAATATAACTATTATTTCACGCCTATCTAACTTTAACAAAACATATTCATTACCAATATGCTCGATGCATCACCGTTATATGGTGTCTTACTTTTATATGAAGTTAGTATTTTATTCATTGCGAAGAATTTTATTCTGACATTTACTTTCTTAATTCTTTAATATTTTACGTTCTGTATATCTTGAGTATGTATATTTTGATATATTTACACGACTTATAATAATAAAGTGTTTTATTTTTGACTTAAGGTAAGAGGTTACAAATATCAGTCTGAAGTGTTTATTCCTATCTCGATAAAGGTAATCTATTGCTAATTTGTTATTTTAAACATCCTTCTTATAAAGAGTATTATTACTCTCTGATTAATCTACACTTTGTCAGTATGTGCCTATAAAGTACTGTCAAGTGCAAAGATCCTGTCTATAGCCGGTATCTCAATAAAGGAATTTAAAGACCTTAAACATGTCTGATTGGCATGTCCATAAAATATGGCGATTGACGTTTGCTTTGACTGGACGAGTTCAGTTTTGTTGATGTCATCGCAGGAACCTAATCATGTGTCTACAAAATTTACCCCTCATATGAATGCCTCGTCACTGACAATATTTGCATGTTGTAGCATAGCCATTTTGTATTCATGGAAGTAAAAACAAGTGTTCTTTGAAAAGCAGTCAGGAATATAGTGCTTCTGTCATGCTCCATTTTTTGTAGTTGCCTGTTGGACACAAGGCCGTGTTTGTTAAAAATGTCGAGGACAAAGAAGAGACGGAGTTTCACAATTAACTGGATTGCAAATTGATTACAAAAGATAATATTGTACAGTTGGTATGTCCAATATGAGGAAACGTACTGAATAATCAGTCTAATAAAACCATTATTGTCTAACATATAATGCCAGACCTAATCGCTCACACATAGCTTTCTCCCTCTTTCTCGCTCACACACTTCTCCTCTTCAGTCTACTCTTTACTTTAAAAGTAAAATCCACTGAGCCAAAAAGAACAAAAAAACACTGCTCAAAATTTTTTTAAATAGAAATGTTAGATAATATTTTACTAGGGAGAGTAATGGTACAGCATATTAGAAGCTTGTAAAGAGGACATGTTGTTGAGTGTGACATGCAGATAACAGTGAAGAATTTTACAGTCACAAGTACACAGCCGTGATGAGAATATCAAAATTGTATAGCAAACACCACATGAAACAGATCTGCAGACAACCCACTTTCTTCGGTTGTAGCAAGTGCATGCGCAACACAAGACAATTTATGTGAGATCCTCTTCACCGCAGTCTGCCGAAGTTACAACGTTCGTTCATATACTTTCAGCTTTCGCGTGGTGCAAGAGAAAATTTCAAAGAGAAGAAATTATAGGGTAAACTACTGACCGATGAAGGAAGTGGGCGTAAACCTCTGGGAGATGTGGATGAACTTTTAACCGCTAGTGAGGACGAACGCACTGCTCTAGTTGAAGATATTGTACCACGTCAAAGGGACCACATAACAGCAAAAACAATACTTTACGTGCCAGGTGAGATATAGCAGTTTGGTATCTCGTGCATTCTAAAAAAAGAAAACAGAAAAAACAAAAAACCCACAACCAAATGCTTATCTGGCTCAACCCGAGCTTTAGTTCTGAAGGGGGATGGGGGTTGCTGCGGTACTATAATCTGACGCAATTTTTGTATTTTGGTTTTTTGACATATTTGGCGCGTGAGGGAAGAGGCAAGGACTGTTAGAGAGGAACTGAAAGACAGGAAGAAAAAAGCAGAGGAGCAAAAAGACAGAGGAGCTGTCACCAAGAACATTCATGTATTAGAAATCCGTTGTGCAAACCGAGTGATCGTTATCTAAAGGAAACCGTTGTGTGAACGGAGAACATTCATCCGCTAAAAGACCGTGGTGTAAATGGAGTGACATTCTTCTGTTGGTAATCCGTTGTGAAAACGGAGTGATAGTATCTAAAGGAAACCGTTGTGTGACCGTGGTGTAAATGGAGCAACCTTCATCCGTAGTCCTTTTCTGTAGAGGGGTGATATTTTAGGGTTCGGACGGGGAGGGGTGGCACTGGGCAGTGGTGGGCGTCCTCTTTTGTCCACGATCCATTGTTTTCTTTGTTTTCTCCCTTGTTTCTCTTACATTTTTTTTTATTAAACCATAAACGTGTATTTGTATTGTTTTCTCGTGTGCGTGTCGTTTTTTTTGCACTGGGGAGCGATTGGATTCGTCGCTATACGCGACAACTGGTGGAGATGCGGGGTAGTTACCCACTACCCTAATGCCCGCTCCTCAGTGCTGTCTTGTCCTGTAACTGCATTGTGTTGTTTCGTCCATAGGTTTGGAAGAGTGCGAGCTGTGTCCGACCCTGCTTGCTGCGGGCAGTTGGCTTGTAGAGCCGTGTCTAGATAGTAGGGCGGAACTAACTGTCCACTCACACACTCCCCTCGTCGCTTGACGTAATCCTGTGGGTTTTTAACAGTGGTTGCTCGTCGGTTACGCCAGGCGGGGGGAGGGGCTTATTCATCGACAGGCGGATTTTTATCGCCTCTGTATGTCGCGGTCAGGATCACCTGTGTCAGCGCGCACTCGAGCGAGTGCGAGGGCGACCCGGTATGGCGGAGAGCGACTCGGAGGGCGAGAGGCAGCCGATCGAGACCTCTGACTGATGGCGCGCTGCATTCTCCTCTCAGGCGAGTGGTACGGCTACCTCATAGGCGAAGGCGATATAGGTCTGGGGTCCGCTACCGAAAAATATGTTCAGGTGGGCGTGAGGGCAGGGTGAGTGGTAAGGACTTGTTAGATTTCGTGAGGGAGGAGAGAGAAAGAGAGAGGGAGGAGACAGAAAGAAAGAGAATGTGATAGGCAGGAGAGGATTAGGAGGGATGAGCGAAATCATAAACTGGAAATGGCTAAGCTTAGAAATGAGGGAGCGGGTCAACAGAGAGCAGCGATTGACTTCGAGGTGATGAAACTCAAGATGCCTTTGTACGAAGATGAGGAAGATTTAGAGGCATACTTGGGTTACTACTTACTTCGAAAGGAGTGCCAGAATGCAGAATTGGAGTAAGGACACGTGGGCGGCGAGACTTGGCAATCTATTGAAAGGAAAAGGGAGAGATGTGTATGTGAGCCTCAGCGACGAAGACGCCAGCGACTATGACGGGCTGAAGAGCGCGCTACTCGTCAGCTTGCAGCTCACAGCGGACACCTACAGGAGGAAGTCCCGATCAGCCAGAAGAGAGAGCGCCGAGACGTTCCAGGTGTATGTAGCGCGTACGCGACAACCTTCAAACATAAAAACTGGTAACTTTTTTCAACTTAATCGTAAGGAAAGTAATTTTAGTGTTGTAGTCGTGTGCATATCGCATGCAGGTGTGTCTTTATTTTTTGTTTCTTTGTAAATATGTATGTGCGTGTGTTTATTTGTGTTTATATTTATTCGTGTGCTTTGTGTGTGTGTGTGTGTGTGTGTGTGTGTGTGTGTGTGTGTGTGTGTGTGAATCAAGAAGAGTGTGAAAATATGAAGTGGACAGGGAATCTTCAGATTAAAATGTTCGTTTTAGCAATAATTGTTAATAATCACGCATTTTCAGGAACAAAGGAGGGATGCAGTTGCACATTTCTCTGGATTACCAATTGATTACAAAGTATAACTAGGTACAGCTGGTCCGTCCAACGAGAAAACGTCCTGGATAATTAATGATATAAAATTATCCAACACATAATGCCAAGCCTAATCGCTCACTGTCGTAACCTAAGGGGCATTAGGTACGTGTGATAGACGGAGACTCGTAGTTAAACCCAACTACACTCTCGACGACTCCGTCATCCACGCCGACATAACTTGTGCGCGATGCACTTCCACTAAATTGCTAATTAACAAGAAACATCACACTTGACTCGAGCCCCCAGCGCACACCCCCAATAAACAAACACAACGCAACTTAGTGGAACACGTTAATTATTAATAATAAAGACTGCCGAGAGTTACACCAATATGTTGATAATAAACAATGTAAGAAATGTAAATTCTGTATCCTGGCTAATAGTCTAAGGCGTCCCGTTAATTCTAACTTCCTATTGCTGATCCAAATAACTAGTGAGTCATAGAAACCCTATCTTTAACTACACACACATCATTCTCCTCACTCGTTCCCGTACACATTCACTCGCTCTATACATCACACATTCATACGCCACTTAGCCTTGCTGTTGCCGCGTGGAATAGAATGGTCCGTTGGTATGAACGATAGTCTTTGTTACACGGGGGCCCTCCCGATGCAACGTAGAGGGGATGGCGATTGATTAGCCCTTGTCCTCCTTGTCTCGGGCGGCTCTCCCTGGCACCACGACGCAGAAGAGACGGTGGCCGCCTGGCCGTTGTCTTCGTTGTCTTGAGTGGCTCTCTCTGGCACCACGACGTAGAAGAGACGGTGGCCGGTTGGCCGTTGTCTTCGTTGTCTTGAGTGGCTCTGTCTGGCACCACGACGCCGAAGAGATGGTGGCCGGTTGGCCGTTGTCTTCGTTGTCTTGAGTGGCTCTGTCTGGCACCACGACGCAGAAGAGATGGTGGCCGGCTGGCCGTTGTCTTCGCTGTCTGGAACCTCGCACTCGACGACTTGAAAGGATTTTGAACGAGCGCTCACGCGTACCGTCCCCTTGCACGGGTGTGCACTCCCTTCCCTGTCACCAGTAGGCCTGACGCTTCCACCGATGAGACCAGCGCCTAGCTTGTGACCAGAGTAACTTATCCCCCCTGCCGAGAGTTGCACGGCGACTGCAGGGATAGTGGTTACTCTCCTTGACACTCTGTTTTAAGAGTGGGCTGCACACCTCTTCACAAGTCCCTTTTACCACGTCTCGTGCCTGATGGTCGTAGACAGGTACTAGCTGACTTTACTCAAAGTCTTTCTCTCTCGCGTTGATGCGATCACTTCGAGAGTTTGGTGGCGAAGCCCCGATTCTGGGTTCCACACAAAGTTAAATTGCCGGTTTCGACAATAGCGTAGCACACGATTGGTCAGTCACACTCACAACCACGCTCATAATTCATTTGTCCACTTAAATACAGCCAATCATGCATCACCGCTAGTGCGAGACAATGACAGTCCCCTGCCCAGCCTCTGGAATCTATCCCTACCTGAATTCACAACCCTCGTGCGATTAACAATTGCCAAGGAGTGGACTTGCCGAAATCAGAGAGGCGCTACACCCTCCCTCACCTGGGCTGACCAGCGTCCGCGGGTACTAAAGAGTTGGGTTACGGGAACCAGAGCTGGCGCTACACCCTCCCTCACCTGGGCTGACCAGCGTCCGCAGGTACTAAAGAGTTGGGTTACGGGAACCAGAGCGGGCGCTATACGCCCCTTGATTAACGGACTGTCTTCCCTTCCCACATTCCACGTTCTTTCGTGACACTCACACAAAGCTCTCTGTCTCTGTCGCTCTCACTCGCCCACACACTTCTTCTCATCAGTCAACTCATTAATTTACATGTAAAATGTTTACATCTTCTGTAGTAAGTGCTAGCTGTCGTACGGCGTAGAGATGTAAATTACTTTCAAGATATCTGAGTTGTGTTTTCAGCCCTTTGTTGCTGCTCTCTATTGCTGAAGTCAGTGAACATGGCATTGTGCCAGGCTGACCCAGGCTGACCCACGCTGACATTTCTGACATGGGTTGAGGTTCTTGACGCGAAAGCAAGTTGGTGCTGGCCAGAAGTGCAGGCTTCGTCGTCTTAAGTGTTTTCTTTTTTTTTCTTTTTTTTTTTTGTTCCATCTGTGCCGCGAGTGATAGCCAAGTTGGATCCAATCAGCGACAGCCAATCTGACACGGAGTCACAAGCTAGGACTGGGTGGCTAAGCTTAGAAAGCAGCCAACATCGCGGCCTTAAACTGCAGGTTAACGACCGCCAGTACTGTAAGAATTACTTTCTGTAGAAAACGACAAGACTGAGAAAAAGTGCAAGGCTACTTATGCAACAAAGCATGCAACTTCTTGTACCATCAGGTGGTGCAAGAAAAAATTTCATACAGCAGAAATCAGTGTAAGGGTAGGTTTTTGACCGACGAAGAAAGCGGACATGTACCAGGTCTTACACGTCTTGGAGAGGCTGGATGAACTTTGAGCCACTGGTGAGGACGAGCACATTGCACTTGTTGAAGATAATACACTGCATCAAGGAGAAGACAAACTGCACACGCAGCACATCAAGTGCCTGGTGAGATATAGCAGTTTGGTATCCTGTGCATTGTAAAAAGCGTTACTAAATAAAACCACAACCAAACTTTTATCTTTGTGAATACCCAAAAGAAACTGGTATTTGTTTTAAACCGAATCGTAACAAACATATTTTCAGTTTGGTATCGTGTGCAGTTCGCGTGCATGCGTATCTATTTGTTTTTGTTTTTACATGTTTGTGCATGTGTGCGTTTGTGTTTGTGTTTAAATCTATTCGTGTGCTTTCGTTTAAAACTGCGTGTACGTGTGTGTATGCGTGATCAAGGAGAAAGTGAAAAAGAGGAAGTAAACAGAGAATTTTCTTATTAAAATTAGTTTTAACAATAATTGTCAATAAGTACGCATTTTAAAGAACACACACACACACACACACACACACACACACACACACACACACACACACACACACACACACACACACACACACATGTGCTCTTTCTATATCCCTCACATACGAACACACATAACAGTCCACGTATTATTTGATATATTTATAGAACTATGGCGGTCTTGACCTCAGTAGCGGTTGGTGTGCTAACGGCTGTAGCTGCCCTGGTGGTCTTTAGAACGATGACTCCGACTCCGACTCCGCTTACAACATCTATCGATGCCGAATACGATTACATTATAGGTGAGATCAAATTTACTTGTGTTTATAGCAATGAGTTTTTTTACATTTTCACGTAGACAGAAGGTAAGTCTCTTAATGACCTTTAAGCTTCCCTGACTAGATTTGGAAGAGTCGGCGAAAGAAACGATGCTTGTCGACTTAGGTAAAGGAATAAGTGTAATCGCGGATAATACTTTGGTAGTTTCTTGGCATATTTGATTGGAAAGGTCGTCATCTCGCGATAATTTTCACCGTTGTTGTATCATGAGACGAGGCAGGAGTAAATCGGGGTCATTGTAATCCAATCCTGCAACTTTGATTGACGATAATATATATATATATACACACGCACATATGAATAGCAACTGTTATCATCTTTCTTTGGTCTCTAACACATACTGACTGAAAGGTCCGTTTACTTTTAGATGTTGTCTTCTGATTACTTTCCTTTGCCTTCAGTCTTGTCTTCCTTTACTGTTGTCTGCAAGACTGTGCACGTCTTAATGAACTTGAGATGGGTCCATACCATGTCCATTTGTGTCTTTTGACTGTGGCCAGGAGGGCTGCGTATAGTCCCATTGTTTGCCCGACGTACATTCTTTGTTGTATCTCCTCACTGTGGTTAGGTGGTCATTGTAAGAGATCCAAAGGATCGTCCTGTAGCGTCGTCTGCACGGAGTGTGTTCTCATTCAAAATGCACCTTAGGTAGTCTGTACTTGCCCCTTCACGTGATATACGGAGCATAGTCACCGCAGTAAAGCATAAACTGAGTCAAAGTATTGCCAATACTACGTTCGCAAACGGACTTGACCATATGAACTTGTTTTAAAAAGTTGTCGGCAACAACTGGCACTGACTATAGTTAAAAAAATTTAGTAAGTAGTTTTTATTAAATTGACAAGTGCTGTCGTATCTGTAAGGTCCCAAGTTCTAGTTGTGCCCATCAAACCTCAAGTTTACAAACATATATGTATCTCACTGTAAAAGAAATGAGAAATGTGACACTAGTAATGATGCACAAAAAATAATGGCGACTGAACCATCTAGCTACATGTATCTAGCTTGTACAGCTAGTTGTCCTCCGCGCCTGACGTCACATAAAACATTATAATACTGTTAGTGTAATGACGGCGGTATCTAATGTCTAGTGCTTAGTGCTTTGTTTTAACGGCAAAGAATAAAATCTGGCTCTGACACACGGTATGTTTTAGTGGGGGCGGGGTCAGCGGGCTGTGTGCTGGCCAGTCGCCTGACAGAAGATGCTGACGTACGTGTCTTGCTTCTGGAGGCGGGACCGGACGACCAGGGCGTGGCATTTTTGTCCGTTCCCTACTACGGTCTGTCCGTCATTTGGACCAAAGATTTCAGCTGGGACTATTGTACCGAATCTCAGAGTCCCAACTTACAAGGCTATAAAGAACAGGTGAGTACTAACAAAAAAAGGTTCCCAAATAAACAGAAATAACAACACAGGCGTATACTGTGCACTAACTCACTTAAACAGTTGATCCATTTACTAATTAGCTTATGATCCCGATCGTTTGTCCGTTTGGCGAATGTTTATTTTTATTGTTATTCTTATTATTTTTATTTAAAGAAAATGTCGTGGCCCCGGGGTAAAGTGCTCGGCGGAAGTTCTAGCATCAATGCTATGATCTACATCTGGGGCAGTCGCCATGATTACGACAATTGGGCCAAGTCCGGCGCAGAAGGCTGGAGTTACCAGGATGTGCTGCCCTATTTTCTGAAATCAGAAGACATTCTTGTTCCAGAATTGCAACGTTCCAGTATGTTGTCGCCCAAAGCTATTGGCCTATCTTACCTGATCATTTTAAGAACACCCAAATTGTTCCCTATTAAGTGCTAAAACGACACAACCAGATTTAATATCAAATACATTGTAGTAAGGACCACAAAAAGCGCGATATTTTAGTCCCACAAAGACCATTTATGTCACTTTTTTCTCTGCTTCCTTTATCAAAAGTTTCTGAGATATATATATATAAACAGGAAATTATAGTGCTGAAATACTTATCTACAAAAGTTGCTATCCTTGAACAGGTAAGAAAGGAAGGTTGTGTTCTTTCAGAGTACCACGGGAGAGGGGGCCCACTCAAGGTGGAGAATCCAGAAACAACACAACTAGGGCAAGAGGTGTTACGAGCTGGGAAAGAGCTGGGGTTCGCTGAGGTGGACCCCAATGGCGAGACGATGCTAGGTAAGACGACGTTATCTAATGAACTACCTAATTATCTGAATATTTTGTCAGATTTGACCTTGCGTTATCTTAAAAATATTTTAATAAACTCACACGGTAAAACTGAAAGTATTTTGAAGTATTTTTGAGAATGTCCTGTTAAAATTTAAACAGATTTATGTTTGTCGTGAACCTTGGGGAGAAGGACACGCGAGGATGGTCAGAGGGGTGTAAGTTCCGTCGCCTCGGACTAATTACACTCTCAACACCTCTACCAACTCACGTCGACATGTACGGTGTACGCAACACTTACACTAAATTGCTAATAGGATGAATGATCCAATCTGACTCCGAGCCCCCAGCGTACGTCCCCAACAACAAAACTCAAGGCAATTTAGTGTATAAAAGAATTATTAATCAACAAGATTTCAACACGTTAATCAAAATATATGATTGCCACAAATCACAATCCAAACTCGTTTTCTAGGCGTCCCGCTACAAATCCACTACGGCTAATCCAGGTATCGTGAGTCACTGACTAATTAGCTTAACTACCACACACAACACACTGCACTCGTCACTTATCTCTCTACACAAGAATGTCTCTCGCGATGTGGAGGGCCCTCCGATGTCTTGACGTCTGAAAATCCGTAGATGTCACTCCGCCAGTCGTTGCTGCCTTTTCCACGAACACAGAGACTCTGCCACTGCCGCGTGCCACCACGTGACTCTTCCTCAAGGCCGGACTGCGATCAGAGCTTAACCGCGCCTAATGAGGACCAACGCTTCTCTACCAGCTTCCTCTGCTGTCTACGACTGACAGCCACTGGTGATGCAAACGTTGTGCACTCTGTACCAAGAGTGGGTCTTAACGCACCTCTGAAGTCGGTTGTGCTGAAGTAGTCACGATTCCCAGACTAACTCTCAGCGGAGAATCTGAACAGCCTCGAACAGATCTCTGCTACAACCTTCTCCCTCGAGATTCCAGTGCGAAGACCGCGAGTTCTCGCCGGTCTCTATGCTAAATCCTCATCCGTGAGGATCATTCTCTCTCACGATTGGTCAAGCATACATACACTCTTCCTTCCAACCTTCTGTTGCATAGCTACACCCAATCACTACATAGCTAGCACATGACAGACAGGTGGTCAGTTCTGACTTTCCAAACATGGACTCTGCTTACTACAACCAATAGTGCATCGACTCTAGTCTAAAACACTACCGCCACCCAAGTCGGGAAACATTCCCCACCCCCAAGACTATCTTACCTGGGTGTCTACCCTTTCTAAAGAGTGGTCAAGTCGTTAACTTGCCACCCGTCTAACCTGCACTGATGAATGTGCGGCGAACGAGTTCAGTTCAATCAGGAACAGAGGAGGTGCTACTGTCCCCCGATCAACTCGCATCATTCAATCCCATCCCCCATTCAGCCTGGTTACCTGCGGTAGGTTTATGATCCGGACCAGCTCAGCTTACCTACTGGTCTCTGGCCAGTCTCTCCCCCTGAGCGAACACCGGCCGTCCCTTTCTTCTGCTGGACAAAAGGATGGGTCGCTGTTCAGCTATCTGATCTACCCTGCGCAGGTCCGTTTGGACGCCTGTCCGCACGGCTTGTATGAAAGCAAGAGTGAAGCACCATCACTACAGCCCTTATGACTAGTAATCATATGACACCCCCTTGCTAAAATGAAATCCCCTGGATTTCTAAACCTAGGGCTGTATGGTGGTCGCACTCTGTTTACCAACACCTTACTTGACCTCCGGCGAGGTCACCACCGTTGAGGTAAACACAACCAGTCACTCACTTACAAACTACCTGTGACTAGACCAGGGTTCAAAATACTCACAACTGTTCCATCTGTACCCCCTTGCTAAGCCTGTCATTAGCAAGGGTTGACCACGCCTGGGTCGTCCTGTTTACGTCAGCTTCGTCACCTCGACTGACCCACTGACTAAACCATAACACTACCACCTCGACACCCTAACGACGCCGCCTCTCACACCCCCTTGCTAAAAGTGCACCCTTCGCACTTACTACAGCAAGGTGTGATCTAACCCTGTCCAGGCGGCTAACTACTGCATCGACTAATGCAGCAGCCAGTCACGTGCAACTCTAAACCTGCCACACCCCCTCGCTAAAGCGTAGCCATCAACGAGGTGAGGTGTCCTCGCCGTCCATGACGTCATCACACACGTGACTATCAAAGAAGCTAAGGAGGTCAGCACGTCTCCATCTTCTTTTCCACCACACGCGCGTGGCCTCCAACCTCGCCATAAAAGCAGCCACATACTTGGCCACTTGGCCTGACCTTCCTGAAATACAATCATCGGCCACCAACTACCACCTCTAAGACAACACCACCCCCGCTCACCAACTCCCTGCCAGTGGTCTCGTGACGTCATTGCCACACCACGTGACATTAATGCATACCGCTCTGCGCCTGTGACTTGGCTAACCCTGTCCTCCGACCAGGGTGTCGCCACCATCACACTTGGTTTGGCAAATTCACGACTGAACGCACCTCGTAGTCTAACACTCCTATCATCAGACCTGCAGACCTGTTTCCACTTTACCGACCCATCAGAAGTCGGGTCCAGCTGTCCGCCCTCACCCGCGGCTGTACCTAGCCTGTTGCTTGCCGTACCGCTGCTGTCTGCTCGTAACCAGTCGACCGTGCCCGGTCCTTGGTCCGTAATGGTTTGACTGCTGTGCACCTGACCAAAGTTCATTGACACAGGTATCAGCTGGCCAACACTTTCTCCACAGTGATGCGACCAACCATTGGCTCCTCCTTCCTCGTCTTCTATCGCACCATTCCCTATGACTTCAGTTTTTGCCGGACTCCCGGCCGCTTCAGACCCATCGTCTTCTGCAACTGAATCCCTAAGCCTACTTCTGCAACGCACCGGCGTCTGGCGACGAAGCGTACCTTCTGCATGATGCGCGACACCATGAGCAACCCGTTGACAGTTCAGCCACTGGTGCATACCTGGTGCACATGCAGCCGTCCTGCTCACCCTACGTGCGTCAGACCACACCCGCGTGCGGTTACTTAGCCCGGGGTGAAAGTTACCTGGGGTGAGAAGCAGCTTAACCGTTACTGGCGATGCGCGCTCGACCGTTCCCGCTGACGTCACACTACTTTCACTCTGTCCCCACTCGCGAGGACGCGTGCCCTTCTGCTGACCACGCCCTCTTGACCTCTTGCTGCACTGAGGCTGGGTCCGCTGGAATGTTGACTTGGCTTCGGGTCCCTGTCTATGCCGCCAGTGTGATGCAACCATTAGCAAGTCTAACCTCACCTTCGACCGATGGTGCATTTTAACCCTCACTTGGACTTTCACATGCTGTCTGCCGTGAGACAACCGCCACGGGGACCCTTTCCCTCTCGCCACCCGTGGACTTGACAAAATCACCCCTCCTCCCGCTGACAACTTCTTCCCTATATTTCCAGCCGTACGTTTACTCCTGGAAATCTCCGTACATTTAGCATGAACCATGGAGCTTAATTTGACCATCGCCATCTGTGTGTTCGCTCCCACCTCCCCGTCCGTGCTTCTCAGCAACCCTGCTGGTCTTACAAACAAACCTGGCTCGCCGTCAGTGATGACAGCTGGGATACAACTGACAGTAAACACCCCCCTGTTCCAATCATCGATGTCAGCTGCCTGTGACAACTCACAGACAGCTGGCACTGGCTCCTTGGGGTCACCACCGTCCCCTGCCTGCAATAGCACATCTTTGACAGCTGGCAAGCGTCCCCGTTGCTCACTGCTATCCTGTGTAATTACAGGCACTGCACCGACTGCTAGTGTCTGACCATCATCCACTGGCAGTGGTTCCCTGTTGGCAACTGACGTTTGCATCCAGCTCTCGCCAATGCCACTTACATGCACCGGTTCCACTTTACCGGTCGGCGCTTGCGTTAAGCACTCGCCACTGACACTCAGCTGAAATGGTTCTCTGGCGACACCTGCTGTTCGCATCTCGCGATAGCTGCCACTAACCACATGCAGCGGTATCACTTCGACAGCTGGCGTTCGCATCCCGCGATAGCCACTGTCATCCGCCTGCAGACAATCTGCACCGCCAGCCGGTCCTCGCGCCTCGCCACTTTCAACATCCTGCAACGACCCCTTATCGCTAACTAGCACCTGCGTCTTCCCAAGACCAAGGTCCTCTACTTGCAGATGCCTACTCTCCACGTGGCTCCACCCAGCCTGGCTTCTAAGAAGATCAGGATCCTCATATCCCGACCTTCCTCTGGCGCGAGTCATCAGTCCGTCGATGGCCTCCGCCCTTTCGCTAGCTGCAACATCGCTAGCCCCCACCTCGCCAGCACCGTCTGTGCTAGCCCCACTCTCACTAGTATGTAGTTCGCTAACCTCATCACCGTTAGCATCTAACTCACTAGCATCTAGCTCACTAGCATCCACCTCGCTAGCACCTAGCCCACTAGCCTCCTCATCATGAGTATCCCACTCGCTAGTTTCGTCTTCGCTAACATCTACGTCATTAGCCTCGATATCACTAGCATCTAGCCAGCTAGTCCCGATATCGCTAACATCCAGCTCGCAAGCCTCCTCATCGCTTGCACCCACCTCGCTACCCACGTCATCACTAACGCCTATCTCGCTAGCATCTACATCGCTAGCCTCATCATCGCTAGCCTCCTCCTCGTTGTGATCTACGTCGCCAACCTCAGACGACCCCTGATCATCGTCTTCACTACGCCGAGCTCTGTCATGGGGACAGCGACGCGAGAAGTGACCTACCTCTCCGCAACTATAGCACTTCACCCCCATATGTGCATTGCGCCTGTCTGTTCTTTGAGGGCAGACCCTAGCGACGTGCCCTGTGCAGTTACAGCTGTAACAACTAATCGAGGGCGTGGCCTCACGCTGATCCTTCCCCCACATAGAGCTGCTATAGTTTACGTCTTCGTCGTCACTGAACACTTCGTCGTCGTCGCTATCATCTATCCCACAATCACTTCTATTCACTAATCTGTAGGCTGGTGATGTCTTTCTGCCTCCCACGACGCTAACACTCCTTTCCTTAGAATGAAAATGATTATTCTCACTAGCTCTGTTTCTACGGTTACCCCTGCTTATTTCAGCCATTTTCTGTTGGGAAACGCGATCTTTCTCTTCTTCATCTAATCTATACTGGCGTTCCCTCTCTTCTTTTTTTAATCTATACTGGCGTTCCCTCTCTTCTGATTCTAATCTGAACCTCCTTTCCCTATTCTGGCATATCTTCTCTTCTCTTTGTTGGTACCAGGGTTCCATCTGTTCCCGTACATACAGTACCAAGTCCCACCCACTAAGGCCGAACCGTGCTTTTCCCTCGTCACCCCATTTCCGTTCCTGTTCGAAAGCTTCATCATTTATCCCCACTGATATAGTCGCGACTGATGCCTCCACTACACCCGCTTCAGTTGGCATCTTCACTCTTACTCCTATCACGTAGCTACAAACTACCACTTGCGAATGGACCACCCGCCTGTCCTGTACCAGCTTTACACGAAATCACTTACAATCGTCAAGCTTACAGCCACGGTAACCAAGCCAAGCTAGTTCTAACACAGCTACGTAATCAGGAATACAACACCAACATACACGCTCCCTTACACACTGTCTGCCTTTCCGTTAGCTTGAACGAAATCACTCACAATCGTCAAGCTAACAACACAACAGCCCAGTAAGAAAAGCGATTAGCAGGTTATCTGAACTAGAGTATCCTCACCTGTCACAACAAACTTCCACGCTCTTCTACGCACTGTCTGCCTTCCGCTAGTTTAAACGAAATCACTCACAATCGTAAAACTAACGACACAACAGCTACCTAAGAACAGCGATGAACAGGTTATCTACCACAATACCACACCAATCACACCACTCTCACTCGGCTAGTGTGATGGAACAACCTACAATGGGGGAGGAAACCGGAGCACCCGGAGAAAACCCCCGACAATCAGTCCTGCGAACAGGTGTCACATACAAGCAAGAACGGGAACAACAAAATGAACCCCGCTCTCCCTGCCTTGGTGACAAGCAAGCGCTACCCGCTGAGCTTACTGACTGCCCCGTGCGTAAAGATTGCGCGTGCGTGCAGTGTAAAACAAAAGAGTACAAAACAGTGTACAGTTAAAGCTAATGGCTTGGCCTAATTACCGAAACCACATTCAGCCTCCACAATGACTCACTGTTACCTGGACTACTTTCTAAGGGATACTTCAATTCAATCCCGGACAGAGCCTACCAATATGTCGTGAACCTTGGGGAGAAGGACACGCGAGGATGGTCAGAGGGGTGTAAGTTCCGTCGCCTCGGACTAATTACACTCTCAACACCTCTACCAACTCACGTCGACATGTACGGTGTACGCAACACTTACACTAAATTGCTAATAGGATGAATGATCCAATCTGACTCCGAGCCCCCAGCGTACGTCCCCAACAACAAAACTCAAGGCAATTTAGTGTATAAAAGAATTATTAATCAACAAGATTTCAACACGTTAATCAAAATATATGATTGCCACAAATCACAATCCAAACTCGTTTTCTAGGCGTCCCGCTACAAATCCACTACGGCTAATCCAGGTATCGTGAGTCACTGACTAATTAGCTTAACTACCACACACAACACACTGCACTCGTCACTTATCTCTCTACACAAGAATGTCTCTCGCGATGTGGAGGGCCCTCCGATGTCTTGACGTCTGAAAATCCGTAGATGTCACTCCGCCAGTCGTTGCTGCCTTTTCCACGAACACAGAGACTCTGCCACTGCCGCGTGCCACCACGTGACTCTTCCTCAAGGCCGGACTGCGATCAGAGCTTAACCGCGCCTAATGAGGACCAACGCTTCTCTACCAGCTTCCTCTGCTGTCTACGACTGACAGCCACTGGTGATGCAAACGTTGTGCACTCTGTACCAAGAGTGGGTCTTAACGCACCTCTGAAGTCGGTTGTGCTGAAGTAGTCACGATTCCCAGACTAACTCTCAGCGGAGAATCTGAACAGCCTCGAACAGATCTCTGCTACAACCTTCTCCCTCGAGATTCCAGTGCGAAGACCGCGAGTTCTCGCCGGTCTCTATGCTAAATCCTCATCCGTGAGGATCATTCTCTCTCACGATTGGTCAAGCATACATACACTCTTCCTTCCAACCTTCTGTTGCATAGCTACACCCAATCACTACATAGCTAGCACATGACAGACAGGTGGTCAGTTCTGACTTTCCAAACATGGACTCTGCTTACTACAACCAATAGTGCATCGACTCTAGTCTAAAACACTACCGCCACCCAAGTCGGGAAACATTCCCCACCCCCAAGACTATCTTACCTGGGTGTCTACCCTTTCTAAAGAGTGGTCAAGTCGTTAACTTGCCACCCGTCTAACCTGCACTGATGAATGTGCGGCGAACGAGTTCAGTTCAATCAGGAACAGAGGAGGTGCTACTGTCCCCCGATCAACTCGCATCATTCAATCCCATCCCCCATTCAGCCTGGTTACCTGCGGTAGGTTTATGATCCGGACCAGCTCAGCTTACCTACTGGTCTCTGGCCAGTCTCTCCCCCTGAGCGAACACCGGCCGTCCCTTTCTTCTGCTGGACAAAAGGATGGGTCGCTGTTCAGCTATCTGATCTACCCTGCGCAGGTCCGTTTGGACGCCTGTCCGCACGGCTTGTATGAAAGCAAGAGTGAAGCACCATCACTACAGCCCTTATGACTAGTAATCATATGACACCCCCTTGCTAAAATGAAATCCCCTGGATTTCTAAACCTAGGGCTGTATGGTGGTCGCACTCTGTTTACCAACACCTTACTTGACCTCCGGCGAGGTCACCACCGTTGAGGTAAACACAACCAGTCACTCACTTACAAACTACCTGTGACTAGACCAGGGTTCAAAATACTCACAACTGTTCCATCTGTACCCCCTTGCTAAGCCTGTCATTAGCAAGGGTTGACCACGCCTGGGTCGTCCTGTTTACGTCAGCTTCGTCACCTCGACTGACCCACTGACTAAACCATAACACTACCACCTCGACACCCTAACGACGCCGCCTCTCACACCCCCTTGCTAAAAGTGCACCCTTCGCACTTACTACAGCAAGGTGTGATCTAACCCTGTCCAGGCGGCTAACTACTGCATCGACTAATGCAGCAGCCAGTCACGTGCAACTCTAAACCTGCCACACCCCCTCGCTAAAGCGTAGCCATCAACGAGGTGAGGTGTCCTCGCCGTCCATGACGTCATCACACACGTGACTATCAAAGAAGCTAAGGAGGTCAGCACGTCTCCATCTTCTTTTCCACCACACGCGCGTGGCCTCCAACCTCGCCATAAAAGCAGCCACATACTTGGCCACTTGGCCTGACCTTCCTGAAATACAATCATCGGCCACCAACTACCACCTCTAAGACAACACCACCCCCGCTCACCAACTCCCTGCCAGTGGTCTCGTGACGTCATTGCCACACCACGTGACATTAATGCATACCGCTCTGCGCCTGTGACTTGGCTAACCCTGTCCTCCGACCAGGGTGTCGCCACCATCACACTTGGTTTGGCAAATTCACGACTGAACGCACCTCGTAGTCTAACACTCCTATCATCAGACCTGCAGACCTGTTTCCACTTTACCGACCCATCAGAAGTCGGGTCCAGCTGTCCGCCCTCACCCGCGGCTGTACCTAGCCTGTTGCTTGCCGTACCGCTGCTGTCTGCTCGTAACCAGTCGACCGTGCCCGGTCCTTGGTCCGTAATGGTTTGACTGCTGTGCACCTGACCAAAGTTCATTGACACAGGTATCAGCTGGCCAACACTTTCTCCACAGTGATGCGACCAACCATTGGCTCCTCCTTCCTCGTCTTCTATCGCACCATTCCCTATGACTTCAGTTTTTGCCGGACTCCCGGCCGCTTCAGACCCATCGTCTTCTGCAACTGAATCCCTAAGCCTACTTCTGCAACGCACCGGCGTCTGGCGACGAAGCGTACCTTCTGCATGATGCGCGACACCATGAGCAACCCGTTGACAGTTCAGCCACTGGTGCATACCTGGTGCACATGCAGCCGTCCTGCTCACCCTACGTGCGTCAGACCACACCCGCGTGCGGTTACTTAGCCCGGGGTGAAAGTTACCTGGGGTGAGAAGCAGCTTAACCGTTACTGGCGATGCGCGCTCGACCGTTCCCGCTGACGTCACACTACTTTCACTCTGTCCCCACTCGCGAGGACGCGTGCCCTTCTGCTGACCACGCCCTCTTGACCTCTTGCTGCACTGAGGCTGGGTCCGCTGGAATGTTGACTTGGCTTCGGGTCCCTGTCTATGCCGCCAGTGTGATGCAACCATTAGCAAGTCTAACCTCACCTTCGACCGATGGTGCATTTTAACCCTCACTTGGACTTTCACATGCTGTCTGCCGTGAGACAACCGCCACGGGGACCCTTTCCCTCTCGCCACCCGTGGACTTGACAAAATCACCCCTCCTCCCGCTGACAACTTCTTCCCTATATTTCCAGCCGTACGTTTACTCCTGGAAATCTCCGTACATTTAGCATGAACCATGGAGCTTAATTTGACCATCGCCATCTGTGTGTTCGCTCCCACCTCCCCGTCCGTGCTTCTCAGCAACCCTGCTGGTCTTACAAACAAACCTGGCTCGCCGTCAGTGATGACAGCTGGGATACAACTGACAGTAAACACTCCCCTGTTCCAATCATCGATGTCAGCTGCCTGTGACAACTCACAGACAGCTGGCACTGGCTCCTTGGGGTCACCACCGTCCCCTGCCTGCAATAGCACATCTTTGACAGCTGGCAAGCGTCCCCGTTGCTCACTGCTATCCTGTGTAATTACAGGCACTGCACCGACTGCTAGTGTCTGACCATCATCCACTGGCAGTGGTTCCCTGTTGGCAACTGACGTTTGCATCCAGCTCTCGCCAATGCCACTTACATGCACCGGTTCCACTTTACCGGTCGGCGCTTGCGTTAAGCACTCGCCACTGACACTCAGCTGAAATGGTTCTCTGGCGACACCTGCTGTTCGCATCTCGCGATAGCTGCCACTAACCACATGCAGCGGTATCACTTCGACAGCTGGCGTTCGCATCCCGCGATAGCCACTGTCATCCGCCTGCAGACAATCTGCACCGCCAGCCGGTCCTCGCGCCTCGCCACTTTCAACATCCTGCAACGACCCCTTATCGCTAACTAGCACCTGCGTCTTCCCAAGACCAAGGTCCTCTACTTGCAGATGCCTACTCTCCACGTGGCTCCACCCAGCCTGGCTTCTAAGAAGATCAGGATCCTCATATCCCGACCTTCCTCTGGCGCGAGTCATCAGTCCGTCGATGGCCTCCGCCCTTTCGCTAGCTGCAACATCGCTAGCCCCCACCTCGCCAGCACCGTCTGTGCTAGCCCCACTCTCACTAGTATGTAGTTCGCTAACCTCATCACCGTTAGCATCTAACTCACTAGCATCTAGCTCACTAGCATCCACCTCGCTAGCACCTAGCCCACTAGCCTCCTCATCATGAGTATCCCACTCGCTAGTTTCGTCTTCGCTAACATCTACGTCATTAGCCTCGATATCACTAGCATCTAGCCAGCTAGTCCCGATATCGCTAACATCCAGCTCGCAAGCCTCCTCATCGCTTGCACCCACCTCGCTACCCACGTCATCACTAACGCCTATCTCGCTAGCATCTACATCGCTAGCCTCATCATCGCTAGCCTCCTCCTCGTTGTGATCTACGTCGCCAACCTCAGACGACCCCTGATCATCGTCTTCACTACGCCGAGCTCTGTCATGGGGACAGCGACGCGAGAAGTGACCTACCTCTCCGCAACTATAGCACTTCACCCCCATATGTGCATTGCGCCTGTCTGTTCTTTGAGGGCAGACCCTAGCGACGTGCCCTGTGCAGTTACAGCTGTAACAACTAATCGAGGGCGTGGCCTCACGCTGATCCTTCCCCCACATAGAGCTGCTATAGTTTACGTCTTCGTCGTCACTGAACACTTCGTCGTCGTCGCTATCATCTATCCCACAATCACTTCTATTCACTAATCTGTAGGCTGGTGATGTCTTTCTGCCTCCCACGACGCTAACACTCCTTTCCTTAGAATGAAAATGATTATTCTCACTAGCTCTGTTTCTACGGTTACCCCTGCTTATTTCAGCCATTTTCTGTTGGGAAACGCGATCTTTCTCTTCTTCATCTAATCTATACTGGCGTTCCCTCTCTTCTTTTTTTAATCTATACTGGCGTTCCCTCTCTTCTGATTCTAATCTGAACCTCCTTTCCCTATTCTGGCATATCTTCTCTTCTCTTTGTTGGTACCAGGGTTCCATCTGTTCCCGTACATACAGTACCAAGTCCCACCCACTAAGGCCGAACCGTGCTTTTCCCTCGTCACCCCATTTCCGTTCCTGTTCGAAAGCTTCATCATTTATCCCCACTGATATAGTCGCGACTGATGCCTCCACTACACCCGCTTCAGTTGGCATCTTCACTCTTACTCCTATCACGTAGCTACAAACTACCACTTGCGAATGGACCACCCGCCTGTCCTGTACCAGCTTTACACGAAATCACTTACAATCGTCAAGCTTACAGCCACGGTAACCAAGCCAAGCTAGTTCTAACACAGCTACGTAATCAGGAATACAACACCAACATACACGCTCCCTTACACACTGTCTGCCTTTCCGTTAGCTTGAACGAAATCACTCACAATCGTCAAGCTAACAACACAACAGCCCAGTAAGAAAAGCGATTAGCAGGTTATCTGAACTAGAGTATCCTCACCTGTCACAACAAACTTCCACGCTCTTCTACGCACTGTCTGCCTTCCGCTAGTTTAAACGAAATCACTCACAATCGTAAAACTAACGACACAACAGCTACCTAAGAACAGCGATGAACAGGTTATCTACCACAATACCACACCAATCACACCACTCTCACTCGGCTAGTGTGATGGAACAACCTACAATGGGGGAGGAAACCGGAGCACCCGGAGAAAACCCCCGACAATCAGTCCTGCGAACAGGTGTCACATACAAGCAAGAACGGGAACAACAAAATGAACCCCGCTCTCCCTGCCTTGGTGACAAGCAAGCGCTACCCGCTGAGCTTACTGACTGCCCCGTGCGTAAAGATTGCGCGTGCGTGCAGTGTAAAACAAAAGAGTACAAAACAGTGTACAGTTAAAGCTAATGGCTTGGCCTAATTACCGAAACCACATTCAGCCTCCACAATGACTCACTGTTACCTGGACTACTTTCTAAGGGATACTTCAATTCAATCCCGGACAGAGCCTACCAATATGTCGTGAACCTTGGGGAGAAGGACACGCGAGGATGGTCAGAGGGGTGTAAGTTCCGTCGCCTCGGACTAATTACACTCTCAACACCTCTACCAACTCACGTCGACATGTACGGTGTACGCAACACTTACACTAAATTGCTAATAGGATGAATGATCCAATCTGACTCCGAGCCCCCAGCGTACGTCCCCAACAACAAAACTCAAGGCAATTTAGTGTATAAAAGAATTATTAATCAACAAGATTTCAACACGTTAATCAAAATATATGATTGCCACAAATCACAATCCAAACTCGTTTTCTAGGCGTCCCGCTACAAATCCACTACGGCTAATCCAGGTATCGTGAGTCACTGACTAATTAGCTTAACTACCACACACAACACACTGCACTCGTCACTTATCTCTCTACACAAGAATGTCTCTCGCGATGTGGAGGGCCCTCCGATGTCTTGACGTCTGAAAATCCGTAGATGTCACTCCGCCAGTCGTTGCTGCCTTTTCCACGAACACAGAGACTCTGCCACTGCCGCGTGCCACCACGTGACTCTTCCTCAAGGCCGGACTGCGATCAGAGCTTAACCGCGCCTAATGAGGACCAACGCTTCTCTACCAGCTTCCTCTGCTGTCTACGACTGACAGCCACTGGTGATGCAAACGTTGTGCACTCTGTACCAAGAGTGGGTCTTAACGCACCTCTGAAGTCGGTTGTGCTGAAGTAGTCACGATTCCCAGACTAACTCTCAGCGGAGAATCTGAACAGCCTCGAACAGATCTCTGCTACAACCTTCTCCCTCGAGATTCCAGTGCGAAGACCGCGAGTTCTCGCCGGTCTCTATGCTAAATCCTCATCCGTGAGGATCATTCTCTCTCACGATTGGTCAAGCATACATACACTCTTCCTTCCAACCTTCTGTTGCATAGCTACACCCAATCACTACATAGCTAGCACATGACAGACAGGTGGTCAGTTCTGACTTTCCAAACATGGACTCTGCTTACTACAACCAATAGTGCATCGACTCTAGTCTAAAACACTACCGCCACCCAAGTCGGGAAACATTCCCCACCCCCAAGACTATCTTACCTGGGTGTCTACCCTTTCTAAAGAGTGGTCAAGTCGTTAACTTGCCACCCGTCTAACCTGCACTGATGAATGTGCGGCGAACGAGTTCAGTTCAATCAGGAACAGAGGAGGTGCTACTGTCCCCCGATCAACTCGCATCATTCAATCCCATCCCCCATTCAGCCTGGTTACCTGCGGTAGGTTTATGATCCGGACCAGCTCAGCTTACCTACTGGTCTCTGGCCAGTCTCTCCCCCTGAGCGAACACCGGCCGTCCCTTTCTTCTGCTGGACAAAAGGATGGGTCGCTGTTCAGCTATCTGATCTACCCTGCGCAGGTCCGTTTGGACGCCTGTCCGCACGGCTTGTATGAAAGCAAGAGTGAAGCACCATCACTACAGCCCTTATGACTAGTAATCATATGACACCCCCTTGCTAAAATGAAATCCCCTGGATTTCTAAACCTAGGGCTGTATGGTGGTCGCACTCTGTTTACCAACACCTTACTTGACCTCCGGCGAGGTCACCACCGTTGAGGTAAACACAACCAGTCACTCACTTACAAACTACCTGTGACTAGACCAGGGTTCAAAATACTCACAACTGTTCCATCTGTACCCCCTTGCTAAGCCTGTCATTAGCAAGGGTTGACCACGCCTGGGTCGTCCTGTTTACGTCAGCTTCGTCACCTCGACTGACCCACTGACTAAACCATAACACTACCACCTCGACACCCTAACGACGCCGCCTCTCACACCCCCTTGCTAAAAGTGCACCCTTCGCACTTACTACAGCAAGGTGTGATCTAACCCTGTCCAGGCGGCTAACTACTGCATCGACTAATGCAGCAGCCAGTCACGTGCAACTCTAAACCTGCCACACCCCCTCGCTAAAGCGTAGCCATCAACGAGGTGAGGTGTCCTCGCCGTCCATGACGTCATCACACACGTGACTATCAAAGAAGCTAAGGAGGTCAGCACGTCTCCATCTTCTTTTCCACCACACGCGCGTGGCCTCCAACCTCGCCATAAAAGCAGCCACATACTTGGCCACTTGGCCTGACCTTCCTGAAATACAATCATCGGCCACCAACTACCACCTCTAAGACAACACCACCCCCGCTCACCAACTCCCTGCCAGTGGTCTCGTGACGTCATTGCCACACCACGTGACATTAATGCATACCGCTCTGCGCCTGTGACTTGGCTAACCCTGTCCTCCGACCAGGGTGTCGCCACCATCACACTTGGTTTGGCAAATTCACGACTGAACGCACCTCGTAGTCTAACACTCCTATCATCAGACCTGCAGACCTGTTTCCACTTTACCGACCCATCAGAAGTCGGGTCCAGCTGTCCGCCCTCACCCGCGGCTGTACCTAGCCTGTTGCTTGCCGTACCGCTGCTGTCTGCTCGTAACCAGTCGACCGTGCCCGGTCCTTGGTCCGTAATGGTTTGACTGCTGTGCACCTGACCAAAGTTCATTGACACAGGTATCAGCTGGCCAACACTTTCTCCACAGTGATGCGACCAACCATTGGCTCCTCCTTCCTCGTCTTCTATCGCACCATTCCCTATGACTTCAGTTTTTGCCGGACTCCCGGCCGCTTCAGACCCATCGTCTTCTGCAACTGAATCCCTAAGCCTACTTCTGCAACGCACCGGCGTCTGGCGACGAAGCGTACCTTCTGCATGATGCGCGACACCATGAGCAACCCGTTGACAGTTCAGCCACTGGTGCATACCTGGTGCACATGCAGCCGTCCTGCTCACCCTACGTGCGTCAGACCACACCCGCGTGCGGTTACTTAGCCCGGGGTGAAAGTTACCTGGGGTGAGAAGCAGCTTAACCGTTACTGGCGATGCGCGCTCGACCGTTCCCGCTGACGTCACACTACTTTCACTCTGTCCCCACTCGCGAGGACGCGTGCCCTTCTGCTGACCACGCCCTCTTGACCTCTTGCTGCACTGAGGCTGGGTCCGCTGGAATGTTGACTTGGCTTCGGGTCCCTGTCTATGCCGCCAGTGTGATGCAACCATTAGCAAGTCTAACCTCACCTTCGACCGATGGTGCATTTTAACCCTCACTTGGACTTTCACATGCTGTCTGCCGTGAGACAACCGCCACGGGGACCCTTTCCCTCTCGCCACCCGTGGACTTGACAAAATCACCCCTCCTCCCGCTGACAACTTCTTCCCTATATTTCCAGCCGTACGTTTACTCCTGGAAATCTCCGTACATTTAGCATGAACCATGGAGCTTAATTTGACCATCGCCATCTGTGTGTTCGCTCCCACCTCCCCGTCCGTGCTTCTCAGCAACCCTGCTGGTCTTACAAACAAACCTGGCTCGCCGTCAGTGATGACAGCTGGGATACAACTGACAGTAAACACTCCCCTGTTCCAATCATCGATGTCAGCTGCCTGTGACAACTCACAGACAGCTGGCACTGGCTCCTTGGGGTCACCACCGTCCCCTGCCTGCAATAGCACATCTTTGACAGCTGGCAAGCGTCCCCGTTGCTCACTGCTATCCTGTGTAATTACAGGCACTGCACCGACTGCTAGTGTCTGACCATCATCCACTGGCAGTGGTTCCCTGTTGGCAACTGACGTTTGCATCCAGCTCTCGCCAATGCCACTTACATGCACCGGTTCCACTTTACCGGTCGGCGCTTGCGTTAAGCACTCGCCACTGACACTCAGCTGAAATGGTTCTCTGGCGACACCTGCTGTTCGCATCTCGCGATAGCTGCCACTAACCACATGCAGCGGTATCACTTCGACAGCTGGCGTTCGCATCCCGCGATAGCCACTGTCATCCGCCTGCAGACAATCTGCACCGCCAGCCGGTCCTCGCGCCTCGCCACTTTCAACATCCTGCAACGACCCCTTATCGCTAACTAGCACCTGCGTCTTCCCAAGACCAAGGTCCTCTACTTGCAGATGCCTACTCTCCACGTGGCTCCACCCAGCCTGGCTTCTAAGAAGATCAGGATCCTCATATCCCGACCTTCCTCTGGCGCGAGTCATCAGTCCGTCGATGGCCTCCGCCCTTTCGCTAGCTGCAACATCGCTAGCCCCCACCTCGCCAGCACCGTCTGTGCTAGCCCCACTCTCACTAGTATGTAGTTCGCTAACCTCATCACCGTTAGCATCTAACTCACTAGCATCTAGCTCACTAGCATCCACCTCGCTAGCACCTAGCCCACTAGCCTCCTCATCATGAGTATCCCACTCGCTAGTTTCGTCTTCGCTAACATCTACGTCATTAGCCTCGATATCACTAGCATCTAGCCAGCTAGTCCCGATATCGCTAACATCCAGCTCGCAAGCCTCCTCATCGCTTGCACCCACCTCGCTACCCACGTCATCACTAACGCCTATCTCGCTAGCATCTACATCGCTAGCCTCATCATCGCTAGCCTCCTCCTCGTTGTGATCTACGTCGCCAACCTCAGACGACCCCTGATCATCGTCTTCACTACGCCGAGCTCTGTCATGGGGACAGCGACGCGAGAAGTGACCTACCTCTCCGCAACTATAGCACTTCACCCCCATATGTGCATTGCGCCTGTCTGTTCTTTGAGGGCAGACCCTAGCGACGTGCCCTGTGCAGTTACAGCTGTAACAACTAATCGAGGGCGTGGCCTCACGCTGATCCTTCCCCCACATAGAGCTGCTATAGTTTACGTCTTCGTCGTCACTGAACACTTCGTCGTCGTCGCTATCATCTATCCCACAATCACTTCTATTCACTAATCTGTAGGCTGGTGATGTCTTTCTGCCTCCCACGACGCTAACACTCCTTTCCTTAGAATGAAAATGATTATTCTCACTAGCTCTGTTTCTACGGTTACCCCTGCTTATTTCAGCCATTTTCTGTTGGGAAACGCGATCTTTCTCTTCTTCATCTAATCTATACTGGCGTTCCCTCTCTTCTTTTTTTAATCTATACTGGCGTTCCCTCTCTTCTGATTCTAATCTGAACCTCCTTTCCCTATTCTGGCATATCTTCTCTTCTCTTTGTTGGTACCAGGGTTCCATCTGTTCCCGTACATACAGTACCAAGTCCCACCCACTAAGGCCGAACCGTGCTTTTCCCTCGTCACCCCATTTCCGTTCCTGTTCGAAAGCTTCATCATTTATCCCCACTGATATAGTCGCGACTGATGCCTCCACTACACCCGCTTCAGTTGGCATCTTCACTCTTACTCCTATCACGTAGCTACAAACTACCACTTGCGAATGGACCACCCGCCTGTCCTGTACCAGCTTTACACGAAATCACTTACAATCGTCAAGCTTACAGCCACGGTAACCAAGCCAAGCTAGTTCTAACACAGCTACGTAATCAGGAATACAACACCAACATACACGCTCCCTTACACACTGTCTGCCTTTCCGTTAGCTTGAACGAAATCACTCACAATCGTCAAGCTAACAACACAACAGCCCAGTAAGAAAAGCGATTAGCAGGTTATCTGAACTAGAGTATCCTCACCTGTCACAACAAACTTCCACGCTCTTCTACGCACTGTCTGCCTTCCGCTAGTTTAAACGAAATCACTCACAATCGTAAAACTAACGACACAACAGCTACCTAAGAACAGCGATGAACAGGTTATCTACCACAATACCACACCAATCACACCACTCTCACTCGGCTAGTGTGATGGAACAACCTACAATGGGGGAGGAAACCGGAGCACCCGGAGAAAACCCCCGACAATCAGTCCTGCGAACAGGTGTCACATACAAGCAAGAACGGGAACAACAAAATGAACCCCGCTCTCCCTGCCTTGGTGACAAGCAAGCGCTACCCGCTGAGCTTACTGACTGCCCCGTGCGTAAAGATTGCGCGTGCGTGCAGTGTAAAACAAAAGAGTACAAAACAGTGTACAGTTAAAGCTAATGGCTTGGCCTAATTACCGAAACCACATTCAGCCTCCACAATGACTCACTGTTACCTGGACTACTTTCTAAGGGATACTTCAATTCAATCCCGGACAGAGCCTACCAATATGTCGTGAACCTTGGGGAGAAGGACACGCGAGGATGGTCAGAGGGGTGTAAGTTCCGTCGCCTCGGACTAATTACACTCTCAACACCTCTACCAACTCACGTCGACATGTACGGTGTACGCAACACTTACACTAAATTGCTAATAGGATGAATGATCCAATCTGACTCCGAGCCCCCAGCGTACGTCCCCAACAACAAAACTCAAGGCAATTTAGTGTATAAAAGAATTATTAATCAACAAGATTTCAACACGTTAATCAAAATATATGATTGCCACAAATCACAATCCAAACTCGTTTTCTAGGCGTCCCGCTACAAATCCACTACGGCTAATCCAGGTATCGTGAGTCACTGACTAATTAGCTTAACTACCACACACAACACACTGCACTCGTCACTTATCTCTCTACACAAGAATGTCTCTCGCGATGTGGAGGGCCCTCCGATGTCTTGACGTCTGAAAATCCGTAGATGTCACTCCGCCAGTCGTTGCTGCCTTTTCCACGAACACAGAGACTCTGCCACTGCCGCGTGCCACCACGTGACTCTTCCTCAAGGCCGGACTGCGATCAGAGCTTAACCGCGCCTAATGAGGACCAACGCTTCTCTACCAGCTTCCTCTGCTGTCTACGACTGACAGCCACTGGTGATGCAAACGTTGTGCACTCTGTACCAAGAGTGGGTCTTAACGCACCTCTGAAGTCGGTTGTGCTGAAGTAGTCACGATTCCCAGACTAACTCTCAGCGGAGAATCTGAACAGCCTCGAACAGATCTCTGCTACAACCTTCTCCCTCGAGATTCCAGTGCGAAGACCGCGAGTTCTCGCCGGTCTCTATGCTAAATCCTCATCCGTGAGGATCATTCTCTCTCACGATTGGTCAAGCATACATACACTCTTCCTTCCAACCTTCTGTTGCATAGCTACACCCAATCACTACATAGCTAGCACATGACAGACAGGTGGTCAGTTCTGACTTTCCAAACATGGACTCTGCTTACTACAACCAATAGTGCATCGACTCTAGTCTAAAACACTACCGCCACCCAAGTCGGGAAACATTCCCCACCCCCAAGACTATCTTACCTGGGTGTCTACCCTTTCTAAAGAGTGGTCAAGTCGTTAACTTGCCACCCGTCTAACCTGCACTGATGAATGTGCGGCGAACGAGTTCAGTTCAATCAGGAACAGAGGAGGTGCTACTGTCCCCCGATCAACTCGCATCATTCAATCCCATCCCCCATTCAGCCTGGTTACCTGCGGTAGGTTTATGATCCGGACCAGCTCAGCTTACCTACTGGTCTCTGGCCAGTCTCTCCCCCTGAGCGAACACCGGCCGTCCCTTTCTTCTGCTGGACAAAAGGATGGGTCGCTGTTCAGCTATCTGATCTACCCTGCGCAGGTCCGTTTGGACGCCTGTCCGCACGGCTTGTATGAAAGCAAGAGTGAAGCACCATCACTACAGCCCTTATGACTAGTAATCATATGACAATGTTTACGAATATATGTCAGGTTTTAGCAGGGTACAGGCGACCCAGAAGAGCGGTATCCGCTACAGCACGTCACGAGCCTTTTTGCATCCTGTCCTTGACCGCTCTAATTTGCATGTTGGGGTCAATGCTCACGTCACTCGAGTATTGATCGAGGACGGAGTGACGAGAGGGGTGGAGTTTCGTCAGAGTGGAATCCTGCGCACAGTGCGTGTCAGGAAGGAAGTGATTCTGTCTGGCGGTGCCATCGGGTCACCTCAGATCTTAATGTTATCAGGTGTTGGTCCCAGAGAGCATCTGGAGTCTCACGGAGTAAGTTCTTCTACTGACCGTAATAAGAACCATTTACATCTTGTCGGTCTTTCTTCTGTAATACCCTCCCTTCTACACACCTATGCCGCTATGCGTTGTAGGTCCTCCAGGTCAACCGCTCATCTATGTGTTTACATTATTAGTTACCTCAACATGACACACAACTATACAGGTCTGTCATCGATCTGTCTCATTTCTATTGACTGTTCTCAGATCAAAGTTCATGCTGACCTTCCAGTAGGCAATAACTTGCAAGAGCACCCCTTTATGGACGTCAGCTTTAGCTTGAACGACTCTATCGGCATCACTGAAGAGAAAGCAGCCAGTTTGTGGGAACGAGCAAGATATGGCTCTTTGGGAAAGGTACCTCTAGACTATTATATTTGTGTGGGAAAATCTCCTGGACTGGTGATCGCAGTATTCAAGATGTTAAATGTGAAGATGTAGATACTCTTGTAGCTTATAGTCTTGGGATTTACAAAAGATAATTATTTATATTTAGAAATTTACTAACGGAGTACTAGAGTTCGTCCGGCTCTGTCTGTTGAACTGATATTGTATTTGCAGATTTAACACAGCTATTTTGATTTAAACTAAAAACTGATACAGATCTGTTTAAAAAAAAATTTTGTACTCATTGTGTCACCCTTTTGCATTCGCACAGTTTAGTTCCACACCGTATTGCAATATTTTATTTCTTATATGTATTCATTTACATTTTAGTCTTGCTTTCCTTTCACTATTTAATTGTGGCTGAATGGCTAAATGTGTTTGGTCTCATATTATGTCATTGTTATTCTTTTTTTATTATTGTCTTTCCTTAATATCAGCGCGAAGAATTGTTGTGGTTGCGGTTGGGATGCTGCTCGGTATAAGCGCATTATTATTTTTTTTCGTCAAAAATACAATTCTAACTCCATCATTTCCACCACTACAACACTATCAACAGTGTTTATTTGGTCGCTTTTGCGTAAATAGAAGGTCACGCATTTGTGTGTTTGTCAGGCATTCTAGCTTCTGCCTACGGCATAGAGACCCTCTCCGTCCAGGCCAGCACTGAAGAGAGGAGACAAGTGGGATGGCCAGATTTTCAGCTGCATATATTTTCATCCTTTGCTTATTTTGCTCCTCAAACATATACAACGGAGGTGAAAGATTTTGTCTGAGCGTACCTTTCTACAAGAAAATTCAAACTTTAATTAATTACATTCCCCGAAATTATTTACTTTGAATTGTTTTATGATCATACAGTGTTTAGTCGTCGATGACGGTTTTGTTGAACCGGTTCCTTACTTTAAGCAGTAAAATCAGATGTTCGTAATAAAAGATGTTATTTATGGGGTGAATAATAATTGACTACATTTTAAAAAATTATCAGCTCTGTATTATCATCGTCTTGAGGTATATATTGAGGATTTGTTTAACGTTTCCGTTACCGATTAAAATCAAACGCTACCGACAATAAATTGGAATATTGACCTAAGCTGACAGAACCTAAATGAGCTAACTCATTTGTGACTTCAGTTCAGTCCATTTTTATTCAAAACAAAACTGCAGTGCTGTTGCTTTTCCACAGAACTTTCGGCGACTGTCTCCTAGAGCTACGGGAGATGGAATTACATGCGTCAATACTCTGCTGAACTCTCTCAGTGTGGGGTCAGTGCGCCTGCGCAGTGGAAATCCTTTCTTTATAGTAAGCAGGGGACACAACTGGAAGTGAGAGTTTGACTGCCCTTTCTTTATTAATTCTCTCCGTTCTGCTTTCATTTATTTTATTTGCATAATTTTTCCCGTTGATTCTTCGTTCTTTCCTTTCATTATTGACGACATGCACTGACAAAGTTTATCATATTGTGACCTCTATAGCTGAGTTCCTGTCCTCACGGACCTCACCAAGAGACAGAAAACTCTAAATAGGTGTATTTGGTTACGTTTGAACGCTATGGTGTTCTATATTGCTAATTTTTCATAGCTTTCCGTACCAATTTTAGTTATAGTGAATATCACTAGTAATCCTAGGCCGGCTGCACAGTCACGTTAACTGCCTCTTAACGAGTCAACTATAATAAAAGTATTAGGAGTTAAGTTGGCGATCAGGTACAAAATATTAGTTTAGCTGACAAGGGGTTAGCATTGAGGAAGCGCGTGTGAATTTTGACCCCTTATTTGTGTGTATGAAATCATAACACTGCACATATCGAAGACTCGCAAGTCAGCAGTTTCAACTTTGGTCATCTTAGAGTGTTACATAAGAACTAAAATTCCCGTTTAACTTAATCAAAAACTTGTTTCAGGTGTTAAAGCGTGTAAGCAGCTGATGCAGGCACCGGCTCTACGGAAACTTGGAGCAAAGCTGGCAGACAAACCGGTGAGCGAATGCGCGGAAAAGCACGCGCTGGACTCGGACGATTACTGGCGCTGCGCCATTCGCTACTCCGTGCAGACGACCTTTCACCCCACCGGCACGTGCAAAATGGGTGCTGTCACTGACAACACCACGGTGGTCGACAGTCGGCTGAGGTGAGCCCCTGGAGGGACGCGCTTCTTTAAATTAAATACTCACGTCAGTAGTGACGTATTTAATCTAAGTTATTAACTGCTTTAAAACATACAGGATTAACTATTTTTCCTTTGCGATATACGAGGGATGTTCCACTTCCGCCCGGACTTCAGTATTTCGCGCGCTTTCAACGAGTGCAAACCATGCGGACTCGATAGAGGAATTCTTCAGGGTGTTTCCGCATTTAAAAAAATAATTTTTCCCCTCCTAGTTTTTCCAGAAAGGAGAAGAGATGCAAGTCGATGCACGCTCCACCGAGTGACCACACAGCGTCGTCAGCGCGTGACTTTCGAGTGACCATGTTGCATCACTTCTGGCGTGGCTTCCAGGCTGTTGACTGTTAACAGGAGCTGAAAGAAACTTACGGTGATGATGCTCAATCTGAAAGGACTGTCACGGACTGGTATCGGCGATTTGGCAATGGTCATTTCAGCTGTGATGACGAACATCGTGAACAAAGCCCTAGAACGTCAAGAGACCCAGCCAGTGTCGACAAAGGTAGTAAATTCCTGGGAAAATGATTGCAGCGTGACCATCAGGGAGAGTGAGATGGAGCTGGGTATTCCTTTTACAAGTCTTCAGAGGATCACCCATCACGACTTGGGCTTCAGCAAGAAGTCAGCTCGCTGGGTGCCATGCTGTTGACGGACGAGCGAAAGAAACACTGTGTGGACTGGTGCAAGGAGTTCTTGGAAACATTCAATCACAGGTGATGAATGTTGGCTCTACAATCTGGACCCTGACACCAAGTCCCAGTAGATGATTCGGCCATTGCTGGAGTGGGGGTAACGCTAAAATTGATGCCAAAATTGGCATTTTTTTTTAGTATTTTCAAAAAGTGATCCATTGGGCCGAAAACTGTGTTGCGAAAACAATAAACGAGATTAAAATAATTTGAATAAGAGAAAAATGTTATAAAAATTCTCCGGGTTCGTTTTATTGCTAAGTCCGGGCGGAAGTGGAACATCCCTCGTACGTGTGTTGAAACGAGTGGAGATGATGGGTAAGTGGCCTTATCCACTGAGACCTTGACACCTTAACCTGTCATTTTGTGTTTAGGGTCAAGGGTATCCGAGGACTGCGGGTGGTGGACGCCTCCATCATGCCCACCATTGTCTCCGGCAACACCAATGCCCCCGTCATCATGATCGCAGAAAAGGCCGCAGACATCATCCGGGGCCGCTCTACCGTGTGACGTCAGCAGATCTTGTGATGAAGACATCTTAGGGTTGGAGGCCCTCGAACCTTAAAGTCTTTTTTTTTCGGTCTTAAAGTTTTGAGGCATTCAACCATCCACCTATTCATTCATGGGAAGGTTTAAGGGGACAGTTCGCTAAGCAACCCGTACTTTTAAAAAACGTAATGCAGTAAACCTCGTGGTCTTTCTTCCACTTGCGATGGTGCACGAAGAGGACAGATCATAATTTTCGAGAACGAAGGGTAAGACAAACGGCCGAGTGTTCTTTCAGCAAATTAAACCAATGACGCGCAAAATATTGTTCTTTCTGATTGAGCATGATCTGCTTGCAGACAAAATTTTCCCCGTTAACGTCTAAAAAGAAGCTGTCTTAACTATCAACACCAAGAAGATATTTCTGTTGTTGATGTAGGTACAAAACTATTTGTGATTTGCTGTGTTTTACGTTTATTGGCCTTAAGTCGTGGGAAGTGGAGGTCTAGGGCTTTTTTTCAAAGAGTAGCTAAGTATAAAATTTATTGGAAGGCTGTTACTGAATTCGGTCGCCGTTTCGGATATTAAGCTGCTAAATAGTTTGCTGAGACATGACAGCCTACAAATTTGGGCAACGCTAAGAGTTGGTCTCGGCATACAGCCAACTGTCCGCTGGTTGAGGCCCGTTATTCTTCATAGAAACTCTTCTTAATTCGGCCTCTTAGTGATCCAGTTTAACAGCCATTAGAATGTTGCCCAACTGGCAAAGTACGACGTGAATGTAGGCATTATTTTAAATCAACTCTTTGAAAGCTTTACAAATATTCTTTCTTCTTTGTCCTCAACAAATGACCATTTACAGTTAACACCATTAGTCCATCGTCTAGTATATATTATTTTACTCCTATATGACTTAAATAAAACATACTCATTGGTGTATGCATCCATCTCGAGAACGGAAGATGGTCATCTACCCAGATTTGGGAAAGAAATATGCCAGATCATTGAAAATTGCACGCACTAGTCATAAATGCAGGCCTCATTAGAGGGGAGAAGGAAATCAATGTTATGTTTATCAGAAGCGTGGTACAGCTGCGAGCCATTAGCGAAATCAGCGTGGGATGATGATGATGATGATGATGATGATGATGATGATGATGATGATGATGATGATGATGATGATGAATTCTCGCGGAAATGAAACTGCACTACAATTCGTCTTTACAGTACAACGTCAATCACACTTTCACTCCAAAAAATAAATGAAGACCTAGACTGAAGTCCTTAGGATCCAGTATTTTAGATCGTGCCGACATTATTTTAAGGCGCGAGACTGCGCACTGTTGTATGGTGTTAGCTCTATCTCTTCTTGTGTTCTAGAAAGGTATAATACAATCACACTTGGTGTCTTACTTAATTTTAACATTGTATTAATAAATGAGTCTTCTAGGGCGGACATCTTGGCTTCACTTACCAGTACATGACGTCACTAAAGTGTTGTTTAACGTGCGTGCACTCAGCTTTGCACAGAACTCGGGTTGTACTTCTTTTGGTATGTGACCGAGAGACAGTGGCTATATTTTATTTAATCTACACAATGCGGAGATGATGCAGAGTTTATTCTGTCATCTGCTGAAAAGACAAAGCTTTCTCATTTCTACTCTTATAGTCTGGCCTAAAAACATTTTTAAAAACAGGCTGAACCAGCATCCATTCCTAAGCTATTAATATGGCTGGTTTTGTCCTTGAACGAGCATGCCAGGTGAAAGTGATCAATTTTAAAACAATATAAAATGAATTTACTCTCCGCTGAGAACGCATTTCTTATCCCTTTTTACGTTTCTGGTTATCTGGCTGACTAGCGCTCTCTCTCTCTCTCTCTCAAAAACACACACATGCATGCACATCGACAGTGACTCACTGTTAACAAAAGTAAAAAAAAAAAAGATTGCTAATGTTACTTACACAGTCATGGTATCCAGCCTAGTGCGGCAAATAGAAAAACAACATTAAAGCCAGTACGAAAGATCTACTTTACCTCTAATCTGTCATAACAAACCACTGTAGTACACATATCGTTGAAAATGCTATCGCTCCTGTCTATTTTACGTTAATTCTTTTCCCGTCAAATCCTTGGTTGTTTGATTGAATTATACGCCCGTGTTAGCAGCAAAGTCTTCTGCCACAGTCTCAGTCAGTGTATTGACCAGTCATCAATCTAACGTATTTGCTCCTCCTGGTGTTGGCAGCAGGGCCGCCGAGAGCCAGCACGGGCCCCGGGGCAGACGACCTCTACGGGCCCCTTGTATTTGTAATCGTAAATTATTTTCCCAGTTAAAAGTGAGTCACTGTCGATGTGCTTGCATGTGTGTGTTTTTGAGAGAGAGACTCAATCAAAATGGCATTTACGTAAAAAGACAGTTTCTCGAAGAAAACAACCGTATCATCTACTTCTATTTGCTCTGCTGATGGTGCACTCTAAAACTTGTATTTCCTCAAAGAATTTCCATAAAACGTTCCTCCTACAGTGAAAATTGATTAACACTAGAAAACATTTATTAACAATCCCGTCAAAACGAGAATTTAATTTTGGAGAAGAATTATTGTACTCGGACCAGTAAGCCATAACATCTTAACATAAACAAAAGCTTTAATAATTCTCAGCTTACTTGTCATGATTATCCGTTCACTTCTCATACCATGCAGGGATTGTAAATGTGGTATTTGTGAGTTTACGGCAGTGCAGTTGTAAAAGCATTTTGGCTAGGACAAAGTCACAGTGATGCAGCAACTACCTGCAAGCACCATGTTCGTTTTTAGAGATACATTAAAATATTACAAAAGATCAACAGATGTTCAGCTTTGAGTTGTGTGTGTGTGTGTGTGGAGGGGGAGGTAAACTCCACGCTGAGAGTGAACGACGTTCACATTCTTTCATCCTCAGTATCTTTTTTGATGGGGCGGCTACCCCACTTGTATCTTCCCCCACTAGGCCACTGATAGGTAGTTTGAGATGCGCCAATTTGGCATAATAGGTGATATACCTACCGTTCAAATAACGAGCAAAATTGGATGAAGCACGTAGAGTAGGCCTACATTTATAGTAAAGCACAAAACGAGAACCTCGGTTAATTCTTATTTAAATGTCAGGGAGCTAACAAAAAACTACAACAAAAAAAAAACACCAACAAAAAACAGATGAATTAGGGACAGACGCGATCTGGGATAACGCAGGCTCATCTGTTCTAACCGCTGACCGAGGGAGCTGCCGGAAGAGCGAGATTTACACCAAGTTTCGGAGTTGTCTCCCTTGCAAGGGCAAAGGTGAAGCAGACGAAGGGTACCACGGCTGCACAACGACAGCGACAATGACAGACGTTGTCAACGCACTGCGTTTTGCCCTCATAGGGTTATTTCAGATTATCTTCTACTGGGTTCAGGCCATTCTGCTGAGCATATGTCCACGTTTCATTCGGAAACAATTCCTATACAAGGATGTGACAGGAAAGGTAGTCTTAATTACCGGAGGAGGTAAGTGTGACAATTGGAAGATAATTTCGTATTACAGCGTGTTCTGCGTATTCTCTTTTAAAAGAAGTTTAAGAATCAATTAATCATTTAAACCACAGACTCTGGCTTATGGAAAGCATATTTCATTTCCATACCGTGCATCACATATAATCCACAGGCAGAGTTTGCATGGTTCTTGTCGCTCTGCCTGTGTGCCTACATTAGATTAGGACTTCAGCGGAGAAATGGAGAATAAAACTGACTTCCAAGATAAGTTTAAAAAAACCTATGTATTAACGAAGATATAACACTTTTATCAAAGTTTTGATATATGTGTTCCTATTGAGATATACACAGCTTATTTCAGGGAAATTCTGCTTCAAAAAATTTAAACTTTCTCATAAGGAATAGCCTCTGATTAGCTTTCTTACACAGGGTGACAACAAGTGAACAGAAGTTTATAAAATGTTTTCCTTAAATCAACAGCCAGCGGCCTTGGTAGATTAATGGCAGACCGTTTTGCACGTCTCAACTGCAAGCTGGTTCTTTGGGATGTCAACGAGGCAGGTCTGGAAGAAGTGGTGAAAGAAGTTCGTGTCTATGGTGTGTCCTGTAAGGCCTATGCAGTAGATCTTTCATCACGTGAACTGATCTATGCTGTAAGCAGAAGTTTAAAGTCCTGCTGCTATGATCATAGAGGCCTGACTATTATTTAGTGAACCTGTAGTAGGTGTGTAGATTCTGCAAAAAACGTCAGCTTTATCTCCTTTGTCTGACCTCTATTTTTGTTCTGGGAGAATATTCTGTTGCCACTTCATCGAAGATATATATTAATATAGTAATTTTCATGCAGAGATCAGCTTGTGAAAGTAGTAAAAAAGAATTTCTTGAAGGAAAAGATTTGTTCCCAGAACACAAAGCTGGAGAAAGTACATAGAACAATCATTTTTAAGATTTCCTACTGACCACACTTTTGTTGTAGATATTTTTTTTACTTGTTGCAATTGTAACATACTAAAGAGAGTATGTTGCAATTGTTGAGTGTGTTTACTTGTTGCAATTGTAACATACTAAAGAGAGAGAGAGAGAGAGTAGGTTACCTGCATCATTCATTGTATTAACCAAGCAGTCTTAACTTTATGGCATATATAATATAGAATATACCATAAAAATTTCTTCGATTTGCCTATTTTCTTGCCCTCATTTTCTGTGTGTTCATAGACTGATAAGTTTTGTTTTGGGGAAATGCTGGTATCATTTTCTTCATTTTTTGAATTTTAATTATTGATTCTTACAAATCTACTTTAACAATTGTTATCACAGGCTGCAGAGAAGGTGAAAGCTGCCCATGGTCATGTTGACATTTTGGTCAACAATGCTGGTATTGTAACAGGAAAAAAGTTTCTGGATTGTTCTGACAGTATGATTGAGAAAACCATGGATGTGAATGCCAATGCGCATTTCTGGGTAAGATGATGATGAACATTATCTAATAAAGTTAATTTTTGATACCATAATGTCAATGAAATGACATATATTTAAATATTTTTCTTTCATGGTATTATCTGATTAACTTGATTTGATGAGGTTTATGCTGTTTTTGTCTTGCCACAATACGTTATTGTTGCCCTTGCATTATTGAACAGAAGGGAAGATATATGGAGAAGTATACTCTCAGACCCTTGTCCATTTAACACTTACACTGCAGGGAGTAATACCTGGTAATACATGTATCTGTTTTCCTTTGTAAATTTTCTTCTGTTAGAATATCTACTTCAGGGAGAAGGGAAGGATGTGAAAAAAGGGGCACAAAAGCATGTTAATCGTTCCCTGTGCAGACTGTCAAAGCCTTTCTACCAGATATGATCAAGCGAAACAGTGGCCACATTGTTTCCATAGCTAGTTCTGCAGGGCTGTTTGGAGTTACTGGTCTTGCAGACTATTGTGCCAGCAAGTTTGCTGCAGTGGGCTTTATTGAGTCAATACGTGCTGAGCTTGGAGCAATGGGCTTGACTGGCATCCATACCACAGTTGTCTGCCCTTACTACATTAACACAGGCATGTTTGATGGAGTCCGTAGCAAGTAAGTTGCCACCTATTTCCCTGACCCTGGCAAGGTATTCTTGCTCTTAAATCAGTGTGCATTTATGTGTGTATTTAGGAACTTTTTCTCATGGCTTTCAAAAATATCAGCTAATGAAAGCAGATGTGGTTTAGAATTGTTTTGATATGAACTAGTTCACAAGGATTTTACTTTGTGTTAAGTTTATTAGTCATGTGTGTCTCTAGTAGACATTACACAAGCATGGAAGAACAACAGTAACTGAATAAACAAAATCTTGCTGGCACCACAGAACAACATTTCCACAGACCTGAAGAAAACCCCTTAGAGAAGTATTTACATTTATCTATAATACTTATCTTTTGTGCAGGTTCATGCCTCTCTTGGATCCAAATGAAGCTGTTGACAGGATAATGGATGCTATACTGTGTAACCAGGCTTTCCTGATCATACCCCGTTCCTTGTACCTGACCTACGCCATGAGAGGGTAGGTAGCTCCAGTAGCAAGATGTTGTTTTCTTCACACAGGTACATTTGCTGTTAGTAACATATTCTTAGTTCTCTTGGGGCTTGATTTTCTATTCTTATGATTGTGTGCAGCTTTATGCCTGTGAAAGTTGGAGCCATTTTGGCTGATTTTCTGGGAATTAACGAGTCCATGACCAGCTTTAAGGGTCGCATGGGAGAGAAGAAAGGAGACTGACACTGTTATAATGATGGTACAAAACTTAAGTCCAGTTTGTTTATTGTATTAGTATTACCCAGCATCCGTTTCTCAGATGTCTCATGAACTACTCTCTTTGTCTCCTTTGGGATTAAAATAACATTTATCTATGAATGAAATTTGTTTTTACTAAAATTTTTTGCTTAGTACTAAATTTACTATAATGATATAATACTGATAACACTTAAATGCTGCTTCACATCCAAAGCCTTGCTCATCATGCTTTACCTACCCTACAAAATACACCATCCTCCTGTGCTGTAATTACACCACACACATTCACAGAAATAAGAAAATGAATAATCATACTCAAGCTCTATGCAGCCATATTACCCGGACTTTGTGAATGAGAAATTGTTTTCATGGTCTGATGAATAAAGCAAGAAAGAAGCAAGATAAAAAGTGTCAGGACTTTGCTCAAACGAAGCAGAGCTCAGATGCAATGTGGGTGTCCTCACCTCTGAGTTCATGTGTGGATGCATATATGGCTGTGTGTGTGTAGGGGGATGATATATATATATATAAATGACTTGAATTTGACCAGGTAATGATAATGTATAGCTCACAGTTGGTGTTGCCTGCAGTTTAAATATTTTTTTAATTCTTGCACACTTTTATTTTATACCTTTTTTGTTGTTTTATTCTATATATTTTGTATTTTCATCGCTTGATGTCTGTAAAACACATTTCATTAAAAAAAGTGAATTATGTCCCAAGGAGTAGTCTAGTTATTTTTGTGTTTTGTTTGTTTTTGTTTTTTGTTTGGTAAATGCTTTAAACTTTGCTTCGGGATGCTATTGTTAGCGGGAGAACATTGATCACAATTATGCAAATTTGCAGTTGAAACCAGATATGATTAGTCACCTAATATAATTACATGATAACAACCAAATATGATCATAGATGCAGCTTAGAGCAATTTGAAAAAAATATTTTTATCAGGATTTTACAATAAAATTTTGTATCCTCTGCACTGGACTATTCCCTCAAAGTTTGACATGAGAGGTGAGCAAATGGATATCCTATGAAAATGACTTCTTAGAAAAAGGCAATTGTAGACAATGATGGCTTCAGCTGCATCGCATTGTCTTCCCAGCGACTGCTACCTCCAGAACCAGTTAAAGGATAAGATGGCTTTAGCAAGTTGTGCTACCAGCAGGAGAGAAGAAGCTGCTGTACACCCCAGGCTCATGGTTATAAAGTGAGAGTAAGTGATTTGAGTTTCCCCAGGGCAACGACTTACCCTCACTTCATAACTATAGTGCCCCCTGGAGAAATACATTTAGCCTTGCTTTTCTAAATGTATTTTATGAACATGTATAGTTAGTTGTGCTTTCTTAATCTTTCAAATAAAGGGCTGGCTTAGCTGCATTGATTTTCGATGAATTCTGCAATGCATTAAAAATAAAGTTGATAAATATAGGTGTTGGGGGAGCAAACAGATACTGCATACAATTTTATTTTACATGAAACATGAAAATGTAAAACATCGTGTGTTGGGATATGACACATAGCCACCGTCATGATTATTTTTTAATTTCCACATTCAAATTTTCAAGTGGTGTAATGTTCAAGATGGTTGTTTTTTTTAAAAAATCAACATCTGGGCTGATTTAATTTATCTTCGCACAAATATGGCTGACATTGAGATGTACGCACCACATGGCAAGTAAATTCGTGCACTCACAAATGAAAAAATGCATGCACGCTTGCAGATGCAACACTCAGCGCATGCTTAGGATGCAGGTAATTACAGAACATTTGCATGTGTATGCACATAATAATCGATGCTTGCAGCTTCATAGTTGGAGAAACCATTGAAAAGTCAATGCAAACAACTATCATCTCTCACTCTTTCTTGCACACACATGTACACACTTAACCAGCTATTTCAGTTACACTATCACCACAATGGCATTGTGCTTTATAAAACGTTTTGATTTGTTGCTCAAATTCTTTTTTGGTGAGCAGAAAACTTGTCCAGCATCAATGGCTTCAGTAACCTGTACTTTGTGTCAAGGACCAAAGTTATGTAGAGAAGCTATTCGCTGGGTCTGTACTTCTCAAAACTGCAGCTGAAATAAAATTACACTGTGGAAATCATGATACGGTGCTTTTTCCACACAGAAGTGGTGAATGAGAAGAATTAAAGCAAGTATACAATAGGTGATAATTTTGGTAATGCTAGCTCATTCGACTGAACTGACAAAATCTACAAGACACCACCTAAGCTCAAAACCTCGTAACTGAAACCGTCACCGAACTGATTAAAGCAGTGACTGTTTCCACACCTTCCTCGAAAAAAAGTGTTGGCATAAAAAGTAGAGTTTATTCGCTAGACACAGAAAGTATTCTGCTATCACAGTTGCCCTTGTGACTTAAGGCGGTTCTTCTGGGCTGAACGTTCGTGCGTTTCACAAATCTACAGTCAGCGTGAGCCAGGTGAAAGGAAAGACAGTTTCTCAATGGCAGCTAATCAAGGCTTTAAAAGTCGAGGGTCAAAGGATGCCATCAGTTAGCCATACGCCCTTTGAAAGTGTCCATCATTGCTGAAGCTCCCAGATAGTCTTGAAGAAGCCAAGCACACTTGATTGGAAGAATGCTGCACATCATCATCATCATCATCATCATCATCATCATCATCATCATCATCATCATCATCATCATCATCATCATCCATCCATCCATACATCTATCCATCAGCATTTTACAGAGTGAGAGAAAGAAAAGTTTCCCAAGAGTATGAGTGAAAGTGTGTTAAGCTGTTTCGCAGGCAGGTCAAAGGGTGGCAAACTAACGAATAATGTTTCTAAAATAAAGAAGTCAAAGAGAAGAGAAGGTGAGTAAATCCAAACAATATCTAGTCAAAATAAAGAAGAAAACCACGAAACATGAGGGCTATAAACAAAAAAGGAACAGCGTGTCCTGCACACACACACACATACGTGCGCGTGGATGCAGGCACATACTAACCCTTTTAGTGCATAAAAGCAGTAGAGCACATGCGGTAAAATGATAAATTCTTGGTTGCGCAGAACGGCTTTCATGATTTGATGTGCAACATAGTCTGGCTCCAAGGCATTCATTAGCCATGGGAATCTGTCAGCAGGAATAGTAAAAAAAAAAAAAAATTACACAAATTTTGTCACCGCTTACATGTCTGGCCATTCAGAGAATGGGAAATTTACCAGCTTGAGTGTGTAAGTAACCTGACAGGTATGTACCCGGTTCGCTTGGCCATCCGGTATGAAAAGCAAAGATGCTTGGCAAAGCATGTGATTGGTCTATGATAAAGGATTTGTGTGCTTCTATGTGGGACACCAGCACTGTGCCCGAGCTGTCACTGAAATTGTATAGTTGGCCAGGCTTGTTGAAACTGTGGCTTGTTTAAAGAAAAAAAGGCATGGAGAGTCCCGTGACCTTTACGGTCGTAGGGAAGTTGCAATTTCCTCTCCCTTGTGCCTTACCCAACCCTGTAAAGTCAGGTGTCCATTCAGCAGCTGGGTCAACTAGCGGAACACGGGTATCGAACCGGCCACTGTATAGCTTTAGGGTCGGACCCCGTATCTCTAACCACTAGGGCACTGCGCTATCCACTTCTCGTGTCGCCAGTTAATGCTGTCTGGCAGCAAGGGAAGTTCAAAGGATCAAGATAGCCACTTTGACTTCACGTTTTGAACTGACCCATTTCTTTTGGTAGGAAAATATGTCTACGCGCTCTTAAGTTCAATAAATAAATAGATGTGGAACGACGGATTTACCTGGCAGAGCAGCCGTCGAACATGCCCGTGGAGATCAGGTAAGGGCAGACAACTGTTGTATGGATTCCGTCCTTGTTTTGAGCCATGAGCTCGTTGCGCAGCGACTCGTCAAAGCCCACAGCAGCGAACTTGCTGGCGCAGTAGTCCGCCAGTCCTGTGACCCCTAGCAACCCGGCAGAACTGGCAATCGTGACTATGTGGCCGTGATTTCGAATCATCATACTGGGCAGAAAGGCTTTCACCGTCTAAGGAGAAAACACACGCAGGCACACACGAATATCTATCCTGGGTGTGATTTGAAATTGTTAATAGACATTTTACTTGTTTCATAAATACGAGACAAAGAGAGTTATTAATAATCAAGCCTTATCGTCACTATGATGTGTGTGTGTGTTTTCGAAATTATCGTCAAGATGATGATGATGATGATGATGATGATGATGATGATGAAGAAGAGTGCAAGAAATATAGCTGCTGAGAGCGGAAAGAGATGAGATTGAGGAGGGGAGATCATCGAGGTATGGCGATCAAGAGTGGGAGGGGGAATGAGAGATGCAGTGAGGTCGAGGACAAGCTGCACAAAGAAAAAGTAAGTGCAGGAGCCATTGAGAGAGTGAAGAATTTAAGAAGCATTCCCTTTTCTTTCTCGTAATTTCAGCCTTTGTTTTTCTTCCTCTAGTCTCGAAGGCTTGTTGGTTACTCGGAAGTCATTCCCGTGTTGGACGAGTCATGTTTTCATAACATGCTTTTTATAAGCTGCTTCATTTTATGCTAATCAACTTTTATTCGAGTTTTGTGAGATTGAAAAAAAATGTGATCTACGGCTGGGTATCAAGGACTTTTGTATTTTTGTGTCGATACTTGAAAGTGTCCATAGATATAAGTTGCTCAGCTGAAGTACGAAAGACACAATCCCTCTTGTAACAGCTGGTTCCAGGAATTGTGAACACAGGACTAGCTTTTCAACTTCTGTCTCCAGGATCAACAATACAGAATAAACCCTCAATACTCAATACCAAGATGTTACAGATAGACGTGTGGATGTTGATGATCGTAACTAAATTGAGCGACGAAGCGTAAGTCCCATGCGCCTATGTCGTCGTCAATGGCTCGTTTTTTATGGGTCCTAAATCTGCGGTGCCAGCCTCTCCAAGAAACAGAGCTTTTGCACTCAAGAGATTTCAATTAAACACTTTATTTACAGAATTTGTACAACAGTTTTCACTCGGGCAAATCGACAACAGACACCGGCAACACAATTCACAACAGCAGCGACTCCTGCTACTCTAATGGCGACACACGCCCGACACAACTGACCACAGCGACACACGCCCGCAATAACTTTAAATCTCTACTTCTCCTTAATCCTCAATCAACACTCATTCTCACCGCTTATATACAAAGTACAAACACATCTAGAAACATCCAGCATCTACTCGTCACGCATGCGCACTCTCGCACCGAACATTACAGGTATCATGGCTTGCGCCAGTCACACTCGCTCACGCACCCGCTAGAATGATCTAGATGCGCTCGACCGGGGTCAGATACCCCATCAAAGCGCCGGGTGACACCCCCACAAAGACCGCCACAGCATGTAATTCGTAACACAAGATCAGAAAAAGTCTTATCTATAAAGGAAAACAGAGTGGGAAAGGGAATGTAAAATGAAATGGAAAGAAATAGGAGAGACAGAGGAAGAATAAAAATAATAAAAACAATAAGGAATATAGGAAAAAGAAATATTGTGAGGAGGCCAAGAGAAGAATAAGGGCGCGAAAGAGAAGAATAGTAAAAGCCACATGAACAGTATCAACACCATCAACAAGATCATAAAAAGAATGAGACCAGAGACAAAGGACGATGGCTACACGAATGGAAGGCTGGGGATGAGGAACTTATGGACTGTGACAGAAAAGGTAATTCTCTTACTCCTACTGTTATTGACAGTGTTTGTTGCTGGTGGTGTAGGATGCAATGTAGATGACGATGAAATAGAAGATCTTGCAACTAAATGTAAGGCATCGGAGGCACTCACCCAAAAGTGGGCCATGGCGTTGACTTGCATGGTCTTTAGTACCATGGAGTCCGGGCAGTCCAGGAATTTACGGCCAGTCACTATTCCCGCGTTGTTCACCAAGATGTCAACAGGCCCTAGGTCAGACGTCACCTGGACGCAAGTAAGTACTCAGAAAAAAAAATGTCTCGCGTGCCGTTTGGCACACGTAGAAGTCACGTGGACTTACAACGTGGACTTCCGGAGCCATTTGCACAACATATTTCTAATTTTAATCTTTTTTTAGGTCTTAAATTCAGATAACCAGCTTTATAGAAACACTATCTATCCATCATTGAATCCTTTAAAGGTGCATTAAAAAATATGTTCCATGAGCATTACTCCTTAAACCAGAGGTTTTCAAACTGTACGCGATGGTATGACGGGTGGTACGCGAGCACCATGCGCCAAAATAAAAGAATGTGTGTATATATATATTTTATGGGGGCTGTATGTAGTGGGGGAGGTGTTACTCGGTCAATTGAAAAACACTGCCTTACACCAATAAACATAGCTGTCAATGGTTCTAGTTCGAGTTTGAGTACTGTTTGTTCTCTGATTCCTCTTTATGCATTCTATGTTTGTCTTTTATTAGTTGTCTGCATAGTTGTTTCTCCTTCTGTCCTTCGTATTCTGTCCATGTTTTCTACTTGTCATAAGCGCTGAGAGCATGCTTCTTCATGAGAGGGATTATGCACTATATAAATCACACGCTATTTGTTATTTCCAAAAAAAAACTGGTTTCGAGGATTCTATATAGCAGTTATTATTTCCTGTTTGCATACATTTATTTGTATGTCAAATCAAGAAGGAAGAAAAAGCCTTTTGAAATATCAAAACTAAGTTTTATTACTTAAGTTGCTCTGATTTTTTTCGTGTTTACATATAGGAGTACATGTCTTTTACTCTTTGCTGATTAGAATATACTGTTAAATCGGTCTGAACAGTTATTGCCATTGAAAAGGACGCAGAGATTAGTTTGACTGTAGCCTGTTTTAAGAAATGCCGCTAATGGTAAGGATCAAAGGCGAGAATATTTTTAGTCAGCGGAGTACCTTCTTTGCAGTGGCATACACGATGTCCTTGTCGGAGACGTCGACTGTGTAGGTGCGGGCGACAGTGCCCAACTTTTTGACCATGGCGGCAGTCTCCTCATTGGCAGAGCTGTTTAGATCCCATAATGCCAAACGGCAACTGTGAGACGCAAACTCCAAGGCCAGGAGTCGACCTATACCGCTTCCTGGGAAAACAAAATCCTCGGTTATGCAAAATCATTGTCCTTAGTGGGATTGTCACTTCCAGTGACACACTGATATGTACACTGACATCGTCAATGACATTGATGCTTTCTTTATGAAGGAACTGACACAATAAATTCGGAAAAAGTTTTACCATACACTGTCTCTCGAAAGCTCAAAACAGAGGAAAGTCAAAACATAAAGGAGCATACAGCAGCAAGACATAATAAAGAGCTTAGGTTTAACAATACTAGAACAAGAGAGCTACTATAAGTCACGTAGAAAGGCAAGGACAATTGTTGAGCGGTAATTGTTTACTCAAGCAGATTCGACAAACTTTAAGACTGAACATTGCTCTATGTGAACAGCTAAAACACGACACTAAAATGACATTAAGTGGAACGACTTGCGAGTTTCTCTCTCTTTCCCCTTATCTGTGACCATTCGATGAGATGCAACAATGGTGTAGGCGTACCAGTCGGAACTATTCTGCGCCACATTCAATAAGTCTCCCAACAGGCGGCGTGTCTATTCCTTGCGAGTAAAAGTTCTTTTTAAGTAATTTTCGCCATGCGCATTCATCAACTGGAAGTCAGAGTCAGGAAGAAAATGCTTCCAAAAAGTACAGGAATATGTGTTCGAAAAAGTTTATTAAAATGAGAAATGATTTCTCTGATGAAGTGAAGAAAAGAAAGAAGTGTCTCAGTTATAGGAGAAAATAATTCTGGAATGCCAGAGGGTAACAGCAAAATTCTACCTGAGGGTGAGTCCAGTACACAGTCAACACGCCATCAGTGCTGGCGCCATGTAAACATAGACTCCCTGTCAAAACTATCGGATGATTGACTCAAAACAACGCACAAACAAACAAACATCGCTAGCGGACGATGACGTCACCTGCTCCTGTGACGAGGACGGTCTGACCAGAGATGTCCTTGGCGATGAAACTGGTGGGGACGAAGAAGAGGAAGACAGCTTCGAGCCAGGCGTAGATGACTTTGCCCAACAGAACAAAGAACTCGTACAACGACTCCAACATCCTGTCAAATTATCAGTGGCTCGTGGCAGTGACGGTGGCTTTAAACATATAGAGGACAATCTTCTTATTCCTGAGAGCTCTTTTGTGAAGAGATGATGATAATAATGATGATGATGATGATGATAATGATGACGACGACGATGATGACGACGACGACGACGACGACGATGATGATGATGATGATGATGATGATGGAGATCGAATCTCGTTAAAGGCTCTACCACCAGCCCTCTCAAAATCACTTAAATAATCTACAGAGTGAAGCTGAGGAACTAACGGTTAAAAATCTATATCAAGTTTTGTGAGGTGGGTAGGTAGGTGGGTAGGTGGGTAGGTGGGCGGGCGTTTTCGCTCTTAAGAAATGACGGATATACTACTAATAATAATAAATGAAGATTTTTATAGCGCATATTCACACTCATAGAGAGCATGCTCTTAACGCTTAAAACAAGGACATGGACTAAATGGACAGAACACAAGGGACGTAAGAATAAACGACATTACTGACGACAAACAGAAAACAAAGATAGAAAACACAAAAAGGCACCAAGTAACAGTAACATAGAAAATATAGCGATTCTGCAGAGAAAGATGGGTAGAAAAGTAGCAAGAGCGGAAGGGGGGAGAGTAAGAAGGACGAGCATTGCGTGGACTGCGTTAGGACTAATGCAAGTAGGGAATCAACAATCAAGCGAAGAAGAAAATAGTGACATTATGGCAATTTATCTACTACATAGAACTGCACAATACCTTGGAATGACGCTGTAAAAGATGTATCACGGTTTTCCCAATGACTGTTATGAGAGAGAATAAGCGAGAGAGCAAATGACAGTACCGCTATAAAGTATAGTGAATTTTCACTGCACTTATTACATAAACACCCCGCTAATTTCTGTGAAGGACGGAAGTCGGAAATGGCGCAAATCGGCGTGTCGCATTTTTATCTCTCTTAATGAGCTCTCTGTTTTCTCGAAATTAAAGTGCAAACGGCGTAGATCGACACAGACCAGCTGTCTGAAATGACAGTGCACAGAAAAAGAATCCCTGGAAAATAGAAACGAATGAATGGTTTAGAAACGCTAGCTTGCTTGGAACAGAGAGGTAGATAAAACCTTCGGGGGAGAAAAAAAAAAACAAACCAGAAAGAGAGAAACTGTGTGTGAGAGTGAGAGAGGAGAGAGTGAGCACAGACCTGGTTGCAGATGCGCCGCATGCGGGCTGAGCTGAGACTCGCACACTGCCACTCCACCCAATTGATTCAGGCGGTTTTTGCCAGCAGATGCTTACAGTTACATATTTCATGACGTTTCTCGACACCGAACCATCTCTTGTCTGGCCTGTCGAGGTCTGAGACTCACTGAGCGGTGGACAAAAGGCGGACCTCGCGTTCTCCGGGCGGTTACCAGGCAGGAAGCGTGGTTTCGTCAGATCATACAGGTGACGTCCTTTGACATAGGAAACTACTCATCGCCAGCACAAAGCTATGAACAGGAAGCCGAGACGTTTCCTTCCTCTTCAGCGGAGAGTGTCGGAGAGTGCGGCGGTTCATGAGGAATGATGCTCGGGGTGAGGACAGCCTGTTACATTACATACTGAGCCCGCAGCTCGCAGCGCGCAGCCTGAGGATATTATTAACGGGGTGACATAATGGGGTCAAATTGCTGTGAATGAGCAGCATGACCTCCTGGCAGCATCATATTATTCTTAGAGGGAGGGTGGAGTGTCCGGATCAAGCTGTAAACTCTCTTCTGCCCCGCAAAAATGAAAAAAAAAAACCAAAAAAACTTGACGCAATCGTATCACCGAGCCTCGATAAGTAGAGATTTATTTATTAATGGAGAAGTAATTTATTAAAACCAGCGTTAGGTACCGAAATGATGTTAGTCCCATTTTCTGACGCATCGTATACAAAACTACAACACAGAACCCTGCCCTCAGATGTGTCATGTAGTTTCGTTTTGTTAAGACTGCCCCTCTCAACGGTATAAAACGGGAAGCAGGAAAGAGTCGCCACCCGTGTTGCGAAACCCTGAACTCTCACCCCAATCATACTGGGAGAGGAAGCGGTGAGTAAGCTGTTAGCTACCACTACGAAAAGCATCGACGACACAGTTTGAGCATGAAGTTGTTAAACATGATACACAGAACAAAAAGAATCACTCAGCAGACTTGCAAACTGTTAGAAGATCACAGTGTGACCAATGTCTAAACTGTTAGCAGGACAAAATCAAGTTGTTAGATGGATAGTGTGACTTCGATGTAAACTGTTAGTAGGACATGGTAAGATTTATGTGTAAACTGTTCGATGGACAGTGTGACAAGCATGTAAGCTGTTACAAGACACTGTCTGAGTAATGTTAACACTGTTGAAATAACGCTGACGTGTGTTAATCATTAAGTGGACACAATCCGAATAGTGCTAGAAAGAACAGTTTTACTGGTGTGTAAACTGTTGGAAGAAACTGAAAACGCAGTCTGCACAGATTATAAACTGTTAGAGATGTAAAATATTGACTATGGTATAAAAAAATGGTTAGGGTGAACAAATCGAGCACAGAAATCTAACAATAGCTAACACAATTTTCTTCTGAAACATTTACCAGACCTATTCGTCCAGTGATACAATCTTTATACCACGATTCCTTTGCTTTGCACCATAAAACACCCACCCCAAACATTCCAACAAAATTTTACTACCTCTTTGTATGACGTGATCTTGGCTAAAGGAATGAAATCGTGTGGATTGCTGTTGGTTTCCACCAGCCCCTGACTTGACACCCAGAGTAGTAACACTACTTGTATGACGCGATGAAGCAAAGGTCTCGTTACTGAAGGTAACAGTGAGTGAGAGATGGGGACATGGGAGGAGAAAATGCAACATGAGTCCAAAGTGCACGAGATAATAAAATGTGTCAGCGCACTTGGCGATTCGCCCCGAGACAGACCTGCAAGCGATCGAACATGGGTATCGAGGTTACTTACATATGTTGGTCATGTTGCCGTTTCCTCAATATGTATGATAGAGGGGAGATATTTATTTTCTATATAAATTCTCTATGTGTGTGTGCGCGCATGTACCTGCGAGTGTGTGTATGTGAGTTTATGTGAGGCAGAGATCATGAAACTGGGATTTAGGATAATCTTACATGCTTTTTATACATCTATCCCTCCCCCTTAAGAGGGAACAGTTTAAAATTGTGCTTAACTGCTAGACTACTATAACGGAGGAAGGTCTAACCATGACAGCTGGTTGTTAAAGTTTTACGCCGTGCCAGCAACGAAGGCTATACCAAGCCAGTCAAAGTACATAACCACGACAAGGGATATGGAGAGAGAGAGAGAGAGACTATGACCTTGTCACCCTTTTTTTTAGGCCAATTTATTGCACAAGTTCTCTTAGCTCCCTAGGTAGCTAAGTGGCAGGTGCTTTGACACTGTGTAATTCTTATGATCAGAGCACGCCTCTCTCATCGATGCCTCGCAGTTATCGTGAGACTGGCGGAGATTTAACGAGGGTACGCACAGTCTACACACAGACATTAGTTTTGATGAAAACACTAAACAGCTGACGTAAAAATACAACATCAAAATGAACCAAAGCAAGCGACAGTTACCACTTGCCATGATGATGATGATGATAGTGACGATGATGATGATGATGAAGAATGTTTCCAATGTGTGTTTAGTCTCTATCATCATGAAAGACCATATCACATGTGCACTGCAGTGATACTTAAAAGGAAACAAATAATAAGCAATCAAACCTGGAGACATGGAGAAGAAACACACCTCTCTTTGGTCAGACTGTTCTCTTGCGACCAGCAAAGTGGCAGTTTGTGACGCTAGTGGAACACCTGATTTAACCTTGTGAGATAACAGGTAAAACAGGTGTGCGTCTAATCAAAGTGCAAATATCATCTCAAACCATGGCTTAAATATTTAGAGTGACCGACGATGAAGATGATATTCCAAAGCTTGAGCAGAGTTCACTATCATCGGCTTCGGTTTCTGTTATTTATTACTAGATTATAATAGCGCGAGCACGAATGAAAGAAAAGAGGACGAAAAAGGCGAACAAAGTATGTGCATACGTGTGTGTGTTTGTGTGTGTGTGTGTGTGTGTGTGTGTGTGTGTGTGTGTGTGTGTATTCGCGCGCATACGTGTATGCACACAAGAGAACTAAGTTGAAATAGTTTCAAAGGAGAATCTGATTATAAAAATTCGAACGGGAAATTTTCTTGCTTTCGATTGCTGTTGATTTTTTTTCTCTCAAAACAAAAGATATAGGTAATGTAACCCTGGATAGCGACCGATAAGCATTAAAAAATATGTCGGTCGCTCAAGTACACTTGAAAATTACAGGCCCTGATACCGGGCGCGGAAGGCGGACGTTTGAGCAACTGATAAAAAGTTTGACACGGTGGAGGACGCTACAGTCTGAGCGTTGGAATACTTTTAGGTACGTTTTTGTTGTTAAATCAATTTTGAATTGTTCGTGCCCCTCCCCCCACAGGATCAAAGGAACGCATTACATTGGGGTCCATAGGGCGTGTGGCGTGACGGGTTTGTAGGATAAGGACATGATTCCCAGCCCAGAAGAACACAGTAGCAACAATAACAATAACTGACCCTGCCATTGCTTGCAGATGTTCGTGGAACAGTGTTATACCCTCTGTGATGCATGTGTGCGGCTGAAGTACTGACGCCAAAAACGCAAAGCAAGGGACGCAACGCTTACACGAAAGGATCGCATGTAGATAGGTCGAGCTCTGGGCCTTGGATTCTCCCCTCAACAAGAAAGGAAACGGAGAGGAAGTTTAAAATAAGCATATAAGTAATTGAAACTATTAATGCTAAGCAAAGTCGAATAAACAATAAACATCAGACAATCTGCATGGAACTTGTTCACTGTTTCAGATGTCTGTTTTGTTTGGCCTTTGATACGATATATACAGTATGCTCCAGTTTTAAAGTGTGGGTTTTTTGTCAAAAGGTATGGACATAACGCCGAGTGAACTGTTCTATGACCAAGAAGCAGTAAACCAGATAAATACGCAGCAGATACCTCGGCCATTTATAATTTGCGGACATTTCTGGCTTATGGTGACCCCAGAAATCAGACTTGCAAGGGCAAAACGAAGAAACTGAAAACGCAATCTGCTCAGAGTATAAATTGTGTGAGATATAAGATATTGACAACGATATACAAAAATGGTTAGGGTAAACAAATCTAGCATACACCCACCCCTCCCCTACTTCCAGCCCGCGGTATGAGTTGTGTGAGAAAATACCCTGCTCATCTCGGCTGGGAACTGTACAGATATGTAATTTCTTTCGCTTGCGGCTATTAATTCGATGTGATTTGGATTAAAGAAGATGGGATGCGAACAGGGTAAGCTGTTCCAGCTTTCTCCAGCTGCTCCAATTATTTTGGTTCCAGTCTGATGAAAATTTCTTTTCAGAGGAAGGGGGAAGTCGTTCGTTGTACTTGTGAGGACAATTCAGGGTTCCTATCTCGTCTCGGGAACGATGTTCTTTCTCTGAGTGATAAATACAAAAATGTTGACATGAAAAGGTGCTTGGACCCTAGCTCAGGCCACGCGAGATGACATGATACAGTCGTGAACCTGTAAACATTCTACAGAACTGCACGTCTGCATGGGACGCACGGCGTGTTCTTGGCTGTTTGAGACTTTGCTGCTGATCTCAGCTGGGATCGGAAATGTCCTCTGCCAGCTCGTGATGTGAGATTTCCGAGCATATCTTAAAATCAGGGGATAAAGTTTTCTTCCATTTGATTAGTTTCCTTGACCGACATCGCTACTTGATGGGTTGATGGGTTGGACGTATCTACGGTATCAGCATCCCTTGGGGTACCGTTTCTACAGCAACATATGTTACCTAAATGAACGTTCTCATACTTTTTTGTAGGATTTTCGTGGAAAAGTTTACACCAACACTGAAACAGAAACGAGGCACGATAACTTTCTCAGAGTGAGGTTGTTTATACCGGGTTGATCTCATCAGTTTTATTGCGTTTCAAACGCAGGAATAAATGTATGCGACCTTTGAACACGCTTTATTCACACGATGCATTTGTTATCTGTATTGAGGGATTCCGAGTTTGAGGTTAACTCGAGTTGCCCGCGTAGACTCTTGGAGAGAAGCTCGCAAAGCTTTCAGCTGGAACGACTCGACAGACAGTGAGACTTCTCAAGCCCTTACGATTATTCATTTGATCGATGGTTGCTCTCCTTCTTCAATTCATTCATCAGTTTCATCGTCAGTCTCGAAGCGTACTTTTTGAGAAATCCTCCTCCACTACCTCCACTTCCTCCTCCCCTCCTCCTCCTCCTCCTCCACCACCTCCACTTCCTCTTCCCCTCCTCCTCCTCCTCCTCCTCCTCCTCCTCCTCATCATCATCATCATCATCATCATCATCATCATCATCATCATCATCATCATCATCATCATCATCATCATCATCATCATCATCATCATCATCATCATCATCATCATCATCATCATCATCACATGCATTCAATCTGTCCCCTCTTCTTTCTCATGCTCTCTCTCCTTTCCAGACGTCTCTCTCCTCACTCCACTCTTCTTTCACATTACTTTTCGCTTATTTTTAAAAACGCTCTAGGAACAAATTGGTAAAAATATGAAAACGTTTAATAGCTCAGCGAAAAAAATATAGAAGACATGAATCACGGGCATTATCTTTATACACAAAGTCAGAAATCTCAAGAAAAGTTTGCTAAGAATACATAACGACAGAAAAGTCACGTTAGCATTAAAGAACTCTCTGCAGTAGAATATTTCGGGATTGCATGGGGACTGTGTATTTTCTAAGAATTTTCTACAAATGCACGAACCATACATTAGACAGGTATTATCTACATTTTTTCGCATACATCGATCTGAAACCTATATAAGCTATGCTAACCTATTATATTGATATAATGATAGAACTTTTATGTGTAGTATCATATACTTAATTCTCCATCATAACACGTTGTCCTCATTATTTTACAAAATGGCATAACATACTCTTCAAAGATGAGAAAGCAATCTTTTTTTTTAATTTGTCGTGTGATCACAATGATATTTAAATAAATGTGTCTAATATATAATATATAAAATGTAGTAAATAACGAAAACATTCAGGAAAGTCCACAGTGCCGTTTTTAAACATTAGCATAATAAAATGTAATCAAACAAAGTCAAAAGAGTATAAAATATAAGGAAAATTGGAGATGGACATGTCATGGAAAGTTAAAAAAATGTTAGGGACAGTGGCTAAAACGCCTGTCACCACTACAGCGAGAATCGAATGTACTGGGCTCGAATCTCCGCTCCGACACCTCTCTCTCAGGATGTGACAGTTCTTTACAGTTTCCTCCATGTGTGTGTGTGTGTGTGTGTGTGTGTGTGTGTGTGTGTGTGTGTGTGTGTGTGTGTGTGTGTGTGTGTGCGTGCGTGCGTGCGTGCGTGCGTGCGTGTGTGCTGGTGTATGAAGCGAGAAACGTTCCTACGCCTTACAGGCCGCTGTGTTGCCTGTCTGTTTCTGTTTTAATGCTCTAAACATCAATGAGCATGTTTAATGAAATGTCTCTATGTATAGGAACTGTATTATTATTATTATTATTAATGGCATAATATATTATAACTAAATAGGATCGAACATTGTTTTCTAACATGTAAAAGCTAATGAGCAACAACAAGTATAGACATCGTCAATATGTACATATTTTCAGACCTACAGGTATCAAGAAATCGACCTACAGAAAAAGTCAGGGCTCCTAATACGAAGCCTCGTTTTCTATTTGCCTAATTTGTAAAAGATTTTTCATAAAAACGTAACATCTAAATTTAAAATTATGCTTGAAGTTTTAAGTGACAGGAATAGGCCCCTTGTAGTGCTTCTGTAAAAAAGTTATGATATTTTTTCAGTGACATTAAAAATTGAACAAAGCATCGATTACAGTACATAAACTCGTCTTTTTCATATCCAAATATAATGTCGCTCTTTTCGCTGTTTTGATCAGAGGCCTATGTGCTAAACCAAGACTTTGTAGTTACAGTACTGCTGTCATGCTATTTTGCGTTGCTGCTTTCTTTCATGCGAGATTCTCAACAAAGGCTTCTGTGTAGCGACTAATTGATTGCCTATTAAATAATTGTAAGCCCGGTTATAGCATTCGCAACAGTAATACCATATCCAATCCGTAATCCTGCTTATTAGGGATGAGGCAGGGGTACTGCCTTGATGTGATAAGGCAGAGCTACTACCTTGTGATGAGGGACGACTACTACCTCGTGGTGATGAGGCACGGCTACTACCTTGTGATGAGGGACGACTACTACGTTGTGGTGATGAGGCACGGCTTCTGCCTTGTGATGAGGGACGACTACTAACTTGTGGTGATGACGCAGAGTTACTACCTTGTGATGAGGGACGACTACTACGTTGTGGTGATGAGGCACGGCTACTGCCTTGTGATGAGGGACGACTACTACCTGGTGGTGATGAGGCACGGCTACTACTTTGGCGTGACAAGGCAGGGCCGCATGCGGACACCGTGCACAATGATTGCAGCATGAATGTTGGGTCTCTACAGGAGACATTCCGACTGGCACCAATTAGTCTGTCCTCGGGGGCACCAGAAAAGATTTCATCAAGCGTTTTATCCTCCGTGATCTTCCAAGCGACGTTAAAAATGTCAGAAGGATCCTCTGGCTCTCCGGGGACTAAAGACTTGTTAAAGGAGTCACGAACACAAGTTCTGCTAACTTCTTTCTTTGACGCCGCGCAGTCGCCATTACAACGTTTGCAGTCTGAGCCAATCCTGTTCTCAATGCGGTCAATTAAACATCCTGTTATATGGTCTTCCTCTTTCTTTCTCCACCGAAAATTCATGTTTCGAAAGCAATCGTAGGCGATTTGGTTGACAAAGAAGGCAATGATTGCTTTTCTGTCCTCGGGTCCGTTCGCTAGACAGCCGCTATCAACGTTCCTGTCGAGACAGACAAAGAAATTTTCCAAGAAAGTCACAGAGTGCCATCTGTTTCTATTGTCAGCATCATCCACTACATTTTTAGGATCCATGCCATTAGACGAGTATTTAAAAGTTGGAATGCCACCAAGCGTGAGAAACTGATTAGCAGCCTCCTCATTAGTTCCCCTAGTAGTTCCACTTGCAGCAGTTCTAGTAAAAGTTTCAGAGAAAGCGACGAGTAGGCCATAGTTCATCCAGTTGTAGGTGGCACACACCGCTAACTCTTCTGAACATGAATAGTTAACATTGGGAATACACGCGCAGGGAATGTAGTAAGAGTACATCAGTACGATTGGATTTTCGTTAGGGTGGTTATCATTGAACGTATTAAGCATCTTGCTAGAGATGCTTTCGCCGAAGATAAATCTTACTTCTCCGTGTACTTGGTGACGTGAATCTAACCTACGCCTCTCGGCTGCTGCAGAATCTTTTTGATTTAACAGAAGGTTTACTCGGCCTTTAAAGCGATTCTCGAACAGAACATCTATGTTTTGGGCTGTCATAATTTCGTTATGCGAAGCTATTAAAACAACTAAATACTGGCTCCATTTTTCGCCTTTTTTAGTTTTGTTTTTCTCGATGGATCCATACAAGCGCATCTGATCAAATAGTGGCTGTACAACCTCCGGTGTGTAGTCTTTCGCGTGCGGAAGAAATGCATATGTCTGTTCACAAATTGTCACCAAAACGACCAGGGAAAATCCCAAAGCCATTTGTAGTTTTCCCATGCTGATGGCTGATGTACCGAGAACTTCAACTGGGCAAAATCTAAAACAGAAGTAAAAACAGCAAAAGTGATATATGCAAGCGATTTAAAAAAAAATTAAAAGGTAAGTGCAAAAAGCTAGAAAGGTAACAGAGAGAAAAACCGCATAAAAGGTAGCCAGTGCCAAAGGTCTCGGCTATTCTGCACCAGCCACCCTGTATAATATAATGCTGTATGAGGTATTTGTTTATATGACTGTCATTTAAAACTTTTCCAGACAGAGCGTAGTCATGGCCCCTTTTGCGCACGTAGCTGACATAATACGTGGACTGAGTACATGATATTACTTCACTTGGCTGGTAGACAGCGGTGGGAAACGTTTGCCTCGAGACAGCCAAAGATATTCTGCAAGAAGGTCCCAGAACGACATCCCTCTTTCTTTGTCAGCATCCCTGAGGCCATTCACTTGCACGCGATTCTCGTTTTTAGAATTATTTTTGTATAGAAAACTTGGAATCCCGTCGAGACACAAGAAAGCGAACTGAATATTTGACATTATTTCCCGAGTATGTCTATATCATATAAATATTGTAAAAAGCCCCATTGAAGCCGATCCTCACTCACATGTTGCAAACACCCCTAATTATTCCCACAACGTTTACCTGAGGTTTGGAACGTCAGCTCATGGAACGAAGTGAGATAAGCACCAGAACGATTGGGCTTTCTCTCGGGTGTTGTGTTCGAGCTAATGCAGTTTATTTTTTACTGTATTGTTTTATATCATTTATTTTCCCTTTCAGCGGTCGTTAGCAGTTTTTGCTCTTGGAATTATATCGGTCACTTTACTAAATCTCTGAAGTCGTTTCCCTACTTTTCGCTCCGATATTTCTGTTCAGTGGAGTTTGTGTAGAATTTCTTCAGAGAAAGCCATTAACACGATCGAAAACTGATCTTTCGTGCCCATTTCATTTTCTCCTTTCGATCTTCATTTCGATTGATATTTGTACATGAAAAGAAATAGAGGCTATACAGCCTGTGAAATGTATTTTGTCATTTGAGGCATGACTTAGTGAGTTTATCGGCAAAATGTAGAATAAAGAAGAAACCAAAAAGCTCACAGATATTTTTAACATCCCCGTTTTGACCTACGGAGGACACATTTTGGAACAAAACTGAAACAGGAAAAATCAAGAAACATTTTTTTTTAAATCGAAAAACATTATTAAAAGAATAAGCTGTTTAGAGCAATTAGACTTATAGACACTTTCTACAAAATTTCCGATAACTCGTTGTCATTTTAACCTTACTAAAATACCTGGACTCACGCAGAGATGCTTCCAGCAGATCTTTGTGTGCGAGCACTGGCTTCTTACTGAGACAGACAATCGGCCAGGCCACCGACTGTAATCTTCCAGTTTATAAAGATTGCAACATTCTGTAATCGTTCTTGGTAATCAGTGAGTTCCGGATCATGGTGGTCTAAGAGTTTCTGATCGTGGTGATGGAATGTTTCTATTCGTTTATGTCAGAGTGTTTGTTTCCTGTAACTCTCGAGTACGATTCCGAGTAATTTGAGCTGCACTTGCAAGGTAGATGCTAGGGGCGGGAAGAAGGGATGATATGTCACTAAGGTTGATGACGGCAGTAATTGCTATCTGGTTGACTGGTTGATGGATGGGTGAACTGTGAGAGGCAGATGCTTTGCTATGTTTGGACTCAAGGGCTTGGTTGTACTGGTGGATTAGAACTAGAGTAAAATATTGACAACAGATTTCCTGATAAAAGTTGGTAGGGGAAATACGTTTTAATCCGATCACGCGTTAACATCCTGTGGTTTTAACCTCCCCAAAATTTGATTGGCTAGGTCGAGTCCAACGCCCAGGAAAGATTTGAGCAGGACGCAATCTCACTTTCCCCGACGATACTGATGTGTGTGCCACGCATGGGTGGGCTGTTATTCTCATTGCCAGCCAGTCTGATTGAAAAAAAAGTTTGCATTGCAGTACAGTAGATTGGATCACACAAGGCGAAATTATTTTAAATGATTACATTTAAATTTAAGTACATTCGATCAAATACAATTCTTTATATAGTATTGTCAGAAAATAGTCCGTGTTCTTGTACTTGCATATGTGTCACCCCCCCCCCCACACACACACCAAACAAACAAACAAACAAACAAACAAACAAACAAACACTTACTTCCCTCTCTCTCTCGTCAGTGCAAAGATCGCAGACTAACAGAATACCCTGATAAATATGTGACTTTTAACATATTGTAGAAGCACAAGAGTCTGGGCGGTCTAGCTCAAATTTTGACCTATGATTTGCGAGTACTCAACGTGTGACTAGACTTATTGTAAGAAACTAATGTGTAACGATGATTTATGTTCACTGATGTGTGATGTATGTCTACTGATGTATCGATATAATGTCCACAGAAGTAATCTTGTCTGAAGACATGGAGGCGATCTTTTAAAAGATAGATAGATATAAAATATAAAAGCCTATTACAATAAAAGTCATCAAAATGCTTCTTGGCCTTTCAGATAGCTTATCAATGTTCATGATAAATTCTTTTGTGCAGCCAAGGCAGTCAATTTTTTTTGTTTTGAAAAAGTACCCTCTCTGTTGCATCGGTTACAAGGGGTACTGGAAAGTTTAAAATCAAGCTTGTTTGTCTAAGTATCTAATTTGCCTAACCGTAAAGCGTTAACAAAAGATCTTAGTTATAAAATGGTTTAGCTTTCTTTTAAGTTCACACAGCCTTAACTTGCAAACTCTTACTAGTGATATTCAAGTGCATATCACATTAGCTGTATTATTTTCAGTGGAAGTCGTTTTCTCCCACTCGATGGCGATTGAGAAAAGGAAGCCCCACTTGTCTATCTCGTAGGCAAGTTTAGTTTATTCTGGCAATAGCTATTTTCTTTAATATCACGGCCATTTCTTTTTAGCTTGTGCCACTGCTTAATTAAAAGTTAAAATATCCTAAAATTGAAGCTGTCTTGATAGTCACCGCATAAAGGAGAACGATGAGCTAGTTCTAGGTAATGAAGACTGATGTGGCTAGCAATGACAGTCTTCGTGTAGGTCACACAAGAAATTCTCTTCAAGATGACTTTGGTTTTTCTCAAATTCTGCAGGCAAGCCAGGAAAAAAAACCCTTTTAGATCCGTTCTATGACTGGACTTGTAGTGTGGACAGGAACGTTTGCAGCCTAGATGACAGTTTTTCAAATGATTTGCGCACACTGGAGCAGCTTCTTGGTAGATATCATTCATATTATCTGGCATTCTATAGACAACACTCTTTCATGTTATGTTGCGTGCATCCGTGTCTGTCTGTCTGTCTGTCTGCCTTTTTTTGTAAAGCCCCATGAACCTGTCCATAGGACTGGAATATGGCGCCATATAAATTCACTGCATCATCATCATCACCATCATTATTAACAAGTCGGGGGGAAAGCAATGGGAGACGTTCTGCGCACTAACTAGAAAGATGGAGGTCGGTTAATGGACATTGTGATGCAGGCGCTTACAAGGAAGAGATCAGTCAGGCCGAAGGAAACTGGTTAAGTGTAATCAACGCCCTGCAACTCTGTCTCAGGTCAGGGATCTCGGCTTTGTCAGCGATCCCAGCGAAGGTGGAGTAATGCTGGCTGTTCTTTATCGGCATAGTGTGGGAACCATCAAGAAGCAAGCTATTACTCAACTTCTAAGACCATAACTGAATAACGTCTTCCCCTACTCCGTTCTTGAAATACAAGTATATAAACATCATCATAAAAAGTAACACACACACACACACACACACACACACACACACACACACACACACACACACACACACACACACACACACACACACAAGCGCGCACCCACAAACACGAACACACGTGCATACACATATAAGAACTTTCGCTGGTAAAATCCAATGTCTTTTAATTGCTCAGAGAAGACAAAACCGACAGAAAATACAAACGAAACGATCTTAATGAAATAAGCCTTGTATTTATCACCACTCTCTCTCTCTCTCTCTATATGGATATATATATATATATAATATGTGTAACAAGAGATGTTTATAACTAAATAGAATACGTGATAGAAAATACATTCATTAAAGACCCATTTTTAGAATATTTTAGTTATTTCAGAGTGATATGACTAATAACAATTATATAAAATATGTACAATGTATGGAGGGCAAAATCAGGTTTACGGAGCATGCACGCAGTGCTTGATACAAAAATTAGATCAGTGTGTACTACAGGGAAAAGTGGAAGATGGAGAGCAATGAAGATGAAGTCTAAAAGACAGCGAAGACATAGAGGTAACAGTAACGACCAAGAGTTAGGTGAACAGTAGTGAACAAAGTGATATCTGCACGACAGACTAATAAAGATAGATAGAGAGAGAGAATAGGTTAATAGCATTGAGTGAAATGTGTCTAGGAATAGGGATCATGGAGATGAGTTGTAAAATACTCAATTGGTGCGGGTATGGAAACAGGAGTTTCACTGCTTTGTTGCACCATAGCTCAAAAGCCGGTGATAACACCTTATTGTTTTGGTGACAGGAGAAGAAAACTTATACTAAATGCAAGCACTGACGGTCAGCTAATGCAGAAAACGACTGAGAGTAGTGGCATGGTCCCGTTTCCCAGCTCTAAGCATCAGATGTGCAGCAGACTTCTATGCTTTCTAATTTGTGAACTAGGAGGTATACAAGGCACACGAGATTATGGAGCTACAAACGAATTGTATAGTACAATAAATAATAATAAATTTCAGAATAAGAAACAGTTTCCTGTTTTGTTGAATATTAATAAAGATATTAAATATACACAAAATTGACTAAAAACGGGAAAAAAGTTATATATTTAACAATGTCAAATGCAAACATTACTATATAAAGCACTCTTGTGGAATTTGAAATAACGTGGTCCTTATTTAATTCATTTTTTGTTGACGATATTGTAGCAGTTGATTGATATATTAAAGAAAATTTAATATATTCTAAAGAGAAATCAAGAAAACGATCTAGATACTCCTTACCCGGAGCTCCGATAGAGAACTCAGTTTAGGCACACTTAAAGCTAAGCACTATATGGAGAGAGTTGAGCAGCCAAAACGGTTTTTGATGACGTCAGGACTCATGGTTTGATCAGATCTGTACAAAGGGATTTCATTGATAGGGACCGGTCTTTACATCCTGGCTTCTGAGGATCTTCCGTCAGACTGTTTTGACCCAACTGGGAAAAGATTTTATTAAGAGGCACGTCCCCCATAACTGTCCAGGAGTCTTTGAGAGGATCGAACGGCTTGATTGGTTCTCCCGGGACTAAGGATTTGTCAAATGACTTAACAACGCATTGCTGAGCAACTTCTTTCTTCGACGATGCGCACGGCTTTTTGCATATTTTGCAATTCGAGCCAATATTTTGCTCAATTATGTTTCTGAAACATTCTGTTATGATGCTTCTGCTTTTAGTTCTCCATTTAAAGTCCATGTTTCTAAAACAAGCGTCGGCGACGTAGTTGACAAAGAATGCAAAGACAGGCTGATGTTTGGCTGGTAGACAGCCATGGGAAACCTCTTCCTCGAGACAGGAGAAGAAATTCTGCAAAAAAGTCACAGAGTGCCATCTTTCTTTATCGTCAGCATTCTTGACTTGATACGCTTGAACAAATTTCTCGCTATTACCATTATTCTCGTATCGAAATCCTGGAATGCCCGCGAGCTGCAGAAAGTGAACTGCTTTGTTGGCATCTGTTCGTTTGAAAGTTGTAGAGAAAGCGACTAACAGGCCGATCTTATTCCACTCATGGGTGGCGAAAACCCCCAGCTCTTCTGAGCACGAGTACCCAAGATCCGGAACATCAGCGCATGGAATGAAGTGAGAGTACATCAGCACGACAGGAGTTTGCTTAGAGAATTGATTACTGAACACACCAAGCATGGTTTTAAAGTCGTTCTGAATAAAACTTATTTCACCGTGCAGTGCGCGCTTGCAATTCCATTCCTGCAAATTGTGCATCTTCTTATTCGGCAGCCACACAAGTCTTTGATTGAAGTGTTTCTTGAACTCTTCCATCCGATTTCTACTATTCATGTTTAGTGAAAATTTTAAAATTTTTTCAGGGGAGGCCATTAATACGACCAAGAACTGCTTTTTCGTGCACATTTCGGCTTTCCTTTCATCTTTTAGTTGCAATCCATATTCGCGCATTAGATCAAACAGAGGCTTGACAACCTGTGATGTGTATTTGTTCACATCCTCCACGAATGAATGTGTTTGTCCGCAAAATGTAACCAGATAAAAGAAGAAAAATCTCGCAAAAATTTATAGCATTACCATTTCTTTACTGACTGACAGACTGAGCACAAAATCTGCAAAAAAAACCAAAAAAACAAACAAACAAGAAGTTAGCAGTAAGTAAGAAATCGAGAAAACATTTCCAAATCCCGATAAACGGGTTAAATTTTCAAAATTAGAAACTGCTGTGAGCATGTAGACATATGTATAGTAACTCATTTCATTTGATACATCTATTTTAACTCCTGAAATATGTCAACATTAGTAAAGTGTCTGGTCTCACGGAGGGTTTCAGTTTGTGTGCAAGCACTGGCGTCCTCACGCAACACGAGACAAACGATAGGCCAGACCTCCAGCAGTGACCTTCCATTTTATAAAGACCACGAACGTTCTGTAACCATTCATTGGTGATCAAGGAATTCCGGATCATGGTGGTCTGAAAGTTCCTGGTCGTGGTGATAAAGTGTTTCGGTTAGTCTACCTCTACCCGGTTCCCCACGATATCACCCCTCCCCCCCCCACACAAATTATCTGGGGACCCCTCGACCTGCCGTACCGGGAGACGCGCCTCCATTCCAGAATAAGTAGGAAAGAGAGAGAGAAAGAAAAGAATTATCTGGGCATTTTTCTGCCTGACATAAGTGGCTGTCCTCCTTTTACCCGATACACTGGAAGCCCCACACTTTCGTTTCGTGAAACAGAGAGTGGCTAGATAAGTTTAAGGTCATAGAACGGAACGGGACGGAGAAACGATTACATTGGATAAATAACACAAATAATTTATAACCTAAAACTGTCCTTCCTACAACAATAGCTATTAATTTTACTACAAACAAATAAGCATAAATGTCAGTTCGCTAACCTTAACCTAAATACCTGCTCCTAAAATATCCTACTTTAAGATCTGAAGCTGACATCCTCCCTCCAGCTCACCTCTCGGCCCTCCTCATCGGGAATTACTCACCCAGACTACTAAACAAAAAACATTGTATTTGGTTCGTTTTCACTATGATCAATTTGATGAAACAGCACTTTGTAAATACTGCTTTTCTATGTATACTTCAAAAGGCAGCGATATCACTTGAATACATTAATATTTATTCATATGGTTTATGTAGAGCACATACGCAAGGGGGGAAAACAGCCATTAAGCTGCAAGCATATTTCGAGATTCACTGAAAATTTAAGTATATCCAAATGTCATTGTAGTGTATGCACGAGCGTGTGTCGTTGCTTGTTGGATGGAACTAGAGTAAAAAAATATACATATATTGAACAGCTATGACTTAAGACAGGAATTGGGAACATCTGGCCTGCGGACCTTTTGCGGCAAGTGAAACCATTTAGTCTGGACCGGCAAAGACAACCGCTTAGAGCTTTTTTCGTAGTAACATAGCTTTATATTAATTGAATCATAACAACAGCGTAAATTTTGAGGGACAAAAAAATAAAGTCCAATATTGGACAGACAGAACACATACATGACGGGCCGACAGACACATCTGATTCTCTTCTTCTGCCTGCGGCCTGCACTGCAGTGACTCAGACGACAGTCAGTACCAGGTAAGGATGGAGGTGTACATGTTACAAGTGTTAATTTAACCCACTGTGACGAAACTACAGTATGACCAGATACAGTAGACTAATACTTAAGTTGATAATTTTGATAATTTTGATAAGGTTGCCCACTCATGACCTAAAAGGTTTCTGGGAACTGAGTTTGGGGTTGCGCGATCAAACCTAGTCGGGGTAAAAGTGTTACGAAAGAATACATGATCGGGTGTCTGGCATCCAGTGCAGACCACGCGAAGTGACATGGCAGAGTGGTGAACCTAAAAATATTCTGCAGAATTAGACTTAACTTAGGGAGGAACATGAGCATGACCTTGTCAGAGAGAACGACTTCTTACATGTATTCAAAGCTGGGATGGTTTGTGCACAGTCGTAACAGCAGATTTACCGACAAAGTTCCTGAGCCAAGGCCCGCGGACGACAAGCTTATCTTCCACTTGGTCATCTTCCGCCATCGAGCTTCAGGCGTCGCTGCAGAAAGTTTACAGCGAAAGTTTAAGCGACACCATCAAGCCGTAAGTTCACGAAGGTGAACTTCAGAAAGAAGATAATCCCACTTTCTAATGCCAGGGTAAGTAAGCTGTCATCTGATTACCGTGTCTAAGGCACAGCATGAGAAGGGCGAAGTCTAAATTTCGTTTCCTGCCGCCTTTTATCTCTCCTGAAAAATCTGATTGGCAGGTCGAATCACAGGCCCATGCAAACGTTTGAGCGGTAATCAAATCATGACTAACATTCAAATGAAGCAGTGCTGCACTCCTTGAAAAAGAGAACATCAGGCAGTGGCGTAGGAAGATGCTCGGCTTTGGGGGGGGGGGGAGGCAGCTCCATGCTGACAATGAACGATATTCACATTCTTGCCGTCCCAGCATCTTTTTTTTTGGGGGGGGGGCGGCTGAAACCCTTGCCCCCACCCCCGGTTCCTACGCCACTGTCAGTGTTGACAATAAATTGTTGTGTGCCGTTAGGCAGTCAGTGTTTTCAAAAGAAGGTGTCATGTGTTATATTGGGCAAGACAAGAGGCAGAAAAACTTGAAAGTTTGAAAGCAAGCAAGTTTATTTTCTGACTAGTTCGAATATACGTAAATTCTCAAAAGACATCTTAGTTGTATAGTCCACAGAACCTTAAGGCGTCAGTCCATACCTGTTCACGAGGGAGAACACAGCAAACTACGTCCTTCTGTGATTCAGTCTCGTGTACACACTTAGTTTGTTTGAACATTAATAATTTTTGTTTAGTGCCTACCTTAGCGATACCATTTCATTGAGATTTTTTTAGCCTTCTCCAAAGATTTCTTAAAAATTAAAATACCATAGATCCGATAAACTTTCGCTCGCAGTAAGCTGCTCTAAGGTGAGAATAACTTCATACGTGGGAGATGGGTAAAGTTCAAGGTAACGGACTTGGAGATCGATCTAAAGAGCAATGGCTGTCTGCACATAAATCGTACAGGGAAGTATAACAAGTAGGTGGGAAAAGGGAAGCAGCAAACGAGAGACTTTCTTCATACTAAGTAAAGGGGAAGATCGGAAATTCTTAGTCGCTGGAACTAAGTTAATGAGCATCGTCTTGCAAGCACCTACATGGAAGAGATCAGCCAGGCTGAAGGAAGCTGGTCAAGTGTAGTCGGCACATCGTGGCAGCTCTGTAGTCGTGCTGATGTGCATCTTGACAGAAGTGGGAGGTAGACGCTCTTTGTCTATCAAAGACCCACGGGGAAGAAATTATAACTTCTTCAGCTCTGATGCAGCAGGCAGAAGTGAAACCGAAATTTGCAGATAAATAAATACTTCACCATATAAAATCTTTGTTTAGAACGAAACCTGGACAACGCCGGGTATCCCTATTCATGTTAGGTGTAATTTCAAAGCTCAGAAAGTGGGAAGGAGATCACACAGACAATAGCTAATCTCAATATTTTCCTCGAATTCAAAACAGCTTATTTGATTACGTTTGGAGTTTATGAAGTTTTCACCTTCTTCGTATTTCCTTTAATGTTGACTATGTAGGTTATAGATATACAATGTTACTACAGTACAATAGAACAGTTTTTGGAGGGCTAAGATACGAGATGAAGCAGACAGGTGCCCGACATATTACAGTTCCTGACTGGGTAACTTGTCTTAACAGTCTACCAGACAGTGTTTTTAACACGATTGAGGTAACATTTAGTACTTCTTAAAATCCGAGGGAATAACCGCCTCCCTACAAATCTCTGTGCCCGAATCCGTTCTCGAGAAATAAACCTATAAATAAAAAAAGTCCCCAAGCACAATAGGAAGATGCACGGAGGCACACGCACACTCGCACATTTGCACTGACACACACACACACACACACACACACACACACACACACACACACACACACACACACACACACACACACACTTCGTTGAAAACTATGTAAAAATGTGAGGTTATAACCTTTAATTGTTTAGAAAAAATACACAATAGGAAATGAAAAGCAAATAGAAGCTTATCAAGACAAAGCGCGCTGTAATTTACATTCAACTCAAAGTTATGAAAAAGCGAATAAAAAATTCTTAAAGGACAACAAGAACGTTAAGCGAAAATCGCTGGAAATAAAGCACAAAGTATCACAAAAACATGTTCTGGTGGTATTTTAGGACAAAGAGGCATGAAAGATTTTATATTAATATTTTTTTCTTAAGCACACATGGATCTGAAGAGAAAACAGGAAGTGACGAAACGAACATATTTCTAAAAATAGCGCCGTCTGCACTAGCTGAAGTCGAAGAGAAAAGATGCAATCCTCGGTAAAAAAAGAAAACTGACCAGGACACATTGTGCTGTTGCTGAATGTTCTCTTCAACACTCAGTTGGAGTTAGTTTGTACTCATGAAGGAAATCCTAAAGATAATGGCAGCAAACGCCAGTGAGTTCACTTTGTTCAGAGATGTGTATATACAGGTCTCTGCTTTGTTCAAACGTACCATGCGAACTTCGTCCCCACACTGTACTCAAGAATTTGCTCAAAATATTTCAAAATCGATTGTTATCCAGTCACTTATACGTACAAGCAAGTCTTGAAATTTCAGTAAAACGAAGAAATCTTATTCCTGCGCAGTGCTTACTATACAAAAGCACGAGATGTTAAAACCAACGACGACTGCTGGTAGATCAAGCATCAGATAGGCAATGTCGACGGTTTCTACACCGGATCTGGTCTACAAGTAACATTGTGACACAGTCAAAAACACATCATCATCAGTCGTATCTTTATCCAGCATAATGCTAAAAACAACTGACAGTGTGATGGCACCATTGATGTGCGTGATCGAAACAGCTAAAAAAGGAAAAAAAGAATTGAGGGTGATGCTTAAACGGCAACGCGTGCGAGTATTAGTAAATAAATAGAAAGTTCTGCATGCAGCTAAATGAGGAAGAAATAAGTTTTTTCATCGATAAACATGTTTCAAACTATCATTATATTTTTAATTGTAAAAAAACCCTTCTCAGCAGTCAGTTGTAACAATTGTTGCCCATCAAATTTTGATCTGATCTGATTGACTTCTAAATAAAGCTCCAATCTGTAGGGCTGTATTCCCAATTCAACTGTTTCATTTTTGGGACAAAAAAGTCGCTTCTTGAACACGACAACCTGAGCGATGTTTCTTCATTTGACTTGAAGACATGCACACTCGCTGTTACAAATACTTCGATCGCGTAAGAGAACCTTCAGTATAGGAGAGTAATTTTTTATTGTTTGCAGGTGAGAATGCCGATGTTTGAAGGCTTATATCTGTAAAATTAAGCATAATTATGTACTAATATTTTGGGAATTATTATTTTAAAACGAACTTAGCCCGATCATAAAGAAATAATGTTGCGCTCGGCTTGACCTTTTAAAACATTACATTAGATTCCTTCGACAAAATATGTCCGCCGGCTCCTTTTGGCATTGAAGCTTCACAAGGATCACACAATCACTTCTCCGTTTGTCTCCCTTTTCTATCACTCTCTGAGGTTTATTTACTCATACAAAAATGTTGAAGTTTAAAGAAGCATAGTTTAACTGTAATTGATGTTTCGAAGCCTTCGGACAGAATACTTCAATACTCCGGTTCAACGATATCATCGTTCACCGTCTTGTCGACCCCCAACTAATTCCTTGACTTGGCAAGGAATTAGATTGATTCCACTGTCAATTTCACACAGAAAGTGTATTTCTCTTTAGACGTCTGGTTTGGGAATAACTAGAATCTGATCACCTGGCTTAGGGGGCTACCGTGACTACTTCGCTCACTACACGTCCTTTCATAAACCATACAATCCTGCTTTCACAAGCATCCCGTAAAGGGCGACTAGCCCTGCTTCTTAACACGTATAAGGGAAATAATACCCCATCCTAACAAATAGAAGCTTAACTTATCATTAGACAACGCGTGCTGTAATTTACATTCAATTCAAAGTTATGAAAAAGCGAATAAAACGTTCTTAAGAACATGAGATTCTTATGACAAAATATGTCCCTCGCCTCCTTTTGGCATTGAAGCGTCACAAGGATCACACAAGCACCTCTCCGTTTGTCTCCCTTTTCGATCAGTCTCTGAGATTTATTTACTCTTACAAAAATGTTGAGGTTTAAAGAAGCGTAACTTAACTGTAATTGACGTTTTGAAGGAAAAGTGATAATTAAGGTGCAAAGAGATGATCAAAGGAACAATTAATCATATTCCGATTTTGTCGCCAATGGCGGTAGTTATGAAGTGAGGGTAAGTCTCTGCACTGTCAGTGAGTCGTCCCTTGACATGGCCAAAGAAGACCATCTTGACTGAAAGTAGAGGTTCCTGGTGTCCTACGAGTGAGCCCTGTGAGAACATGGGAAACTCTAGGACAACCGTCTTGTTTCCATAATTATAAAGCGATGTCCAGACCTCGCAGATATTGTTTTACTCCTGAAGCCGTAGTTATAAAGCAGCCGTAAAGGTGTCCTGGGATAAAATAACACGAATTAGTTATCACAGGGTCTCGACACTAAAAGGAAGCAAAACACTTTTGTTTGAGTTCACAATTTTTCCCTGGTCAAACGTCCTACTCTCGTTTCACAACTGCCGGCCTTGATGATGTGGCTGAAAACATACTGGCTTCATGATGTTTCAGCGTTGCATTAACGTCCCTTACAAGCATTACTTGAAACTGTGCTTATAATTCACTTGGAGTTTCCACTGTGATTTCAGATGTGTTCCTTGATGTTATAATATGATTTTATACGATTCTTGCTGTACGTCATTTTTTAATACATTTTTTAAAGAAACAGTATCACAAATAAATAATTTTCAAAACATTTAGAATAATTCACGAGACAATACTATGACATCACCTCGACTTAAATACTCTGAGTAATTAGACCAATAAAGCTGTTATTTGCAGAGTAGGTAAACATAGGTGATTGCTTGTCTGTCAGGGATGTCTGTCGCTTGTATAATTTGTGTGGTTTACTTTATTGTCAAGAAATACTGCTGACTGGCACCATTGAATGTTCTTGACATAAAATATAGTGTCCCTCTGAAGTCCCATGTGCTTGGTAGTATAAAGCTTTATACAGATGCTCAAAACATTGAACAAGTCCGTGGCTGGCTCCTCATCGGCCTTGGAAGAGAACTTGAGTTTGAAACAATCGAAACTTTGTTAACATGATTGGAAATGGGATAAAGTGTGTTAAAACATTTTCAGCCTTTTCAAATGGCCGATCTCGACGACTTCTGCGTGTTAGGATGTCGCATGGCTGCTACCTTATCAAGACGAGGCACGGAGGTTTCGCCGTCGTGATGACTCAGGGGGGGGCTACCTTGTCGAGATAAGGTAGATTTGCTACCTTTTGAGATTTTGTACACCGTGCATAGTGACGGAAGTGAGAAGTTCTTGTCTTTACAGGAAACTTCCCGACCAACGGCTGTCACTCTAATTTCAGGGCTTTCTCGAAAGATTGTGTTGAATCTGATTGTGGGATCTGTAGTAACCTTCCACGTGTCGTTAAAAGGATCAGAAGGATCTGCTGGCTCCCCGGGGACCAAAGACTTATCAAACGAGGCCCAAACACAATTTTCGCTGACGTTCTTCTTGGAATCCATGCAAGTACCACGGCAAAGTTTGCAGCTTGAACCAACCTTAGCTTTAGAACGTGCAACGAAACATTCGGTTATATTTTCTCTGTTTTTCTCTCTCCATGCAAATTGCGTGTTGTTAAAGTCTTTAAAACACTCATAGGCAATTTGATTGACGAAGAGTGCAATGATTGCTTTCCTGTCTTCTTCGCTGTCTGGCATGCATCCATCTTTGATAGACATGACTAGACACTCGAAGAGAACGTGGAGAAAAGTGACAGAGTGAACCTTCTTTTCCTTGTCAGCGCTAGCGACGCTATAAGCTGGAACCAGAGCTTTGCCTTGGTATTGAAAAGCGGGAATGCCAGCAAGCTGCAAAAACTCTTTAGCATTTGCTGCATTTGTTCCTACACTTCTGCTAGTCCCGTTATAAATTGTAGAATAAGCGACCAGAAGATCGAAGTTCATCCAGTTGTGTATGGCGAATATTGCTGTCTCTTCCGAGCACGAATAGCCAAGATCCTGAATATCAGCGCATGGGATGTAGTAAGAGTACATCAGAACGACAGGACTTTGGCCTGGGTATTTTTTTCGGAATGCGATGTTCATAGGTTCAATCATTTTGTTGTCAATAAAATTAACTTCCCCGTGCAATTTGCGTCTGGGGTTGAAATGCGGATTTGTATGCTTTTCATTCAGCAGAAATATCAATCTGTCACGGAAGTGCTCCTCCATGTGGCCTGTCAAGTTTACATCTTTCAGATTTACTGGGGGCTTTTGCATCTCATCATTTGAAGCCATTAGTACGACCAAATACTGTTTTACCTGGCGTCCTCCCGAGCTTTCGTTCTTCTTTTCAGCTCCATACTTCCGCATTAGATCGAACAGAGGTTTGACATTTTTGGGTGAATACTCGAAAGTTGATAACGACTGTTGGCAAAATAAAGACAGAAGGAGCAGTGAACATCCCACAGTTAATTTTACAAGCGTCTGTATGCTGGTGCACTGACATTGTGAAGACATGATTCTCTGGAACAAAGTTAAAAGAAAACATATTGTAGGTGCATCTGATAAAAGAAAAACCATAAAACAAAGTTGAAACGAGGGTGAAAAACTTACAAACACATGTGGAAACAACGACTTTTAAGCGAAAGGTGTGTGAAATTGAAGGTTTCTTGTTGGAAAGCTGTGGCACGTGTTTTACTTACTGCTGAAGTATAAAGCTGTTGAAGTGCCTGAAAATGTGTTACGCGACGGCCGGCGGATGTCCAGGTACAATGACTGACGTCTGCATCCAGAGAAAATCAGACGAAAGGGCCGACCGGAGTTTATAAAGATCTCGGACTTTCCGCTTCACGATGATGTAGAAGTTTCGATTCAAGCACGTCGATAACTCCACTTCCCTTATTTTTCAATAATTAAAAGGAGGTTTTCTGAGCATTGAACACCTGCACACCCCACTAGACCAGCTTTCTCAGGCTTATCTCTTCCTTCTTAATGTTAGTAAGATTCAGCCTGGAGACTTCGTTCCTCATGCTTACCCTTACACTTCTCTGACTTTTATATCATCCTTCATTTATTATTTAGTGTACAGGGCCAAAATGTTCAATGCGTCGCTAGACTCTAGCTTTATGCACCAGCTAGTCTACTTCAGGGGACCACTACACATTAGCTATGGACCCCCCCCCCAAACAGCGTGTTGTGTACCTGCGGTAACACGGCTGTGCTTGGTTTCATTTACATATCTCTTAGATAGTTGATTGAACTCACATTTCACAGAATTTTTGAATATTCAGCATATGTTTTCAACGATTGATGCTTTAAATGAAGGTATACAATCTTTTCATGTAATGTATACTATGCACTATAAGACATATTTTTGCATTTTGACAGTCAGGAGTCCACAGAGTCCTAATATATCGCTATCTGAGCCGAAAGAACAAACGTATACATGTACTGAAAATTTACCTGTGTCTATTAAGAACAAAGTGTGTTCTAGTTGGGGCTTTATTAATAATGTAAAGTAGGCTATTGGCACGTGACATTAGTCTAACCATCAAGTAGACTGTCTTTTTGAAATGTGTCAGTCCTCTGTCTGTTCAGTCACTTTACCTCCTGATTATAATTATCTATGTTTACTTTTAGTATTGCTGGTTTACTTTTTGCAACATTCAGGTCTAACTGAATATTGCTAAAGGAAAGCAAATGTTGATAGTCAATAAATTATAAACGATGCATAAAAGTATTTAATGTAACCTAAAAAGATGCGCGCGCGCATTCACACACACACACACACACACACACACACACACACACACACACACACACACACACACACACACACACACACACACACACACACACACACACACACACACACACACACACACACATTAAATTGGCTTGTAACAAGTCAGTGAAATGCAATGTCTTTTAATCTTAGTAAGAAAAACATGACAGAAAAAAACGACCGAAACCATCTTATAATAATTCACAACCTCTTCCACTTATTCACACAGATTTATATATGTAATACGTAAATAATAGCTTTTAGATACTTTATATATATATATATATATATACACTATCTTTAAAAACACGCACGAAGCGCTATAAAAAGCTGCACAAAGCTTATTTTCATTTATCACGTGACCTGCATTTCACAATTGGTGATTTTCGGCAAGGAATGTGAGGAATATTCCAAAGCTTAAAATAATTCGACAGATGTAAACAACAATCTAAGATTATGCTTATAGCATTTTCCAAACAGGATAAAAAGAATACTAAACTATATACATACAGAGCTTTAGACTAAGACGATTGATATTCCAATATACATGAGAAAGGCAAAAGATACAAACTTGTTATACAATATACGCTACGAGATGTTTTGTAGAATTGAGCGTTATTGTGAGATGTAGGTACACAGAATGTAAATAATAAGAACACTAGTCAAGGGTATCTATCAAAGAAATTTTAGAATGAAGATAATACTTCTCAGAAAATTTTTAGATTTTTTGAATGATAACAATATTCGCGTTTGATTGAAACCCGTTAATACTACTGACAAAATCGACTGAGAATACGATGCATAAGCTACAGAGTCAGCCATCGAAAACGTAAAACAGGGTCAGTTGCAACTACTTTAAATAAAGCACTTACACCTGTTTGTGGTTACACCGCGATTTAGACGAGAATGACGGGTCTTTAAATCTTTTCTCCAGTTTTGTTTTTCAAATTATTCGATTCACAAATTCAGCCAATTCTTCTGTATGGTTCTGAGGTGTGGGGTCTGTGTGCGGACAACAATATTATTGAGAGAGTCCATTTATTTGCAAATGATACGTTTCTTGAATGTGACAGTAAGAATTTCAAATGGAATGGTTTACGGTGAATGTGGAAGATACCCATTGTTTGTAAATGCTTATGTGAGATTGCTACCATACTGGCTGAAAGTTGCAAATCTGCCTTCCAGTAGACTCCCAAAAAAGTGTTTAACATGTTGCTAAATATGCAGAATAATAACAAGGCCACTTGGGTTAACAACATTATGCTAACACTTTATAAGTATGGGTGTCTGGGAATCTCAGGGGGTGGGCAATGTTAAGCTGTTCTTAAGAAAATTTAATCTTAGACTTACAGACTGGTTTGAGCAAGACTGTCATAGCAAAATATCTAGTAGTGATAGATTTTCATTCTACAGCTCATTTAAGTCCTCCTTAAAATTAAGCACTTACTTAACTGACATTAAACATATTGCTATTAGAAATTCACTAATAAGGTTTAGGCTAGGAGTTACAAACATAAATTGCCATAAGCAGCGTTACAGCAATTTGTCCACTGTTTCGTTAAAATGCCCCAATTGCGATTGTGAAGAGACTGAGTTACATTTTGTGTTCGTGTGCCCAAATTATAAAGACCTACGACAACTGTACATTCCTGAAAAGTTCTATAAGAATCCTTCTCAGTTTCGTTTATCTATTTTATTTGCAAGCAACTGTTTAAATTTAATCTAAAATGCTGCCTACTATCTGTATAAAGCACTGCAGATTAGAGAAAACAAATAATTTGCGAACTACTGATATAATTAAATAGCACATTAAAGAATGTTGTATTTTTAATGAAGTAAGGACAGTTTATTTATGTATTGTGTACTTTCATTTTTGATTCCCCCTACACACACTCCCACAACATCGGTTATGGGCATGAGCCTACTGAAATAAAGAATTTTTGTCTTTGTCTTTGTCCAGTTTTAAATAAATATTTTTCTTCATATCTTATTTATCAAATAATCTTTGAAGCCCCGCATTCTTTAAAGCAATCCGATGCCATTTAATGGCTGTAAAAAATCGTGGACTATATGCTTAGAGATTTTAGAATAATATGATCAAAATTCCGCATCTGATTGAAATTTTGTAACAATTTAGAATCTTCACAAAGGTCATGAACTTCAATTATAGCCCCCACCCCCCGCCCACAAAGATAACGCTTTAAGAGCTACAACCAGTTCAAAGCAGTTGTGCCCCTTTCTTGGTACACAGTGACTGCGGGGTGAGGGACTTTTCTTTACAGGATACATTTTTCCCAGCTTGTACCATTGTCGTCTGATAAGATACAGGAAATAGTTTGAAAAGTTCTTCATCTCTTGACACCTTCCAAGTGTAATCTAGAGGGTTTGAATAATGTCCCAGCTCTCCCGAAACTAGAGAATTACTAACCGAGGTTTCAACACATTTCTGAGCCGCTTGTTGTTTCAGAGCCGCACACGTTTGAGTGCACTGTTTGCAGTCCGAGCCAATATTCTTCTGAAGATATTCGTTGAAAGAGTTCTGTATTTCATTTGCTTTCGCCGCTCTCCAACGAAAAGACATAGTTTTAAAGCATTCGTAAGCGGCACTGTTCACGAAAAATGCAAGAATTTTATTTCTGTCAATCGTGTTTCCTAGACAACTATCTTGAACATTATTGACCAGGCAATCGAAGAATTTCGGTAAGAAAGCCACTGAGCGCCATCTGTTGTAGTCGTTGGAATTGCTGTTAGTGTCTGGAACGAGCTCGAGATTCACTTTTGAATTAGAATTAGTGTAGCGGAAAGTTGGAATGCCCCCGAGCCTTAGAAACCGAACAGCGGCATTATCATCAGTCTTTTCAAAACTTTTAGAGAAAGCGACGAGTAGACCAAAATGCATCCAGTTGTACGTGGCGTACACCGCTAATTCTTCTGAACAACTATATCCAAGATAACCAAGTCCGGCGCAGGGAATGTAGTAAGAGTACATCAATATAATTGGACTTTCTTTAGGGTATTTTTTTCTGAACGTATTAAGCATGTTGTTAGAGATGTTTGTGTCGAAGATAAATCTTACTTCGCCGTGTGCTTTTTTATTTGAGTTCAGAATCTCCACTAATAAATCGTTGTGTTCATTTAACAGGCAGATTACTCGGCCAACAAAGTGTTCACGGAGGTTACTTTCGTTTTTTACGGGAGTAATAATTTCGTCATGACTAGCTATTAATACGACTAAATATTGATTCCAAGCCTTGCCACTTTTGTTTTTTTCGATGAGTCCATAATCGCGGATCAGATCAAACAGCGGCTTTACAACCTGCGGTGTGTACTGATTCACGTCTGGAAGAACTGCATATGTCTGTTTACAGATTGTTGCCAGAAAGACCAGGGATAACCCCACAGCTATCTGTAGTCTTCCCATGCTGATGCACCGAGAACTTCAACTGCGCAAAATCTAGAAAAGGAGTAAAAACAACAAAAATAAAAGTATTTGTAAATGATTTTGAACACTTAAAAAATGAGACTGTAAAAAAACGAGAGAACTAACTGAAGACAAAAGGACACAAAAGGTAGCGCCAATGCCAAGACTCAAGATTCTTCTGAACCGTACACCTTGCCAAAAGTGTTACTGTGTTTGATTGTTGCGCATATGACTGTCAAGCAAACCTTTGCCTCACGTAGTCACATTTTTGAAAATTTGAAAAATATGCTTCCAGTTAAGAAGTCTTTGTTGTAAAGCTTCGGGACTGGTTAGTTGGTTAATTTGTCGCTTCGTTCACCTAGTGACGATTTCGCACTACATAAAGAGGAGGTGGGAGGAAACCTGTTTGTGCATGCATTATTGATAAGGGCTTGAAGACTTGTGAGGTAAAGATTGGCTGGTTAAATATAGGCTTAACAATCCGCTGAGGATGCACTCTAATGACTCTCAGTTCTAGCCAACTAAATCTAAATGATAAATATTTCTTTCGTTTCGGCAGTTTTCTTCACATGTATCTCGTTTCAATAGCGTTGGTGCATTTATGGTGTCATGTCCGTTGCATATGGGGCGTGTATGGAGCGCCACGAGAGGAGCTCATCGCACACAAAGTCTTAGTATCAAGACAACCAATCAAAAGTTTAAATTGTTGATGATAAACAAAAGCTGCAGAAATAAATATTACAATATTTGAATTAGTAGTTGAGTTAGCAGTAAATTTCTTTATAAAGAAATTAAAGCGCTGACTCCCAATTATACGTTCGTTAAGGCTTAAGCATTGTCAATCTAGGTGTTTTTCCACGTGTTGTTACATGTGATTGTGTTTACACATTCACCAATGCCATGATTGTATATCTATTTTTTATTTGATTCTGCTTTGTAAAATGTCCTCCCCCCTAAAATTATTGTGGAAACTCTAAGCCGCTAAAATGAAGCGGGCTGGCGAGGGGCTAGACCATCAGTGTCGGAAGCCAAAGGCACGTGACGGTTCGATACCTTTGTGGTGCAGCCTACACCATCCCTTCCTTTCTGACTGATCAACATTTTATAGGCGTCTTGTAGGAGAGAAATTCCCCTTTTGGCGCCCCTTAAATGTTGTTCTAACGTTTTTTCTAGTGTTTGCTTTCTATTCAGTTGGGAAATAGTACAAAAACGTGTATGCAAGAATATTCAGACGTATACCAGGAACAAAAAACATTGAAGAGGTAGCAAAAGATAATCACGCAAGGAATTGTAAAAAACTCAGACAGGTAAATAGCCCATCAACTCAAACAAGTACAAAGCAGGCATAAATTTGGCGAAACAGTTAAAGGGTTTTTAAATAATAAAAATGAAGGAAATGTGTGTTAACTTTATCAATGCTCAACAGTAAACGATTCTGCATTAAACATAGCCTTGCTTGAAAACTGAAGATAAAATATAAATATCTGTTTGATACAAAGTACTGAACTTCAAGTAACTGGGTCAAAAAAAGGAAAATTATCTATACTACAATTCTTATAATTTTTTTATTACATTTTTGTGAAAAAATACATTTATTTTGCGATAATTCGTTTTCATTTATCAAACTTTCATGTTTTCTCAAAAGCTTTAAGTTTTGTTTGTATTCCTTCATGCTAGTATCAAGCTATATATATTTTTTTTCAAATTTCTTTATTTGGTAAGTGCAGTTTAACAGAACCCCGTTCAAACCCCATTCATTCTTAAATCCGTGCCAGAGATAGAAAAGATAAGTATGGAGTGTTGGATGACCATACTTGAAAAGAAAGGAAAGTAAGAAATAGAGAGAGACAAGAAGAAAGTGTCAACATGTACCATTACAAAAAGCTTTACAATGTACAACTGTTCTTGGTTTACAGGGTAAGTGTGTGGTTATTAAGTTACATAAACATATTAAACTATCTAAAAAAACAATCCTGACACGCTGACTTGCACTTTACACTAAACAACATACATCAGTCATCAGTCATACACAGGTAAACCACTTTGAATGAACAAAAATTAGAGCCTTCAAGATCTCGACACCGGGCAAAGTTTGTATTCCTTCATGCTAGTATCAAGAAATATTTTATCAGAAAATGGCGTTATCGAAATTTAGCTAGGGAACGGCTAACATATATTCGTCGATAAATTTTGCTTTCTATTCGATCTTCACATTTTCAAACACGGACGGTAACTTCATATTATTTTGAGAGAGTAAGTATTTTGAAGTATTTTACAGACCGTGAACTAATACATGTGGAAGTGACTATTAATCTAGAAATCAGTGATGCATTCTAAAGTGATGAACCACTACTGCTAATGTATCAGTCCTTATAATTATTAGTCTTTGTAATCACTATTCCATTGACTATGACTAATTCTACATCGCAGTTACTTACCTCGAGTCGATGCTGATGTACTTCAGACCTGGCTCTTCGCCTCAAGCCTCAGATTAAACATCTTTTATACACGAAAGTGACAGAAAAAAACCATGAATTCAATCCTTACGGATATCCCATATGATTAGACGTATCAATATCGATGTTGTTTTAACCACGTGCGACAAGCTGCAAAGAAGACTCGAGCTAACGCTCTTTGTAATTTTTTTCTACTGATAACACACAAGCTCGGACTCTTTTCTGCATTCAGTATCCTGTTACACAAGCGTGTTTATAAAAGCATTTTCATCGGGTATTAAAGATAAACATTTCAACAGGATGCAAAGCAAACCTGTTGACAAAATAGCACAGCAAAACGCCATAACACAGCTTAAGGAAACAGAAACTTGATAATCAGTCATATACCGCAAAGCGTATCAAACACCAGGTAGAGCTCAAAAAGGTGAGGGGAGAGATTTGCTTGCAGTGTTGTATGTGTTGATTCTATGTATGATTTACAGACACAAATCGCAACATCCTCACGGATGTGCCTACGCAGCCGACGTGGCTTTCTCGGTAATATTATTTTTAGATGATACCGAGAAAGCCACGTCGGCTACGTAGGCACATCCGTGAGGATGTTGCGATTCTGCTGATGTTGAGTAAGCATTGATCAACACTTTTTTACGACGTTGTCAGGTCTCTCAAAACCAAGATAAACAGACCGTATAAATTATTATGTTGTTGGTGGAGACCAGCAGGCTGAAGGTCAACAAATATTCTAAGAAGCCGAAACTGTCATTAGCCTACAGCCCAGTGCAACAGCAGCAGCAGGAGGAACAATAACAACAATATTAGAATTTATAGCATTTGTCTATATAGTTGCGAGCTCAATGAGTTTCGCATGAAAGACTACAAACGAACCGGCATCCCGTACAAAAAAAAACTTCAGCAAACAGATGACAGTGAGACAAAAACTTGAACAAAGTGCATGAATGAAGAGCTGAGGAGAAAGCGAAACAGTACTCTTGATTATGCAAGCTATTTCAAAGAAAGGTTTAAGGCAGGATTTGAAGGCTTGAATGAAGACACAGCTCAAAGAGAAAAGGGAGGAGAATTCCAAGCACTGGGGCCTAAGAAGGAAATGGAGTGTCTGTTGAATTTCTCCTGTTTGATTTTGGGCTTGGAGAGGAGGGCGACACAAGCAGACCGAAGAGACCGACTCGGGTGGTAAAGCGTCAGATATGTTGCATAAAACTAGGAAAGTGGAATCGGCAAGTTATCGCAGCGATGAAATAGTTTTGTTGTGTGTACGAATGAAGTGATAAAATCCTTTGTCAACGACTCGGAGGAAAGAAACTGTGACCAGCTCTGATGCAGCAGAGAGTATTGAACACCTTTGGAGCTAGAGAACATTCGTGACTAAGGTGGAGGCGTCTACAGTCAGTCAAGTGGAATCTGCAAGTAGTCTTCATGCGAAGATCGTTGTAAAAAAAATTGTTGGTAGTATCATACATATTTTTCTGACTTAAGTTTCGTTTGAGTATTGTCAGAAGGTTTTATTTTTGCCTAATAGGGTATATTTCCGTTCGGGTTTTTTTCCTGGATAATCTTTGATGTCATTTCCGTCAACGCTTCCTGTTAGTGGGAAGACGAGAAATGAGAGAGGGAGACATTTCTTTTCTCTCTTTTGAAATTTTTGTTGCAACGTTTTCCTAAACCATATAGTAAGCTACTATATAAGCCTGACCAAAGCTTGCTTCATACATCATACACTATCAAACTGTTAAAAATCCCCTCGTCCTTGGGAAATAAATGTTGTTGCGGAAAAGGAGAGAACAACTATTTCATTTTCATATGCAGAACTCTTGACTCATCCTTCGGTGACCATTTCCATCTGTTACTGTTAGCTCTGGTGTAGTAGGGTGTAATGAACCTCTAAATATCCAGCGACCTCGGCCGTTTCTAGTTTATTACGACCGCAGGAAGTACGACATGCGATAACTTTTATCGAAAACGAGGCTACATCTCAAAGGTCGAGTAACTCGGTTCACTGCCAGTTTGGTTTCTTCAGCAGTGTGACCTACATCAGAGCCGGCGCTGGGGGGGGGGGAAGGGGGTGCCTTGGGCAAATAGAATTGCGGGGCCTTTGGAAGCAATTAAATCTCGGAAATCGCCGTTTCTCAATGCCAAATCCAAATCCTTGCAATGTTTGCTCAATTCATTCATTGTGATTGTGCGTAGTTGTGAAACTTTGTAAACTGTAAAGGAAGCCTAATATTCTGGCATAGTGCTCTAGTTTCTTCGGAAATCCCAATGTTTGATCGACGATCCACAAGAAATACCCAATCCTAAAACATTCTTCAGGTGTCTCCTGTGGTTCATCCATGACTTCATATTCAAATCGCCTCTTCCTTTGCCTAAGGTGGCGCTCTATAAATACAGGTTCGATGTTCGTTGTTGATGCTATTTCTTTTGCGGTGATTATTGCTGACATTAATCCATTGTCTCTATACTTGATGAAGAAATTTAAAAGAAACTGAACGTGTTTAATGGCCACATCGAGTTGCATATTTGACGACTGCAAGGTTTTGCTGACGGTGCTGACGGCAAACAGGATGTCGTACCACACAACGACGGCAACCAGAAATTCAAAATTCCCCAGCTCGTAGTTTGCAAGGAAACCAGCTTCACTTGCCACTTTTGGATCATTGTCCGTCCCAGAAACGAGCAACGCATTTTTTAATTTCAACCGTTTGATAGCGTACGTTGTTTTTACGCTCTCCATGGGACATTCCCATCTTGTTTCTGACAACGCCTTTGATGTAAGAAACGGGACATTTTCTTTTAATATCTTCCACCTGCCATGGCAACTTGCAAAGACACAGTATATTCTCTACAACACACCGAAGAACATCAAGGCTTGAGAATTGTTTTTCGCCATGTCCCCCAAAAGAAGGTTAAGGTTGTGGCACCCACAAGGCATGTAAAATGCACGGCGACTTATTTGCAGTATTCGAGCTTGAACACCTTGATGCTTGCCTTTCATGTTTGCTCCATTATCATAGCCTTGACCTAGCTCTGCAGTCTTCGATTTGTTGCCCATGTTTTGGAAGTGCTTCAAGCAGAGTGTCTGTCAACCCTTTGCCAGTGGAATCTTCGGCATGTAAAAATTTGATGAAGTGTTCTGACACTTCTACATCCTTGTCACTCACATCGACAAATTGCAGCACTAAACTCATTTGTTCTTTATCACTCACGTCGGGAGTACAGTCAAGAGTAAGAAAAATACATTGCTTTTTGTACCAACTCTAATATCTTCTTCTGAGCTTCTGGTGACATTAGTTGAATGAACTCGTCTTGAATCTGATGGCCCAAGTAGTGGTAAAATATTTCTTCGTTTCTGATTCTACGAATGTGTTCTTTCGTTGTGGGATCATACTTTGCTAGCATCTCCATTAAGCCCAGAAAAGGACCACATTGGGGGTCTCCAAGCTTCTCTCTCGTGCCCCGCAACGCCATATTGTAGGATGCAAGATATTTTATTATTTTTTTTTTTTAGAATTTCAAGAAAATTGCGGACTGTCTCATCCCGAGGGTGAACTTGTTAGCGCGGGGCCCCCATCAGGCGCGGGGCCTTGGGCGGTCGCCCTGCTCGCCCTACCTTAACGCCGGCTCTGCCTACACCACTGTTGTTTTTTTCCTTCTGTGCTTTGAGTCTTGTTTATAACACTTTTGAACTTCGTTACAGTTCCGCTGTGCTGTTTTCATAGTGGTGTGGACTTTACAGTATATAATCTGGCCCAAGTAACTGTGCCTTGTCCTTTGATCTTAGATCTACCTGATTTTGTTGACTTTTCATGGTTTTATTATTTAATCTCCTTTACAGAATTTGTTGTCGATTTTCTTTTTTTAGTGATATTTTTGGTCTGCATTTATTCATTTTACAGTAGCCAGGAGTTCGTAAGTTTGCATTCATTAATACAGTGATTTAGCGCATCGAGCTCTCCTCTGTATGGGGAAATGCGCTATACAAATCATATTATTATTATAATGACTGGAGATAATGTCTATAGCAAAGCGCATTTTTCGCTTCTAAATCGTTTCTTTAACTTCAAGACCAGAGTATCAGTCGTTGACACTCTCTTATGCTTTATTGCTATCATGCACTTCCTGAATCCAGAACACTGTAAGGAGCTGAAATTAAACCTGTTGCGGTTGTTGTCTCGAACATTATGGTTAGAACAATGGCGTCCGAACGGCGGAGCACCTCACCTACCGGTTCGATACCCATGTAACGCAAAGTTCTTTCCCACGTTGATATATTTCTGAAGTGGGTACCTACATTACTCCGTAGAGGGCTGGGAAAGTTAACCCCTCATGATAAGTGAGGGCATATACTCTCCTCCGACCGATTGTCATGAACTAGCTTAAAATCTACTACTTCCTGGGTTTTCTGTTCCAATTGCTTTGTATTCTAGGTCCTCGATCTGGTGCACATGTCTATGGTCTAATCTGATGGTGATTATTAGAGCACGGGATGTGCCAGCGTGGACTATTGCAAAGCAATCTTATAGGTCTAAGCCAGTTGCTTCGACGTCTTATTCCCGCGGTAAAATGTTCTGGTCAGTGCCAGCTAGGATGACTGTTCCCTGCTATTGTTTCTCCATCTCTTTCTCGCCTTTTATTTTTTTGGGTAGCATCCTCTTATCTTCAGACAGCCAGTTCCCGATGTGCTTCCTCTTTTCAGCACACATACAATATCTGATTTTATAGTTGATCGTGAGGCAGAAATATGATTTGGATGACGCCGAGAGCACTTGATTGCCCTTACTGCAGCTAGTCACCCCCTTAGAACTTTCTCTCCTTTGGTGTTACTGTTATGATTTAAAAATCTCTTTGCAATTGAGTCTTGACTAACCGCGGCAACACGTCCCGAAGCTGAACGGAAGGATGAAATCGATAACTCGATGGTGGACAGCTAGACGGTAGGATAATGTGGAATGAATAATTAATATCTTGATGGAAGGATAACAACTGACGGATAACAGGTAGCAGGTGTCGCATAGCTATGGAAGATAAAAGACTACAGGTAAACCTGGTATGCAACAGCACAACCTATCACTGAATGGGGTTGATCATTTGACGATAAGGTAATCATTCTTAAAGATTTACTTTTGAAACAGCAATCTATTGTGTTATATTGTCTTCTTCGTGAGAATTTATTTTAAAATATCTTTAATTGGTACTGCATTAGCATAAAATCAAGTTATTCAAATGTCTATAAATAAAATACTTCTAATACAGACATGCAGGTGCGGTAAGAGTGTATGAAAGTTGCTACCAGGAAGATTTCAGTACGGTGCTCAACATAACCCTTCTCAGTATAAGCTAAAAGCAAGTACAGTATTCAACGTACATCAAGCTATGAACGATTATATGCACCAGTCACATTCCTTTAGATTCATAGATTCCGTTAGAAACAATTAAAATATGGCAATCTAAGGGGCATAACTTTCATGCCTACAATTATTCCTTTAAGAGTGCATTCCCTTGAAAGTTTACAAGATGCGTCGAGATGGCGGATCTACTGCACAAGCTGCGAAAGTATAAAGCATACTTGAAGGTGCATCCTGATGGCGATAAGGTAACATGCAATAGCACTAGGTTCCTTCTGGCTTACAGCATGTGTTGATGGTCTTTAGAGGCTTAATATATTTTTCATGAATTGCTAAGAAATGTTATTTCTTTCTTGAAAAACATATGCAAATGCATTTTTTCAGTACAGCGTACGACACTTTTCCCGTGTTATTTCATATTTGCTTGCAATAAAGAAACAAACTTGCAAACTAGAATTCAGTGAGCAGTCAGAAGTATTTAGGTGTTAATGGAGTCGCACCCACTTTTAACATTAATTTTACTGCTATGTAATACCTTTACACATCACCAACATCGATTCTTCTGATTCTTATAATAATAATTCTGTGATAATTATAGGTTATTTGCAAATCGACCTTCTTCTATTGATGTTAAACTCTCAAACATTGAATTATGTAGCCAAGGTACGGTCATAACTGACCTTAGCATAGTGGTTAAATTTCTTGTAATCGTTATATAGCGTGGTTCTCATGCGTTTTTCCTGCTCAGGTGCTGCCCGTACTTCAGAAGCTTTCCACTCTTCCTATGTCAATAGCAACATTGCAGGTAAATTAACTGAGTTCACATTTATTTGGGTATATATATGTGGGTGTGTGCGAAGCCCTCTTCATGGTCTTCGTTCGAAAAGCCACGATCGTGGCTTTGCCGGGTAGCACAGGCAAGGCGATTTTCATTACTTTTTATTGGAAAGTTCAAGTTTTCTCATTTCCAAAAATGTCTAGGTTTCTTGATCTAATGTTTATCTCATAGCAGCAATAATAAAAAACAAACTTCACCCACTGTCGTCTTTGCAGTCTTCAGTTATAAGCCAGTCATTGTAATGTTCATTTTTATCTTGAACCAAAGAGGGTTAATACAGCAATGCAGGGAAACTTTATAAAATATATAGTTATGTGACTATTACTTAATGCACAGTAAACATATTTACCAGTTTTAATTTATAGGTTTATAGTAGGGATAGTTTGCTTGCTGAAATGATATTGTTCTTGCTCAGACACATACCTTTTCATCCATCTACCCATCTTTTGTTTGTTGGTTTGCTGTCTTCTGCTTTAATGTTTTGACAGCCACAAAGTCTAGAACTAAAAGTATTTGGAGATTTTACTGTGCATATTTCATGTTTTAGGAAAGTGGAATTGGAAAAGTGGTTAACGGTTTTCGAAAACAGGATGGAAATGTTGGTGATTGTGCAAAATCTTTAGTTGCACAATGGAAGGATTTGGTGACAGCAGAGGCAAAACAGAGGCAGCATGAAAGTGATGAAAGTGGTGATGACAGAGCTGCTGAATCAGAAAAGGATGAAAGCAGAAATGATACAGCAGAAGAAGAAGAAGATAGTATGAGACATAATGAAGAGAGTAGTGATGAAAACCATTATCAAGAAACTGATGAAAACTGTAAGAATGAAGATGAGCCTTACGATGATGGAAGGGAAAGTTCTGCCAGTCCTGATCACATCCAAGAGAGTGAGAATGATGATCAAGATGAGGGTTCCCCTTGCAGCATGCAACATGGTGATGAAAACAACTCCAATGAAAGTGAGGAAGATACTGGTCACAAATCCCATTATAAAAGCAGACAAGATGCAGATGATATTGGTCAGGCATTTATGATGGGAAAGCTTCACCATTATTCATCCCAAAATTATGGCACACTAGAGCACACCTCGACAAGGAGAGGTGCTCAGGGAGAAGTAAAAAAAAAGCATCGTAGCAGCCACAAGTCTTCATCTTCAAGTGCCAAACACCACATTAAACATGGAGATTTTGACCGAAACATAGACATTAAACGCAGCAGTCATGTTAAAACTGCTGACAGACAGTCAGATGGACGTCATGAAAGGGCCTCCAGCAAATACAGTCACAAGGAGAACAGCTCATCATCTTCAAGTAGTAAACATCTACATAAAAGTGAGTCTGAAAAGCAGGTTTCTAAGAGTCATCACCAAAGTTCATCACATTCAAGATCATATCTCTCTTCATCGCATTCGTCGTCATCCAAAGAACAGACGTCGACAGAATTTCATAACAAGGAGGGGTCACACTCGAGCTCACATCACTCCAGGTCACACTCAAGCACTTATCAGTCTTTATCAAACTCAAGCTTAAAACACAACAGCTTTTCATCCCACACTATGCCAGATGACAAGCAGTCTTCTCAATTAGAAAATCGGCGTTCAGACAGCAAATCTTTATGCAACAAAACTGATTCATCCAAACTATCAGATTCAGGTAGCACATCCAAATCAACAAATTCAGGTAGGAATAAGTCCAAAGATGAGAAGATTGTTAAGTCTGGTTCAGGGCATCAGAATCATGAAAAATCCAGCAAACCAATGCCAACATCTGGCCAGAGGCATACAGGTGAAAGAGATTCATCTGCAAGAAAGAATCTTTCCAAGACAGATCATGGATCAAACAAAGATAAAGAAAGACAGAAACACAAAGAAGGGCATTCCTCAGACGCCAGGCAGGCATCCTCTCAAGAAAGACATTCAAAACATGTTGCAGAACCACAAAGACAAACTCTAGGCCAGGCTAGCAAGTCTGGCAGGAGCAACCCACTTTCAGTGAAAGAGACCTGCAGACCTCATCCTGAAAGTGAAGATGAGGAGGGAAGAGGAACAGCAGAATCCTGTGATGATTATGAGGAATACATTGACAGGTGGGTGGAGGATGGTATTGTTGAGTACAATCCTAGTGCTGTTAAGCCAAAGACTACAAAGAAGAAGAGGCTGTCAACATCTGAATCGGAAAGAAGTCAAAGCATTGAAGACTACGAAGAATATATAAGTAAGCAGGCTGCTCATGCTTCTGCAGATTTTGCAGAGTACACCCCTGGACCAGTGAGCAAAGACACTGACAAAAACCAGTCTTGGCACAACAAGGACCAAAAAGGTTCTAAATACAGCCATTCCGCAAGTGACAAACATCATTCCTGGGGTGACAAGGCCACCTCCAAACTACAGAAACCTCGTGAAGTGCACTCTGTGGACTACGTTCCAACAAAGATACAAAAAGACAAGGCCGGCTCATTTGAACCAAGCAAAGCTGTAGATCCTTGGCACAAAAAAGTCAAGTCTAGTGGCCCTGAGGAGTACTCTGTGCTTGAAGATAGCGACAGTGCGAACGAAAATGCTGAATACATCCCAAGCCCCATCAAACGAGGAAAAGAACATAAGCCAGTATTCGAGGTTTTTAGTGGTGATGATGAACATTTGGACACAGAATGCGAGAGTAGAGAAACAAGTACAAAGACCAAGACTAAACATAAGGAGCAGGTTCAAGATGAAAAGCTACATCACAGAAATGAGCAGAGGAAATCCTCCCCCTCCTTATCTTCACAAAACCTTAGCAAAAATTATAACGAGGAAAAACAAGTAGACAGAAAAGTGCGTTACGATGGAAAAATTTTTAGTGAACCAAAGCAAAATTTTATGGCACCATCAAAGTCAAGTTCAGGAACAGGAGATAATGCAGAGAAGCGAAAACAAAGTGAAGGTCAACACAGAGAAAACAGGAATTCTAGAGATAAGAAATCCAAGCATGATTCACATGTGACTGGAACATCCAAGAGTGATCAGAATGTCAAAAGCATTCCATCCCATTTAGGTTCTTTGGATACAAAGAAAGATAGTACACCTCATGGCAAGGGCACTTCATCTTCAGCCTCAAAGCCCAAGAGCAAGTCCCATCTTGTGAGTGAGGCTGCTGAATATAACCTGTTCAGCTGTCCAGATGACCACACCATCAAAACAAGTGTCAAAAAGAAATCCAAATTTCCTGTGTCTTCATCTGTTCGTCATACAGACAAGAACAAATCTCATGACAAATCTGTAGTAGAAGAGAGCAACAAGGTGCAGGGTAGACATTCAAAAACTTTTCCAGATGACAAAACTTCACAAGACAGTAAATTGTCATCACAAAAGACCTGTCACAAATCTCATCATGACAGTATTAGCAGAGACAAACACAGTGAACACAAGCAAATATCAAAGTCAAAGGAAATTGGTGACAAAATCTCTTTCAAGCCAAAGGACAGAGATGTCAGTGACTATCATGAACACAAGGGAAAGTCTTCAAAAACAAAGAACAGTGAGGTCAGTGACAGAAAGTCTGAACACCCTATGCCTGTTGATGACGGCTTTTCTTTTGAAGACTTTATGAACTATGATGAAGCATCTCTCAAGAAGAAGAAGAAGACAGCAGACAAATCTTCAAAGATTAAGGAATCTTCAAGAAAAAATGAACATACTTCTGTGCCTGCTAGAGAGGTGAGTTTTAGGTACATTTGTTTGCCATTTATAATGATTTATAGCTGTACAAAGAATAATTGTTTCTCTTCATATTAAATAAATCTGTCTCTTTTATTTTTACCCAAAAGCTTAGCTCCAAAACTGATATGAAAATAAGCGTAGACTGAAATCTAAGGAAAGGCCTTTGGATATTGAATATTTGAATGTATTACCATTTTAGAACATAATTGATTTTATAGAAGTTTTTCATTTTGCATGTTTGGTATTTGTTGCCTGTTTGTTACTAAAATAAATATTACTACCACATGCATTTCTTCCCTTGAACATTTTTCAAGCTGCTTTGTGGCTGCATTAAAATTTAACTGCAGTGAACAGACTGAGCTGTTGTGAGTGTGCTGCCAGGATATGTGTGTAATGGCATTCAGGCTGAAAGGAGAAAAATGCAGCAACCTAAATTCAGCAGTTTTGATTCAATTAGGAAGGAAAGTATTCACCATCAGGAAAGTTTATAGAGCTTTGCTGAGCTTTTTGCTGGAGTTTGGGGATAGTTTCTTTCTTGGGCCCACTTGAATCTGAGACTTTGCTTCAGGAATTTTCTGTGTGTAAGTGTATGCTTATGCATTAAAAATTTACCCCATTAATTTTACACTGATTTCAGATTAAAATCACAAATGAAGATATTTTGAACATGCTGCCAGAGACTAGTGCCAACTATAGACCTTTCCGATTTCATCCCATTGATGAAGAAAGACACAAGGAAAAGGGTAAGCAGGCATTTTTTTAAATGCATGTTTGTATTGCACAGCATAGGAATTGTACTTTTAGGGGTGATCTGCATTTCAGCTTTTATTTCTAGGAGTTGTCCCTGAAGCCACATAATGATAAGAGTAAAAATTGGTAATGAGTCCCATTGTCTCGTGGACATAGGGACTGTGAATGTAAGGGGATTAGCATGTCTAGGGCAAACCATATGAACGGTGGAGCCCGAACCCTCTCTTTCTACTGCTTTTACCTTCTCTGATAAATTGGGTACCCATTTCTTTTGAAAAGCTGCGAGGTGGGCAGGAAGACTTTTCCAGCCATAGGCCTGAGTGGGACTGAGACCAGAAACTTTCTGCTTCACATTTGAGTACACTAATCTCTCTGAATTTCTTGGGAGTCCATTTATATGTCCAGTTTTTTTTTACAGTCTACTCACCCTGTAGACATCTGTGCTTAGCCTGTGCCCAGTAAGAGATAATAAGCTTTTGGAAAACTTGCCTTTTCATATGCTGCCCAATAACACTGGAATTCATTTTCATTTCAATTTTCTGTGTCATAATAACCCAGAATTTGAAACAAAAGCACTGAGGATTTAACTTTTAAAAATTTTTTTCGCAAGCTTATTCCAGTCTGCTCACTTTTGCTGTGCTGGAAGTTCATTCTGATATAGTGCTTAGGTGGTCTTTAGAGTGTGTGTTATGTGAGAGTATTTATCTGATACAAAGTGAGGCGGCAGTGTCTCTGTGTGTGTGTGAGAGAGAGAGGGGGGCTTGCACATGTGAGATAGTGGGTGTAAATGTTTGTATATGGGATATGGGACCTTTTCACTTTGACAAGTGTTGGCTGTCTGTGTGTGTGTGAGAGAGAGGGCTTGCACATGTGAGATAGTGGGTGTAAATGTTTATATATGGGACCTTTTCACTTTGACAAGTGTTGGCTGTCTCTGTGTGTGTGTGTGTGTGTGTGAGAGAGAGAGGGCTTGCACATGTGAGGTAGTGGGTGTAAATGTTTGTATATGGGACCTTTTCACTTTGAAAAGTGTTGGCATTGTGTTGTACATTTTGTCAGCACAGTTTTGTTTTTTCTTTGTTAAGTGCAGTGAGCCTGGTTCAGGTTTGGCTACAGCACAAAATAATTGTTCTGATTATACTCGCTGTATTGGAGTCTTTGAAATTATAGTATACTATAGTGAGAGATAGTAAATGTGAGCTTTTGTGCAAGAGTATTCACCTGATGCTGCTTTACTTTCTTCCAGTTACATCCCTCTTATTATAGTAATGGTGAGAAAAAGCAGAGGATACTTAGCCTATCAGCTATGATGAGTGTTTGTGCTCAGTACAAAATGGTGATGTTGTTTACAGGGTCTTACCATTTTGTTGCAGAAGGCATATATGTGGACCCCATGCTGATTGGATCAAAAACTACCTCTCGTACAAAAGTTTATTCAGGGCAGCGACATGGCTTGACGGGTGTGGCTGGCATCTTATGTTTATTTCTAAATTTCTGAACTACCTCTCGTACAAAAGTTTATTCAGAGCAGTGACATGGCTTGACGAGTGTGGCTGACATCTTACATTGATTTCTAAATTTCTGATATAATGAAGGCCAAAAGATGAAAAAGTATTATGAAGGCCTATATCATTAAAATTAACTGAGCAGCAGCAGGGTGTAAAAGGTGAATAATTTAACAGGAAGTGTTTGATAGTATTTTTAACTTAAAGGCCAGAAACAGCATAATGAAAAAAATGAAAAATCTTCAGTTTATCTGTGGTATTCTTACATATACAGACAATAGAGTGGTATTGATTAGTAGTGAAAGGTTAATGTATGCCATAGAAAGGAGAACTGCAACTGTTTGAGTGAGGTTAGATGTTATGTTTCTGACACCACCAACCCAGTGGCTGCAGAAGGAATTTAAGATTAGCAATAACAACACACAAAAAGACAGTGGATACTCAGAACTTAAACTGTAAACGTTGTGAAAAATTAATCTGTGCTTAACGTAGAAAACTGGAGCAGATGTAATGGGATATATATGGAAATAACCACCTAAAGAATTAGCTTTCTCACTGAATGCATTCACCGCAAACAATGACATGAACTATAAAGATCTGCATAAACTTATAGAGTTTAAAGTCAAGAGTAATAAAAAGTTGGCATTTTCTTTTAACTTTCCGGCCATCTTCTTGATACATTCTGACCACTGTTGTCCTTTTTTTTTTATGCTGCTTACAGAGGTGAAATCATTGTTCGACCTTTGCATTCAAGTCCTGATTGACAACATAGATGGTAAGAGATCTAGTCAGATTGTACCACAGTCCTTTTATTCCTGTTTTTTTTAAATACAAATGATCTGGCTTAAATGCATCAGGTGTTTCAGCCAACTTTAACTTTGTGGATAATAAAGCTTGAATACGCTGACACAAATGTGAATATGATTTGTATTAGTATACACTGACACAGATGTAGTGAGGTGTGGTGGGAAAGTAGGAGCCTGGCTACAATTGCTGACTTTTCTAAAAAGTAGATGCCTCTTTCTTCTAGCCATTGACTATGTTGGCGGCATTCCCTATGATCTCTTGAGGCCAGTGTTGGAGAGAGCTACACCTGCACAACTGTTCAACCTGGAAAACTATAACCATGTGAGTAGGCTAATCTTGGGGAAGTCTTCATCACTTTGTTCATATGGCATGCAGCAGAGAGCTTACAATACCCCTGCTTCCTCTCTCTCACATACACAATCTCTTACCCCCCTCCCCCCTGCCCAACTTCTAACTTTTGGCATAGTCAATGATCAGTCATCTGTCCTCCCTCCCAGATAATATGATTATCTGATCACTTGCAGGGCTTCTCATTATTGAATTAAACATGAAATATAACTCTATATAAATAATGCATTTTTTTTTGCAAAAAAGGTTGATGTCTGCATCAACTTTGCTTTTTATTTCTTATTGTGCCACCATTCCTGCCACACTTTAGCATGTCATGGATTGAATTTTGATAGTTTTCATTTGATAAGCACATGTTCAGCAAATAAGCTGGATGGAAAGTGTCATATATGGATATTTCCTTCAATGTGAGATCTTATTAAAGCACTAGTGGGGGTGCAAAATATTTTTTTCAAATATGGGTGAATACTCCTCAGTACTTGATATATGGGTCAAAATATACATCACAATATATCCTGATTAATGTTTCAAGTTCTTTTAGTGTCTTTAGTGTTCTTTTAGTGGCTTTCACAGTGTCAAGGTATACATGCACAATCCTGAACTCTAGACTTCTTTCTGTGCATGGTGATGTTTATAAGGATTTATCTTGAGAACAGAAGTTGTACATTCACCAAGGTTTGGGTGTACAACCATCTGCACAGAGCTATACCCAATCATTAAAACAAAATTTTGCACTCCTCCAGACCTTTAAGGTGTCAATAACTAAACCAGCCACTCAAATAAAATGTGATCTTGTTCTGCTTCCTGCTTAGCTGAAATAGTGTGTTTCACATCCAACAGAAGACAGCTCATTGGCATATTTCAGCTATTGTCTGCAGCTGTCCTTTTATTTTACCTAAAATGCTGTTAGATAGTGACTAACATTGAATTCTCAAATGATGAAACTTCTGTCTGGCATAATTTAAAAAATTTTTTGAGTGGGAAGATGCCAAGACACTTCTCCGCAAACTGGAAAAAGAGGTTGGGGTTAGGGTTAAGATTTGGGTAAGAATTAGTAGATATGGCTAACCTTAACCTTGCCATACCTTTCTTGCTTCTCCTGCTTCACTAATCCTAATCATTTTTTTCTAGTTTCAGGGTGTATAGCATCCATAATAACCTATGTCATAGTTAGTGTCATGAACCCTCCCAAATTAAAGTTGCTCCGTTTTAATGCATAGCACCTTAAACACAACTTGCAGTTATGATCTGTTGGCATTGCCTTCTCTAAAATCTACTGTTATCATTTGTTTTGACCTTTGACTTATCTCTTTGATGAAATTAACATAAGACTTGCAGTTGTGGTTGATATGTAAACTGTTACCTTTTTAAGAGTTTTGTTTTCATTGATAGCATTTCCTGGAAGATACTGACAGCTTGTGGCAGGGCCACTGTGAGCGAGACTTCCGTGGCTGTGACCCGGATGAGATGGAGACTTGGAGAGAGCTGTACCTGGTGAGTCTGCGGTGACTCAAGATGTTTTGGGACTTGATGGTCTTTCTTTAAGCATGAAGATGCAGGGTTGGATGATTTCTGGTGGGGACATATCTGCAAAGTTCTGAGGCATAGCAAATATACTTTAGAAGCTGGCTAAATGTTTTGGCCAAGTTGTGCCCATGGGAGAATTAGTCATCTGCAAAATAAATTGGTGATTTGATTCTAAAAGGAGTCAGCCATTTTGCAAGTTTACACCACATTTTGCCTTTATCTTTTCAAGAATATTTTTTTCCTTTAATTTCCATAGTTTTTGATGATTATCTTGAGGACAGGGTGTAAGAATGTGGAAGCAATTGTCTTGGAATTTAACGTTAATGCTTACTTGGAAGCAAATTTAAGATGACATCTTTTCCCATCTTCATCCATTGATACTGACAATTATTCTTAGTGTGACTTACTGAACTGCATGTTAGTTCAAGAATGACGATTATCCTAACTGTGACTTACTGATCTATTGCTTAGCGTAAGTATGATGAGCGAGAGGCCAAGTACCAGAAGCTGAAGACAGCCATGTCAAGCACCATCACACGTGGCCAAGCTGGTAAGGTGCTTGTTCTCATCTTTTGCCCGATGCTTGACACCATGGTCAACATTTTTAGCATTATCATATTTAGTTCTCTGTTTTTGAACCTTAATGTGTACTAGATGCAAAAATAAACACATAGTACTTTTCTTTGCATGCCATTTTTAGGCGGTTTATTTTGTTTTGCTTTTCTTGAAGTAAGTGTTGAATGTCTCCCAGAGGGAAAGCTTATTTCCAAGTGATTGGGCTGAACTCAGTACAAGATAGGTTGAATTAATCCATGACCCTTGATTTCCTGTTGGCTGACCCTTGATTTCCTGTACTGATTTATGTACTGTTGTGATGTCATGGTTTGACCTCTTGCTGTGCATAGTGATGTTTGTAGTCATGTATCAGAACAGAAGGCTTTATTCTCTAAAACTTTGGGTTTGTTCTCTTAAACTTGTGAAATGGCATATTCAACCAAAATGAACCCAGTCTTTAAAGTAAATTTTGCTTTAAAAATAAAGCTTTAAGGTATTGTGCGGAAGGTGTGTGCTTTAATTCATGTGGAATCATATATGGACATTTAGAATCACTTAGGTATGGATTAAATTCTCACATTTTAATAACCAAAACTGAGTGCAAATTAAAATTATAACGTGAAGTTTAACATTTACAGAAATTATTTCTGTGCTGTATTTTATAGAATGGCACATGTTTAGTTCTTAATAATCAGTGACCACAAAAGCTTACAAATTTTTCATGCTGAATTGCTTGTCAGAGTGAGGAGCAAGACATATCTGAATGTCCAGGAAGTAGGAAAATTGAGTGTATAATATTTGCACAGGTCAAATTCTGCATTAAACATTGAGCGTGGAAAAGAAAGAGCCATCCAGTAGTAGCCTACTATTTTTTGTAACAAAGAAATTATTAGTGTAATTTATGGTTTTGGGTTCCACCAGATGTCAACCATTCACCAAGTAGGCTACTTTGCAATGAACAGATTTGCTTTTGAGGACAAAGATTTTGTCAATTTTTGCACTTTTTTCAGGCCGAAAGGTTCGACTAGCTTTTACGGATACCATTGCAAAACCACCACGAGATGTCCTACGCAGACAGATGAAGTATGGCACAGCTGGAATTTCACGTGCTGGTCGGCCAATTCCATCTGCCAACAAAACGTCTGCAGATGGGTCCTCATCTTCTGGTACTTTGCAACATTTAAAAGATTACCGACAGATAGGTGCATCACCAATTGCTCTCGGCACCAGAGTCGACCCATTCCAGAACAACAAGCGTAAGTACTGGTTTTGCATAGCAAACTGGAGAAAAAACACCACAAGCAAGGCAACACTTAGATAAAAAAATTTAGACTTTTGTTTTACTGCTATGCAAGTTAGGATTCTTAATATTTTTTAAATGTATTTAAATTATTAACGTGCATTTGTAGTGACAGTGGTAGTTGGGAAGGGGTTTGTGTTTGTGTGCAATCATGCATTTGTTTCTAAAAACTAAAGAAATAGTTTGACTCAAAAAACACTATTTTACTTTATTTTTTGTGAATACAATCTTTTGGTAGTTGTGAATAATTAGCATGTGATTTTTGGTTACACAAAGGTGAGATGACACATTCTTGATGTTTACAGATGCTTTTACCAGATTACCATATAAGCTGAGAAATTTACTGCAGCACTGTGATAAGTTGAGATATGGATACCGTTATCTAGTATGTATCAAGATGTAGGTTATGTTTGGCATTTGGCTGAGTTGCGACAATGCTAAATATATTCCTACAGTATATCTACTAATCAAACGTTCAATTTTCAATTTTTCTTTTTCTCTAATAGCAAGACCAGTGGCTCCTATGATGCAGAAAACACTCAAAATGATGAAGAAAATACGACACTAAACCTTGAAGTGAAAGAAACATGGAAAACACATTTGCTCTGCGCTTGTCAATGTCAGTGGGATAGCAAAGATCGGATGATATATGGAATTGGGCAGGATCTGACCACACAAATGTGTGCTGCATATCTGTGCAGACGCCATAGCATTCTGCTGGATTTTGTGTCACTGCATGCTTTGACACTGACATAGGGGATGCAGAGGTTGTTTTTCAAAGGAACGCACATTTAAAAATGTTTTATGCACACTCACCACAAATTTATTTCTCATGGTTAAATTTGTATACGAGTGTGCTCGAGTCTTCCCTTTTTGACTGAAAACTTAGATTGTGCAGTTTTAACAATTGACAAATGGTTTCCTCGTGCTGCTACCTGAAGCCTTGGACTGTTTCACTCATGTACCCATATGCATAAAAGTGTTTTATTGTATAGTTGTTTAATCCCAGATTTTATTTTTGTTGTTTTGCTATAGTGGAGTAAAATAAATGTATATAAATATAGATCTATAGAAGATAGATCATTTCACAGATATCTGTCACAATTTTCCCCGCACTTTCATAATTTTAATGTCTGTGTGCAAAGGGAGAACCAACAAATTTCTGAAATAAATAGTGCAGCTTTCTTTTGCATATGTAAATTCTGCATATAAAGTGTGGCTTCTTTCATCAGTTTGAGAAGATAATTTGCAGCATATCTTGTGCCAGCTGCCAAGTGTGAAATAAAAGATTAGAAATGTAGAAAATGAACCAACATGACATAAAAGAGAGATTTATTATTATTGTGATCGGTGCTAAGAAAGTAGATAATTCATGTGCTATAAGTGAACAAGGCCCACAGAAATTTGAGACATATTACTTCCCCTATTCCTATACATACTTCAATACACCTTTTACATGCCCAGAACAGGGTATGGCTTTTGATGCCATTTGTTGTTCCCTTTTAAGTTTGTAAGTTTGTGTTTGAATAAATTATGCAAAAGGTATGCTGAATGGGGATAACGAGAAATAAAAAGTAACACCGATTAAGGAAATATCATCCATAAATGAAAAAAAAAGTTGATCACAAGTGCCTAGAAAAGAGTGAGTGAAACATATTTTTATTGTGTGGGTGCATGCTTGTGTCTGCATGCATGCATGTGTATTAATTTTTTTCATGTGTATAAAGCATTTTTTTTTTAAACATGCAGTACAAAGTTTTGCCCGAGGGTCCTGATAAATATTCATATTAATGTGAGAACGTGTTACTTCATGTGACATTTGCGTCTGTTGCATGAATAGTTGTACATTTGAGGAGTTTTAAAATGTGTGTTAACAGTGCTTATACAAATGTAGAGGGGCAATGATTTGTTCATTGTCATATTATTTTTATTGTGTGGCTAGTATTTGACATACACAGCTGCTCTGTGAAGATGCATGTGTTATGTGGTGAGTGGCTCCTTGTAGTGAAATGAAAGTACTCTTTTGGCCTGGTGCAGACTGATTCCTTACTGTAGGATATGCTTTATTGTGTTTGTAGTAAAGTGCATTCAGTGTAATAGTGTGTGTAGTAAATTATGCTGTCACATTTTGTAGGAAAGTGTGATCAGGGTGATTGTGACAGTGTGTGTAGTAAAGTATGTTGGAAGAATGTTGATTGTGAATAGCATGTGAGGCAGGTGGCTTTGATTGCAACTAGTAGTTTGTAAAGAGATATCCATGTTGAGATGAAAGTACTTATGATCAAGTCGTGTTGTTACCTGATGTTGTACATCATGTTGTACTCTGGCAACACCTTCACTTAGCCCTGCTTGTACCAAAACAGCATACATGAATTACAGTATGCTTATAATGTGATGGTGTGTACTGTTAAGAAAGTTTTTTAAAAATAATTTTTTTAGGAATCATATCTAAGGAAATGGATTGCAAGCTACATATGTAGCATATACAGTTACATGTACAGGTATGGTAATGCACTGAATGTTCAAGGTGTGTCGCTTGCAGTTAAAAGATGTGTACCTGTGTACATGGGACAGTTTTAGGACTGACTACAGCAAGCGTACTCCTGACCTAGTTTTCATCTATGGGGTTTGCAAGTTTACCATGATGTTACATATGGAACTTTTGCTTTTCACTCTATTTATTTATATTTATTATAGTGATGATGCACGTTTTTGTAAAGAAGTGATACTAGAATTATGAGATTTTTTTTTTTGGAGCTGGACTGGCCCTGTAACATTTTGTAAACCTTTCTTGACAGCTCTATTGATGTTTTGTAGAAGTATGTTTGCTACAGGCATACTATTTGGTACTACGATGATTCATGTCACTTACACAAAAAGTCTCGATATTATCTGTTTCAGCTGGGATAAATTGGTAGAGCGAGAGAATGAACTTTCTTTTGAATAGTGTAAGCTGTAGGTCTTAAAGAAAACGATATCTATTGGCCATCTATTTTGGCAGCCTCCTTCCTCACCTTAAACAGTCTGTAAACCACAGCAACGCACAGAAAAATTTCATTTAAACAGATTTGCCACAATGAAACCCTGCTGAATAGTAACAGTTGGCCTGCCTTGCCACATTGTTTGGAGGAAGAGTTCTTAACTTTCTTTTGAGATATTAGTCATGACTGGAAGGAAGTGATCACAAAAATGAAGCTGCTGCACATGAATTTGAATGCCCCATATTGCCTTTTTAATCTGTGCAACAGGTATGTGCCTTCTAGTGTGGTTTATTCTTTTTATCAGCCATATTTTGTAGTTTGATCAAGCTTGACCAAAAACAGATTGAGTCATCATTTGAATGGGTGGAAAGTGGTAAGCATGTGTTCATAGCTTGAAAATGATCCTGCAGTTTAGCTTCTGTTCCCTCTTTAGACTTGCCCCATAAGCCCAAGCACAAGGTGTAAGCTTCAGGACTGAATTCATTCTCTTGTTGCCTGCGTTGTCTTGCCAACTGGTTCCTTTTTCGTTTTTTACTACTGCTTCTAAACACATGCATACTTGTGCTTGAAACTCAGAAGATAGAGATTTAAAAAAAAAATATTTACAGCACAATGCACTTTACAAAATACGAGTGAAATATAGAAATATAGGCTGACAATGAACAAAAAATGTGGACCTAAACCTGTTGAAAAGTAGAGAGACGATAATACTGAATCAAATTTAACAGGCTATGGACAGCAATAAACCAACTTCCCATCAGATCCAGAGCTTCTATGCCTTTTGCTGTGCAAACAACCCTCACTGCATGACTGAAAGTTGTTTTTTTCCACTCAGAAACTTTTCTTTTTTCTGCTTCAGAAACTATTTGCACACATTAGTATGCCTGTATCAGCAGGTAGCAACAATCAGATTATGAAAGCAAGATTAAGACCAATAGATTAGCATGGATTTTTTTTAGGATAATTTTTTTAAATTAAAACGATTGTAATTATTGTGATGTTCTAGAACTGTGTAGCTATAAATGTTCTGTTTAGTAATAGACTTGTCAGTCTTAAATAGGACATTTCAGTTCAATAAGAGATTTTGTCAAGATTTCATTCATGATTTTATGGGATCTTAAAATGGTTTAAACATGGACACATCCAGCTAAACATTCAATGTTTGCAGGGACAAATGGAAAACTGACACATTTATAACATTTTACATGTGGTTGAATGTTGATTAATTTTGTTTGAAGAGATCTGGATTGCCTATGTATTTGAAAATAGTTCTTTCTTTGTTGAATCTGCAGTCTTATCAGTGTATTAGCAGGTCTGTGCTATTGTACACCTTCCTCTGTGCTTTTGAGGGTATCTTGTTTCTTGCACCTGTTGTGCATAGTGAGCGGAAAATGGAGTTTTTAGTCATAACCACATTTTGGCCTACATGCAGATCCTGTTGGCAAAGAGCTTGGCTGCTCAAGCCTGGCTCTGCTTTTATAACCTACCGACCACAAATCAGTAATATAATTCTTAACCAAAAGAGCTATTTTCTCTTTTGGGGGTAAACTACCCCATATACTTCGTGTGTGTGCGTGTGCCTGCATGCATTGGAAAAGCAATGAATATACTGTGTCGACTGTCAGTATTGTGACAGGTAACTGTGATGTATTAAAAGTGATTTGTGCAGAAAAGCACTCACACCATACCTTTGTCTTTTATTTTTTTTATAGCGGGAGCTAAAGGTATGAATGTAAGTAAGAGCAGTGGTTCTCAAAGTGTGGTCCGCGGACCACTAGTGGTCCGCAGGCATAAGTCAGGTGGTCCGCGGCTGACAGTCGTCATATGTTAGAAAAGTGATGTTTACATCGCCAGTTAGGCTTGTAGAAAACTTCAGTTAAGTTTGTGTGGGACCCCTAACCGTCCGCTGGTCAAGTTACCACCGCAGCTGATAAATGGCCTGTAAGGAGGGTCAAGGCGGGCGGCTATGAATCTTGACCAGTGACGCGTTACACGCCCACCTGAACAGGAAGGCTCCGTTGAAGATTTTTAGTATGTGCCAGCTTCCTTGAATCGGTCAAACACGAAGGGGGGGGGGGGCAAAGACAACTCCGCTTCAGTAAGAAAGGCTGACCACTTTCTGAATCTGCGTGCTGACGAGAAAACGTCTTTTCAAGTATTCTTTCTCAGTATTTTCAAGCCGAGGGGTTATTAATTATGAATCACTGGCTGAAATCAGAGACCTTCACACGTCAATCCCGCGATGCTGGTGACTGTGAAAGTGTAAACAAGATACAGAAGGTAGGAAAAGATGCAACTTGGTCATTTGTGAACCAAATCAACCATTCTTCTGAGACGCGTACCAGCTGCAAAGCAGAAACAATTTGCCAGGAAGTGGAAGACACACCTGACGCGATATTTTCATCTTCTGCTCAAGATAATAGCAACAAAGAAAGTGTCAAACAAGCTGTAAAGAACAGTAGTGGTTCACACACAAAATGGCGACATTCCAGCGTAGAAAATAACAAAAAACAAGTTAAAAGAAAATATAGTACTGATTATTTGAGCATAGGATTTTTGGGGGGACGGGTGATAAAGATGAAGTCCCTAACCCGCAATGTGTTTTATGCTGTGAAATTTTTAGCAATGAAACCCTCCAAACTGAAGCGTCATTTTGAATCTAAGCACTGCCAATATGTTGATAAGCCTCTTCAGTTTTTCGAGAATAAATGCAAAGAGCTGCAACAAAATAAAGGAATGTTGCACCTTTTTGCTTCTGGCGATGAAAAAGCTAAGGCTACAGAGGCATCCTACAGAGCTTCGCTAGTGATGGCAAAGACCGGAGAAGACCAGACTGTAGCAGAGAACTTGATCAAACCTGCTGCCAGACTCATGACAGAAATCATGCTTGGTGAAAAGGCGACAAATGCTATCAACAAAGTCCCTCTTTCAAACAATACCGTGAAACATGGAATAACAGCCATGGCTGAAAGTGTGGAATGTCAGCTGTTATCACGACTGTGTCAGTCAGTACTTGGCACTTCAGCTCGATAAGTCTACTGACATAGTGAACAAAGCAAACCTTTTGGCATGTGTCAGGTACGAATACTTAGGCGCTGTTCATGATGACTTTCTCTTCTGCAAGTCTGTACCGACCAATACAACTGGAGAGGACATTTTCAACAAAGTTGACTGGACGCCACGTGTCGGTGTTGGCACTGATGGTGCTGCGTCAATGACGGGAAAGAATAAAGGTTTTGACCGCACTATCAAAACAGTTGCTACACTGGCAGTAGCAACGCACTGTTGCATTCATCGAGAACAGCTCGCTACAACAACCAAAAAAAAAAAAAAAATGCCCGTTGATCTTAAGAGAGTAATGGAGGAATCAATAAAAGTTATAAACTTTATCAAAGGGCGCCCTTTGAACGCGCGGATTTTTTAAAGCTTTATGCGAAGAGATGGGAAGTAAACACACCAAGCTTCTTTTTCATACAGAAGTTCGTTGATTGTCGCGTGGAAAAGTGCTCACCCGTCTGTTTGAATTGCGCGAGGAGGTTAAAATTTTTCTGCGCGAGTGTGACAATCAAGCTTTCCACTTGTGGGATCCATGACTTTTCATGGCTTGCTCAGTAATTGGTGTACCTGGCTGACATTTTTAGCAGTCTGAATGGGCTTAACATAGCCCTGCAGGGCAGAGATGTCACAATCTTTAACTTTCAAGACAAAGTAAAGGCTGTGTGTATAAAACTGGGGTTTGGTGTGATCGCCAAGAATTTGACTCATTCCCAACCTTCAGTGATTTTTCTCGTGACGTCACCGATATTATCCCCTTAATATCTCATCAAAAACAACTGCATTCATCGCATTAACATTTTAATTATAAAGAACGAGGTATGGAATTTTATGTCAACTTATTACTATAACACTGTCACAAAAGGGCATTTAGTTCTGAATTGTAATGAAACAAATGCGGCAATTTAAATGTGAAATTCACGGTACAGAGTGATTTTAGGCCTTGGTGGTCCGCCGTATTTTTTACTTGAGTAAAGTGGTCCGCGGTCTGAAATACTTTGAGAACCACTGAGTAAGAGGGTTGTGTGTGTGCTTTTGACTATGCCTGCATCAGCACACAATACTAATTATTTTAAGGCTGTGTGCGTGAAATGCCCGTCAGATCTCCAAGTAGCTTTAGATTCTCGAGGCAGGTGAACAGTCGCTGGTTGGCCACACTTTCCGTTGTACATCAGAGTGACGTCCCTTCACCTAACCGGTTCGAAGGATCGATCGGCTCTTTCTTTTTTCGTCCCTGAATCTGCATAAATCATCTCTCGCTGCCTTGTGCTCTTGGTTGCGCAGTATACTTCTGTTTTCACTTGTTCTATGCCAGCGCCAAGACGTTTCCATCTTTAGACTTCTTCCAGTATCGATCTGTTTGTCTAGGGCTCTAGGCCATCTTGCTTGAGATTTTTGCCGTTTGGTGGGTTACTTGCCTGCAAATATTACTTATTGTTTCTGACCTACAGATTAGGTATTCTGCACATCTCTTCTACGGGCCATGCGCTTCGTCGCCACATATTCCGTATCTACGTGCACTGCCGTACCTTTGCTTCATGGTTTTCGTGATCACTCATACTTCCTCGGTTCCAGAATTGACGATCTTGTGGTCCTGACAGTTACTACGTGTCTTGTTGTTTTCATAAGCGGTATGAACCCGCCTTGATGGTGGAAAAAAAGCAACACAATCTCTCCATGGACGTAGCAACTGTTTGAAAACAAAAACCCTTCCCCACCCACCCCCTCCATCGGACTACTTATCTGGCCTATCTGGTTTGGAATGTAAGCAGATTGACCATCAGCCCGACTGTCAGGCAGATGTGGGTAGGTGTGACCCCTGGTGACCTGGACACGAATACGCCGCACATCTTCTCACTTATCTCGTTCGTGCAGGTGCACACTGTGCGACCATCCATCGCATGCGCGTGAATGCCGCGGCTGCCATAGCAGCAGACGGCCACCCCAGACGACCTGCATTCGGCGCTCGGGTAGTTGTCACACCCGGAATTGTACGAACAGCTCTCCCCTGGAACAAAAAGATTATGTCACAATACTGATTTATTTGTACTTATTTAGAAAAGGAACAGGAAGCGGGAAAGGTGGGCGGATGGCGCGTGATTTGCGTTTGGGGTACGAGCGCCTCATGACAGCCGTTTTGTTTTTGATGTAACGGCGTCGTTGAGAGGATTCGCGAGTATAAATTGTGAAAATTGTGCTAGTCCTTCTTACCCCCCCTTCCCTCTTGCTACTTTTCCCATTTTTCTCGGCAGAATGACTGTATTTCTCTGTTCCTGTTACTTGATGTCTTTTGTTTTCTGTTTCGTCGTCAGTACTGTCGTTTTCTTTCGTCCCCTGTGTTCTGTATCTACTTAGTCCACGTCTCTTCCTCGTTTTAAGCGCTAAGAGCATACTCTCTATGAGTGTGAATATGCGCTATAAAAATCTTCACTATTATTATTATTATTATTATTAAGATAGGGCAGAAGCCATGAGTGATATTTGTTTTGTGGACGTTCTGGAGTAAACTCCCCCTTTACCGGCTCAGGGAACCTGGCGGTTTTCATCTGGGTTGTGGTAAAAGAGAGTTAACCTATTCACTTGAAAACCTGCTGAGTCGGAATCAGATTTTGTTTTTGAGTCTGCGAATCTTTGAGACTTTTGGAGTCTGTAAGTCTTTTGGAATTTTTGTGAGCTGCATATATGGTGTAGCTAGACTGATCTGTTTTACATGGCTAAACACTGTGACCGGACCATGTGTCACACAAATTATGTAGCCAATCAGTCCCTTCCTCTTTCTTGTTCCAGAGGAGAGGACGGAATTTACCTAGAAGATAAGATTCAATAAGATTCGGGCTCTCACTCGTTGGGTGTTCTATTTAACCAAATAACCGTTCTTTTTTCTCCTCTACTACCCACCCACAGTTAGCCAGTCATGGAGTCTACAAAAGGCCCTGCTTTGCTCCAACAAACCTAGGAGTCTGTATGACAACTATATAGTTGTCTCTCCCACACACATGGACTGAAAGGTTTTGGAACTGAACTAGGAACCTGGTATTCTTTCCGGATTGAAGTGAGGTGGGTGGGGGGGGAGTGCAGAGTGTAAAGTGGAGGGAAGCAAGGCTTTGCCTGCGATACAGGCTGTCACCAACAAGCACTTTCGCTAAAATGGATGATTGTTCTCTAAGTAGGATGTAAATGACTGAATGGAAATTGTTAATTAGCGAATATTTAATTGGTGATAATTTTGGGGTATTATTGATAGATTAATTTCTTAAATTCAGATTTTTGTTGCTGTTTTTATCTCGTCTATAAGCCACTGTAGAGTAGGTGGGTGACAGGTTTATTTTTAACCTACCCACAATACCTCTAGAAAGAGTAGAAAAGTGTTTCTTTAATTTAATCTATTCAATAGAACACCCTGCGTCTGCTTCTGTCAAACTATCCCGTTACATTACCCTGTAGTTTTTCAGCCTGTGTCTATGTCAGGCAATATTTTATACACGCAGTTGCTGTCCCCACCCCAGCGACCCTCAAACCTGAGACGTCTAAACGCACTAAATTACACAGGTGCATAGCCACCCCCAATCAAACTCTACCTGTGGAATTCAAGTAGCCAGCGTCCGGTACCACATAGGCTCCAGGCTGCGGGCGGGGAACCGATGTGTTGGCACACCGGCAGCCGACGTGGTCGTAGTCGCGATCCAGGCTGTAGGCGGCGTAGTACTGAGTGCCGTTGGTCTGTCGGCAGCACATCGTCAAGATGATGGTCAGGCCATACTTGATGGGCAAGTACAGGTTCAACCGCGATGAAAAGCTCTCACATACTGGTCCGCTTTCGCACCACTGGCCTGACAACATTTAAGGGGACATCGTTCACACAGCGCACGTTTTAAACGGCGTCCCAACTGTCATCGGGAATAATGTTTAGTTTGATCAACAAACTTCTCACACGTCATTGCCCTCGTCATTCTTCACATCTGCCGTGTCGTCGTCCTCCTCCTTTTCATTATCGTCTATTTATTCCTTTATAAAAGTCATATTCGACGGACAGGAGAAGAAACAGAGAGACAAGCAGACAAGAAAAATGGTCTGTCAGTGATAGTCACAGTGCCCCTAACAGTCGGAGTTCATGTTACTTATCGTGACAGTCCGCTCCTGGATTTGAGAATGAACGGTGTGTGAAGTTATTTACTCGCGCTCGTCTATAAGCATCCATGCCCTGTAGGGACCGAGCGTAATTCTTACCATAGTCCTTCGTCAGGTCGGCCCACTGACGAACCTTCTCTTCGGGGGAACCTTTGTTCTCGCCGTGAAAGCTGCAGCTGCAGACGTCTTTAGGTGTAGCGCCCTGCACGGTCTGCACGTGGGGCTTATGGATGAGGCTCGGACAGCAGTACGTCACCTTCACGTTGTTGGTTGTAGTCACAACCGTGGTGTTGATTCCCACCGGGCAGTCGCCGTCGGTTAAGCACCCTGCAGTGGTAGCAAGAAAAAAAGACGCATGACAGAATTTCCTCCCCCGCCTCAGATCTGTTAAATTTACCTAATCAGTCCACATAGGGTCACTACATTTCTAATGGTCTGCTGGATTCGCTCACGTGACCTCACGTCCCAGTGGTGGACACCAACGACGTCCGGCTTTTGCCTGTGGTTTGTACGTGTGGCTCATCCATCCAAATCTGTTTCAGTTTCAAGTCGTGTGTGTGTCTCACATACGGACCACGGTCACGCTTATGAAACAATCACATATGACGAGATGATAACACTACCCTTCTCCAGCACCACACAACAAAGGTTCCAGATAGCGGGCAGGGGACATGTGAGGGGCGTGGTTTGTGCATGACACTTTTTTGGTTTGTAATAGTGAAGGTAGGTTTTGTAAAGTGCTGTGAACGTCACTTTGGATGGGGACCACCACTCACTCTGTTCCGTAAGGGGTACTGACTCCTGGTAATGCACGCACCGCTCGCCCCAGAAGTCGTTAGTGCACGTGCATGCGGTGGCGACCTGTTGGACCAGATACTTGGTGTGGATACCCCGGCTGTTGTAGCAGCAAAATGCTTGGTTTCGCCAGCTACATTTGATACTAGGGAAATCTTCACAGAGGGCGCCGTACAGACACGCCTCACCTGCAAAATCAGAACACCTTTGTCGGCGAGCTACATGGAACTGACTGACAATCTTACGGTTGAGCTCCGCAAAGTCGGTGAATTATGAAAGAAGCGTTCAAGAACACACACACACACACACACACACACACACACACACACACACACAGCATTGACAGAAACACAAACGAATGATTGAGATGAACATGAGCCCTAAAGAAATGCAAACTGATCTGAAGCCCACCTGAAGAGTTGTAGTCTCCAGTCAAGGGAGGAGTGTAGGCACCTGGAGGGATGACAGGGGCAGTGTTACCCCGACACCTACAACCAAGGTAGATGGAGTCGTCGAAACTGGCAGCGTCCATGGAGATGCTGTTGGAGCAGCAGTATGGCGTATTTATCATTATGTCAGTACTTAGGCCAACACAATTCTCGTTGCCGACCGTACAACTGTGACCTTAAAAAAGAAAACAGGTTTAAAACGGGTATGAGTCACCATTGTGTTTCAGTCAGCAGGCCTGATACAACAGCGGAGTGAGGGGTGGGGTTGCTGTCCCGGGAGGGGGGATTGTTTTACGCCGAGCCAGCAACTAAGGCTATATAACGGCAATTTTGTACCCGGCCTCAACTGTAAAAGCCTTCTCCCCCCCTCTCAGCTTATGCAGGTTTTTATTCGCATGTTTAGGGAAATTATTATCAAATCATTACACTTGGAGATGTTCGAGACAGCAGTTCCCTGGCCTGGCGGAGAGGGGATGGAGGCGGGTGATGAGTGAAATGGCGCACTGCCGCTGGAGAGGCCTACAGTAGGCACCGCTGGACACGCTTGGTGTCAGAATTTCGTTGGACACCGATTATTTATGGCTCAAAGAATGCCTGAATGAATGTCCAAACAGCATACGTGGCATTTTGAAAGCCTGGCTTTTTGAATTTCTTGCTAGGGTGGCCTGCAGATCTAACGACATAGCATCAGTGTGGAGCCAGTAAGGTGGCTTTTATAACCCTTTTCCCCATACACTTGTCCCTAAAGGCGTTGCTTGTTTTATATATCTACCTGTCATCACGTGTAGAATGCTGTTGACCTGGGTTCGTTAGTCTTGCATTCTGTCCAGACACTGGGCATGGATGGTCAGCGACCAGTGTCAGTCATCCAACCCATATATTCTACATGGTGCGTACACAACTGGCCAATACCCGGTGCTTAGAATGGGAAGGAGTGCGCGCATCATACAGATGGAACAAGATTACTGTATGAACACATACTATACAGACATACCTACAAGGCAAATTTTCTTACTTCATTTATACATCACTAAACATGAAACTACACAGCATGATTCGCAAACAAAACAATATAATGCCAAGAGATTAGTGCCAACAAAACAGAATTTTTAACAATGAGAGTCGGGGTAGATGTGAACGGGTGTAAAGAACATTTCAAGAATAGCTGTGGGCAACGACTCGTCCACCTCCTACGAAGAATGAATTAACAGCTCTGGTACAAACTCACTTGAAGAGTTGTACCCGCTAGTCGAGGATACTTTCTGACATTCACAGTTCATTTCATAGATGGGGTCGTTAGTGTCACCAAGGTGCAAAGAGTAACCTCTGGGGCAGCAGAAAGTGTCCTTCTTCGTGTAGGTTCTGCTCGCGCCACGACAATTGTTTTCCCCGGACAGGCACATGCGACCTAAAGAAGAAGAAAAACAAAGGAAATAATAAGAACCAATACAATTTTCTCCCCAGTGTCTGGATGCAGGTTATGGAGAAGACTGAGCAGTATTCGCGAATGCCCTGACGTCAGACATATAACGGTGGACTATAGGGACTCTGACGTTGCAGTCTAGTTTGTTCATTCTTTACCCTCATCCGTGGATTAGAGTTAACTCTTCTCCTCCATTTTCTTTCATCTCTCCTTCTTTTTTTCTATTCTTGCCTTTCGTTTTTCTATAACCGCTTTCTTAGTTCGTAGAATACAGGACGCTATGAACTTAATTTTTTAAATAAGCATATCAGAAACAAGAGCGTCAACATGAATTACTGCATTCTTCTCTCCAGTGATGCTTCCTGTTTGTGATGAAGTTAATCTACTCGTGCTCGAATTCCCAAAACGATGGCTTCAAGAATGTGTGACTTTTCCCTGAAGATGATTTCCTGTACTATTGTCGACGTCTAATGAATTACTTATCAGGCGCGTCATCAAGAAACTACTCGCGATGTGAACAATTTTGTAATGCATTTAGAAGTAGATAAACCACAAAAGTCCCAAGAGCTCCAAAATATCACATATAAAGCGCGCGCGCGCGCGCGCGTGTGTGTGTGTGTGTGTGTGTGTGCGCTCCTCGGGTCATTGTGTTGTAAGACGTGCAGGAGACTGTGGTTTAGTGAAAGCCGGCATGCAGCATGGTGCACGTCCTCTTGCTGCACAGCGCTTTGCACAGACTGAGCGGCGACGCAGGAAGTTAGTGACTTTCGCCCGGCGTCAACAAGTCTCCCATCTCTTGTGCTTCTCGGTGACTGTACTTCCGTCAACCCTTGGCCGTCACATACGGATCACACGCAGATCCGACGACAAGGAGATGGATGTTCGTAAACATGACAGGTCTGCAGTCCTAGCCCGCATTACAAGCTTGTAACACCAGCATACAAGGCTGCAGTTCTAGCCTGCATTAATAACCGTGATACTAGCCAAATTGCGAGCTTACTAAACTAGCCCGAAATAGGATCTGGCGATATTGCCTTCATTATAAACCCACGATACTAGGCTACATTAAAAGCTTGTAACACTAGTCGGAATTACATGGCGGCGTTACAAGCTTACCATACAAGATGAAATAGAAGCTTGCAGTTGTGTCCGATATGCAGGTCTGCATTACAGTTAGTTTTTAATGTACTTTTGTGTTTTTTTTTCAGTGATTTCACGTAGCAGTCTTAAAGTTTTTCACACCACTCTGGATCATGGACTGCAACATGACATTGTCATCTACCTAACCAATGAATGGAAGTTGCCAGGATTTTTATTGCTCTTTAAATCCTTGCGACTTCCTCCCCTTTTTTTTTCTCTCTCTTACCTTGATTCATGGTCGCATCGGCCCACAATTTTATCTGTTCGTCCTCAATCTGGCACTCGCAACTTCCATCAACCTTCACCATTGGCGACCCAATGACGTCACTGCAACAGTACGTCTCACCTTCAATTGTCTCTACGCTCGCGGCGTTACGGCACGAATCACCGGTCAGACAGCCCTGACCCGTGGCAGCACCTGCACAGTATTCCGTACGTTGGTCTTCACACACAGCTACGTCCATACAACAGTAAAAACCGATGCAGCGACTGGTTTCTTTGCTGCGTGCTATAAATTGCAAAGCATGAGGGCGGGTAATAGTTATCTGTGGGTTACGTGACGAACTGCAATTACCAACACTATGACATGACATCACTACCACAAGAAGGGAAAATTGAATGAATAAATGACGAGCTTTCTTTTATTATTACCTTCTTACTGTGATCTTTAGCTAGAATATATATCGGCTTTTTCGTAAAGACGAGTTAGACAGAACTGCTGCTCTCATATTATCTCGTCCAACACGTTCTAAACACCTCGAGTCAAATGAGGCCGTGACGTCAAAAACCCAATATTCTACTCTGAGTTCTGACGTCACAAAGTTTGTTACTTCTTACTCACTTGCGAACCCGGCAATTGCCGTGCACAGCGCAACAAAAATGGCGACCATATCGCAGATGGGGTTTTGTTTGTTTCTTTGTTTGTTTTTTGTCCCAAACAGGGTGTCTTCTAAAACAGAGTTCAAAAGAAGATTTTTTTTCATTGATGAGATTTTACTGAGCACTCAAAATAGAATTGACTCGCGATGCATCCGACAAGATGTCGGCAAATCTGCGCTGTAAAGATTTGCTTGCAAATTAACAAATGTTAAAGTTTCCTTGCTCTTACGTAAGCAGTCTCCATCACCTATTATCCCGACCCATTTCTTTCATATAAAAGCAGTTGCCATTCACACCCATGCCCTTGTTTTGTGTCGGGGAATTTTTTTTCACCCCTGACCTATCTTTCAGCCCTTTTGTTACCAAATATAACTCAGAGCATTTCAAGCGACATGCTTCAGTAACATTAGATACTTCCCTCTACCTTACAGTTTAATCGCTTCAAGGAACGTCTTCAGATTCCCCTTGAGGTGTCCGTTATGCAGTGTAAAGTATGATATAGTATTGTAAGGTATTATAGATGCAAAGTAGAATATCATATTATCAAGTATCATAGCTGCAGAACCGCTGGTGCATGTGAACCTTAGTCATGGTGACAAATGAATAGATGCTACTTAACTTCTATCTCTTAAAATTTTGTTGAACAAAAGAGATAGTAATTAAAAATAGAGAGGTAGTAATTGAAAATAGAGAGGTAATAATTAAAAATACTTCTCTTTGTCTTGATCGGTTACGCTGGTGTGACTACGAAATACTATCCGAGATAGACAGGTCGACTGATCAGAAATCGAATTGTTGGCCTGACCACATTCGATGATAACTGAGGACAACTAGCGATGCTTGAGCGATGCGAAGCACGAGGCCTGATAAAGTCCAGAATTTATTTTCCCTTGTTTACTTGATTGAATCCTTCTCTGACTGCTCGTCTGTCTTATTTCTAGTTCGCTGGTTTGTATTCCAAGTCACGTGACAGGCCGAAGTGCGTAGAAGAATTTTGTTTACTCCTATGTCGCCGGAAACTTGTGACATTTGCTATAGACCTGAACCAAAGGGTTTATGTGAACCTGAAGCAAAAGTCGGTGACGTGTGTGATTAAACAAGCCTTAGAGGTCTGCAGATAACCCAAAATTCCTTGTCCTGCCTCTGGGTAATAGCTGTAGTCTCTGGAATCACCCAGTTGTGTCGGCCAAGGCCACTCTGAACCGGGCAAAGTGGAGAAGTGTCGCAAAGTCCCGTTATATTAGCAACTTGAGACTTAGGGTGCTGACTAAAGTTTCAACGTTTCGAACGTTCACCCAAAAGCAATTTGCTTTCTGACCTTCACCCACAATCGTCACCTTGGGCATAAGTTCCACATTCGCTAAATAAACGTTCTAGGAACACGCTAACATAAACACACATGCACACACACTTCATTTTATTTATGTGTTGTACATGTGAAATCAGAATAATAACGAATTAAGTGGAAGAAAACACACCAAAGTTTACCATATAAAACGTCTTTCAAATGTTCACAAAAATGGTCAGCAAATTTGATCATATGTTCTGAGGAGATTGTGTGTGTGTGTGTGTGTGTGTGTGTGTGTGTGTGTGTGTGTGAGAGAGAGAGAGAGAGAGAGAAAAATTATTAGCTTGACATCGTTGGACAAAACAGCGGTTGTCTTTGTTCTACTTCACTGAAGTAGTGTGATATACAGAAACAGTTGGTCATACATGCATATACGTCTCCACCTACTGATCAATTCATCTGTTTCTTCATTCGACCATACGACACACACACACACACTCACACACACACACACACACACACACACACACACACACACACACACACACACACACACACACATGGTAGTTTAATTTTATAGTTTTATAGAGATATGTAAGGTGAATTAAAATACAGCTTTAAAGTTTAAAAGTGAACAACATTAGCATGTCTGTAAAAATAAACATTGACATTAAGATGTCAGACAAAAAAGGCAGAGTGTTATTTTGAACATCGCCATCTTGACCTCCAGCTTCAGGCGTGTTTGACCTCTGTTGACTAGGTTGCCTGAAGACAGTTTTGGCTGAACATAATGCTCTCCTGGATTTATGGCGAAGACGCCAATAAGACAAGAGTCAATCAGGTCTTTCAGAATTTGAATCTACTCAGCGTCAGTACCAGGATACCCGTAATTCACTCGTGTCTTCTTTTCTCCCTTTACCTTTTCTTCTCTCTCTCTCTTTCACGTGATAGTTATTTTCTTCTCTCTCTCTCTCTTTACCTTGAAAGTTAATTTCTTTCTTTCTTTCTTTCTTTCTTTCTTTCTTTCTTTCTTTCTTTCTTTCTTTCTTTCTTTCTTTTAATGTCCAAAGCAGTGCAGCGCCATGAGGAGCAAGAACAGGACGCCAGAGGCCGTGATGTGAGATGACGTAGAAACAGGAAATAGTTCTTCAAGGCAGTACTCGCCCAGACGGTCGTTAGTGCAGGTGCACGATGTTGTGCGGTCATTCAGGGTGCCCGTGTACATACCACGGCTGCCATAGCAACAAAAGGAGACTTCAGATGCCTCGCATTTGAGACTCGGATGGTCGTCACATCCAGAATTGTAAGAACAAGTCTCACCTGATGAAAGACGCCAGACTGTTAATTAGAATCATCTTTACGCCTCAGTGATCTGTGGTAACAAGGGACCCACAAGACCTAAGATCATAATTCGCTGCAATGGGACGGCCTGAACTGCTTTTAGAAGGAGCTGCTGTCACAGCAGCCATGGCTAAACTACATGGAGTCTTCACTTCGGACTTCAATCATAATTATAGATTCTGATTTTGCGTTGTTTTAAGAAATCATTCCTTGTGTGATTTTGACTTACTTTGTCATTACGTTTCTACATATTTGTACATCAATTAACTGAGTGCAATTTCATGATAATACAGACATTAAGGTGTGTTGCCAGTGAATCGTCTGTCTGTTGTTGTTAATGCTTTGTTGTATGGTAAACTATAGGTTTGTTTGCAGTCTTTTGTGCACAGCCATTGAGCTCGCCTTTACACGGGAATGCGCGCAACAAATAATAATCTTACAATCCGCTAAGCAGCTCAATAATTTCCTAAACCTCAGCAGTGTGCAGGCATCCAAAATTACACATCAGCATCTTAACAATCCCACTCCGACTCAGCAGAGACAGAAATAATTCAGTGTGGACAATCAAAGAAGGAACAGAGAAGCTCAACAGACAAGGAATCATACGACATGTACCTGTGGAGTTGTAGAAGCCCGCCTCGGGAACAACGTAGGCACCAGGCTCTGATTGGGGAATCCAGGTATTGGCGCACCGGCAGCCAATAGATTCGTAGTCCTCCTGCTCGTAGGCAGCAAAGTAGTAGGTGCTGTTAGGTTTCTGACAGCACAGCGACAGAACATTGTTGGCGCTGATGTCGTCGTTCTTATAAAATTTTAGACTCGACGAAAGCAGTTCGCAGGAAGACCCACTTTCACACCAGCGACCTGAGTGAACACAAACGTGGTCAAATTGTACACACGTGTGTGGCTGACCCGTCTATTCATGATTTCCCTTCACACGCCCGTTTATTTTCTCATTCATTCGCCAAGGATCGTGGTCTTACCATAGTCTTTCGTTAGCTCAGCCCACCGACGGGTCTTGTCCGCAGGGTAACCTTCGTCGCCGTGAAAGCTGCAGCTGCAGATGTCCTTAGGTGTAGCGCCCCGCACGGTTTGGACGTGAGGCTCGTGTATGAGGCTCGGACAGCAGTACGTCACCTTCACTCCCTGGGCACCGCGCGTGACAACCGTCGTCTTGGCTCCGGTTGGACAGTCGGCGTCCTTCAGGCACCCTATGACATAGCAAGGAAAACGCCAAAGTTCAGTGTGAAGCGACACCACGACTCCACACAGGTGTATACAGTATCTATATTAACATAGCGGTATACAGCATACACTATCATCCCCCCGCCCACAACACACACACACACACACACACACACACACACACACACACAAACAAACAAACAAACAAACGAATGAGAAAAATCCTCTCACTCTGTTCCAAAGCGGGAACGGACTTAACATCGTCGCAGCGTTCGCCCCGGAACTCGTTGCTGCACGTGCAGGCCGTGGTGCTGGCGTTGAGGTTTTTGGTGTGGATACCCCGACTGTTGTAGCAGCAGTAGACTCCCCTGTGGCCCTCACACTTGAGGCTGGGGTTGTCGTCACAGAGGGCGTCATACAGACACGGCTCACCTGCAGTCACAGGAATTGTTTTAGCGACAATCAGTATCCGTCAGTGCCCTTCATCATCACCACCATTCGCCATCTCTCTCTCTCCTTCATATAACCAACACGTCTTAGGTTTCCTGTCTTTAAGTCAGACACAACATATGACACGCCAGTGTGCATATTTTCTCTCTTAAACCTAAATAAATAAAGATATACTGCACAATCGGCGTGTGCGCACGTGTGTGTGTGTGTGTGTGTGTGTGTGTGTGTGTGTGTGTGTGTGTGTGTGTGTGTGTGTGTGTGAGAGAGAGAGAGATCTGTGCGTGGGTGTGTACACGGGAACTCGAGCAGCTACTTCCTTTTTATGAAGACCTTTGTGACTACTTGAGTTTTGTATGTTATTCAGTGCCGTTACCCTACATGCTATGAACCCTTGTTCATGCTACACTTTTACGTTTCCCAACAGAAACACACGCTGTTCTTTCTATGTATGTGGCATCTGTTTATAGGGCTGGCTGCCTGTCCGTGATATAGCCTTCGTTGCTGGCTCGGCGTAAAACACCAAAGCCCGCACCCACCACCACCACCTTGAAATGAGCAGCAGTTCTCCTTCACACTGAGAATTTTCTCTCTCTCTCTCTTACGTTCACATAGGTCAGCAGGCAAGACAGAAGCACAGTGGCGCAAAGAGGTCACACACACACACACACACACAAGCACGAAGGACAGAGAGATACACACAGAGCCATAAACACATACATAAACACAGAGGAAAGTGTCCAGCAGGAACCTAGGTGACAGTGACGTAGAAAACATCTCATTAAAAAGTGGCCGTCAGCCACAAACAACAGCCAGTTGACAATCTGCGCAGCTCTCACCTGAGGAGTTGTAGCGCTGGGTCAACGGCACGACGTAGGCGCCAAGCGGTGGTAGTGGCGCCGTGTTGTTCGCACAACGACAACCCACGTAGTCGGGGTCAGAGGCGTTGAACATGACGAACTCGATATTGTCGCTGTTGCGGCAGCAGTACGGCTGCTGCATCGACCCGATTGTCAAGTTAAGATGCACGCCTCTGCAGTCCTCGTCGCCGAACAAGCACATGCGACCTGAACATATAAAGCAGACGTAATAAACACGTGACCTGAAAATGAATGAGTCCAATAAACCCGTGACTGTATCATCACTAACATGGAACAGAGGGATAGAATAAACATGTCACCTAAACATGGAGCAGGCAGAGAAAATAAACAAGTGACTTGGATCATTGAACAGTCGAATTAATAAGCCTGTGACCTTAACAGGGAGCAGTTGGATAGAATGAACACGTCCCCTAAATATGAAGCAGTCGAATAAAGACGAAACTGTAACATGAAGCAGAGAGATAGAATAAGCACGTGACCTGACATGTAAGTCGTCTGATAGACATGCATCCTTCAGTCTTTTCCTTTTTCTTTCTAAGCACACACATTCTTTTGGACAACTTTTCTAACATTTTTATGTATAATCATATTATTTAATTCGGTGGCACGGTGTAATTCCTTATAGAATGAAAAACAGACACCTCGATCGAATATATCCGGTCACTGCATCTTAGATTTTATGCTGCATGAGGCATCGCACTCGCAGTGACCTTAGGTCAGTCAAGATCGAACGAGTTGATTTTGCGACTCAAATAGCTTTTCAAACCTCACCTTCATCCATAGTCAGGTCAGCCCATGTCTTCAGACCATCCTTGGTCTGACCAGTCCCGTTCTGCACGTCCTGCAACAGGCATTGACATTTTCCGTCAACCCGTGCACTCAACTGTCTGCTGACGTCACTGCAGCAGTAAGTGACGTTGCCAAGGACCGTGGTGGTGGTGGTGGTGGAGGTGCTGTTGCGGCAGCTGTCGTCTGTCATACAGTCTTGCTCTCCCACAGCTCCTGGACATTAACATCAAACGAATTATCTTGTGGGTCATGGCGGTAGTGGAAGTGATGATAACAACGATGATGAAAGAGATAAATGTCTAGGCAAAAAAAAAAAAAAGAGGAAAGCGCAGAACCACTCATCCCTTCTCATCCATCCATGACCTGTACCATATCTGTGAACGTAAATATCGAAACAAGTTCTGTAAGATTTCATGTTCTCGGCATACAACACAATAAAGTTGACATCAAACATGTAGGGATTTCCCCACTCCACCCTCTCAGACAAAACCACTCACCTACGACTACAACAGCAACAGCAGCCGCCCACAACGCATGAACGATTACAGTCATCGTGGTGTCTCTTGATCAGTTCGCCAATTACCTGTTGTCACCTGAAAATTTACAAAGATGTTTCCAAGCTGTAGAAGAAAATGGTTTGCTTCGAGCACCTGTCCCTGATCCTTTCCTCGATGCGGAAATACCTTACATATCAACTCACCACCTTTTGGGAATGTCTTATGACAAACACATCCGACAAAATAAGGCCTGGGATCTCCCAAGCGATTATCTGACTGCGCAGAAGCAAAAGGTGTGTCACGCTGTGTACACAGTCACCTGACGGTTATAAACAAGAGCACACCCTACATGAAGGTTTGGTCTGTTTCCCTTTCTATGGTTGCGTCCCTTGCACGTCAATAGATTTCCGACTTAAGTTGAAAGGTCAGCTACAGCATCCGACTGTGACTCAGAGCACAAGCGTAGCCATGGCGGATCACAGAGCTACATGTGTGTGTGTGTGTGTGTGTGTGTGTCCATGTGCCCCTGTGAGGTCAGGCATAGAACATTCCACCTGAGAAACAGTTTCAGCAGTGAGGCAGCAGCTTTACTCCACTTTGCTGTGGCCCGAGTGGAATGCGTCTCCGTGCAGTGTCTCAAGTGCACGTGTGTGAGGCAGAGTAGTCCGTGCAAGCGTTGTTGTGCGCTCCCATGTGCGTTTATGTCTATACCTACAGTTAATGATGAACTGAAGTGTAGGTGGTTTATAGTGTTTGGTGGTGAAGATGAAAGGTGAGCACGAGTGTAGGTGTATCTGTGTGTGTGTGTGTGTGTGTGGGAGGGAGGGGGGAAGAGGGTTGGCTGCCCGAGCGCAAGGAGAGGAATTTTTGTTGTTGTTGTGAGTGCAGGGAGTGGCGACTGTCAGTGTGTGTGTGTGTGTGTGATAAGTGATTGTCGAAAGAGTGGTGGTCATCTTTCGTCGTGAAGTGTCGCTAGGCAAATAACTTAATTATCTAATGACTGTCAGACTGTTTGTTTATTTAGCTATTAGTTGCTTATAGAATAACCTTTCGGTTATCTCTTATGTACTGTTCGTTTTTTGATTGATTAATATCTCACGTCTGCTATAATTGATTTCTTCGCACGAGGTAAAGGGGTAAAGAAAATAACTGGAAACGTTTGTTATTGATATCAAACTAAAGAAATGCGGTGGGTTTTTTTTAGGATGTAGTCCGAGACTCATACTGTCATACAGGATTCAGTCTAGAAGGAAGGAATGAGAAAAAGAAAAAAAAGACGATTGAATGATTTGATTGTCTAAGCTCCTTTCTTTCAACTCATTTCAACTTTTTCGCGTGACCATAAAGCAGGAGTGGGAAACCTTTTTTTTTCCTCCAAGGGCCATTTGGATATTTATAAGATCATTTGCGGGCCTTACAAAATTATTAACTGAAAAATTGGTCTCCTATATATATATGGTCAAGTTGTAGTATTCGCTGCTAGACCAAATCATTTCTGGGGCCGGACATTCCCAACCCCTGCCATAAAGAGTAAACAAAAGATTTTAAAATGAAAAGTTACATACCTGAGAATTTCACTTGGCTGACTCTTCTTTTAATTAATGTGCTTCTCCTTCAGTTCCACATAAAATAATAAAAAATAATAATTATAAACTACTACACATTTCTTTGCAAAGTCATGTGCAGCGAAACTCCATGACGAAGTGAGTCCCTCTCCGACCGACTAAAATTAAAACCAAGAGACTGTTGAGCGATCTCAGGCTTATTTCCTTCTCCCTTCTTTGAACATCTGGTTCTGTGTGGTCGTCATTCGAGCTCCTTCACCTTCAGCATCTGTTTGCTCCGCCGCTGGCCTGTGTGAAGGCGAGGCTAGGATCCTGTTGACTGTCAGGCAACGTGCTGCGAAGTAAGGTGACGTGACACCAACGTACCGTTAATGCGTCGTCAATAATTAATTGTTAATGTCACGTCCTTTTAAAAGGGATTCATAATACCGTGTTTGTAAACATGAATTTTCTACCCAGCTCACACATAATCCCGCCTTTCTTTTTAATCAAAAAAGGACCGACCAACAGTTGATACATTTAATTTCCAAACAAATTAACGGATGGGTGCTGATGGTTTAATTTAAAGTAGGAAAACTTTCTCATAATTACTGTTACTTTGCTGCATCTGCACAAGGTGTAGCTAGTCCTTGTGGATTACACTGGGCGGCAGTAGACTGCTGATGAGTCTGTCAATGTCAATGATTTGTGCAGCTGAGGCAGGATGGATTTGAACAGTTGATCAACAGTTAAACAATTTCAGGACAGTTGCAGAACAGCAGTTACAGAAAATGTAGTGTAATAGGCTGCCCTGCAATTTAGTATCCTGTTAATTATTAGCCTGCGTGGCAACATAAGAACAACAAACGAACATAGTTTTTGTCACATCCCATGCTTAGGTATAAAGTGCGCAAAAAAATTCTAAACGGAGCACCAAGTTACTTGCTCCCCATTACTGTTCTTCAGTAGGTTAAAAAAAAAGAAAAAAAAAGAAAGGCAAAAGTCGACCCCTAACCTTTTCAGGTCGTTAAGGGATGAAGTATTAGAGACCTCAGTCACTTTTCTCTGGGCCAGCTTTACAGTAGTGACCATCTCCTCTCCCTGGCTGTTGCCTAAGTCACTTTTCACTCTTACACACTATGTCACACACTTGCCCACATTATACTGTCCTATAATTAATCACCATAAGTTCCATTTATTAACGTACTGTTAAGGGATGAAATGAAGCTCGGCGGAAGATGTTTCTATTCTTTCTCAAACACCTGACTACTATCTTCTCGCCTGTAAAAAGTGAACAACTTACCAGTCAGCCCTATCCGGGTTGGTGATTCCCCCCCCACCCCGCACTAAACATCTCAGTGAAGAAACCTTCGGAAGCGTGACGTCAGCGACCTTGACACACTTATCATTCTATAATAAATTAAAAATGAGGACACATAAATTGGCAATGGAAGAATCGGTCGGTGACCCTAAAACTGTGTGTGCAAACGTTGTCATCTATTTCATGTCCTGATCGTTGATACCATTGAGACTGAGCACATTGGTTAATACTGAGTATTGTTCCCTTTCGGATATTTCCGAGAGGATGTTCCAGATTAGAAAGGGGTAACAAAACATGCAGTTGCGGTTGCGATGCGAGTGATAAAAACTATGAGTAAAACAATTGTCCCACACCTTGTACGCCGCTGCTAAAAGTCACTTGACTCACGATCGAGTGTCTGTAATACCTACATTTCGATATCGATAAATAATAACAGAGATAAAGCCAAAAGTGTCTTCATGAAAGGCGTGACTAAGAACTGAAGATATTTCAAACTGAAGAACACACACATAATAAAGGCAGTGCTTCTCAAACAACCGCGTTTGCAGGTAACACTACAGTCTGTGATCCTTGTCACGAAGTGACTGTAGGCCCTCAGTACAGCGCCATACCAAGGCTTCATAGTTGCCAAATGTACTAGAGGATCTGCCATCCCCACTACACACCCGATTTGGTTTTCAACAATTTTAAGTTTTGGGCTGATTGTTAAGACAAGAAAACCCCCCACCCCCACCCCTCTCCACACACATTTCAATCTACTAAAGAAAAAAAACGAATCTGGTATAAAGAAAAGAATAACGTGTGGTTTGCAACCAACCATTAAAAGAATCAACCGTTCAAAGACATTAGAGAATGAGTAAGAGTTAATAAGTCAAATGTCAGTTAGTCAAACACCCCTTGAGAAAAACTCTTATGCATTTAAAAGGTTTCGCAATCCCAGAGAGAAAGACACAAGACAAAGACATTCAGTAAATATAAAAGAACTTCTTTTAATAAACTTAAAGCATAAAAATCTGAAGTGAGCAGGTCTTCACTGAAGCCATAGATGTGCAGAAAGGTAAAAATATAACAAGGTGTTGAGATTTTTCGCAAAACACTTTAAGACGTTTTCGAAAATTTCGAAGCGCATTTCACTCGAACATTTCTGGACAATTTTTCTGTTATATTCTTTCACATGTCTAATTGTATTCTACATTTTTGAAATATTTTCCAATCTCGTTATCTATGATGTACAGTAAGTATTGAAATTGAACCTCTGGACACCCTGATTTTAGATGTTTGTCGTTAGTTACCAGACAGTCCAACTACAATATTATTTTTACCTTCAGTTCCAGTGATACCTAAGTAAAGAGATAAACGCTAGTCACGGTAGAGGACTTGATGAGAGGAAAGTTTTCGATATGGATAGATTACCTGAGCTTTGAAATTACTTCTACATTTGATAAAGGATCATTTGAGGTACAGAATAAAAGAGAACGTGCACAGGTAAGAAATGAATAACACTAATTCTGCACATTGACTGTGAAGCATGTTATTGATATAGCACATGATGAAATGAAGACTGTTATCTCACATTTTTTATAAAAACAAACTGAATTAAAAAAAGATTTACTTTTGTTGGCGTTGGCAGAGCGGTCATACTAATTTAATACATATTTACATTAGTCGGCTGCTTGGGAAAATAAATTTAGTTTATTGTCCACTTTCAGAAGATGCTCAAAAACAAATTCGTAATCACAGCTGCTTTATAACGGAAATCTCTCTCATTCGTTTATTTGCGTAAAGTAAGAATGCTATTCGTGAAGCTTAAACTATTTGAAATGTAACACCCATGACAAATTTGCACATTTGTCATGTGTATTCACATATTTTTTGTTTAGTAGTTTTGTATTTTATTTTATGCATTGATTTTTATGTGGTCTCGCATCTGCGAGACTACACCGAGATTTGGACAAGGGGGAAGCTACTCTCTGGGTTTCCGTTTGTACATTCTTCCTGGGCCTATGGGGCTACCCTGGGATGTTTGTTCTAAATCAGGTTTGTGAAAAATATGCATGATGTTTGATAGTATAAACGCGCTGCTCTTCAAAGGCACAGTATTCTTGTATGATTTTAAATTTGCTAGGTGCACGATGTTTGAAGATTCTTTATGAGGAGAGGGGATCATTTTTCCTCATGTGGCGGTTTGTGGGGAAAAGATGATGTGAGATCGATGTAGGAATTGTGTTTAATGTCAATGTTCTAATGCGTTTTATTGTGGGATCTTTAATTTGTGGTATGATGTTTTGAAGAGAAAATGTTGATGTGGTAATATGATTTATTTGTAAGATGGTTTAATGAGAATAGTGATGGCACATGCTTACCACGTGGTTACCACGTGTTAGAGGGGTAGCTAAGATATAACAGAATGTGTCTAGAGGATTTAAGATTTTGAATGTGTATTGAATGTGCTTTTGTTGTTGATTTGCAGGGCAACAGCCCCTTCAGCCTTCAACCTTTTTTCCTTCCCTTCTTTTTTAATTCTATGTGTACGCCGTAACTGAAAATAAAGAGATTTTTGAGAAAACAGCGGTTGTGATTTGATGGTGAAGTAAACACGCCACCCGACATTTAAGCCTCCCATGTTTAGCACCCGTTACAGAAAGTAAAGAATAATTTATTTTAAAATGTCTGTCTGTCTGTCTGTTCGTTTGTTCGACTGATTCACACTAGTCACCATAATGTCCAAACAGACTGCCAAGAAGCCCGATAAACACATACACAGGTGCACCGACTGTGTGACCTGATGTACCTGACCTTTAGCCTGCCCTGTACTTCCATCTGTGACCTGATTTGTCGCCTAAGGTCAGGAAGTGCAGGTACAGAGGCTTCTACGTGTTGTTCCTTCGAAAATTTGCAGGTGCGGCGTGTTGCGGAGGTCGGGACAACAGTACGTGACGCCATCTCTCGTGACACTCTTCGTCTTGTCTCCGGTAGGACAGGCAGCGTTTGTCAAGCACCCTGTGAGGCCACGAGTAGACACGTGACAATGTAACCCCGAAATCTGACCTCGACATAATTCTTTAGCTTTCTGTCTAAGCGCTAAACGTTTACTCACATCATTGTACATTAGCACATCCCTCAATAGAGCTCCCAATAAATACCTAGGGAATCAGGTATAAAATAATTTTTTTAAAGTTTAAATTCCAAAAAAGTGGACGACACGCACGCACGCACACACACACACACACACACACACAATTCTGCTCACTTTGTGTGTTAGGAAGGGACTGAAGGCTAGGGAGGGGGGAGATCAGACGTGCGCCCCGAAACTCGTTAGAGCAGGTGCAGCCCATGGTGCTGTCGTCGATGCCTGTGATGAAGACGCCGCGGCTGTTGTAGCAGCAGTAGACATTGTCGTTCAGCGAGATCTTATGGTTGGGGTAATCGTCACAGAGGGCGCCATACAGGCACTGCTCACCTGCCGAGTGCAAACACAATGGAAGACAATTTGTTTTGTGGCGTAGCGACGTACATTTGTGAAAAATCATTAATTAGATTCTTTTATCTCGCGGCATATGTGTTAAATATGAGAATATTTGACACGTTTATTCAGTATTTTCCAGTCTTTCCTTTTTTCCCCCAGATGTTTGACATCATGTATCTATGGAATGTATTCCGCTTATTAAAAAAAGGAAATTAAAGGTCGTTCTGTAGTGAGGTGCTAGAGACCTCACTTGTCTCGGAACCAGCTTTAAGTGAGGGTGATGCCATCTTCCTTGCTGCATTACATTTCCCAGCTGTCTATGGAGTTAGATACTCGTTTCCAACAACTGGGTTGCCAAGTGGGGAAGGTTGCTGCACTACACGAGTATCGAACCAGGTCGCTTCTAAAGGCTCTGACACCAGTGCTTTAACCACTCGACTATCCACTTCCCCACTTCTGCATCCACTTTCTGACATCAGATCTCAAAGTTTTAGGCAGTTTCTCCTCCACTTCGCTCATACGCAAATACTAATGTGTGCAGAGAACCAATTTTTTGAAGTGTCAGCTCAGTTAGAAGCGTTTCTGCTCAAGCGTGTATGAAATTATAACACTGCTCCACCCCCTGTCGCGAAAATTTCTTTTTTTACTCCACTTAAGCCGCTAATCACTTCTGGACACGTGCAGTGGGATGTCGCTGTTACTGAAGTGTCGAACTGTAAGATAAAGCAAGCTTCTAAAGGACAATGCACGTGTCTAATGTAAAAGTAATTGCAGAGCTCATTTAATCTATTCATATCGAATGAGGTCGGTATAAAAAAGGGCTTAGACGCAACACCGGCAACTTGACACACACACAACCATCTCTTCCTCAAAGCTTTATGAGTTGCCGCTTTACCTTTCTTTTTTAAAAAAAAAGGCAAAACGCACCTGAAGAGGTGTATTTCTTAGTCGAGGGAAAGACGTATGCGCGTGGAGGCAAAATAGGGGCTGGATATCCCCAACACCGGCAGCCCACGTACTCCGAGTCTGAATCGTCGAAGACGACGCTTCTGATGGATTGTGTGTTGATGCAGGAGAACACCGCTGGACCCGCTGTAACCTGTGAGCAGCTGACTTCTCCCCTGGGACACGACTTGGGGGAACACATGCGGCCTAAAACACAGCGATATGGGGGGAGGGTGCTGTCACTTCCCTCTCAAACATGTTGTCGCTTCTCTAGCAAACATTCGTGCTGACCCTTCTCTTTAAAACATATGTATTGTCGCTTCCCTCGTAAACAAAATGTATGTTGTCGCTCCGCTGTCAAACATATATTTTGTCTTAATCAAACACGCACGCATCTATGAGCCTGTGTATGGAAATGTATATATGTGCATTTGAATGTACGTCTTTGTACGTATGTGTGCGTGCATGTGTCTGTGCGCGAGCGAATGTGAACATCTGTGTGCATGTGTATACAAGTGTATATATGTGCATTTATGTGTCTAAATGTGTATGTGCTTGTGTGTGCTTCTATGTTTATGTACATTTGTATGTGCGTGCTGTGCTCGTGTGTGTCTGTGTCAGTGTGTGTGTGTGTGTGTGTGTGTGTGTGTGTGTGATATCCTCATTGCAAGTAAGATTTGTTCACAATGCACGTGTGTGAGACACCGTAATTCTCACCTTTATCCATGGTTGTATCGGCCCAGTCCTTTACTGCCTCATCAGGCGTCAGGCATTTGCACGAGTTGTTAATTGTGATGATCGCATTCTTGGTGACGTTACGACAACAGTACGTGACGCTCTGATGAGTCTTAGTGCGAGGGATATTGCGGCATGAGTCACCTCTCAAACAGTCTTGCCCTGTCGAAAACCCTGGAAATAAAAACAAAATGATTTTAAAATAATGGTGGTGGTGGTGGTGGTGAAGAGGAGGGGGAGGAGGAGGAAGAGAAGGAGGGGGAGGAGAAAGGGGGACTGGATTGTCAGGATCCTAGCCACTCAAATAACGGGAACTGCTCAAAACCTCAAGGAGGCAAGACACTACATAGACTGGGGAAATGTTCACTCACCGATCGACATGACAAATGCTGCACTCAGCACAATAATGATGGTCGCCATAACAAGTGATCGTCACGCAATCGATCTGTCACCTGGAACTGATAGAGACGATGAGAAATTGTTAGAAACATTAATTAACACACTCTCCAGTCTCCAAGACGATAGCAAACTGTCCCCATGCATCCACAGTTTTCCTGTCGCTAGTGTTTGTTTATGTTCACTGTGTGCAGGTGAAATTTTCGATTTCTCGAGAACTGTGAGTGCTATGTGGAGACCCATTGACTGAAATTTATGACAATCACTGGATGCAGATTCCCGTGGAGTTTTCGTGTTTTCAATCTGCACAAGGCTCGGACGCAGACAGGAAAAAGAAACAGTTAATGTAAACACGATTGTTCTCTTGATGCTTTCGTCATCAACAAATGCGCATGCGTGCAAGATTTTCCGACATACCAAAGATTCGTGCAAAATTGTTTGTGTTTTGCGATTATGCAAACATACTTACATGGAAGTATAAAAAAAATTGTAATAAAAATAGGCATAACAGATACTTTTACTTTCATGACAGTATGACAGTATTTTAGGCGCTTTGTAAACCGTGTGACTATATCTTTGACAAACTATCGTAGATGTGAGTAAACTGTCAAAGAAACTAACTGTCGTCGGAGTCATAAGTATTTTATAAACTTTTGGAATTATTAACAAAATGACAGAAAACTACTGCTACTTATTCGTTACATCAATGAGCGAGTAGCTATTGTGTGGTTGTCATCTTTAAGATAAAAAATTAAAAAGCAAAGAGATCTAACGCATACCTGCTCTAATAAACAGAACTAGCAGTGCCTGAACCTTTCCTATAAACTTTGTAAGGAAAATCAAAGACGAAAACATTGTAAATATTTTAGTTGAATATGCACCACTTACATTCTTGCTTTTAGGTGTTGGACTTGGTTCTTGGAGTGTCTTTTAAAAACATCGCTTGTCGCCTGCTGGATATCTGCACTGTGCTGCAGCACCTTCAGGGATTCTGTTGGTGTCACTGCAAGCTGACCCCATAGGAGTCTTATAAACTATAACACACCTTTTGCGCAGCAGGTTGAGGATGTAAACTGCATGGAAAGTCACTGAGCAGGTGCCCAGTGAACCAACCAGACAGACAGGCTGATAAATGCCATGTCCGTCTTGACTTTGTACACTGGCGGAGATTGAAAACTAAGTCACCAGGACTGATTAGTGACAAGCTGTGCAATGTGTTTCATCGAAAAGGACGACTGTTGAGAAACAAATTGTTTCTCTTACAATTACCAGGGGCTGGTTGCATGTGCAGATCTTAAGTCGGACTTGACTTTAAGCCCAAGCTTTGTGGCTTAACGTTGACAAAAATTCTTCGATAAATTTTGCCTGAATAGTCGACTTTCCATTTAAGATTTACTTTTAAGACTTCACAAACACACAACCCAATGGACTTTTAGCCGAAAACCTTGAGTTTAAACTCAAGTCAAACTTAAGAAACTTACATGAAGGCAACCCCTGGGGGCTGAAGCGGAACAGGGGCAGAAATCCGGGACTGGCGCACCACAATCTGGGTCACTGATGGAAAACAGTATGACATGGGTGCACTGGTTTTTTTTTCCTCAGCGAACAAAATAAACGCGTTGACATCTGCGTTACACCCGACTTCACAAAGAATACGCATACAGAAGTTCAGTTCTCGCTGCCGTACGCGTCTTTCTTATGCGTCGCGGATCTCGACCTCTGTAATAATAATAATAGTCAAGAGTTTAAACAAAATCTGCAATTTCCTTTAAAGATTATACCAGTTACTTCATTTTTTTAAATTCTCTCTCTTTATCTCTCTCTCTCTCTCACACACACACACACACACACACTACGCGTGTTTGAGGATGTACAGAGGGGAGTATACTCGTCAGAAGCCTAAAGAAAACAAGATAAATGGGCAAGAGTTAGTCAGTGAACAATGGAATACACACAGTAGTATATAATTGTGTGTGTGTGTATATATATATATATATGACGTCACTCAATTAGCCTAATTCTGTTGTGACCTGTTTCTTCTTTGCAGGCAAGGGGATTTCCCCTTAGGTTACTCACTCACGAACGCATGCACGCAGGCACGCTCGCACTTGTTACACCTAGAAGCAAGTCCATTTATGGAACATGTATTTTTCCCTTGGTACGCTGTCTTCGTGATCTGTTATCACTCACGGGCACAAGCCTACACCAGATAAAAATGTATATGTTCTCTCTCTCTCTCTCTCTCACACACACACACACACACACACACACACACACACACACACACACACACACACACACACACACACACACACACACAGAGAACAACGAAAGCAGAAGAGATGGCAGCTATATCTGTTCAATAAATACAATACAACTTTATTTATCCCCAAGGACAATTTCAAAGACCCTCAATCAAACACACACAAGAGAAACGAACGAAGGACGATTACATCGCTACTTAGTTTTCTTTGAAAAGATATCAGGTTTGGGATTCTGATGGTTTCTACGTCCCTCCAAAAATGAAAAAAATGCGCACATACACACTTGCTAAAAAATAAACTGAATTTGGTTAAACCGCCCAGCCAAGAAAGAGTAATTAATTCTATTTTTTATTTTTTTTCACTAATTTAATCATAGTTGAAGTGAAAAGCCAATTGAGCCAAGCCTGGCGATTTCAAATACTTTAAGAAAGGTAAAAAAATTCAAAACTGTACATAGGTATTTTGTAGAATCCTGAAGAGGCTTTAGGAGGTGCGCTTCAAAACCCTCCCGCCTTATCTTTGAAGAGAACGTATTTAGGCGTAAATTATACCATGAAGCTCTTGTCACGTGGTCTGTTTAAACCGAGTAAGGTCCTTTAGCATGTTTTCAGTGTGATACGATTTAAAAGTGACGTTTGACATCAGTTTTATTTTGTTGCTGTGGGGACCAGCACGATGCAGACTCTCTACATGGTAGAACAGATGAATTTTTATAATTACTTGTTAAATATATAAAAATAATCAAACATAGAAATAGCACATTGCAAACAACGTGTTAACACTAATTTTTGACTTATCAGGAAATGATAACGGGATTAATATTTTAGATTTGTACTCAAAATTTGAACTCGTGTTGGAGATAGTTGTACTTTCATATAGAAGAAAAATAGTTCTAAACATCTGCTTTATAATTCAGCTTTTTAAGAACATGAACTACATGTTTATGTATCGTATGCACATCGTTTCAGAAATTCTTCTGAAAGCAAAGAAAACAAATTCATAATCACGAGCGCTTGACATTATTTTATTCAATTTCTGTGATTATGAACCTACATGCAAAGAGTAAGACATTTAGCTTTATAAGACGACATAAAATATTTTAATTAATAGTTAAAAATGTAAAGGAGGGCTCAAAACGTCGATCTGTCTGCCTGGCGAACGTGGTCTTATCCTAGACTGACCGTTAATCCTGCTAACGAACACAGGTCAGCTGACGCTGTGACCTGAGGTGTCTGACGGGAGGTATAGCTATCCTATGATATCCACTGGGGAGCTGCAGCTGCAAATCCAGCTGCGAGTTGTTGCCCCTTCGATAACTTGCACGTGCGGCGTGGTGCGAACGTCGGGGCAGCAGTACGTCACGTTTCCACCCGTACTGGTCACCGCTTGGTCTCTGGCCGAGCAAGCATCGTTTGTCAAGCACCCTGTGATTGTGACAAGAAGGTAGTGTGACCCCAAACTGTGATCTTGACCTGTAATCTTAGACTGCTTTTAAATCGCCCCAGTGTAAATGTTCACCTAACCTGTTACACAATAACCTCTGCGATACCCCCCCACACACACACGCGCAAGCACACACACACACACACACACACACACACACCGATGCACACGCGCCTGTATCCACACGCTTGAGTCTTACTTTTTTCTGTAACAGGAAGGGGCTTGAGGGCTGGGCTGCACCGCGTGCCCTGGAACTCATTGCTGCACGTGCAGGCCGTAGTGCTGGCGTTGAGGTCTTTGGTGTGGATGCCGCGACTGCCGTAGCAGCAGTAGACCGCGTTGTCATCCTCACACTTAAGGCTGGGGTTGTCGTCACACAGAGCGTCGTACAGGCACAGCTCACCTGGGGGACAAACACATTGTGACAGGAATTTGCAGACTGATAACACCCAGTAAGGGATTCATGAAGGTGCGATGACTGTGATGAAGTAAAATATAGCAAAACTTTCCTTAAAGAGCCCTTAGAGTGAATGTTTTTCAAAATAATGTTTTTAAAGGCTGTGTTAATTCTTAAAATAAAACATAAACACAACAGTTGAAAAACCAAGGAAGTAATAATAATAATAATGATTTCAACAACAATAACATAGCATTTTTATATAACGAATTTCCCCAGCTCCAAATCGGCACTAAAAGCCACTTTATACAGGCACATGAGCACAAACCTTTTAGGGTGGGCATCAAATGCACCTGCATACACAAACATGCACACAACGCATGCACAAACAAGTATGAACACGACACAACGCACAGCGCGCGTGCACACACACACACACACACACACACACACACACATATATATATATATATATAGATATATAAATAGCGGTCATACTTGGAGAACGATGTCAAATCTGTGCCATTATATTCGTATATCGATAAATCGTGAGCATCATTGGAGAGCTGACAGCGTTAATCAGGAGTAGTAATGAGCTTTCTTCCTTTTTTACATTATATTCGACCTCTTTCGAATTCTGTCCACATTTTAGAGTGTAAATATAGAGTGTTAGATTAAATAACCTCGACATATACAGGTAAGTCGCGTTTTGAGTTTGGCTGGCGTTTGATTTCAGCCCAAGGACAAAACATCTTTTCTTTTCGCTCTGACGCTGCATGCAAGTAGTGAAAGGACTCTGGAAACCTCACAGTCCGCCACAAAAAACAAACTACTCCGATGAAGTTTGTATTGCCTATGATCGGATAACGGAACTAGGAAATAAATCGAAGCAAACAGTTGAAGAAGCGTCCACCTGAAGAGTTGTACTCCCCAGACAAGGGAACTGCGTGAGCGCCTAGGGGCAGGACCGGAGCTGGGTTGTGTCTGCATCGGCAACCCACGTAGTACGAGCTACCGACATCCAACAGGGCGATGAAGCTGAAGGCTCCGTTGCTGCAGCAGAATTTGGACAGGTCGTTCTGCAGTTTCACAGTCGTGAAACCGTGAGGACAACCCTCATTTCCAAATGAACACATGCGACCTGAAGACAAAACAACCTGAAGATTACGTCTTGCTTCTTTCCTCTGCAAGACAAACACAAATGCAGCTTGCTTTTCTCACAGACAGCCCTAAAATCCTGGCACCAATATATAAATAGCAAACATGTACTGTAGGAAAATTGACAATTCGTGAAACATTTCGCCTTCCGCTAGTCCATGTGTATGTATACGGGAATTCAATTCCATACAATATGTAGATTTTTAGTCTCATGAGAGAAATTAATGTAATTTGCTGCTAGCCAGTTAGAAGAAAACATGACGAATAAAAATACTCAGACTTAAAAAAGGGAGTACTCATACTTTATTTACTATATAATATATAACATAGATACGTGTGACACATTGTGAATCTTACCCTCCCCCATAGTTTCATCAGCCCAGTTCTTTATTTTTGCACTGGCAGAGAGACAAGCACACGAGTTATTCCCTGTGGTTGGTCTTATAGTAGCGTCACTGCAGCAGTACGTGGTGTTACCGATTGTTACATTGTGCGTGACGTTGTGACATACGTCACCCGTCACGCACTCTTGCCCTGCTGAAGCCCCTGAAGAATAAATAAATAAATCATGAAGATAATGAAGGAAATAGTTTGAGAGAAGAACAGACAGAAAGAAAGAGAGAGATAAAGAACTGCACAAAAGCCTAATATTTATTTCTGGATCTCCGTTTTATCACCTATGCAAGCACCCGAGACAGCCATGGAAGGTCAGCAAATCACAAAGCCAGAACCCAAGGTGTGTACTCACTCATTGACACAGCAAACACTGCGCTCATGACGATGATAATGATGATATCAGTCATTTTGTTCCGGGGTTGCCTGAAACTGAGCGTAAATCAGTCGTGATTGTCACAAACGAGCGCTAAAAAAAATATTGACCCGCCAACAACAACCTTGCATGTCAAACTCTGTTCAAAGGCCAGCTGTTTGTGACCTATAGATGTTTATGACGCCAACCCGTTGTCCTACCAACCAACCCATCAGTCAACTTAAAGGCATGTCAGTGCTCGCCTATATCCAGTGCATTTGATCTGAATACAATGGACAAGTGAATTTTTTCAAAAAGCAAATAGAAAGAATCAAAAACACAGCTTAGGAACTCACGGAAAGGTAAGGAAATAGGACACCGCAGCCTGAAAAGACCGATAAAGACACTGAAAGTATGTCACTTACTTCCTCGTAATTACTGACCCGCGGGCTGTCTTCTAGAAACTCGGAATCTACCAGGTTTATTTTCCTTGAAAACAGCTGCTCTCCTTTTTCTCCCCCTGCACAATCCCCTGTTGAATTCCGACGTTGTAATTTCTACCTTCCTACTGCGAGTCCCGGAGGAGCTCCACCCGTGATCAGTCAAAATTCTCCGGCTGCACAACACTGCTCGTACGGCCAGGAATGGACGGAGCATTTCGAGATGCCCAGCAAGTTACAGATCGGCAGAACAAAGATAACACACTTCCCAGCACCGACTAGGATTGCCGCTTACAGAGTCAGTGACCAACTGTAGAAAGGCGTAGGCAAAGTCAGCCGGCAATGTCATTATTGAGGACCGCTGTCCTTGGAGCATCAGATCTTATCGCTAAATCAGTCTGCTGGCAATGACATTGTGATACACCGTTTAAGAAAGTCTAGGATATGTTCTGTGACTTGAAGTTGTACAGACGCCAAGGAACCTGCACTGACCACCTCCTTCAGCTTCGATTATGAGGCTTCAAAGACAGAGAGATGAAGACTGATGCTGGGAGAATCGAGCGTCAAGCCAAAGAAAAGTACATCGTATGGTAGGAGTGGGGCAATCATTTGATCCAGACCAGCTAAGACAATCACAAGGTCATAAAGTCTGTGAGTTTTTTTGATAGCAGCATAAATTTATATTAAGTGAATCATAATAATAACGTACGTTAGGGACAAGCAAGGATTGTCAGGTATGGGACAGGACACATAGAAGTACATGCCGGAATTACATGTACAGATACGTGTGACTCTCGTTGGCTGACCGCGGCCTAATTATACATGCAATTACCTTCACCCCAAGCCCAAAAAAGACCACTTCCGGTTTGATGTCGGCTGTTGATACGTGGAGTGTTCCTCGACCACGGTTTTTACAATTATCTTTTCGAAGATTTTGAAGGGAAGAGCCAGGGAAAACGTTTCGGCTGGTAAAAATTTTTTTGGATTTATTTGCATATTTTGCATGTGAACTCATGCCTGTGTGCGGAGCATGTGTAAATACTTAGTAAATGCCGTGAGCTCCTCCATCAGGAGGAGGCATGTGATTACTAATTAATCACGATCGCTATGATTATGATTATTATTTATAAACGTTTACTTTACAACCAAAAACAGAAAATGTATCCTCTAGGAACTTTCTAGTTAAAAAAGTATTTACAGACTCCCTATAGTTTTTTTCATAATGATTTTCCTAGGAGCAGAGCATATTATGCGAGCACATACTTACGAAAAGGCGGATTATGGTAACTCAGAGGACAGCAGTGCCAGGCAGACTGGGATTGTACACGTTGTAAAAGTGCTAACACTGTGGTGTCAAGAACGCACGGAAAGTGTGGACAGGTCACACACAACACACACTGACCTCACAGCGTTCTTCACGTGTCCTTTCACACAACAAAATACAAAGACCTGCACATGGGCTCGAACGTTTCTATTAATCGGGTGAACGTAAATATATACTTTACTAAATACAACAGAAAACTTCAGCACAAATATTCTACACTGAGTTTGCACCGAAACAAATATATCTAAGCAGTTTATATTAAAGTCCTTCAAGTTCTCTCTTCTTCTGTTGTTGGGGGGGGAAAGGGTCGACACGGCAAACAGTTCCCCTCTTTCAGTCTTGCTCTCTGGCGTTGATCATACGGACAGCCTACATTCACCAAATAACTCCGACAGTCTAACGGTAGACAAATGATCAAGTCAATAAAAATTCCACAGTAGGTAAATCCACACAGTTCTACGATCTTCTCAAGAGATCACACAGCAGTTGAGAAAATTAATAAATCGAGGAACCACACAGATAATATTTCTCCCCACAGTTCTACGATCTTCTCAAGAGATCACACAGCAGTTGAGAAAATTAATAAATCGAGGAACCACACAGTTAATATTTCTCCACACAGTTACACAGTTACTCTTTCTCCATACAGTTAATATTTCTTTACACCGTTAATATGTATCCACACAGTTACTATTTATCCACACAGTTGCTATTTCTTCACACAGTTAATATTAATCCACACAGTACTATTAATTCCAACCTCTGTACCAAATTCCTCTTTCTCCTCGACTCTCACGTCTGCTTCTTCTTCCAATTTCTAAACAACGCCCCCTATCAACATTCAAACCAGGGGTGATAATCGCTACTCGTACAAGGGCGACAACCTCGTTACTTCGACGTTCAGGGGTGGTAACACATGTTCATAACATTCCTCCCCTCCTACAAAAAAAATGTTCACATTTTCGCCTAACTACAATAGAACTGTTACGTTCTAACGAAAAGATTATCTGACAGCCCTATGGAATTTCTTGATCCATTTCAGCCCTTGATAAGGCATCGGCTAATTTATTAGTGGTCCCCTTAATCGGCTGAATATCAAACTTAAACTCCTGGAGGGCTAAAGCCCACCGCATCACTCTGGCATTCTTATAAGGATTAGATGTGAGGAACGATAGGGGCTTGTTATCAGTATGTAGGGTAAACTGTCTCCCATACAAATATCTAGACAGCTTCAGAACAGACCATACTATGGCCAAACACTCTCTTTCTACTGTGCTGTATCTCTTCTCTCTATCCAGTAATTTTCTACTCACATATATGACGGGTAAGAAACTGTCATCATGGGGTTGGAGCAACACTGCCCCTAGCCCTACTGCACTAGCGTCAGTCTGCAGTAAGAACGGCAATGTAAAGTCTGGTAGCCTCAGAATGGGATAGCTTGAGAGGAGAACCTGGATCTTTTCTAAAGCAGATTTACACTCTGAAGTCCATTGAATAGATCGGGGCCTGTCTCCTTTCACGAGATCCGATATCGGTGCAATAACTTCAGAGAAGTTAGCGATGTATCTTCGGTAGTAGCTAATGAGTCCAATGAGAGATCGAATCTGTTTCTTAGACCTAGGAGTCTGGATGTCAAGGATCTTTTGAATAAGGGATCGATCAGGTTTCATTATCCCTCGTCCTAACTGATGGCCTAGGTATAATATTTGTTGATAGCCGGCGTTGATTTTCGAAGGCCTGGCTGTCAGTTGGAATTTGGCTAGAGTCCTCAATACTCCTTGGAGATGCATTAGATGACTTTCCCAATCATCACTTCCGGTGAGTAAATCATCAAAGAAATGACGAGTGGCGTGTTTTTCCAAGTGTAGTGAACGCATAGCCCGGGCGAACGTGGCGGGAGCTGTTACTAAACCGAAAGGCATTCTGGTCCACTGAAAGAGGCCTTTAGTGGTTTGAAAGGCGGTCTTAGGACGGTCTTCCTTCTTAACGGGAATTTGCCAATACCCTTTTGTTAGATCAATTTTTGTGAAAAATTTTGCAGTCGCCAAACTGACGTATACGGCTTCCGGGTCGGGGATGGGTTCCGCATCAAACTGGGTGATTTGGTTCAGTGCTCGATAATCCACACAGAAACGCATCGTTCCGTCCCTTTTCTTTACTAGTAAAACAGGTGACGAGTATGGCGAGGTGGATGGTTCAATAACTCCTAGTTCTAACATAGAGTCCACTTCACTCTCGATTTGTTGTTGTAGAGCAAATGGGACTGGGTAGGGTTTTTGTTTTATTACCCTTTCTTCTATCAGTTTTATTTCATGTTCCACGTTCCCTTGGAACAAACCTGGTTTGGTGGTCAGTACATTTTCATATTGGTTAAAGATTTCTTGTAGTTCCAGTCGTCGAGGAGATGGTAATTCGGGGTCTATTTGTATGTCCTTGACACTTTCGCCAGCTGTGGGTGTTACTGTTGGTATGGTTGCAGGATCAAAAGGTTCGGGTGGCTGAAGAATCGCCACATTACAGGAAATGGGTATGATAGGTATTCTAGGTGGCTGGTGAGGTTCTTTGGGGTCGGACATGTGTTGCGGACAGAATTGGGAGGAAAGGATGTCGTCGAATTGGATAGGAAGAGGACATGAAGGGACCAGCTTAGAGGGTAAGAAACTGTTCTCAATGTTGTAGGTGAAGAGGGCTGATGGAACTTCTTCACGTCGAGGTTATTGTGTCAGCATGTTTATGTAGTAGGTCTTCTGGTTTAATCATTTCCTTGAATATATCGGTTACTTGTTCACTTTCTTGCGCTTCTTTATAGATTTAGACAACTCTCTGCTGTGGTATCCAGTTCACGACGATAGGCGATCAAAGTGTGTTTAAAGTTTTTTTTTTTTTTTTTACAAGAGCAGATGGTGTTGCTGTTTTTCTTTTCTTGCGAACTCTCGTGATTTTCATCCTTTTGTTCTTGTCTACCAGTTCGAAGCTCAGCAGTAGGTATTGTAACTCCTTGAAGAGTGTTACATTGGAGTCCTCTACAAATACCGGTTCTTTCTTGGCTGTCCCCAGCCCTGTTATAGGTTCTGTGAAACTCTTCTGATGGATTTCACGATCTTTTGACAAGATGCCAATGACTATCTTCTTCTCTGCTATCTCTTCTACGAACTGGCGTTTCAATCCCAGATATTCCTTTTGAGTTTCTCTCCTATCACCAAGTCTTTGTTCGAGTTCTCTCATTTGCTTTGTCAAACATTCCACGGCTCGGTTAGCCTCCACACTGTTTAATTTCTCGACTTCCAGAGATCCTTTCAGGTCTCTAACACGAAGCTTTAAGCTTTCTGAGTTGAATTTCGTTTCCAGATGAGCTGTTCTTTCTGCCTCGATGTTTCCTTCCAGAGAATTCAATCTTGTGATAGTATTATCAAGATCTTTCCTGAGTCTTTCCTCTCGTTCTTTGAAGGTTCTGATATCTGCTGAGGCTTTCAGTAGGTCTTCAGATTGATGCTTACGTCTCAACTCCAATTCATGAATCTTTTCTTTCAACTCACCAATGGTCGACTTCTGTTGTTGGCACAGTACAGCTAATCGATCTCTTTTCTTTTGGTTAACATCCATCTCGGCCTTGAGTTGAGCAATTTCTCTGTCCCTGATCTCTAACTGCAGTCTACACTCACGACCTTCTGCATCTTCTGTTATGGTCTCTAGTGAGGAATCGCTTTGCTGTAATTCCATTCGGTTGTTCTTCTTTATATTCCATTGAACTGGTGGTAGAGATATGGGTTGAGGTCCCTGCATCTGGCGTTGGAATTGCGCGCGTGTGGTAACCGCTGCTGTTGGTTCTGACTCTTTCTCTTGTACATCAAATACCACCCGTTTTGTACCTCTCGTGTTTCCAATGATTAGATCGACAACTGGATTTTCGATGACACAACATTTCAGGTCTCCATTGAAGAAAGGTGTCTCTACTGGAACACGTGCTAGAGGGAAGGTTTCAACGTTTCCACCAAAGGTAATACAAGATTGTTTCCCGTTCAGTCGGTCTTGAGGTTGAACCAAGGAGGCTCGTATACCGGAGATGGTTGCACCTGAGTCGCGTAGCACCTTAACTTGCTGTCCCCTAATCCGTCCTGGATACAGATGTATCTTACCCAGCTCCTTCTCATCGGTGATTGAACACATAATAGCAACATTGGCTGGGGTTGGGTTGCTCTCATTTTTCCAATTTCCATTTGTGTTATCTTGGGGTCTATAGCTTGGACAAACCTTGGCTATATGTCCAAGTCCTCCACAGTTGAAGCAACGTCGTGGTGGTTTCCAACGATCAGGATGACAAGGGCTGTTTCGATCATATATGGTCGTTGGTGCTTCCTTCGGAACTGTTCTTATTGGTGGGGAGTGGGGTGGAGTCCTCCATGATTCGTTCCTTCTGTAGGGAGGAGTATTTCGTTGTCTTGAAGATCGAGGAGAAGTAAATTGGTGTCGGTCCTGCTTTGGGCGAGCTGGCGGTGAAGGAGGAATGGCTTGTACCACATTTGCGAACATGGTAGTTTCTGTTCGTCTTGCCGGAGATTTCTGGGGGTGTGCTTGGCGATAACGTTCAGCACTGTCAATCATTTCATTAGCGTTCTGAAAATCTCTTTCTCTCAGAAATACGGCTAAATCTCTAGATACACTTTGCAGTATTTGTTCTCTGACTAGCAGATCATGCAATCCTTCATAAGTTTTTTGGACTTTGGATAAGTCAATCCACCTGTTGAACAATCCGATTAGTCGGGCTTGAAAAGAATGCATTGACTCTTGAGATTGGGGTTTCACCGATCTAAATTTTTCTCTGTATCCTTCGGCTGTGCACTGAAACTTGAGTAATAGTTCTCTTTTGAGCACATCATAATCCACGGGGCCCTGAACACATAGGTTATCATATAGCTGGAGGGCTTCTCCGTGAAAAGAAGTGGCGATTTGTAATGGCCAGATATCTCTGGTCCATTTAAGGGACTGCGCCTGAGCCTCAAATCGATTCAAAAATGCGTTGATATCATCTTCGTCCTCTTTGAAGGCGGGGAGTTTATGTGTGAGTCCTTTTGGGGTTTGGTTCCCATTACTCCTCGTCGCGCTGGAATCGGTCTCTCTCTCTAAACGTAGTTTCTCTAATTCGAACTGACGCTCGGCCTCTCTTTCTCTTGCGGCCCTTTCAGCTTCTTTTTCTAATCTATCTGCTTCTTTCTCTCTGGCTAATCTTTCTGTATATCTGTCCTGCCTTTCAATACACTGAAATACATACTTTGTAAGGGCTTCTTCTTTCAATCCCAACAGTTGTCCTTCTTTCATAAAGTCGGCTACCTCCCTAACGGATTCAGCCATGGTTAACACCTCTCCAACACAATTACTCTACTATGTTTACAAAAAGGGAGCACCCTACTATCAAAGCTTCTAATAAGGCAGAAAATACAACCAGAATTGCAATAAGTCTAAGCTACTGGCATGTCAACATCAATCAGGCAAAAAAAATTATCTTCAAGGAATGCAACTGGGTTACAAAATAACATCAATAGCAGTCTTAACTTGTTCAAAACTAGTCACTCAGATTTCTAGATCTATTAACAATCCTAAAGTACCGTACGAGTACATCAAAATAATCCAAGGGCGACAACTTATTCAAACATCCAATGACTTCACATAAATTAATAAGTGAACACGCAAGGCCCAGAATTATTTTTTTTTTATAAAAATAAAACAAGACAGATAACTACAGGATAGAGAACATCCACTCTCACTTTCGGTTTCTGCATACACTTTCACACAGAATAGTGAGCTTGGAAAATAAAGACGAGAGGCAAAGTAGAAACAGAGGCTAATTCCTTACTACGGGTAGAACTTTACACACCCGTAGACCCGTGAAGCTGGAGACGGGGAAACTGCACCACGCCCAACATGTAACACTTAAACACTGAGCAAATATAAATAAGTACAACCGCTTTGCAAAATTCTCAAAGATAAATAATTAACTGCCAACCTTCTACCACTAAGTCCCAGGGGAATCACAAACACTGAATCGAAGACACACTTTCACCCGACTCTGTACCAAACGAAACAAACCCACGACAGATCACGTCGGGGTCACCAATGTCAAGAACGCACGGAAAGTGTGGACAGGTCACACACAACACACACTGACCTCACAGCCTTCTTCACGTGTCCTTTCACACAACAAAATACAAAGACCTGCACATGGGCTCGAACGTTTCTATTAATCGGGTGAACGTAAATATATACTTTACTAAATAACAACAGAAAACTTCAGCACAAATATTCTACACTGAGTTTGCACCGAAACAAATATATCTAAGCAGTTTATATTAAAGTCCTTCAAGTTCTCTCTTCTTCTGTTGTTGGGGGGGGGGGGAAAGGGTCGACACGGCAAACAGTTCCCCTCTTTCAGTCTTGCTCTCTGGCGTTGATCATACGGACAGCCTACATTCACCAAATAACTCCGACAGTCTAACGGCAGACAAATGATCAAGTCAATAAAAATTCCACAGTAGGTAAATCCACACAGTTCTACGATCTTCTCAAGAGATCACACAGCAGTTGAGAAAATTAATAAATCGAGGAACCACACAGATAATATTTCTCCCCACAGTTCTACGATCTTCTCAAGAGATCACACAGCAGTTGAGAAAATTAATAAATCGAGGAACCACACAGTTAATATTTCTCCACACAGTTACTCTTTCTCCATACAGTTAATATTTCTTTACACCGTTAATATGTATCCACACAGTTACTATTTATCCACACAGTTGCTATTTCTTCACACAGTTAATATTAATCCACACAGTACTATTAATTCCAACCTCTGTACCAAATTCCTCTTTCTCCTCGACTCTCACGTCTGCTTCTTCTTCCAATTTCTAAACAACGCCCCCTATCAACATTCAAACCAGGGGTGATAATCGCTACTCGTACAAGGGCGACAACCTCGTTACTTCGACGTTCAGGGGTGGTAACACATGTTCATAACATGTGGCGAGGCCCCAACTTGAACGAATATAGCAGACTAATTTATAGGTAGATAATTTCGTGGCCCACAAATGATATTATAATTATCAAAATGGCCCTTGGAGGAGAAAAGGTTCCCTTCCCCTGACGTATGGCAACCCTTTTTACTCAGAAAGTCAAAGATACTGGTGCAGCAGCAGCAGCAGCAGCAGCAGCAGCAGCAACAACAACAACAAACAGTCATTTTATACATCCCTTGACCAAACGTTCATGGACGTTGGAACATGCTCGCCACCACGCTCACTCAGAGACTCACGAATACACACAGTGGAGGAGGTATTCAGTAAAAAACACACAAAGACACAAGAAATTTGTTCTTTTTCTTTTACCCAGACATAATTATCTGAACCCACAAATTTCAAACATTTTTAGAGATATAAAACTAAAAAGAAGGATCATCAGTATTTGATGTAAAATTTTAAAATGGCTTAAAAGTATTTCATCTGTATGCAACTAACTAAATATACGACACATATTCAGTATTCAGGTTTAATTTTCATTAGTGTGCTTTCTACGGATTGTACAATTCATTCTTGATTAGTTCATCATTGGAGTGCTTTGTCCATCGGATTAGCCAGCATTGTATCTATGACCACTGGCCAGTAAGCCGACCAGCACCCACAGATAGACGCTCGCTGTGACCTGAGATGACCCCGATATCGAGTACATTGATCTTTCGCACCGCGGGCCTGCGATGTCGTTGGTGCACGTGCACGTTGTGGTCTCATTGTTCAAGGTGCCCGTGTGCATGCCTCGGCTGCCATAGCAGCACAACGTTAGTTGAGAGGATTCACATTTGACACCCGGGTACTCGTCGCACTTGGCATCGTAGGAACAGACCTCGCCTGCAACAACGACACCAAGACAATATTAAAGAATCACAGTGATGCGCCTAAAGTATAGTGATCCGAAACTAAACTGACCCAACCTTAGGCGAAGTGCTCAGCAGTAGGTAGCTGTCTTAAGTTCGCTGTACACTTAACGCGAAGTAAAATAATTGATAGATATTAGAAAATGATAAGTGATTTGGCAAGCTGGCAATTAACAGCCAAAGCAAAGTGTGGTGACACTAAGCAATTTGCGTTTAGCTTTATACAGTTATCCTTTTCCGGATTAAATACGGTTGTGGCGGGTCAAACTAATCGGCCAGTTGAGTGCTTTCTGAGTTCTTGTCTGTGACGATAAACGTTCTTTATTTAGAAGTCCTCCTGCCTTCACGAACACTGTAAACCTCTGTCGATCTACCTTGCTGTTATCAGGTTCTCGACTGTGGATTACCACAGTGTCGGTGAACCCATCACTAGACATTCTTGTGACAGTCAGTCTGCTCCCGTAAGGCTCCAGTAAATCCTCATATTCGTCCCCAATAAACTTACAATATTTCAGACATAAGAAGTTGAATTCATCTGACCTCCTTCACATCCCATGTTAAGCTCACCTCATGACGCAGAGGTGGACTAGCTCTAGCACTCTTACTTTCAGCACAGCAAGATCGCACTATCACTAGCAGTCGATGGGTGGGGTGGCCTACCTGTGGATTTGTAGGTCCCCGCATCCGGAACGACGTAGGCTCCAGGTTGTGGACGAGGAACCGATGTGTTGGCGCACCTACAGCCGATGGACTCGTAGTCCTCTTTGTAGGCGGCGAAGTAGTAAGTGCTGTTAGGATTTCGACAGCACAGCGACAGGACCTGCCTAGTGCTGGAGTTGTCGTTCTTGTAGAATGTCAGGCTCGCTAAGAACGCTTGACAGACTGACCCGCTCTCACACCAACGGCCTGAAATGAGTGATAGATCAGTCAAAAATCAGGATTTGCAAGTCGAAATTTATGACTGGTCATAAATGATAAAGGACAGACTGAGCGACAGGCAGATCAAGAGAAACAAGCGAGCAGATGAAAAGGAGCCAAGCTCTCACCATAGCCATTCGTACTCGTGGCCCATAGGCGAGTTCTGTCTACAGCAGACCCTTCATGTCCGTGCAGACTGCAGCTGCAGATGACTTTAGGGGTTTTTCCTTGGACAACTTGCACATAGGGTGTGACTAGGAGGTTGGGACAGCAGTAGGTGACATTAACTTCGTTGGCACCGCTCGCGACAACCGTGGTGTTGGCTCCGGCTGGGCAGGCGGTATTCGTCAAACACCCTGTGACGCGAGGACAAGGCACGTGAGTGTGTGACCCCTAAATTGCGACCTCGACATGTTATCCTACCTTGTTTGCTATTTGCCTTTAGCAAAATAGAAACTGTACATCTTCCTCTGTTAAACTTCTCCAAAACGACAACGATTAATAGGTTGGTTGTCGGGCTGGTTTTGTGCGAAATTGCTTGCTCCCAGTGGGGACTTACAGTATGGGAGTTGAGGTGGGATAAGTGGTAATGATATCTAACGCGGCTTTAGATCAGTTGCAATTATTAAAATGGAGAAACAAGAGCAGCCAAACAAACCCCGCGGCCCCCTTTATTGAATGTGAGACTAAGAAATACATTAAGGCACGCCCATATGCACGCGCGCGCTTGCAGTCTCCTCACGTTGTTCCGTAGAAGGAACAGGCTTAAGGGTGGCGTTGCACTGTTCGCCCCACACCTCGTTACTGCACGTGCAGCCCGTGGTGCTGGCGTTGAGATTTTTGGTGTAGATGCCGCGGCTGTTGTAGCAGCAGTAGACCACGCCGTCCCCCTTACACTTGAGGCTGGGTAAATCATCACATAGCGCGTCGTACAGACACGGCTCGCCTGGGAAGAAAAAGCACGTGAGACACTACGAGCATCACATGAGACGAAACATGTCTGAGAAGTGTAATGGATCTACAAATAGAAGAAATTTCACTTAAAGATCCGGAAGAGTAAACGTTTTTGTGGAAACCAACAAAATAAGTAGAGAATTCACTCTAACGGCTGTACTAACTCCAACAAAAGCTCTACAGGTTATTCTTCTGTGTGCAGTACGTCAAGCCCTTATTTCACGAAGATGACAGTCAGTGGGAAAGTGCTGAGCTGAGTGTATTACTAAGGATTCATGACGAAGAAAACAATTTGACTTGTGTGAAGACTTTTCCGTTCTGTAGAGTCAGACACCATTACTGCCTAACAAAAGTCCCAACTGACAGTTTGCATGGAACCCACCTGAAGAGTTGTAATCCCCAGACAAGGGCACGACATAGGCGCCTGAAGGCAGAACCGGTGCTGAGTTGTTCAAGCATCGGCATCCTACGTAGTCAGGGCCAACATTGCTGAAAAGTGTGTCCACACTGCTGATGGTGTTGTTGCAGCAAAACGTAAAATTTCCGTTCTTCAGTGTAAAGATAGTCCGACTTCTAGTGCATTCTTTGTTTCCAGTTAAACACATGCGACCTGCAAATGAAACGAACCAAGAATTACATCTTTTTGCCTGTAGAGCCTCTGCACAGACTGCAACAAAATGTATCTGAACGAAATACTTGGAACACACTGTGAACTTTGACCGGATCCAGAGGCGAGAGACGTTCGTGCTTCAGTCATGCTCGCAATGCCTAACTGGAAATACTGAACTATGTGCTTTCCTGCGCATATTTTTCACGTACCTAATTACGAAAAGTGCATGTGTGTATATCTATGTAGCTCGAATGTTTATGGATACTCATGTAACTGCTTATTTAGATTGTGCATGTCTAAGTATTTATGTGTGTGTTTCAGTGTTTGTTTATGTATACACGTCTGTTTATGTGTACGATATTCTGTGTGTGAGCACGCCTGGTGTGTCAGCACTGCGAGCCTCACCGTCACCCATGGTGCTGTCGGCCCAGTTCTTTATTCTCACAGCAGGAGAGAGACAATCGCACGAGCTGTTACCCTTCATATTGGGCCACCAAGTGACGTCACTGCAGCAGTATATCACATCACTTACAGTTAGATTGTGCGTAGCGTTGCGACATACTTCACCTGACAGACAATTCTGGCCTACTGAAAACCCTGGAACAATAATAAAGACATCATCATCATCATCATCATCATCATCATCATCATCATCATCATCATCATCACACTAGTTCATTTTATGACATTAAAAAGACAAGAAGAGAGGGAAAGATATGTAAAGACGTAAAACGTATGTTAAGTTTCAGATTGAATATCTGACATGCCAAATCCTGACTTCAACCACTACTCGTCCCACGAGCGGAGCACAACCAAATATTTGATTTCACTATTAAAGGAAGACTAAAACAAAAAAGAGGAAAAATTATAAAAAGTACAACATTGCACTTACTCATCGACAGAACAAACACTGCGCAGAGAGCAATGACGAAAGTGCCGGCCATTTTGTTCCGCTGTCTCCTAAAAGCGACAAAGGCGTCACACACGAGTTTTCTTGTCGCGGACTTCTCAACACAACTCGTACAATCAACGCCAAGTTTAGACAGTAAAGTGGTGGCCAGGTAACAATATACTTTCAGATTATGTTGCCCTAAGCCGCATCCTTCGGCGGCTAAATCTGTCCAAAACTTCCACGCAATAGCAAGCAGGGCGGGGTCAGCAACTTACCCAGACGCTTCACAAGTAGGTTACATCAATCCTTACATTCGTTAAGGTCATCCGATATTTCCCGGCTAATATTAGAATCAGATCGAATCAGCACTGTCCTGCGCGCTATCGCGTTCGAAGTTCTGCAGCAGCTGGTCTTTGCTGCGGCATACGCGCGCTACCTGCTGATATCGGTGTGAAATCTGCAGGTGTCTCCGGGTGTAAGCACACCGTAGCGCGGTAAAACCGAGAGTGCACAAAGCTGCTGGCAAAGCGAGAACTTGACGGGACGTTCCAAACAGACCAGCCAATCACAGAGCTGGTGACGAGTTTCCTACTTCCGCTATTCGCGTCACAGACTTCTATCCGTAGACCGCACATTCAGCGTAAACGCCTATAACCACCTCGACAAATCACTCTGACTTCCGTTACAGGCAAAAATGTAAAATACTGGGTGTCACTGTTAAGCCCCGTATTAACTGACCTTTAAACGTTGTGAAGCGATTACTACGTAGAACCCAAAACTTTTTTGGGGTATTTTTTTAAAGTTATGACAAGCAGTTTAAAATCAGTTGGAACACAAACATGGCCATGAGTTTGTGTGTGCGTGAAATTCCGCCCAGGATGGGTGGCATAGTAAGATGTGGTTACTGGTCTTCACCGGCTGGATGTGTGCACAGTTATCGAGATAGCCTTATCAAGCATAATGACTCACAGAAGCCTGCGGCCGATCTAAGAACGTCGATCATCAAATCAGCTGAAATGTCATCGGAAACAATATGTCGTTGAGAACCAGATATCGCTTTCACAGCCTATATTAGGAACCGTGACATAATGACATATCTTTGACAGCCTTACAAACACATGTTTCGTTGACAGCACGTTCTGACACAATGATTTTCTACCTATGGAGCCCGTTTTTCGCTTAGTTCTCTTTTGAACACTTTAGCCCCGTTAATGGAATTAGTTCATAATTTTATTGTCTTTAGCCCTCCGTCCAGTAATATTTACAGTCCACTGTTGTACAATAAATGCAAATAGATCTTATTGACTCGATGATAATAATAATAATGCCCGTGAGAGGGTGTATTGATTCATTAATTGCACAGAATGCTCTTGCCACAAGCAACTGTTTGAAGAAGCTGTTTTTTTCCTCGCCCACGGACATACGGTGTGTAGCTGAGTACATGCGGACTTGATCGTCGAGACAGATGGGTTGTGGTGTATGGGACTGGTAACCCCGTTACTGGTGAAGGCTGCTCGTTGGTGGCTGAGAATTGCTTCGTCGTTGCAGTTTACAGCATTTGCCAGTCAAGCGAGTGTGTATATTTGCTTTTTACCCACATCGCCCTCCTTTCAGTGTCGCATACCTCTGGGTATTATATCGACACATCTTAGGCTGGCTAGCTCCATTGGAAAATGGGTTGCATGCATTCGAGACTTGACAGGTGAACGGGGAAAAGCTAAAAAAAGACGGCATAGTGTGACTGGTTTGTAGTCAGTCTCGAGGTTATAGCACACTACGACTCGTGCTGATTTTGTGTCCAGTATGTTTTACACTACACCTTTGAAAAATGTTAACTTTTAAAACTGCAAATAATGGAAGAGCAAAGATATAAATTCTTCACGAAGCGTCAAAAGCACGCAAGATAGATAGATAGATAGATTTTGGTGATCTGTTGGTGCTGTGAACCTCATGGCAGTTGAAAAACATCAAGTAGAAGCTTAAATAAAGTATTTAACTGGTTAGGCTGTTGACATGCTCACCAGATTAACATGAACTGGAAATTATGTTTCATTTAATGATAATAAAAGTGCTTTAAGTCAAAAAGATAGAATAAATAGTAATTTTGTGTCTATTTAATTGAACAATTCTAATTTTTGAAGAGCTATTAAAGCAGCGTATAATCATGTTAAAGTAAAAATAAATGTGGATCACATCTATGTGAATACATAAACTTCCGAAGCTGAAGGAGTGAACCAGTGACAGTGAGACCCTGCATAATTTTCCCCTTAAATTAATTAACTAATAACTGATACTATAAAATTGTTATTGCAAATTATGAAAGTAGTTCAGAATAGGAAACATGGTGCTGTATTAGGTATGAATTATTTAGGACTACTTATTATATTGTTTGCTTATGACGTTGTTCTGATATTGTGAAACACTGTGTTAATATTCGGTGAGCAAGTTCTTAGGTGTAGAATGGTTCATCCATAATGATTTGACATGTGGGGTTTTCCACATAAATCTAGTAATAGTAAAACTAAAGATTTATTAGCTATGGGTTAAAGTTAACCAGTATGATTCCTGAAAGATTATCTTGTAATGCGTATACAGTTATGTATGATTTAGACGAAAGAGTTAAAAAGAAATATGTATCTAATATCAAAAAGCAATTACGTTTTCGTGGATTTGGTTTTGTTTGGATGAATCAGGAAGTTGAAAATATAAATATATTTACTCTATATATTAAAAGTAATCGGGTAAAAAAATACAAGTAAAAAATAATTATAACCGTTTAGTAAACTCCTGAGCACACACACACACACACACACACACACACACACACACACACACGCACGCACACGCACACGCACGCACGCACGCACGCACACACACACACATTCTCATTGGATAATCTGTCAAATTACGTTGTCAGCATTTGCTCTTCTGTGTAGTATTTTTTCCATTAGGAGCCACTAACATTTTATAACGGAGAACATAATAATGCTCCGAAGCAACATACTTGAACCAAGCGTAGCCTAAAACCTTCCCGTACATGAAAAGAAAAATCTTCCCAAAGTTCGTGAACATTCTACAAACACATGCTGGGGAATTCTCAGCCCATCCACCCGTACACACACCATCAAACAAACAGCACCTCGCTCTGCGCTGTCTCAGATTTCACGTACCTGAGGTCGCTTTGAAAAGTCTTCACTGAGTCCAAAGGTAAGTACCTACAGGGAGATAGCAAGGGAGCGTGCAAGAGATTTTTCTCTTCGTGCAACAGTCAGCAAGTTTATTAAGCCTTAACTATGCATCATTAGCTGTGATGTGCTGTATTTAATTTTCATTTACAAAACCTCAGAAATAGATCTATAATAATTAGCTGCCAGATGATAATTTCGCTTTGAGTTCCACTACTGTGTTACTCGTAGGTGTACAGAGAAACGCCTTTTTTTGCTTTAATGTTCCTGGCAGGTAAAATGAACAACTTTAAAATGGCTGCATATAATTATAAGCAGCACATCTGTGCAAACTGTAAAATATCTTATACGGTCAAAACGCCCACACAATGTGTGTTTGTATATGGATCAAATATTTAAAATTTCATGAATACACTTTCTATCTTTATTTTTTAATAGTTGAACATCATATAGGTATATATATATATATTTACAGTCAAGTAATACAATTTCATCTACGTATGTTTAAATCACGAATATTATCTACATTTTCCATATCCCCTTTTGAAACCTTCACTAACTTTTTTTTTTTTTGAAAGCGCATTGAGTCGACTCTGGGGTTGAAAATTGCGCTATATAAATCTACTTTAATAACAATAATAATAACTGCTCTATTGTTTTATAATTTTAGCATTAAAATCTGTGTCATGAAAGTCACTTGTTTTACGCCTTCATCAACAGTAACGAGAGAGCGACGCATGTTGTACTTGTAACATTTGATGATGAAGTACCAATATTTTTCATAACATAAACTCGCCATATTGAAGTACTAATATTCTTCATAACATAAACTCGCCATATTGAAGTACTAATATTCTTCATAACATAAACTCGCCATATTGTTCTTGACACTGAACAGGTCGCTACGTACTTATCTCCCTTTGTTATCTCCCTTTACTATCGCCACCATTTAGAAGATCTACGACTTGAATTTTTTTTTATAAGTTCACTATATAAGCCAAAGATCATACTCTGCGCTAACTGTTTTGTTTAACGATGTTACACACATTACCAGCCTTGTTAGATATCTCTATTATTGTTCTAAACGTTGCAACGAATTTCCTTTGTGTAGTTAGAACAACTGCATTTCATGACAATGACAATGACCAACTTTATTTATCCCAGTGGGCAATTTGAATATGGGCATGTGCTCTAGTTCAACAGTGAAGGGAAAAAAACAACAAAAAACAACAAAAAACCAAAAACAAAACATATATATCTATATAGATTTGAAAAAAAACTTACAGGGAAATCAAGTACACACATACAACATCACACACGCGCACACACACCACTGACAGCTCTTCTAACATTAAGCAGCTGGACTGCAGATGGCACAAATGATTTTAGGTGTCTGTTACTCTTACATATAGGCATGGCATAACGTTTACCTGAGCTTAATAATAAAAATTCTTTTGTTAATACATGTTCAGGTAATAATAAAATGCATGAGGCTTTCCGTACTATTTGCTGGTCACAGAAAGAAGCTAAATCCCTCTGTCTGATACCAATTATCTTAGAACAGATGTTCACAACACTGTTCAGACTATTCCTATCATGGACAGAGAGATTGCGAAACCAGCATACAAATGAGAAAGATATGAGACTCTCAATGAATGACTGGTAAAAACGGCCTAAGATTACTTGACTAACTGAAAAACTCTTTAATTTATGCAAAAGATACATTCTTTGTTGGCCACGTTTAACAATGTGTTCGGTGTTTAAGTTAACTGCTTACCGACTCAGATGGATATGAGACAATAAATGGAAATATTTAACTACACAGTAGTAGGACAACTATGATGCTGTTTTACAATGTATTACGGTATACTTTAATATAGTCATTTCAGATTGTTGTTCGAGCAGTGCTCATTACCTGAATATTAAAAAAACGTCGTTTATTCGTTCGTTATGACGAGCCAGAGATCTTCCGATGAAAAGGTCATTCGCATTCTTGTATCTGCGTCCTGCCTGATTGCTGGACTGTATTGTTTGTCTAATTCTAACTTTCTGTGTAATTCATATCTAGCCATTATTGTATCCACTGTATCCTAGGAGCCAGGTCAGTATCCCCGCCAGTCCCCACATACTGGCGGTCGCTGTAATCTGAGATGACCCGGATATTGAATACATTGACCCCTCGCATCGCGGGCCTGCGATGTCGTTAGTGCACGTGCATGATGTGGTGTGGTTATTCAGGTTACCCGTATGTATGCCACGGCTGCCATAGCAACACAACGTAACTTGAGGGGATTCACATTTGACACTCGGGTAGTCGTCACACTTGGAATTGTAGGAACAAACCTCGCCTGGAGAAGGAAAAAGACGTACAAATGTATTAAAGAAGCAAGGGTATATAGATGAACTACACTCGCGTTGTTGGCCTTGAACTAACCTAACCAACTAATATTGCACACCTGCAGCTCTTGGTATCAGTTTGCAGAAGATAAAAGGTGACCGATTTTGCCTCGGAGCGGGTTATCAAAACGGCGACTGGACACGTGGGACCAATTGCATAAAAAAATGTAATTTTTACACTCTCAGGATAAGGCCTACGCCCAGTTACAACTTCTCAGACAAGAAAACCTCCAGCAGAACTCCTACACCACTGCCTTCCCTTACTCCTCGCCAACGTTCTTTCCTTGAAGACAAAGACTCAGTCTCTCAATCTGTCACTCGCGGAAGCTCAGCGGTAAATGAGTGGGATGGCCTACCTGTGGAGTTGTAGTACCCAGCATCCGGCACAATGTAGACGCCAGCCTCTGTCCAGGGAACAAAGGTCTTGGTGCATCGGCAGCCGATGGAGTCGTAGTCCTCCTTGTAGGCGGTGAAGTAGCAGGTGCTTTTGGGTTTTCGACAGCACAGCGACAGGGTCTCCATGGTGCTGGAGTTGACACTCTTGTAAAATGTCAGACTCGGTGAGAACTGTTCGCAGACTGACCCGCTTTCACACCAACGGCCTGACATGAGGAAGACCGATCATGAATCGACCTACCCTTGATTCTTTGTAAAGAATTACCACACAACCCACTCTTTCACACGATCGGCCGTAAAATGAGAATGGTACAGTCAGATGACGATGATGATGATGTGATTTGTAAAGCGTATTTTCCCATATGTAGCTGGGGGGGGGGAGCAAAAATATCATCGTTGAGAAAAAGCAGGGACAGACAGAAAAAGTACCTTTTCTAGAAAAAAGAAAAAGAAAGACAGATAAGCAGGCAAGCAGTCATGCAGTCAGGATGAATTTAGCAGTCTGGGGCAGCGTTCTGTTTACGAGAATAATCACAACAGCTCATTCTTGGAAGCAGCACGTCCCTACCATAGTCGTTGGTAAGAGCGGCCCACATTCGAACTTTGTCTTCAGTGGAGCCTTCATGTCCGTGCAGACTGCAACTACAGATGAGCAGAGGCGTAGCTCCCGGAACAACTTGCACGTAGGGCGTGACCTGCAGGTCGGGACAACAGTAGGTCACGTTAACGTTGCTGGTGCCGTTCATGACAACTGTGATGTTGGCTCCGGTCGGGCAGGCAGCGTCCTTCAGGCAACCTGTGATGTGATGTGACCCCAGATCGGACTTTGATCTATTAACATAGCTGTTTTTTAATTGTACATTTACGACAGAAAAACAATATATTTTCGTACTACGTATTAACGTCACCCTTTCACTTCTTTTGTTCTAATGCCAGAGTCATTTATGGACCCTGTCCAAGTCTGTTACTCGCATTATGATCTTGCTGATATTTACAGCATTTTCAGAAAAAGGAATGGAAATGGGGAAGGGAGAGAAGAGACTTAACGGACTAGCGGGGTCGAATTTTTTCCCCAATTATTAGTGCATGACACTACTTCCCAAAATATACAATGACTGTCACGGACAGGTGACACAGCTCACCTGATTAGAAGCAAAGGTTTTGAGGTTGCGACACCACCGTGCAGACAGAGTCACACGTGCCGAACGAGCGATTGTGAAAGTTTGCTTGTCGAGTCTTTTTAAAAGAAAAATTTATAGAAAGTTCTTGAAAGGACAGCGGTGGGATGGAGGTGTATAAATCCCTCAGGCGGCCAGCTCTGTCAAAACACTACAGCCGCCCAGAACGAGCTACAAGTGTGGAGTGGAAACTGGTATTGCAAAAGTTTTATCTGAGTTTTTTTTCCGAATCGAAAAACTAGCCTACTTTTTTTCTTTTTTTAAAAAAACTCCATTTTAGCTATTACGACATTCTTAAACAGGTACAGTGTTTTGAGGGTTAGTCACAGAGAGAGAGAGAGCTCAAGCGTCGTCAGCTTCAGAGAAGGACCGCTGGACCCAGCGCTGAGAGTCTTACCTCGGTCGCCCGTCTTCCAGAGCTGGCACCTACTTTGTACAGACGAGAGTGAGCAACGTCAACCCCTAGAGGTGGTGTTTCGGTTTGTTTTGTTTGTTTGTTTGTTTTTTAGCGGAGGGGGAGCGGGGTAGTATATGGGATTCAAGGGACGGCGATTCCAGAGCGACGACGTTAACCCCCTTGTTAACTCTGTGTTAGGAGGTCGAGTCCAAAGCGACGGTGTAAAAGCTTTGTCGTGTGTCTGTATAAACTGTTTTAATTTAGAGCTGTGTTCTTGAACCGCGCAACAACTGTGGTGACTGTGTGAGTACACGTTCACAAACTGTTTTTCGCCTCCAGCTCCGAACGATTATTCCAGGAAAGAAACTCAATACTAGTTCACGCTTGAAATTCAAACTGTGTAGCTTTTCGAGACTTGAAATTGTAATAAGTATTTTTTGTGCAGTTAGCAGCTTGTGTGCTGAGCTGAATTTAGACTTCTTATATAACTGGAAGGGATTCGGGCAGAACTTTATAGGTGGGGAATGTGACGTCATAGGCTGGTTTATGTTATTGTGTCAGAGGTTTGGGGTTAGGGTTTGAGGTAGGGTTAGGGTTAGGATTTGGGGTAGGTTTAGGTTAAGTTTTATTTTATTAGGTACAATTGGGCAATTGAGTGGATCGAGCAGACGATAATGCCGCGAGCCATTTCTGTTTTGGCCGCCATGTTGCCCCCCCCCCTATAAGAAAGCTGTTCCGGGATTCGCTGTCATTAGTGTGAGTGGGAAAGTGAATTTTATTTTGTTTTAAAATTTGGTCAGTGAGTTTTTTTTTACCTTTGTTGGTATATCTGTGTTGCACATATACTGATGTAAACAGAACCTGCAGGAGACCGCTGTAGTTTTGTCTTGTTTTAGAACAAAAGAACACGCAAATGTCTGTATGATTGCGCGAGTGGATTTGGTTCACACGAGAGTATCCTTGACAAATCACCATGCACAGAAAGAGGTAAAACTCGCTACGTCACATTTGTACACAGATACGCCTAAAAAACCTACTGTCCTAGCTCTCCTATTGGCCAAAGCTTTCACACCGTAAGCGTCTCCATGTACAATCTTGATGTCAGTGTTGATGACGTCTTTCTGTGCATGATGTTTGTAGACGTGGGTCTCGAGAACCAAATGTGGGTATTCACCCAGAGTTTGGGAAAAATTAAACTAGTATCTTATACCCTATCACTGAAAAACGATTTTGCATCCCACCAAGTTCTTTCGCTCACTGACTGGATGTCCCACATATGTGCACTGCACCATGAAGCAAAAATGCACGCGCAGGCGCATGTGCGAACAAAGACAAGTTTGAGTCTTCTCACTCTGTTCAGTGGATGGGACGGGCTGGAGATTGGAGGTGCACCTGTTGCCCCAAAAGTCGTTGCTGCACGTGCAGCCTGTAGTGTTGTCCTTGAGGTTTTTGGTGTGGATGCCGCGGCTGTTGTAGCAGCAGTAGACCGCGCTGCCCTCCTCACATTTCTGGCTGGGGTTATCATCACATAAAGTGCCATACAGACACAGTTCACCTGCAATTTGTCAAGGTTTTTTTTAAAAAAGAAATTTGACAGGCTAGCTTGTTCACTCTCTCTCCCCCTCAAACTAACATACCCACGCACGCGCGCGCGCGCGCGCGCACACACACACACACACACACACACATATAATATATACATACACACATATATATAATACACACACACACACACACACACAATAAGAACCGGTACTACCCAACTCCTTACCTCCTTCCTCTCCAAAAGACTTCAGAGAGTCGCTATAAAGAATCAAACGTCTGATTCTCTTAAAGTAAAATTTTGTATTTCACAAGACTCTATCATAGGACCTCTTTAATTCTCTATCTTCGTAAATGATCTTCCTTCCACCATGCGAAATGTTTGCAGACGATGCCCCAATACATGCACACTACCAACTGAGTGACGTGGGTCTTGCTTTTAACCACAGAAGAGACAAAATCTCATTTCCAAATATCTATATCGCCGCTCATCAAGTAATGGGAATACAGATCAACATACTAGTGACAACAACTTGCAAAAAGCAAAATTATTTCCAAGAAAGCCTACCATCTGTCAAGAATCAATCACTTTTGAGCCCCTCACGCCCAGAAAACTCGTCTATAAGGGCAGTGCTCTGTCGGCCCCTGACTATTCCTCCATCCTTTAGAACGCCCAAACGACAGCCTCTCGCAAATGCCTCAACGGAGAGCAATTACAGCGGTTCTACTAAAACCCAAAATAAAGTCTTAATGATTTCACCTCTCTAGGAGTCCTTCCACTTATAAACAGGCTAAAATACAACAAAAGCCTCTTCGTTTATAAAATACTAACAGGTAAACTGTCTCCTACACTTTCTTCCAAATTCTCCATAAAAATACACGAACGTCTTTAAAACTTAATATCCCCAAAAAGCGGGCGTGCACAATACTCGAACGTTTATGAAACTTGAAAGCATCTTTTTCACCTTTTCTTCCGGTCACACTTGCATCCGATCGAAAAACAAAGTGAATAAGAGTGAAGGATTGGAGGATAAAAGAGGGAATGGGAGGTACGCGTAAAGTCAGAGAAGTTTGGGGAGGAGGAGGGCGGCGAGGACGGAGGGTATGGTAGGGGTATGGGTTGGTATAAACAAGAGATGGTGACGACAGTAAATCACATCCTGTCGGATCATGCAAATGATGTCCACTAGAATCAATAAGAATTGTTTATGAGAGGAAGACTGTTGAAACACCGGCCTGAGTCACTCGGCTGAAAGCTGAATTACGAGTGCGAACTGTAAATAAACATCTGCTGCATCTGGGAGGAATTTCGAACCACAGTTGTTCATATTGTGAAAATCTGTCGACAGGATTCTTTGTTTGCTTGCCTAGAATTTTAAATTTTAAGGTTGTTTATGAAGCACTAAGGAGAAAAGTGCTTAACAGAAGAGATATTCACGTTCGCTAGAAAACTAAATAGCTGCAACACTAGGTCAACTGCATGTAAATACTTAAGGGTAACAGGTTAAAAAGATGTGAGCGGTTAAACAATACAAGTTATTCTTATAATCCTGAGATTTTTTAAAGGTCCCAAATATGAGACGCAGCAGCTTGCCATTGAGACCGGTCTTGAGCCATGACACGCAGGTCTCTCACTGGGCGGCCTGTCCATCCCTCCACGTTAGTCAGCCACTGGCTTTTTCCTGTTTACCTCTGCGACTTCCTCCCTGGAGGACCCCCTTCGGTGTCATGCCTAGCGACATAGACGAACCATGTCAGGCCCATACCTGAAAATCAAACTGAAAACTTTCGCGCATCCCACCTGAAGAGTTGTACTCTCCAGACTTTGGGACGACGTAAGCGCCTGGAGGTGAAGTCGGAGCTGGGTGGTCCATACATCGACAACCCACGTAGTCGGGGGCCGTAGTGTTGAATACAGTAACCACACAGTAGCGGGCGTTGAGGCAGCAGTACACCAGGGGCCCCGAGTTAATCAGATTGAGTGGCACGCCGAGACAAGTGTCGATGCCGAACAAGCACATGCGACCTGTGAACAGGACGGTTCGCGTGTGATGTCACACCCGTTTTCTTCGCCAGGTTCAAGTGCACAGCGCGTGAAAAAGATATTTAATTCAGACCATAAGCAAAATAATATAGCACACAAGCGAAATAATGCGGCACGTAAACAAAGTAATACAATCCGTAATCAAAGTAATGCTGCCCGAAAACAAATACAGATCGTAGGCAAAATTTCTTTACCCCCAGTTTGCCACATTGATTCTACAAGGTATTATTATAAGCGAAAAAATAGATACAAATGCAGTACTTTGTTTCTGAAGTGACATACGAGTATGTGTATAGGTTTGTGTACTTGTGTGCAGCGCAGCTTTACCATCAGGGAAACTGTGCAGCACACGTAATGCGCAATGAGTGATAGAAATGAGGAATAAAATTTAAAATCAGGCAAGATGCTGATGCTTAAGTATCCAATTTTAAGGCTAACTTTAGATTTAAAGATCAGCTAGAAAATACACGTATTGCTGTACATATTTTATTACGCATTTACCGAATAAGGTAACCGGTCGTTTCGACCAGCCGTCGTTTCGACTAAGGTCGGTTCGACTAAGTCGTTTCGTCTAACGGTCGGTGTTTTTTTTTACTGTTCCCACGTGTGCGCGTCAATTTTTTAAACTGAGGGACGGTTGGATACAAAATAGACTTTTTTAATTTTTGTATCTTACGCTCGCTCGGGGAACAAGACCTTTCTCTCATCCTAGCCAAGGAAAAATGGCCCCACTGCCTTGGGGGAATCTTGGGAAAGATAAAGGCTAAGGGAGTAAACCCCTACAGAAAATCCTGATACTAACACGGCATCAGCGGGCGAAAACTCTCCACGACGAGAGTACCGGCCAGGGCCCAGCGCCTACGTGTTCATGACCAGGCCGACTATCGGCTGTGGTTCACTTGGAGAAGAGATTGGCGCTACCAAGTGTATAAGCTCAATGAAAGGACCATGGATATACGCCGCAAAAGAAATAACATGCCGGATCGGTCGAGGCCCGGACTAACAACGACCGCGCACCCTATCGGGAGGCTCCAGCGTGGGGCCAGCGAAAAGTGTGCTACTGGAGCCAAGACTGAAACCAAAACAGAAGTCAAGCTAAGAAAAGGAACAGCCATTGGCACGTGGAACGTACGCACATTATACCAGTGCGGAAAAGTGCACCAACTCACACACGAGCTAAAACGGTATCAGTGGGACATTGTGGGACTGGCGGAGGTCAGATGGACAGGATTTGGGGAAACAACGACGGACGACGGCCACAGACTGTGGCACAGTGGCGAGGACACCAGGCATGAGTACGGCGTGGGCTTCCTCGTGCACAGGAAGGTGGCCGCGGCCGTCATCAGCTGTACACCCGTATCCAGCCGGCTGATCTCCATTCGTGTTTCAGCTAAGCCCCATAATGTCACCATTATCCAAGTATACGCTCCAACTTCCACACAAGGAGACGACGAAGTGGAAGAATTCTACCAACAACTGGACAAGGTTGTGAAGGCAGTTCCAAAAAAGGACATCCTGGTTGTGCTTGGAGATTGGAACGCCAAGGTTGGCCCAGACGCCTACCAGTAATGGGCAGGAACGGTGGGAAAATTTGGCCTTGGGGAAACCAACGACAGGGGCATCAGACTCCTAGAGTTTGCGCAGAGCCAGAGACTCACCTTAGCCAACACCTTATATCCCCACAAGAAATTAAGGACGGCCACGTGGCACTCACCAGACGGATTGGTCCATAATCAGATCGACTATATCCTACTGCCGAGACGCTTCAAATCCAGCATCAACAGGGCCAACACAAGGACGTACCCAGGCGCTGACATAGGCAGCGACCATGACCTTGTTCTAGCGAACCTAAAGCTGAGGCTGAAAGTGAAGCGACTCTCAAACACTCCCCGAATTCGCTTTGATTTGGAGAAGCTGCAAGACCCAAAGATTGCAGAAGTCTTCAAGGCCAGTCAGTCAGTCAGTCAGTCAGTCAGTCAGTCGTCCCTTGCCTGGCACCTGGCGTTGGGGGGAGCACATGGATAGACGCGGCAGCTGATAGGGCCCGCCACTCTTGCCTGTTTTGGGCAATAGTCAGCAGGTCCTGTACAGGACGACCAGTCCAGTCTTTGACGTTCGTAAGCCAGTTCTTTCTCTGACCACCGCGGCGTCGGCTACCCTCCAAGGTGCCTTGAAGGATAGTCTTCGACAAGGTGTCGTGCCGGGTTACATGGCCAAAGAAGACCAGCTTACGTCGCTTGACTGTTGATAGTAGAGGTTCCTGGTGTCCTACCAGTGTGGCAATCTTGTTTCTTACAAAGTCGTTGGTTTTGTGTTCTTTGTATGAGATCCGGAGCAGCCTCCTCAGACACTTGTGCTCGAATGCCTGGATTCTCCTTTCTGTTTCGGCGAGTAGAGTCCACGTGTCGCATCCGTAGAGCAGGATCGGCACTACCAGGGATTTGTATAGCCTGTACTTGGTAGTGAACCTTATCTTGTGGCTATGCCAGATCCTATCTAGCCTAGCCATTGCTGCTGTTGCTGTTGCGATCCTGATGCGGATATCTTGCGTGGAGCTGCCGTCCTTGGAGAGAGTGGCTCCCAAGTACTTGAAGCTGCTTACCTCTTCGAGCTGTACCCCGTTCATATAGATCTCTGCTTTGCCGTTGCCATTGATCATAACTTTGCTCTTTTCTGTGCTTGTCTCCATTTTTTTCTGCTGCTCTGTCTTAGTGAGGGTCTTTAGAAGTTGGTAGGCCTTTTTGCTGTCACCTCGTGCCATTCCATCCTCTATATCCTGGCACTGATCCAACTTTTCTGTGCTTGTCTCCTTCAAGGCCACAGTTGGCGGAAAATTTGGCGCACTGAACCTGGTGGACTGTGATGTAGACACCCTCGCTGGAAACATCAAAGAGGTGCTACTGTCGACAGCCCAGGAGGTTCTAGGGCGTCATAGGAATAAAAAACAGCCATGGGTCACGAATGACATCCTAGACCTCTGTGACCAAAGGAGGACCTTGAAGAGAGAAAAGAAAACCAAACCAGAAGCAGCCACCAAATACAAAGAAGTGAACTGTGCCATTAAGAAAGGGATGAAGGCAGCTAGGGAGAGCTGGATCGAGGATCAGTGCGAGGATATAGAGGATGGAATGGCACGAGGTGACAGCAAAAAGGCCTACCAACTTCTAAAGACCCTCACTAAGACAGACCAGCAGAAGATCTCAGCCATCGAAGACAGCAATGGTCACCTTCTCACAGAAGGCAATGCTGTACTCAACCGATGGACATAATACTGCAAGGACCTGTATAACTACCAGCTGAAGACCGACGCCAACATCCTCCAAAACAACCAGACTAGAGACAGCGAACCTGCAGACCTACCAGTCCTACGGGAAGAGGTCGAAAGAGCTGTACATAGTTTGAAGGGAGGAAAGTCACCAGGCGTTGATAATGTACCAGCTGAGCTGCTCAAGCAGGGTGGGGAAGCAACTACAAAGACCCTAACTGTCCTGTGCCAAAGAGTCTGGGAGCGCAAGGAATGGCCCAGAGAATGGACGCAGTCACTAATCATACCCCTCCCAAAGAAAGGAAACAGCAAACAGTGTCAGAACTACAGAACCATAAGCCTTATCAGTCACCCAAGCAAAGTCATGCTGAAGGTCATACAGAACCGCATCAGAACCACGGCAGAAGAGCTGCTAGCAGAAGAACAGGCTGGCTTCAGACCACGTAGAAGCACAGTTGAGCAGATCTTCAACTGTCGTCTTCTTATTGAAAAGCATCTTCAGCATCAGCGGGACCTTTACCACATCTTCATTGACTTTAAGAAGGCATTTGACAGAGTCTGGCACGAGGGGCTATGGCATGTATGTTGCGGAAATTCAACATTGAAGAAGGGCTCGTCCAGGTTGTTGAAGCGCTGTATAACAGCTCAACGAGTACAGTACTGCTCAACAACCAAATAGGAGCTTACTTTCGCACTACAGTAGGGGTACGTCAAGGATGTCCCCTATCACCCGTGCTGTTCAACATATTCTTGGAGAACATCATGCTTGAAGCTCTTCATGACCACCATACCTCCATTTCAATCGGCGGAAGACCAATATGCAACCTACGCTTTGCAGATGACATAGATCTGCTAGCAGGTACAAACAAAGAACTGCAAGACCTCACCAACAGACTGACAGACAGCTCAAACGCATATGGAATGGAGACCAGCACTGAAAAAAGCAAAGTTATGATCAATGGCAACGGCAAAGCAGAGATCTATATGAACGGGGTACAGCTCGAAGAGGTAAGCAGCTTCAAGTACCTGGGAGCCACCCTCTCCAAGGACGGCAGCTCCACGCAAGATATCCGCATCAGGATTGCAACAGCAACAGCAGCAATGGCTAGGCTAAATAGGATCTGGCATAGCCACAAGATAAGGTTCACTACCAAGTACAGGCTATACAAATCCCTGGTAGTGCTGATCCTGCTCTACGGATGTGACACTTGAACTCTGCTCGCCAAAACAGAAAGGAGAATCCAGGCATTCGAGAACAAGTGTCTGAGGAGGCTGCTCCGGATCTCATACAAAGAACACAAAACCAACGACTTTGTAAGAAACAAGATTGCCACACTCGTAGGACACCAGGAACCTCTTCTATCAACAGTCAAGCGACGTAAGCTGGTCTTCTTTGGCCATGTGACTCGGCACGACACCCTGTCGAAGACTATCCTTCAAGGCACCTTGGAGGGTGGCCGACGCCGCGGTGGTCAGAGAAAGAACTGGCTTACGAACGTCAAAGACTGGACTGGTCGTCCTGTACATGACCTGCTGACTATCGCCCAAAATAGGCAAGAGTGGCGGGCCCTGTCAGCTGCCGCGTCTATCCATGTGCTCCCCCCAACGCCAGGTGCCAGGCAAGGGACGACTGACTGACTGACTGACGGTTGGATGCGTCGCCGGCATCGGGTGTTTGAGTGCTTGTTGAGTCTGTATGGTTGAGAGCGTGCATGCGAGAGTGGAAAGTGTGGAGACCGATTGTTTAATGCGACAATTAGCACTATTTGCATGATACATTTAAATCGTTTATTAAAATTCAAATAATTTCAATTTTTTTCCATTTCATGCGTCCTACAGCATTTCATGCGTCTTATAGATGACTCGACCGTTAGACGAAACGACTTAGTCGAAAGGACCGTTAGTCGAACTGACCCTAGTCGAATCGACCTTAGTCGAAACGAACCTAGTCGAATCGACCGGGAACCGTAAAAGTGCGGGAACCACGCGAGAATGCATCCGTATACGAAGGCTGGGGATAGGGGAGGGAGAATCTGTTGAGACTGAGTTAAAGTTGACCATCTGGACAGGGAAAGACACTGCTGAGCATGTCATCGTAAAGTCGTTGGATTGGGGCAGTCCAGCAAGTATCTTTCGCGAATGTTTAGCTATGTGTATTTCTGTAGGGACTGAAATAGATCAACCATGCACCGCTTATCACAGCCACCTCATGTAATGTAAGAGACAGTGGTCATTACCTTTCTCCATCGTTTCGTCGGCCCACTTCTTTGTTTTTTCTGCCGGCGTCAGGCACTCACAGGCCCCTTGTTGAATCACGCTAGGCGACCTCGTGATGTCACTGCAGCAGTACGTGACGTTTCCAACAGTCTGATTAAACGTGGCATGGACGCATGCGTCATCCGTCAAACAATCTTGTCCAGTTGCAAATTCTGATAGTTAAAAAAAAAGAGACGATGGTGATAACTAAAATAATAAAACACGAGTAGACAGAGAGGAAAGCGGTAAAATCAGTTTAAAAGTTCGAGAATTTAGCGTAGGTTTTTCATTCACTCAGTTGCTTTGTAACAGATGTACCTGCAACTATTTCCGGAGAGGACTGGGGAAGCCAGTGTTTTTATGCCAAGCCAGCGATGTGGAAATAAATCGCGATTCAGAATAAATACCGGTTCAGACGCCACATGCAAACAAGGAACAGCGTGTCTGAGAATGTATTGGTGGCTGGTCACCATCAGGTCACCTAATGCTCAACGTATTGGTGACTCGTGCTATCAAGCAGGGCCTTAGTTATGAAGTGAGAATCACCCCTTGCCGCCGGGGAAAAATCTTGGAAAATCGGCAAACTTGTTGTTTTCGTATTTACAAAGAAATGTTCAGAACCCGCGGATGTTGGTTTACATTTAGTGTGTTGTTGCCACTGCTTTAAAGCCACTGCCCTATGAGAAGAACAGCATGCGCTGAGTCTAGAAACCGCTTTATCAATACGAAGTAAAGATGTTTGTCTTTTATTTACTCATTCGTTGTTCCGGGAGGACTTACCCTTGCTTCATAACGACTACTCATTTTTCTAGGCTCGAAATTGAAAGCATCGATGAGTAAAGGACTTTGGGTCCAAAGCCGAGAATCCGGGTGTGCACAATAAGGCAAATTCCTGATGATGGACACAGCTGAGCGACGTCGCCTCACGTGCCGTTGCTTACGTGGCACCACAGGAGTCACGGGGGGGGGGGCTAATCTCTTTGTGGGATCGCCTCGGTCCTTTCAGCTGAGAGAAAGAGAAAGCCGAGTCAAAACATAAAGCCAGGTGTTCACTCACCCATCGTCACGACAAACGCCACCCACATGGCCCTGCTGACGGCGGCCATTGTTCTCGTCGCGCCGCGCCGCATGGCCGCCTTGCACCCGCTGCCACCTGAAAATGAACAAGACAGGTCATGGGTCAACCAGGAACGGTCTTGGAGGTTGGGGCTGTAAATTCAGCATGTAGGGATTGTCCAGCCTACACGCTACACCGCGTTAAAATACCAACATTTGAAGCATTGGATCAGGGAACAAGAGAACTTGTTTTGAAATAACTTTCATTACGTGCACAAGTTCAAAGGAAAAAAGCAGCGAAGAAGTCTGTTGCTGATGGCGTCATTTTTGTTGATGATAATGAGGATAACAAAGACGATGATATCCCTCTATCCTTCTTCTTTCAGTGTTACGAAATGATGATGATGATGATTGATGATGATGATTGATGATGATGATGATGATGATGATGATGATGATGATGATGATGATGATGATGATGATGATGATGATGATGATGATGATGATGAAAGTCTACACCGCTGAGTGTGGTCGGAATAGTCGACATTACTCAGTGTGGTCTGAATAGTCGATTTATCCCTTGAGAACCCCTTAAAGACCTCACATCCACACAAGTTAACGGAGATTTTTGTAAGTTTAGCCGAAAAACTTGGGCTTAACACCAAGTCCAACTTTAGACCTCGCATGCAACCAACCAATGACCCTAACACATTAAGCGTTGCATACTGGATTACAAACTTAACGAAAATGACTTTAATTGTTAAAAAAAGTGTACGATGCTTACTGCCTCTTGGAGGTGCCCGGTTGAATTTCAAGCTTCCGTATTTTGGGACTGATTTCTTGTATCCTTCCAGCTACCTTCACTTTTGAAGAATAGTGGTTGAAGGTAGGAAACTTCAGGTGACACCCACTATTTTAAGGCACCAACATTTCCAAACGACATCTTTGTTAGGAGCATTATTTCCACATGTGCTACATTTCAGAGAGCGTACACAGACTCACGGCAACAGCTTCCCAGACGCTTTCCTGCGCGAAGTATATTATAAACTTATCTGCAGCTTCCGTTGACGTCTCTGGGAGAGATGTGCCACACCTGCGGGAGGCCTGTTGCCGGGGTCCCAAGTGTGATCGAACCCCGGCAATGCAAGTGACCAGCTGCACGCTCAAACTGTAAAAGCGGCGGATCGACTACAAAGCAGAGCGATTGACAGAACAAAAAACAAACAAACAAACAAACAAAGCCAACCAACCAGCCAAACAAACAACAACAAAAACCCGAAAAGAATATTAGTAAATGACACGCTTCTCTGCCTTCTGCTTCAATCGAAATCGACTTGTCGGTGACCGAGTAGTTGGTCGTCTAACATATTGTCTTTGGTGTTATTTATCCGACCCTGACTCTTCCCCTGTATTGCTAATCTTTTAATTAGGACATGGAATCACACACACACACACACACACACATTCACTCTTCGCCAGCGGCTAATGTTCGATGGCGATGGCGTCTTCCTTGCCAACAAGAAGTTGTACAGCGGACATCCCCGTCCCAAATCACATTTCTCAACTTGGACATACAAAGAGTATGTATTTATCTTTCTTGGTTGTAGATCTGTTAGCTGTCTGCTTCATATTATATACTAGTTCTCAAATCATGCGCAAGAATTGAATCATTTTTTTGGCATTTATTTCACATTGAGTACTTCGTCACCTTGTTCTCTTCTCTTTTTCCCTTCAAATATTTTTCATATATTGCCATTTTTTATTAGAATGAATGACTGGAAACATGAGATTGTGTTGAGCTCCCTTGAATATATGGTTGTAAATAGTTACTGATAAGGATGATTTTTTAATGAACATCGTGACAGTGCTTCCATCTTGCCGCTACAATTTTCGAATTATTGAAGTGACTGGCAGTTTTCTACTGTGGTTTAGAAACAGGTTAGAAACCGTTTTTATCTGCATGTTAGATGGTTGAAGACCTACGTGACTGGCCGAGCAATAAATAGGTTATGGTAGGCAGAGATAATATATTCTGTAAATTTCAGCGCCTGAAACACAGAAGTTTATTAATTATCCAATTTCAAAGTTGGCGATTTGCACCTATAATCAGCAAGTCCTGCAAAATCTCGCTCCTGCGCGCGAATAACGTTCGACGTCACAGCCGGTGGAGTCCACGCTGTCTCGGTAAGCATATGATGGCAAGAAGGTGGAGCAATACTTCGAGTTGATCAGGTAATTTATATTTGTCGTGCTCTAGTAACGAGAACGAGTATGAAACGTAGTTCTCTTGCCGTGAAGGTGCTAAACCTCTGACCCTAAGGACTGTGAAGGTTCAAACCCCCAAACACAATATGCTCAGGCAACAGACGACGAAGAACGACTTCGCAATACCCCATCGTAAGCATGACCATCAACATCTGTTAAAAAATAGTCTCTGGTCACAGGTTGAGGCAGTGAACTGTTTCTTCGGTAAAATCAGTTTTTGCACAATACCACGCAGTAAAGCAGTGCAAGTCACTATTCACGGTGTTTTGTACATTAAGAAATAACTTTTTCAAACGACTATCTTACTGCCATAAAAGGAGAGGAAAACAGTTAAAATATGTTAAATCTTGATACAACGGATGAGGAAAGCAACAGATGTCGAAAGATACAGAAAAGGAAGAAATACAGGTATGCACATTAGGGTGTAGTGATGTCAGCGATTTTGACGAACATTCCAGTTCACTATCCTGATTTCAAATATGAAAAAAAAATTTTGCTCTGCGATAAGCAGGACACCTCCTTATTACCACAAGAAATGTCCTTCAGTCAGAATTTTGATCTGCTGTGTTTACTTAAAATTTTTGTACTTAAAATCATTATTTTCTGCATGACCTATAGTTATTTTTATTTCCTTAATGAATACTTCTTTGTTGTAAATGTTTATTTATGATATGATGTTGTACTATTACGATCTAGCTCAGCGCATTGGTGACAAAATTAGTAAGTGACGTCACACATAGCAACAACGAGCGAGCAGCTTGTGCTGTCGGTCTGAAGACGTTGCTATGTGAACAAGATTAGAAATCATTACGTCATTGCTACTTCGGCCTAGACTGTTGTAGAGCGTTCGAACTATAAATAGCTCCTCCTGGAACCTTCTACTTATCTGTGCGTGTAGTATATAAGCATATCTCCTGTGACAGTGAGGGTCGTACTAGTGATACAGTCGTACTAGTGAATATAGTGATACAGTGAGATATAAAGTAACTGAATAGGACAGTGAGATACACCTGTAGTGGACAAATAGAACGATAGTAAAACTGTTAATTAGTTGTGCAACGATATACTTAGTATCCTAAAGACAAGGTCGGCTTCTAGCCATAGTATCTTTTGGTAGTTCATTGTCAGGACTTTGACTGAACTTTATTTTCTGTCTCTGACGGACAGCAAGTACACCAGCAACAGGGACACTTGTTCCCCAAGTTTCTCAGACACTGACAGACCTGTGGACTTGTGCTGGAATTCCGTCACAACCACTCAAGAACGTCAAGCTCAAAGTATCCTGATTAGTGGGATGAAGCAGCACAAGCATCCAAGCATGGCAAGGAGACTGTAAACACAGTAAATTTTATGGAAACTCTGCATCAATTGTTTGACATCGTTGCCTGCCAATGTGAGGACCTTGGTGCATGCAAATGTGACAGAGACATGAAATTACCACAGCGAGAGTGTCAGATTTTGATTGTCTAGAGAACCAAATAAAAATGCAAACTGGTAAAATTGATAGAAAAGTGACAGCAATTGAGAAAAAGAAAACAAGCAAGGGAAGATTGGATGAAAGAAAGAGACGATAAAGAAAGCTGAAGGAAGAGGTCAAGTGAGGACAAAGTTTCACCTTCGGAAGTGTTTGCAGTAGTGCAAACAGAGTCAAGTCGGCTTCCTGTAGTACCAGTGTGAAAGAGGCTGATGCTGCTAATGATGAAGACGATGACGATAACGACGACGATGATGATGATAACAATTGGACTGATGTTTTCCAACAACAGGACAGGAGTATGGTACCAATACCAACCATTGCTTTAGAAGCAGACCAATATGGAGTGTCAAATAGGGCTGCTGCGGCCATCAGCACAGCAACTTTGGTGGACTATGGCATTATTAGCTTGGAAGATCAGATCAATATTGCCGATCATTACAAAGTACGGAGGGCTCGACAACATTTGAGATAGGCTATCAGGGCAACTCCAATAAACAATTAAGAGGAAATCGTGGAAATATTTTTTGGTGGCAGAAAAGACATGACACTTGTGAGAGAGAAAAGGAGAGTGGTATAGTATAAAGATTGATTTAAAGATTGGTGAGCCCGGAACTTTCTAACTGTGCCACTTAACACTGGAACGAGGCACAGATTCTGCTATTGCTGACAGCATTCACAGTGCAGTTGAATAAAGGGGAATTACAGAGAAGATCATGGCAGTTTGAGCCACCAGCACAGCTGTGAACATTGTGCACCCCAGTGGGACAATAAATCTGTTAGAGCTTCACACTGGTCGCCCTTTGCAGTGGTTCATTTGCTCTCTACGCTTAAACGAGCTTCCATTCCGCCAGCTCTGCAAAACACTCATTGGTCCAACTGAAGGACTGACACTGAGGAAAGGACCAATTTAAAATGCATTGGCTAATTTTGCATCATTGCCACTTTCTGCAGGAAGATTTCGACTCATTACCGAAGGCGATCCTCTTCCAGAAATCGACGCCAGCGAACTTAGTAATGACCAAGCCTACCTGTACAAAATGATCACAGCTATTAGAAGTGGAAGCATCAGTGACTGGCATCGATGGACAGATGGCTCACAACTGTTAGCAGGATCTGTCGGCTGTATGTGGCAACAGTGCAACCACGTAACAAACTGTATTCCCTAACACACTTCATTGTCTGCTACTATGGACCTACGTGGTTTAGCATCAAGTGTCGCCCAAGATGCACTGACGGACCAAAGCACTTGCTTCAATAAATTAAGCAAAAGTTTGTTATCATCGGCCTGCAGGAATATAACATGGCCCGTAGTGCAACGGAACGCGTACTAAGCCCATCAAGAAAATGTTCTGTCGATGCTTGGAGATGACGATGAAGTCAATAGGAAGGCAGAAGTGGACATAATAAAGACCCTTCGCCAAGCAGCTGTTGGGTCTCAACAGCAAGTCAGTGAATTTTAACCTTCCAAACTAAAGGTGAATGCTCAAACGTTGCAAGACTTACTGCCATCAATGGAGGAACTCACACTGGAACCACCTCTCACAAAGTATCTCTCAGATGTCCCTTCGCTTAACCGGCTGGAGGGGACTAGCTCTCTGTATTTGTTGTTGTCTTCGATGACCGGTGGTGAGTTTCGTCCCTATTGTTTGACACATGCTTCTTCGTCATTCTGTTTCAATGATTTGCTTGTCTGCGGCCATTTGGTTCCAACAACGGCCTTCTGCGTTCCAATCGAAAGCCAGCCTGGTCGTGACGATTTCTTACGCCATTCGTCGCTTGATTTTGTTGACTAGAGATCTTTACACTCATATTTTATCCACCTTGATCACTGCAAATTGGTCAATTTCTCATCTTCGAATCGCTTCGCTACATTGTGGCTTCTAGATCAACTTGCACCAGCAGCGTGGACTGAAACCTTCTGATGTCTTGTGAACTGTTGTGCACGGCCTTTGTCTTGAGGCGACGCCTCTGCCAGCAAATTGTGTGCACGCTGGACATGGGTCTACAGTTAGATCTACAACAACAGACTTTGCATTTCCTGCGTGGTCATGTAGATCCCAGCTTATCTACGATGATGTGCTATATGGACAAGAACTATTTGTATTAACTAAGCAGTTACAACATGAGATTATTCTCCCGCATTACTGTAGCTTCGTTCATCGCCATACCTGCTGTGGGCTCTGGTTGTCACCGTGACCTGCTGCCTGCCTTTTTCATAACAGGACTGCCAGAGCTAGCGGTCACACATATCTTGCTGATTATACTACATGCTCTGAAATACTTGCATAGCGGAGGTGTCATACATAGGGGCGTGTCTCAGTGGCATCCACAACTCTCTTTCCACAATCGTTACGACTGGCGCCAGTGAACAGACAATGACTACCTCCAACATGCTGTTGATTCCTCCTGTGGTTCAATCCAGAAATTCTTGAACAGAGTCTGGATTTTATGGTGATTGTAAAACTAATCTGATGATCTTACTACAAGAATTCGGCTGTTTCAATGATTCTAAAATTAACCCATGCAACTGTAAGCACATCCATGTCATTGGTGGGTGGTCTCATAAGAAAATAATAGCGATGTGTTCAATGTGTAAGTTATCATGGTCAGACTGAAAAATAGGAAAACACTTGTCCTCGTACGTCCTCGATTCCAGAATTGACGACTTTACACCGCTAGCATTTATCATGTATGTGTTGTGTTCTTTGTGCAAAGCACTTTGAGTTCATCTTAATGGTGGAGAAAGGTGCTATAGAAATCATTGATATTATTAGATGAAAAACTCAAGCAGCTTGTCACCCGGCACTTCATCAGTCAGACACTTTGCACTATCAGGGAGTCGAACGCTGTGTCAGGACAGTAAGGGAGGCATCAAAATTGGTCTATGGGATGGATACAAAGGATGGTTAGATTCGAGCTGTCATCAAGTCAAGAGACTTTAAGCCGTTATTTCAAACTAAGCACGATTTTCGCTTACCGCGTTACTAGAAACAAAAACCGGTGCCTGTACTGCTTATATTGTCTGACAGTGCAAATATTATCAGAAACTGGTCTTTTCTTGCAGTTATTAAATACAGAACTTTTGGTAAAAAAGGAAACGTTTAGTTAAAAAAAACATAATGTTTGCATGTCTTCAGGAAGAAAGGTGCTGTGCTCATTTCAGATTGAAGCATACAAAGATGTGAAAGAAAGTTTATATTGTTCGTGTCACACACTGTAGCGTCGTTCATTAAACATAGTTTGACTTCACATCTCTAGAAACTACAGTGTCATCATCCGGACACTCATATCCTGTTTCCCAATTTTCTTTTCCTCTTTTATCAATTTATATATATATATATATAAAAGCTTGATCAAATGAGCAATGGCAATTAATAAATCTGACATCAATTAATCACGTTTTATTTGCAAACATTAAAATAATTTTTTCATTTTGCCTTGAAACATCAGTTACACTTACAAACATTTTTACTATAAGTTTTTGTAAAAATAGCTATTAAATGTTCTTCTTATGTTTAGAGCAATATATTTTGAAAACGTTTGAGATACACTATAGGAAAATAATAGAAAGTAGCTTACATGTAAACATTATTAAGACCTGGTCACGATGAGTAACAGTTCATTAACATTTACCGCAAACGTTAGAATAACACTCTACTTCAACATGAAGATAACGTTTTAAAAATGTTTCTATGCTGTCAAGGTTGCCTTCTTCCTTATAAAAATTTTTCAAACTTTGACATGGTAATTGTTTGATAGCTTGCGTTCGTTCCCTGCGTCTTTACGGAACACGTAGCCGTTCTGCACTCCTATTCTCCACCACACCCACAAGCTTCTTCTCAGTCCACGCAGGTAAATGTCTAGTACTGATATTGAAGACAAAAAGAAAATATCAATTCGGAATTATGTTTAGTCAAAGTGACATTGAAATACTTATATTTTGTGGTCCGGTAAATTTATATAAAACACTACAAAATTAATAACATTGCTCATAGATACTACAACAAAAGCACTGGTCAGGTGACGTAGCAACAACAGTGTTTACAGACTCTATAACACGAGCACTGATTGCAGGTGTTTTATCAAGAACACTGATTACGGATTTTCTTGCAAGAACATTGATTACAGATTCTATAGAAAGAATAGTAATCACAAATGTCATGGCAAGAAAATTTATAACAGAAGCTCTTTTAATTGTTAATAGGGTCATTTATTCATTATAAACTTCAGTTGCTTTGGCGTTCTTAAAAAAACCATTAAGAATATTGTTTTCTCTTTCGTTCTCTTTCTGTCTTTTTATTATTCATACTTTTCTTTCTTCCTGAAAAGACATCACAGGAAAGGGAGAAAGGGCAAGTGTCTATCAACATTTATCAGTTTCATCATTAATTTTTTTTTTTTTTTTTACAAATTTCAACAAATGAAAGTTAAAGAAAAAAGCGTCGCTAAACTTTGGTAAAGGGAGGTAAGAGAGTTGAGTTCGGAACATGGACATTAATATCGATTATTTTCCCTTGGTCACTACGTCACCGTCCCAGCCTATCAATGTTCGCCTTTATAACAAGAAACTACAGCAAGATGTAACCAAATGAAGCACTTTCAGCCAGGATTTTGTAAATTTCAAATTAGATTTTATCGTGACAGTCGTAAAAAAGATTTCAAGCACAACTATGGTCGGGTAGCCATTCTTAATTTAGCTGTCTAGGAAATGGCTGCAGAGCTGACAGGTGTCTTGTGCCATTCACGAACGTGACACGTGACCTTCGGCGTGGACAGAGCTTTAACTTGAAAAAACGGAAACATGAATTTCAAACGACGATATCTTAAGTACTGTTTTAGCGATGAGCGCTCAACAAGATGCACGCTGACCGATAAAAGTGATGCGAGTCGTGAAATCGAGGGCTGCATACTTGTGCTGGAACCAGACTGAGCTCAGTCATTGATAGACCTTTATGGAAATGAAGCCTTGGCACAATACTGGCGATCTTTGCTGCCGATGGGGCGTTACACAACAACCAGCTAAAGAATGACGGCAATCGAAGTAAGAAGGGCAAAATGCTTCACGAAAGAGAACTCTTGGCTCCAACCAATCGACAAGATCCATTGACCCCCCACCCCCTTCTTGCCCACGTCCCGAGGCCGATAGATCGTGACTAGAAGCGACACAGCAGCAAACGTTCTTTGCATAAGCTAAGGGAGTGGGGGTTGCATATAAAGTGGCTCTACATTTTTCTTATAAAATATGATGCATACGCGCGAGCACACACACACACACACACAAGCACTAAAAGCTTTTTTGCTGTTCTGAGAGAAACAGTTCTGAGTTCTTGCTCTTCGGGATTCGCCCGTATCACAGCGACCTCCGCAAAACCGCATATCGTCTGCATCCTGGAAAACTGCGTCTCAACGTCTACAGGCCCCAGTCACGTGTCAGAAACTGAAACTGGGTCACAGCAATGTCGATCAAATGTGACGTCAGATGATTCCCGAGCCAATCGCGATGCGGGCTGCGCAGTATCGGCGCTGAGGTCAGACAGGTAAAGCACACTGCGCAAGGACGAGCGGAGAGCGTGACCAGCGAGGGCACGAACTGTGCATATAACTTCTAAAACAAATTTCTGCATGGAACAAATATAGCCTCACCTGCCGCTTGGTGGGTTCTGAACACCGATAGTTTGCTGACGACTTGACTGGTCTCGTGACGATCAGTTTCGCTTTCCTTGCGTTTCAGATGATTGCATTCAGCACACTGTCTGAAAGCCTTGCGTTCTTGTGTTAAGTCGATCCTTAGCTACAATATAAGCCTGAATGTTAGGGCTACCCACACCGATCGTATTTCTCATTTTAATATACCTCCTGTATACAGGATTGTGAAGTACGTATTCTTCTTGTGCACGCTGGTTCGACGAAATATTTATATTGCTCCCTCACGAGCGTTACAGACGAACGACTTGACTACATATTTAATTTTAAGAATAACTTAAAATGTAAATATGTTTTAGTGTGATATATAATGCAGGGAGAAAATAACAAGCAGTGTGAAAGTGTATTGTTCACATGAACACTCTGTACTGATCTTTGGCGCTTTTTGTATATTCATTCGAGTGTCCTATACACGCGCATTTTGATAGCCTAGTGGTTAGGCCAACAAACTCCCGTTTCGAACATATTAAAAAAAACAACAACTTTACGTTCACTTTTCAGTGCACTTGTTTCGTGATATGAACTTCACACATAGAGAAAATTGGATCATGAACCCTCGTACTGTCGCTCAAGCTTTATATACATGTACATTGAAGTACATATCGTGACACTGTATATCACGGATACACCTACAAACACACTGTATGTCTGCCCAGAAGAAAGAAGGTGCGATGCACCAGTTTATTTGACAAGAAAGTGTTTCCACCTTGTAATGATTTCGCACAATGGTGGGAAAGAAGAAATATGGGCAAGGAAACTTCTGAGTGTCAGTCTTGTGAACAGGTGTCACATCCAAAAACAGGTGTGTCTCGGGCCTTCAGATCCTTACTGTAGTGATGACAAACGATCGAGTTCTTCTACTGTGGCCCTATACGCTACCAGGCTGCCCCGCGGTTTTACACAACACAGCGCAGCAAGTTTCTAGCCAGGGATAATGAAAATACAAATTCGTTTCTCAAGCTTTCACCTCGTACACGGTTAGCTGCCTTTATGGGTTGGGTTGGGGAGAGAGCTCAAATGTAAAACGAGTATGTTTTTGCTAGAGAGGAAATGGCTTTATTTTCAATCCCACACAATATCATACCCTTGGCGCGTGATCGCTGTGACCTACTTCCCAGCTGAGCAAGCCTTATATGCTGAATTTGTAGCTATGGTTGATGATAGGATGTGTGTGGAAGCACCTCCGTCTCTACACCATGAACGATCGCTACCCTGACCGTGAGCTCGTCGCTATAAAAGACTGCTGCGCTGACGTAATCGTGTTCCGGATATGCGCAAATCCACTTCCGTTTTCCCTGGTAGATTCTATATCTTGCTGCACTTTTTCCACACCTGCGCTTATATGAGGCCTGTAAAGTTGACGTCATCACCTGCGAGTGACTTCCCTTACTTGGGGACAAAGCCGTCCAGGAAGCCGCCAGCTTCGTGAGATTCGAAAACTATAAGACCAAGACATTATTGAGCTAGTGTTAAAAAATCTGAATGCGCCATATGCAATATGTGGAAATAAAGTAGTAAGTCGATCGCATTTTTTTCATTGTTAAAAGTCCATGTGTGCTAGTTCTGTTACTTATCCAAGTACACAACTATGACAATTATGTTTACGACAGGTGATGGATGAGTCGCCTATACCGAAATCCCTGTATCAATTCTTTAACAACGCCTTTGCACCATGGGTCCTCCTTAAGCTCATATTCATATCAGTCTAACTCTGTGGTTATAAAGATGATAATTTTGTGTACTATGATATAAATATCTTACTTAAAAGATTATATTATCCATCCTGTTTTGTGGAAAATATGTAGTAAAAACCGGATGAACTGAATTTTAGATGTAAGGTAAGGTCTATACCTTTGTGTGTTCTTGTTTTGTATTTATAACAAACATTGATAATCAATATAAATTTAATATAGCATTATTAATAGTTCATCACAGTTTAGATTGTCATATATAAGCATACAAATCAAGATATATATATATACAGGGAGACTGTAAGATAGAACCCTGACTTTTAACCTACTGTAATTAAAACTGACCCATGGATTTCAGAAGTTTTTAAGGGTGGATGAACATTTAATTAGAATATTATAATCTTAAAATTAATAGTAAAAAATGTTATGATATAACACAGGAGTACAATTTTTCTCTAAAAATAACTGATGATTTTAATAGTCCTCCTAAAGTTTAACTTTAATAAAAATTCATAAGGCTTATCAAAACCAAACACAAAACGGTTAGTTTATCCTAACTGCAGGATTCAAACAGATGGGAACTAAGTTCCAGGCTTCTTTCCAAACATCTTTTAACATTTCCTTGACAGCTACTTTTACAATAGAACATAAAAACAGTACATTGATGATATATGATTTGAACAAGAGATCTGTAGCATCAGAGATGCTGCTCTTTCTGTCAAACAATACAAGTGACAATTGAAAAAAAACTGACAAACATCTATATGTGTAAATGAATATCTTGATGAAGATCTATGTGTTTCTATCAACCAGTGTGTGTGTGTGTGTTGCACTGAGTGTTGTGTGTGTGTGTGTGTGTGTGTGTGTGTTGCACCGAGTGATGTGTGTGTGTGTGTGTGTGTGTGTGTTGCACCGAGTGATGTGTGTGTGTGTGCATACGCAAAAGTAAGAGACAAATAAGCAGCATAAAAGTGTAAGTAAAAAACAAGCTAAAATATCTTTTCAGAAGTAACCATAAATTTAAATTTGCAGATAGTTTGCAAATAAGCATTGAACCCGTGCACTGCAAACTGTCCAAGTTTATGACCTTTTTAGACTTAAAACTCTCCTTGAATCTTGTGTTAGTTATCTCTTTACCTTGATTCATTTTCAAAAGTCACCAAAGGATTTTATTTAACAATAGTGATTTAACATTCTTAAAATAATTGACTATCACGCGATTCGTACCCAAACAGACAAAAAGAAACTAAGCTTATGACTTGAAGGATAAATGTAGGTTTTTGTAACTTTAGAGAAGTAGTGTGAGTGAAAGGACCACCTATCAAAATTAATTAAACTGATATGTTAGTATTTTATATTACCAGTTTTTACTAGATCTTGCAGTCAAAAAATGACTAAATTTGGGGTACTGCAAGATGCAGTCTGTAATTAATTCTTTTTTCTATTTTGTTTTTCTATTTCCTTTCTATGAAATATTTTATGCTTATTTTGAACAAAGCGTACAAAATGAACAGCCTTTCCATGAAATAAAATATTCATAGAATAAGATAAGTATTTTTTTCGACTGTTATTGCTATTAAATAACAGGCACATACAGCTGCATGGTGTGGCCAATAGTTTGTACTAACCTATACAAAAGTCTTGAAGGCAATGAGACGGTATTCTTTGAGTTGGCGCCACTTACTATCAGTAACTATGTAAGCGAATTACAACTGTGACAGTATAGGGACTTTTAGTAAGTTGTGTTGATTTATGTCACCTAAAAAATAATTAAAAAACCAAATGAATGTAGATTATTCCACATAATATGACCATGTATTTTTCACAGAAAAAAATCGTGTGAAAACGGCTTTTAAATGCTTAAAAATGTGATGCTGTCTCATTGACAGCACACAGCCGCTTAGTCTTGATCGTGTTTGTTTACCTCAAGTAAGGGCAAGTAACTCTCGCTCACATCAAACCTTACAGGCCTAATAAGAGGTTCTCACAAAAGAAACTGAGATATCCAATTACAGTTCGCTAGAGGCCAAGGGTGAGAAGTAAAGTCGATTCGAAAATTAATTCAACTTTGCAGAAAGCTGATTTTAATAAAAGTGTCAAAAGTACATAGCAGTGTGGTGACTCCGAGTAACTCATGGAGTGTTTTCTTACTTTGGAGGTACGTATGGGTATGACACGCAGTGGAAACTTGTAGGCCTAGACCTCGGAAGATGGCAACAGACATGCCAGAGTTGCATGCAATCGATCAAGCAATCGATCAACCATATCGATAGAACCGAATACCTCTGTTGGAGATTTTTTTTTTAAATGCCATCTTCTAAAGTGTGTTTATATAAAAGCACACGCTATCCCTGTCATGTTCATCGGTTTGGCCCAGCAGCCGACCAGTCGATAGTCTGGGCCGGTCAGGACATGCACCGTCACTACCAGACCAGAAGGAAAACACGTGGTGCCCCTAGGCGCCAGCCACTGCCGCCCACGGCTGCGTCACTCGCATGAGGTCAGCGAGGTCGCCGAGCGTACGTGCCGACCTGCATCGTGTGCCAAGGTCAAGTATGTGCGTCGGACGGGTCACCTACATCGACCCCCACCCAATCACCATGGTGATGAAATGACGGGCAATGGGAACCACGGGAGGTCAATGAACTCTAGGATAAGCTGTAAACAACACGTTGCTGTCACTGAGACATGTCAGAACTGGCCTTATCCATGAGATCGATCGTTTGATTGCAAGCGAGAAGAGCAAACGCGATCGGTGGTGGGAGGAAGAGAGAGACCTATGGCCTCTGACTTTAGAGACGTCGTAACACTATGTTCTCGGTCAATCAAGTATGCGGGACTGGACGGGTCTAGTCGGTACGACAGTCAGACGACAATGCAATGCGTTTCTCCCTTGATTCACCCGATCACATGATCGAAAGAAATCCTCGCGCACGAAGCAGCAACAGTTGGCTTTCCGGCATCCTTTGTCTCTCGCGCTCGCTCTCATGCTCCATCCTCGTTTGCTTACACGCACTCAACGCACGCTACAGATGAGAAAGCCAGTTAGGTGTTTGAATAGTGCTGCGACCGTTTTCCGAAAACTACAAAGCTTGCCCGGGGCTTTGAAAGGGGGAGGAGGTGTGGTTTAACCGGATGCAGGATGTGACTTTGTTCGGCTATTTATTGCATGCCATTTATAAATATTACACGCACACATGCCGGCAGAAGCCACGGAGTACATGTGGGTGATTACGTGTAATAGATTGAATTAAGAGGTTTTCTCTGCTGCTAAATCCCATACACTTTTTATCTACTACATCGAAAGTGCGCCAGGACACAACACTCGCGGCCAATAATAGTGTGTAGGCGGAACATATCTTGTACAGATACTAGCCATACTAGGTATAAAGTGTCACACCTGGCTGGCTGGCTGACGCAAGGGCCAGAAAGTCGGTGACACCAACTGCGCATGGAGACATTCAAAACAATCGCATATGTTTACATAAAATGCTATCGTTTTGATTTTTTTTTTATCAGGCAATGGGTCTCTTCAAAGTGATGCATAACATTTTTAAAGGACAAAGTGAAATAACGTTTTGTTCAATTACAGACCTTTAATTCACTACACAGCCACCCTACTATATCTTCGACATCATTATAATTACTAGTAATAATGAATATTTGTGACGTACATAGCTCCCTTACTACTCCACAACTTCATACACCTGTCCAACCAATTACATGTAATTACACTGAGCCGCTTTAAAAGTAACATAAGAGATATCACTAGAAAGAGATCTAGATGTAATGCCATAGCCATCGGTAGTATACTACGCTTTTAATTTTTATTATTTATTCCTAAGACTGAATATCGTGACCTAAATCGTCGCGGTTCATATCTTTTCCGAGCTCAGACTCTTTGAACTTTAAGTGAACTTCAAACTCGTTAAGTGTCAGTTGGGGGATGGCAGGTTTAAAGCTTAATTAAGCAATAAATTTTGTGCTTTGTGGACTTTTTGTGCACACGATTTTCTTACTTGAAGTTGTCAGGCTGCTCAAGTTCGTATTTCAGTTCGCTCATGCAACACCAGACCGGATGATTCTGCGTGCTTGGAAGAGACAAAGAACTGCTATCAAGATATGCGAGACAAGAAAGTATATAAACGCATATAAAACAACGGAAAATCCTGAAGTAAACCCACTTCCCTCTCGTCCAAACATGCCAGTTCCACTCAAACTTGGGTAACCGCTGAACTATTTTTGGAAACCCTTTTGTTATCACGGACCAATCGCAACCTTTGTGTGTGCATGGCTCCTGTGCTGCTACACAAAGTTTCTTTCGTCAACAACCGCCGCAAAAAAAAAAAAAAAAAAAAAACAGCCAATCAAATTTAAGAACGCACCGCGTCCCCGTTGTTGACATCGTTTGAGAAAGCAGACGACAGCCCAACAGGCGGTTAGGGCGGAATAAAATTCCCGAGAAAAATAACACAGTAGCGTCCTAGCATGCGCCAAAAGCTGATGTAATGGCCGGGGAGCGCACGACCCATTTCTCAGCTCTTGCACCAGACAGTGGGACGTGACCTGCAACAAGTAATTGATTCAGGTTACTCGCAATTTCTTGATTTCTAAGCTCTTGCATCACCAGTACGAAAACCAGTTAAATTGATGTACAGCTGATCAACACCGCACGTGTATCTTACCAAGTTACGTAAAATTCCATAAGAAGATGAATTTCTTAATCAACATTAGCAGCTATGTCTGATATTTGTTAAAAAGAAGAAGAAGAAGATCTCCACATGCCAACACGGCGCTCAAAGATAATGTATACACAAAAATGAATCGATCGCAGGTTTGGAACTGATGACAACCTTTAATTAATGCACAAGTTTTCATGACTGATCCCTACCTAAACTACATATATCTCATGCACTTTATGACGTGCATATATTTGCATGTCAACATACTGTATTAAAACCACATTACTGAAAAGCAGAATAGCTTAAGTTGTATAGACTGTATATATGTACCAATACAAATTCTCTCTTTTTCAAATATATATATCTATCTCACATGTAGAAATTCATCAAAGATTCAGTTGGATTCTTCAAAGTCATTATCTGTAAATTAAAGAATTGCTTTTCGAGGGAGAGGATTGAGGGTAATAGTGAAATAATCACAAATCATGCCAAATTTCCTGAATAATAATAATAAATGTATGATTAATGTAGTGCATAGAATCATGCTTACAAAGGAGCATGCTCTCAGTGCATAAGACAAGTATAGGAGACAGGGACAGAATATGAAGAACAGAAATTAAGGAGAAACAATTATGCAGACTTGTAATAAAAGACAAACATAAAAGACACAAAGATCGGGAATCATGGAAAAAAAACCCAGTAAGGATGGAGAGTGTCACAAATCTGCAGAGGAAGACAAGCAGGCAGACCAACTATTAACAGCTATGTTGATTGATTGCTGTAAGGAGTAATTTGCTCATGGATGTGTTGTAGTGCATGTTTAAAGGATTTGATGGAGGGTAGATGGCAGATAGGGAAGAGAGTTCCACTGTTTTCTAGCACAGTAATTAAAAATCAGGTGACCATAATTTATGTACAGGGTTGTTCTGGTGACTGGGATAGAGAGCATACGGTCATCAGACAAAAAGGGAAGTGTTCTGGCTGGGATGTAGGGAAAGAGAAGTTCATAGAAATACTCGGGACAGGAACTTGAAAAGTAAAACAAAGTATAAATACATAATTTTCTTGCAATGTATATAAACGCATTGGCTATGCTGTTATCAATGGAAACAAGTATAGAAAATACTAAACATATCAACTAAGAAGAATTATTAATGTGCAATCTTACATATCAACTGAAGGCAAAAATAGGTATGCCTGACCATATGTGGATTTGTGTGCATATATGCACCTGATTGATTGCATCTTCTGTACATGTGAGAAGGCAAATATGACATTCAAAGTATAAAATATTCTAATGATAAAAAATGCCAGAAAGGAGTATAATTAATACTGTGCATGGAAAAAAACAAAACACAGATGGACACTGCTTTCAATTTAGGCACTAATAATAATTAATTGACTATATCTGTAGACATTTTATACGAAAAAGCAAAATGGATCAAGCAGGCCCTGCAATAAACTTTTTATGCTTCCCTGTCCATCAAGACCATCGTACATGCGTGAAAACCACAAACCCGTTATTCTTATGTAAAGCTGTCATGCACTCATAAAAAATTGAAATATTGCACAAAAATTAAAAAGAAGATGTACAGACCAAATGTATTTAACAGGGGTAGATTTCGGATGAGCGTAATGTCCAAAACCAACAGAAACCTTGAACATCCATAAATATTAAAGTTTTGGCGTGAAATGAGGGTAATAATGCATTGCTGAGGGCTCTACATGTGTATAAAATCGGTCAACGTGTGCAAATGACAGACAATCGGAATTTTAAATGTTTTCAAGACCTTCGAGAAAAAAGTGTCAACTCAGATGCATGAGTATATATATATATGACATTTATCTTGCTGGAATATGTGCCTGTGACAGAAGTCTGAGGAATTTTCTACGTCATTTCAACTGCATGTACCGATAAATTGAACGAAGGTTACGTGTCCATATACGGTTGAGGTCATGACGTCAATGCAACATGATTAAACAAACCAATCAGAAGCTACCACCTCGGGAATTTTACACTCACGCAAAGAAATATAGATCTATTTCATGACATTTATATCGTATAAAGTTGATGATTTACGAGGCAAAATCTGCATACAAACCGTTAAATAATTAGATTTACATTTAACGTAAAGCTATTTTACTGATGAATAATTTTATTTCAGATTGTCAAATGTCTTCTGTACCCATGTGCGGATGTGTACAACAAGTTTTGTGACGCGGCTGGAAAAGCGCACTTACACGAAATCACCACACAATGGCGTCTGCTAGTTCGTGTTGCGGGAAGCAGTAACATAGAAGGGCTTTCGTTTTAGCCCTTCCCAGGTTCAGAAGTGAACAGGTTTGCTGCATCTCGACGTTGGATAACATCTCGCAACAATTACAGTAAGATTTTCATCTGGGATCATTGCCTAACTGATACGGAATTCAGGTGACCTAGCATTTAGGCCGGCTGTTGGACCGTTTGGCAGAAGTCAGAAGTTGAGTTTCATCACTTGATGAAATTTCAACTTAGCAGCCTGTCTTGCTTAAACCTGGGAAAGGGGGACCAGCAGTTTATATGATCAGTCTACAGGATCATATGCTATCGCAAAGTTCAACCTTGAAACTCTTTGAAAGTCGAACACAGTCGTGGATCGAATCTGCGTCATTCCATCAGCTGAGTTGAAGTAGGATAGTTCTCGGTACAAAGGTGATTCATCATGAGGCAAAATCGGCTGTGCTAGATCTTGTGTGAAGTTGGTTGAGAATCGTGCAATATCAGATCTGACGTAGACAAATTTTGTATATTTGTGCAATAATGGCCGTTTTACGCATTCCACTTCCCCCTTGTCCCAGTGACAGTTGATGTGTCAGTGAAGTGCGATTATTCTTTGCTGATCGGCGCGGTAACTTGCTCAGACAAAGAACAAAGAAGTGGTGCTGCCAACAAAGGGTTTACCTGTACTTCATCATCTCACCTGGTCTGTGATAGAATTTCTCACTTTCTGTCTCTGACAGCTTTAATGAATTTGATAGGAAGTAGGCCCAGACTGTGCATAAGTCATGGGCCGAAAAAGAAACTTATTCCAGAATCTGATGCCGTCATAGGAAGTTTGACACCAGATGTCCATACCAATTCTCAACCATCCTTTCTGAGTACATCCCCAGAAAAAGAAGACATTTTGAAACTTGGAAAATATGTTCTTTTTGGGCAGACAGAGAAAAAGGATATATACCTCGCAGTAGATACTACAACACAAGAAGAATTTACATGCAAGGTTTGTTTTTATTCCTTACCTTTTATTATGCTTAAAATTTTGCTTAAAAGCTATTATACTTTTAGGTAAAGAACTTTGTTTGATGACGTTAATAGTGTTATGATTACATGTGAGGTGCTATGATCTAATTGTTTAAAATTAATTATGCTAATGTATATAGGCCTAGTTGAGAATGCATGAGTGCATAATGTGCGTGTAAGAGGGAGAGTGAGTGAGAAAGAATAGATGTCATTAGTATAAGAAAATGATTTTTCTTAGGTGAATTTATAATATTACAAATGTAAAGTTAAATAAACTTTACACATACATAGGGTATCAAAACTTGTGTAAGTAGTATATAAGTTTGCATTATTATATCTTTAAAAATTAGATATTGTTCAGGAGTTTTCTGTGTTGAGCTTTATGCAAGTTTTATATATATATATAAGCACATTGTTATATGCTATACTGCTTTCTTTAATTTATTTGCTGATTGGTTGTTGATCAGGAACACTTTTTAAATCATCATTCCCATGATTATACCAGCGTTGTTTTCAAAATCGAAAGTGAAATAGTGTGTAATGTTAGCTACTATTAATAGCTTATGGGTTAGATGAGATCACACTTCCTTGTCTGTGTACATCTTGCCCAAATTCACCTCCCAGTCCCATACACTAGCTCTTATTAGTCTTAGTGATTTCAGCTGGTGAAGTATGTAAACTTGATTTAAAGAAGTTATAATGTATTTAAGCCTGTAAATAAGAGCTTGGTGTTTGCTTTGGTTGCTGTAAGCCCGTTACTAACAGTGTGAGTATTGTTGGCAAACCGACTCAAACTAGGATATCTATATGTAAGATATGCAGGCTGATTATAAAATTTAAGCAGAAACTTGTTACTGGTGTCAACTTCTTGGAGGAGAGCACTTGAAGTAAAAGATTAACTGTTGCTAGGTCTGTTTTGTTATGGAGCCATTTGAAGTTTACAGGATTTTGAAAAACAATTAAGCCATTTTAATTTAAGGAAATGATAAGAAAGATCATAAGAGGAGATATATACTTGTATGAATCTTTCTAAACAAATGCACTTCTGACTCAAAAAACAAACAATGGAACAGCAATTTCAAGTTATGAGCTAGTGCAATTTCGAAGTTGATAGAGCTCTTTTCAATTTTATGTCTGATAGGAATGTTCTATGATATAGCGCAGTTAAAATGTGTCAGGGTTTATGATCAGTTTGACTTAAGAATGAGCGTTGGGAAATTGTTCAGTGTCATGCTGGTGCAATGCTGCTTTGTTTAGTGTTTCATTAACCTGACGACATGGTTTTGCATGTGATATAGTTTGTTTCATTAACATATTATTACTTTAAGTACTGGTTGAAAAGAGAACAAATGGATGCAGCTACTAATTAATTTTGTCTTAGTTTTTTAGTGTTCTCGTCTATCTGTGAAATGTTTTTTTGTTCAAATATGCAGCTCTGAAAAATTATCACATCTATTGGTCCCAAGAAACAGAAGACTTATGAGGTTGATGTTGTATGACCATAGACTCATATTCTCTGTTTTGCACTGGGTTGATATGCTGTTACTTTAAAGAACTAAACTGTCTGCTGCAGGTTTTTCCAATAGACCACTACAGAGAAGCCTTGTCTCCATATTGGCAAGTGGACTGCCACAAGAACATTGCTGCTACAACAGAGGTTGTGCTCGGAGAATCGAAGGCCTACATCTTCTTTCACAAGAACTATGGAGATCTACACTCCTATGTGAGACAGAAAAAACGACTGAGGGAGGATGAAGCTCAGCATCTGTTTAGACAGATTGTAGATGCTATCTGTCATTGCCATGATAACAATGTAATCCTTCGTGATCTTAAGCTGCGGAAGTTTGTCTTCACAGATCCTGAGAGGTAGAGTTGTTGTTGTTAAGTTATATTTAAAAGTAATTTTTACATCTTTTCCATCAGACTCGTGTTGATCCTGTGTATTTGGGCATACACATAGGTTTTAGAAATAAGAATGCATGCAATCCTTTTTAAGTAAAAATGTGAATGTTGCTGGAATTTTTTAAGTTATCTGGAATTCCTTATTTCTTCTATTTTTTCAGGACAACCTTGCAGCTGGAAGGACTGGAAGATGCTGTAGTATTATCTGAAGAGGACCATGATGTTCTAAAGGACAAACATGGCTGCCCAGCCTATGTCAGCCCAGAAATCCTTTTCTCTTCAGAATCAGGGTACTCAGGCAAGCTTGCTGATGTCTGGAGCCTTGGGGTGATGCTGTACACCATGTTGGTGGGACGCTACCCCTTCCATGATCCTCAGCCCATGGCCCTCTTTGGCAAGATCCGCCGGGGGCAATTTCACATTCCTGATTCAGTCTCTCCCAGGGCCAAGTGCTTGATACGCTGCTTGCTACGTCGCAATCCTGCAGAGAGACTTGCCTCAATTGAAATCCTCTCTCATCCTTGGTTCCGCTCTGTCCCATCGCTTCGAAGTCAACCCAACACTGAGCGTTGCAATCGCTACCAGGTGGTCCCAGAGATGGAGATGCCTCTATCATCAGCCATCGATTTCTAGTGCGAGCTCAGCCCCTCGTGTCTTCACTTTGATGGCAGACAGGAGGGCAGCTCATTTAACAGTTCTGATGACGGTGGATGTTTGCGAGATCAGTTAATTGAGAACTTGAGTTTCATAAGAGAAAAGAGTCACAGGTAAAAAAAAAAAAGGAAGGCATTAGGTAAGAATGGCAAATAATGGTTAGGCATATTTGTAAAGGCTGTGTAGCTGCCTGTTGTATAGTTCTGGTGATGGTACTGTGATTTACTACAAAACCAGTGAGGATGCAGGCGTGCAATGACCATTTTGAGAACAGTCACCGTTAGAAGCAAAGCATGTTGTGGTCTTTCATTTTATAATCCAAACTGTATTAACAGTTTGATGGATTCTAAATTAAGCAGTAGAGACTGTTAGCTATTAAGAGGTGGGTATGGGCTCTTGTCCACTGCTGAATTCCATTGCAGCTATGCTATTTAGCTCTCTGGCTGCATGGAACAGCACACTGGTTGCCCCGAAGAACATTCAAACAAAGAAAAAGACTGGCATACAGGCTTATTCGATTGCCACAGTTGTTTAGCAGGATTCAGATTATGTGTGCTCAGGAAGGCTGCCTTAGAAGTGCAAGCATTACACACATCAACTGCTGCGGGTAAAAGTAAATGGTTGTTAATGATGCTGCTGGACAATATGTCAGAACCTTTAAGATTGTGTACAATTTGATCTCCTGCTGGAAGTGTTCTGTAGAGCCACAGTTTGGACAAATGTGTGCAACAGACAGTCCAGCTTATTTACTAGAATCAAGAACCATTTTAATATCACAGAGGTTCCTTTCTTCTGGACTGTTTGTTAAACACATTGAACAAACTGTTACTGCAAGCTTGATGAGAGAGAATAATGGGAATTATGAAGGGTCAGCATGATAAACCTCTCAAATGTAGTAGAGTTCATTTGCAATGTCATCATAAATTTGGCTTTGATGAATTTGCATTATGAGAGTCCAGCATAGGCAATGATAAGATTGCTAAGTGAGCTTACTACTCCACCTTGTTACAAACAGAACAATGACTACAGGTTATGCATGAGTGTATGAAGCTAGAACATTAATGTATATTTGAGAGTGCCTGGCAAAGAATGAAAAGTTGTTATGACACCAGCATGTATGTCTTAGGGAAGGAAAGCACACATTGTGCATGTGGTAATCAAAATATTTTTTAGAAACACCGGAATCATGGTGTTGAATGGGATATGGTTGGAAGTAACACTTCTGGAAAAATGTGTTGGGGAACTAGGGGGTTAATGCTCAGTGTTATACCATTTCTAGTAATTTTTTTTTTTTAAGAATCTGCTGTCAGTAGAAACTAGTGCTCATACTCTCACAGCTCTATCTTTGATGCATCACTGTTTTCAGATTGATTGGTGCATAACTTTAGACAAATTAACATTATGTGTGGAAATCAGAGTTTTGGGGTCCGCACTTGAAATTCCTAGTTTCATGTTGATGTGTTAAATGAGAACTGACCAGCTAAGGTATTGATGTCTTTTGACAGGTTTATATTTCATTGTAGTATGGTGTCATCCATTCTGGGATCATTGGTGAAAAGGAATACTTGTGGGGAAGCGTGTGCACCTCATAATTTTCAATTGGCTGGTGAATGTTGTGAATGCAGAAACCTTGCCATAAGCTGTTTGAATTGTACATTTTTCAAATGATATTTATAGCCCACTGACTGGCCAGTATATGTTAAGGAAATAACCATGTGTGTGTGCATGTTCAACATGTTAAGCTTAGTTTAATTGTTTTTCATGCCCGTTAGACTTGTTTATGACCATTGTTTGTGTGGAAAAAAGGGTCTAAAAGAAAACGTTGTTAAATGCTTTAGATTTTGAAAGACAAACCTGTGCTTAAAGTGTTTATAGACAAGGTGCACCTTTAGGGTTTTGTTTAATACTTGTATTTATTTCGACCCTAAGCCTTCTTTATTTAGACTTGCCATAAGTTAGATTATGCAAAGAGCAAATCAGACCTGAGCAGGATATATTTGGTTTATTTGACTGGGCTACACTCTAGCTGCAACCACTTATATCGAGCTTCATGTACATGTAGACTTGACAGCCTCTTAAAACAGTAAGGTGAATTCATGTGCATGCACACATTAACAGTACCATGAATATTTATATAGTACTGTATCCCCCAAACCCAAGCTGAAAGTGCTTCGTGCACACACACACACACACACTCTTACAAATTTTTACTCTCTTCAATGAGGTCAACACTGCCTCATGTTTCCACTCACTTCTGTATGGTCTTTTGCATGTGGCTCTTCATAAATTTGCTTTTCACCAGTATTAAGTGGTGACTGGCATGGAGTTCCTGAACATGCTTGGCTTATGTGTGCACTGTAGGTCTGCGCCTAGTATCATGTGAGTGCTCATTAAGCTGCCTGCTTTATGTTGAACCTCTCAGAGGTCCATAACTTATTTCAGCAGACTGTTGTCTCTGTTTATTGCCCCCCCCCCCTTCCATTTCCTTTCACAGAATTTAGGCATTTTCCAGTCCAGTTGTGCAGCTAATCTGGACAAAGCAGCAACTGTTTTGCCTGATGGGGTCTATGATTTGTGTGTGTGTGTGAGAGAGAGATTTGTGATTTGCCCAGTATTCAGATTTTTATTAGTCTTCAGGTTTTTTTTTTCCAGGATCATATTTTTCTCATTTTGCAGATGTCTGTCGGTTTGTGTAGAGAGGGTTTCTTTCTCTGCATACTGAAGTACAACTTGATTCTGGAATATACAGCAATGCAGTTTTGCTGTAGTTCTTGGATGTTAGCTTTTGTCCATCAGAGTGTGGACATGAGGGAAGTTATATAAGAATACTGGGCTTTTTTTATTTTTACCGTATGACTTCATTATGAGTATGATTATTTAATAACCTGGGCAGCAATAAAGATGCTGTTAAATTAAACTTTGTGTAAGCTGTTTATTGTGTAAAGGCATAAGTGTTTGCTATTTTACACGTGCATGCATGCAACAGACACACGGTATCAGTTAACACGCTACGTTATGTTACCAGGATTAGGGTTTGTTGGGGCAGGCAGGGTGACTGATCGAGAATGTTCCGCAAGTCGTGACGGGTCGTTCGAACCCGTATTGCACTGTGCTGGTCGGGTTTGGCACGCCGCCGGGACATTTCGCAATCACAGCACCGTGAGCTGAGGTAAGCTTAGGAATTCTTGAGCGGGTCAAGGCCAAGCAGCCAACGTGTTGGCGACATGTAGTGAAGGGCGACCTGATCCGGGACACCATTTGCTGACTATGCCTACCGTATCAGCTGTGCAATGACTAGAAGCATACAGGCAAGGTGAATCAGTTTTGTGTAGTCCTACACATCTGATTACAAGAAATCATGTAGATCCTAGAAATCTAGGGTTAATTCGATCTGTGGACAAGACCTTTTTAGCTTTTATCACGGATGACGACTGTTTATCTGGACAGCAAGCTGTGGAACTATAACTCCTAACCATCTTAATCCTTGAAAAGATGTTACACCACTGCATATGCCATTTTTGACTACTGATAATTTATTTGTTACTTTTACGAGAAAGAAAAAGTTGTCTTCCTTGATATTTCTGCAGAAAACAATTCAATCGATACTGGTGCTCACCAATAAGAGATTAATTGCTAATTATAAGTTTCAGCTGTAAACCCGTTGTTCGTAGGTTACTGTTTGGAATAGTACATTGAAGTGCCTATAAATTTAAGAAAAAATATGTTCGGAGATAGGTAGGCAGGTCTTATATTTTTTCAATATATTTTTGTGTTGGGGATGTGTAATGTTTATCTTTGATTTAATTTGCGTTGATCAAAGGCTGATGATCCGGAGACACGTGATCAAATCTTGAAAAGCAAACTCGTACAACCAGTTCTGAATTGAGACATTTTCTTTAATTTTTTTTTTGTCTCTCATCTTTGAAACCCATATATAGTCATCGAATCCCGATCCATTTGCCGTACTCAGCCAATAAAGTGATGATATTTTAACTCATTAAATGGTTTAGCCATTCATCACAAAAGAATGTGGGCATCTCTTCTTGTACACATTCTGTGTACAGTATCTTATCATTCCTCGGCGAAGCGGATTACCGAGTGGTTTGAGCACTGACGTCTGAAGTGAGGCGTTCTGGTTCGATACCCGTGATGCACTGCATTCTCCCCAAGTCGACCCAACTGTCGGGAATGGGTGCCCGACTCCACAGAGGTTTGGGAAAGACAAGGCAGCTATAGGGGTAAGATGGGCACTGCCGTGAGGTCTCTTAACACCCCAATGACCTGAAAAAGGTTAGGGGACGACATTTACCTATCATTCCTCAGTTAGAAGGACAAATGAATGTACCGCAGAGAAGGAACGTCATTGATGTTTGACACAACTGTGCCATCGTATTTCAGAGATGTCAAGTGCACCTTTGCAAGCCGGCAGGTTAGCTTAAACCTGTTTCTGACCAATCCTGCGCCACCCCTCAACTTTCACGCAGGACGCAGCATGACATGAGTGCACTCGTGTGACACCCAACTGGCGCGACCTTTTGACCTGCCCGCTAGGCAGACGGATAGCACGAAGCAACGGTGCAACTGCGCAGTTGTATCTTTCCTCCTGAAAGTATGTCAGCTGCGGATAACTGAGTTTGCTGTAGCGGGCTTGCCGATAATGCTACACCTGCAGGGGAAACGCACTGAATCCTACCCCACCCCACCCCCTTTTTTTTCTTTTTTATATATTTTGTTTCTTTTGGAACGGGATGGGGCTGTAGTCCGAAGATAGACTGGCTGTCGTCATCGCTAATACGAGGTTGTCGACCACCTTCCGGGATAGCGTGCGCGGAAGATTTGCTTCGCTCTGTGAATGATGCGAACAGCGCCGTTCATGGCATACATTGAGATCAATACGTCCAGATGGTGACACATGAATGGCTTCGCCTTGTAGTGCTGTGGCGATCCAGCAAGTACAGACAATGGTTGGATGACGAACTTAAAGGACCTCCCCCACCCCTTTACTCCTATCGCCTGCAACCTAAAAGGCTGCATGAGAGAAGTGTACATCTCCAACCCGAAAAAAAGAGGTAGCAGAATTTTCGTGTTCTAGGAGACAGGTAAATTATGAATCGATCGGATTTCGATCGGCGAGAGCGCGTAAGAAATCAGAGAAGTACATCTCACCGTCACCGATGCAAGAAACAGCTGTTAATAGAAGCACTATACACAGAGAGAGACCGCTTGACGTCAGACATTGACGTGATGTCTGTCTTCCCATGAAGTCGGCTCTCGGTCGTGTCTTACAGTTTCCAAAACCGAGAATTGTTTTTAGCACAAAAGAAATGACAGCTTTGTGAGACAAGGTAAATAGGTATTAGGGCTGTAGATGAGAGTATACCTCCAAAGAAACCTCAGTCGACTAGCAGTAATCTGCATACAGTGTATATCATTTTAATGTTTGGACAGACAGAACATCAATGTACCCAATCGTTTGCATGCCTGCTTATCTGTGCGTTTGTGATGCTTGTTGACAATTTTCGAGTGTCCTTAGCTTGGCTTTCCCTCCCCGTGACCCAGAAACCAGATTAGACCGGTCTTCCTCTCGTCCCCGCCCCCTTCAGCTTCGATTTTACGAACAGCGCGAGATCGCGTCAGACCCATGTCAGATCATAAGAATCATCAATTGTATGTGAAACCCACGTTCTCTTCCTTTAAAATAGAAGACATTGTATGCATCCCCAACTTATCGGAAAGAAAGTGAAAAAGGAGAAAACACAACAGATGGTGGGTTTTTTTTTAAAGCCGATTAAACATAATTCTTAGGCAACATGCATGAGGGAAGACGAGAGAATAAGAGAGCAGCTAAGAACTGTTGCAAATTTTGTCACTGGTGTTGCCTCAGTCTTTTATATCACATTTGTGGTTCAGTGTGGGAGAGAAGAGAGGGTGTATGTGGACGTATTTCTTTCGATGGACAGAAGACCCAAATTCTAATGCTGGACTTGCATGCTACCTCTAAGGAAAGGTCACTGCACGGACGTGTATAGGTGGATTGCTGTCTGTCTGCCGAGACGAACGCTGAGCCTCTTGCGAAGTTCTCCGCTGTTAGTCTCGGCGAGCCTTAACAATGAATGTGAATAAACCGGAAGCTGTATCGTCCAAAGCCTTGTTCTAGTAGTTAAACTGAAACGTGACTAAACCTGAAGCTATTTAGTAACCAGCCTCGTTCTATGACTTCACTAAAAAAAATCGTCTGCAAGCAGTCCAGTAATACAAGCCCGTGGTCACTGTGAAAAGCATTTGTTTTCTTATGCGTACGTTTATCAGTCACCCACGCGTTATCCTCATCCCGTCAGACGACCTGTATGGTCAAAGGACTGAACTCCCTACGTAAGCAGACACCAGATTTAGGTTCTCCACGACGACACATCGGAAGACAGACCATTTCGCAGCCAGCGAGACTAGTACCTAACATTTTGTTACCCCTGATGCACGGAGGGGATGCAGGACTTTGCGACACACTTCTCTACTGCGTGCGTCACGCAAAGATTCGCAAAGTCGGTTTTTGCGACGCTACGAATCCTGCATATAGCGACCGTTTGCCTCTGCCTGGCTCGAGTGTGATGCATTTTTTTTTTTTTAAGACGTCGTGGGGAGGGAAGAGGTCACGTGACTTGTGCCTTCTGCTAAACACCCTTTTTGCGTAGCTACTCAAAAGGTAATTCAACAACTCCAACTCCAACTCGGTCGCAGTTTGGCCTATCGCTTGAAGAAGTGTGTGTGTGTGTGTTTTATTAAGCGTATGGGTACGTAATGATGCTAATATGAGTATGCAACATGTAATTTGGATTTTGAAAGCGCGCATGTGGGCAGTCTGGAGCAAGGGTCGTGTCACGTGCTCTGAGACTGAGGCTCCCTGACTGAAGTTTTTAGAAAATGAGAGGACACCGGGTGGATTATTATTTGTCGTCTGATGGTAGCCACCTGAATAACTGCACGTCTTTTCTTTCCTTCTTCCTTATTCATGCATTCATGTTCATTTCGTCCACCACCAATAAACTTCGACCGCTAGCTTCTTCGATTAGGAAAATGTTAGAAGCGTGTATAATCTATTTCTCATTTTAAGTATGTTAAGTGTAGGCGATTGCCTTTGGTACGATCTAACTTGAATCAGTTACGGAGCATAAATCAGGTCGTAAGACATTTACATTCTCAATTCAGTGCTAAATAAAATCGTGGTCCTGGATAATGACGTTTCTGGATGGTCATGGCTGTTAGGAGGAGACTGGGGAGACGCGTGCGGGCGTATTAAAATTAACATAAATGATCATTTGAAGTTTTTTAGCGTCAAAAAAGAAAAACCAAAATGCAAGATAGGGGTGAAAATACCATCCAGGTAACCGCAAAACAAAACGTAGGCATCGCCATTCCTACGATCAACATTGCCAGTCTGCAATCACGTGAAGTACCTTAAAACTGTAAATGACACCAAGCGGTCAGAATCCCACTTCCATGTATTTAGGTCTTCCACATTTAATTCTTCAGAACAACAAAACTGCTCTATTGCAGCCTCATCGGATAGCAGAAGGGTACAGACCTGATCTTGACGTCTGCTTTTTAGCTTTAGTAGTCATTCTGGTCGTTTGCCCCTAGGTTCCTATTAGCTGTTTGCTCTTTGATCTACCGTGTCGGGACGCGCAATTGTTTGTGTGTGTGTGTGTGAGAGAGAGAGACACACACACACACACACACACACACACACACACACACACACACACACACACAAACTCTTGATTCTCCAACCATTTCCACAATCCCCTATCACTCAGTTACAGCATATGACAGGGGTGAGGAACCTTTCTTACTCCAATGGCCATTTTGATATTTATATCATCATTCGCGGGCCAAACAAAATTATCTACTTAAAAATTAGCCTGCTCGATTTGGTCATGCTGCAGTTTCGCCAGTGTATTAACACTTGCAACGTGTACAATCCCAACACTACTGTCCTTTCAGTCACCACAGTCCATTTTTCATCATTAGGTGGGTAAGAGATATGCTCTGCTCCTATGAAAAGTATAGAGTAACAGCTTTATATAGTTTGCAAAAACATAGTTTATAAATACAAAGTTCCAAGAGGAGACTGATTATATAGTAACAAAACCTTTTTCTTCGTAATGAACAATTTTCTGTTTGTGGTGGTGTAATGAAAGTACATTATTAATAATAACACGCACGCACGCACGCGCGCGCGCGCGCGCCTCCTGATGGAGTCCATGGCATTTACAAAGTGTCTATATACATGTTACACACACAGACATGCTTGCACATGCACAAATAAACTCATAAATCCAAACGAATTTTTACCAGCCAATGCTTTTACATTTGCTCATCATTTGTAGATCCATGAAAGGATATGTCGGACACCTGCAAGTCTGAACTGTTCACTGAGGTACACAGCAATGTCAACGCTCATTTTATTTTATTGTGTGACACGACATGGTCGAAGAACGCTACACGTGTCAATATCTGAAATCAAACTGGAAAGTCTTCCCTCGGCTTGGGGTGAAGGTTACATGCATGCATGATTCTCCAAATTCTACATACAGGCCGCGGACAGCCGACGAGATTCACGAGAAGCATACGTGTCTCTCCCGTCACATACTCGTATGTGTCCTGTCTGTCACGTAATAGACGTTCCTTGCTTGCCTCATACAAATTCACGTTATTAATATAATTCACTTAATATAAATTTATGTTACTATGAACAAATCTTACTGTAATCTGTGGTTGCCTTGGCCGGCCGGATCCAATGGCTTCGGACGATCACCGCCCCGGTATATGACATCACTTCTGTACAGTGAACAAAGGGATTGGATGCGCCTCGCGGTGTAAGGAACAATTCGAGAGCATGTGACTGGCGCGAGAAAATGTTTTAGGTCAGTATGCTTACACAACGGTTTTCGGTTCTGGGTCACAGACCTACCGAGAAAGCTTGGTGAACTTTCCCGGTTTCCGGCCACAGGTTCATCGGCGCGCGATGACGTCACACGCATCCTACATTTAGAGGCTGACGTCATTGCCGGTGTCTTTCTACCGCCCACTGTAAATGCATCGCTACCGTCGGAGGAGCTGAAAGATGTAATCGATCACAAGAGGCAGCTAGCACAGCCCACCAGGCCGCGTGGAACAGCGTCGCCGAGGGTGGGCGGAGAGGATGGTGTTCTTAGAAATGATCGAGATGATATTGATTGAGGTTGTGGCAGGTGCACATCCGAAGAGAGCGCCTGCTGATAGTGCTATCTAATGCACGAGGTTAACTGCCTTCTCTCCCTGGATGTTTTACTGACAAGTATTTTTTCTACAGATGCATAATGACAATTTCCCTGTTTTTTAAACACATCAGTTTTCTTCTACATACTGGTTATTGCTTTTTTTTTTTTCTTTCTCGATCTTGAGTAGACGTAGTGAATAGCAGCTTCGTTTTTCACGAAATATTTCCTCAATTTTTTTTAATAAAAAGAAAATATTTAGTTTTCAGCATTAAAGAAACTTTAACTATTTGCAATTTTGCTTAGGTGGTAGAACGATAAACGATTCGTTTCTCCAGCGGCTAAATGGGGAGGAGTATACTTCAATTTATCTCTCTATCTACCCACCCCCAACCGTTTCATTATTTTGTAAATGCACACCTGATGCCCACGCAAGTTTCCGTGCGTGACAGGATTGCGAAAATCAGCAGACCACGTCACGCAGCTGATCACGAAGCTGTTCAAGAGGCGTCACATTTCAATCCGGACAAATGCCCTTCACGGGTCTCCCTCATCTCAACATGCGGAAATGGCCTAAAATGTTTATTGGTTGACAGTGGGTGACAGCTCTTCAAGATGTTCGTGCTGGCAGTCTTGCCTACTCCACATTCATGGCCACTTCACGCTGGCAGTAGTTGTGCATCTCTCCCATGCCTGTAGCTTAATAATAAAAAAAACACAAAAACAACTCAATACTTTTTCCGGACATAGACGTGAGCGTGGTGGGACAGGAACTTTCTGTTGTCTGTAACAACTGGTCAAAATGTGTATTTCCCAGCATGCCACTGTTTGTAATCTGCATACGTCGTTGGCATCCAGCAGTTAACGCGAAGGTCAAGTAGACCACCTGTCGCCAGCTTTGCAGCAACTAAGGGAGGAGCACGTCTCGACAAAAAGATAGACAAACAATTGCTGGGGTCACCGGCCTATATAGCAAGGGGTAGTTAGATTAATTGTATGGAGATATACAAGTACGCGTCCCAGCATAGAGTTTGAGATCCACGACGCCTATGGAGACGTGTGCGGCAACGAGAACGGCGAGCCTCTAAGCCAACCCGTTTTGAGAAAGCGATTGGTTGGATTTTGTGGATGTGCTGATGTAGGGCGCAAATTCCCGTGACGCTACCTGTTGTCGCTCCCGCACGCGTCGCGTGAGCGCTGAATCACAAACTCCCTACTAATCTGGACTGCTGTCTATCTGCCGAGACCATCTCTTAGCCTCTCGCAAAGTTATAGGCAGTCTGGTCTCAGCGAGCCATTTAGTGGTTTAATTTCCGGAATTGCGGTTTGTCGTGAACTCCGGGGAAAGAGCACGCGAAGATGGTCAGAGGTTGCGATTGCCGTCGCCTCGGGCTAATCACACTCTCGACACCTCGACCAACTCACGCCGACACGTACGTGTACGCACACACTTATACTAAATTGCAAATAAAGATTCACTGACTCGAGCCCCCAGCGTACGTCCCCAAGAACAACACAAGGCAATTTAGTATATTAAAACAATTATTAATATCGAGAGTTTGATCAATGAACATAAAAGATACAAATGCTGCAAATTTTAACGTTAGCTCGCTCTCTAGGCTTCCCGGTATATCTACTCCTAATCCAGATAACGTGAGTCACTAATAGCTTAACAACTACACACAACACACTGCACTCGTCACTTATCTCTCTACACAAGAATGTCTCTCGCGATGTGGAGGGCCCTCCGATGTCTTGACGTCTGAAAATCCGTAGATGTCACTCCGCCAGTCGTTGCTGCCTTTTCCACGAACACAGAGACTCTGGCACTGCTACGTGCCACCACGTGACTCTTCCTCAAGGCCGGACTGCGATCAGAGCTTAACCGCGCCTGAGGACCAACGCTTCTCTACCAGCTTTACCTCTGCTGTCTACGACCGACAGCCACTGGTGATGTAAACGTTGTGCACTCTGTACCAAGAGTGGGTCTTAACGCACCTCTGAAGTCGGTTGTGCTGAAGTAGTCACGATTCCCAGACTAACTCTCAGCGGAGAATCTGAACAGCCTTGAACAGATCTCTGCTACAACCTTCTCCCTCGAGGTTCCAGTGCGAAAGACCCCGATTTCTCGCCTGACACGATGTTAAATTCACGTCGCTGGCATTCGTCATCTTGCGATTGGCTAATTGCAAAATACACACACTCTCTGCCATCCGTACCTGCCTATGACCAATCACTACCTAGCTGGTATTGACGGACAGGTGGTCACTGACTTTCCCAAGTAAGAATTTGCGTATTACCCCCAATCGCTACCTAACACCTACCAAACCAGGGGTCAGTTGACTCGTCCCTGCCCACTCTGCATCCTTCTCACTCCCCCCTACTAGTGACGCGATCTGACTACGGCGTCATCATGTCTGACTTTCTATTCACTACTGGTGTCCAGAAAGTGACAATAACAACACGCTCCGTTGTCCCACACTAGGTACCTGTAGCCCTACAATTAACGGCCGCACCGTGGCCTGTGATCTCTCCTCTTGAAAGAACCCCCCCTGCGGCGATAACCGCCGTTACCCGCTTCCGTCCTGAGCTAGTGCTGACGTAAGCGGCCATCCGTTCCCCCGACCTAGCTGATCCCAACTAGATACACGGCAGTGAAGCATCCCTGGTCCTTTTGTCCACTACTCTGGCTGGCACCAACAAGGCGGCTGTTGCCGTAACACTGCCTTACCAGCTAATTCGTTTCCCAAGCTATCTATTCTACCTTATGCTAGTCCGTCTGACAGCGCGTACGCACGACTCGTGCATAAAGCAGAAGTGCGACACCAACACTATAGCCCTATGACCTAGTTATCATATGACACGGTTAAAGTCTTGAATCAACAAAAGATTTGCAATCAGTTTGTTACTTAGTTACTTTTTATTTCTTTTTTGTTTAGCAAAAGTCCCCGACATCCACTTTCCACGATTTAGAGCCGATAAACTTAAAACACAACAGACTATAAGCCAGTATAAGGCTTGAGCTTTTGTACTTCTGTCAACACAAGAATTCGCATCGCAAGGTCTTCTTCTTGATGTTGATTGGCAAACCATAAGCGAATTTGTCATCGTGGAAAAATTTATCTGCAAGCAGTCCAGAGATATACGTCCATGGTGTAATAACGTACAATCTTACAAAGTTATCATCTTTGGCGACTTGCCTAGTTAAGAACGGCGTCTAATACCGTGCAAGCGTCCTAGGCGATACTTCGGCCATAATCATGGCGAAAAACTCCGAGATTACATATGACTGTATAAATGGAGATTGCAAAATGTATATCCGTTCTCGCATTCAGTACAAACTGTCTGTGCTGTGTTTTAATTTCTTTGCTGGCTCCTGTCCTGACTATTTTTCTGAACTTCTCATCTCTTACTCTCCGTCCAGACAACTACGCTCTTCGTCTGACGACCGTATCCTAACTGTTCCTGTCACCAGAACAACAACATATGGTCACAGGACTTTTGGCTACTGTGCTGCAAAACAATGGAACTCTCTTCCTTTCCATATCCGCCACCTTCCTACAATTGAATCTTTCAAATCTGCACTGAAAACGCACCTCTTCCTTGAGCATTACTCCTAACACAGTCCACACAATGCTAGTCCTTCTTACCCCCCCCTTCCCTCTTGCTACTTTACCCATCTTTCTCGCAGAATCACTATATTTCTCTGTTCCTGTTTACTTGATGCCTTTTGTTTTCTGTTTCGTCAGTTCTGTCGTTTTCTTTCGTCCCCTTTGTTCTGTATCTACTTAGTCCACGTCTCTTCCTCGTTTTAAGCGCTAAGAGCATGCTCTCTATGAGTGTGAATATGCGCTATAAAAATCTTCACTATTATTATTATTATTATTATTTTTGAGTGCAGTTTTATAGATTGCGGCTGATCAAATTACCAGTTGATCTATATCAAATTTAAAGGTCAGGGGTCAAACTAATGACAAAAGTGCACTTCGTGCCTAGCTGCAGCCACCCAGGGCTAAATCCTGCTGAACCATGACAGCAGGAAGAAACGTTTTTTATCAAGCGTCGAAACACTAGCTATGACTCATACTAAGAGTGTTTTTGTTTTTGTATGTTTGTTTTAAAAAGGTTTATCGTACAGATGGTTTCAGATTTAATAATGGTTCAACTTACGATTGTTTGATTTTACGATCTGGCGAAATTAATACCCATTCAGCTGGAGGAATAACTCGAATTTCGAATTTTTATCTTTTTCTGGGGGCTAGGGATATATAGCACTATACTTTCGGCATGTAAGGGTGATAGTTATGAAGGGAAGGCAAGGCGTTGCCATACGGCAACATGGGGAACGACAGGACAAGAGTGTTGTTTCCAAAGTTATAAAGCGGCGTCTAGACCCAGCAAATGTTGTTTCACCCATGGACCCGTTGTTATAAAGCGGTGGCAAAGATACTCTGGAGTAAAGAAACAAAGTAATATCCGCGGGGTCGTGGCATAGCATTGTAACTACGAAAACAAAGACGCTTTTCCTTGAGCTCCCATTTTGCCTTGGGGAAACGATTCGGCAGCAGCAACATATAATTGTTCGTTTTTGGCGCACATGATGGTCATGGAGGTCGCATCAACACAATGACAATGAAGAAGCAGGAGGCAGGGCTGTGGCAAGAGATCAAAGGATCCAGTCCACACTTGTACACTCACACAGATCCAGAACCTAAAGCAGCGGGAAAAGTATAAAAGTATAGTGTCATCATTCTCACACGGAAGGGTGAAGTGTCATCATACTTCTGCAGAAGTTTATTGTTATAGTGACAAGAGGTGTTTCTATTTAGGAGAGAAGTTTATTACATTGACAGGGCCAGCAACATGTCCATCATGTGAGTGTACATGTTGGCAGGTATTTTATATTTAAAATGTTGATGTGTCTGTGTGTCCCCGTGTGTGTTGATATTACATTGACGAGCCTTTGGTTTTCGTTGGCTGCTTAACCAAATATTTTGATTTCTCTTTGTAAACATATTTTAAAACTTTTTTCGTAAAGCGCGGCGAGCCTGGCTTTGGCTGGGGTACCGCGTTATATAATTATGATGATGGTTATTTTTGCTACTATGTGTATCCTGTAATTGTACACTCATTTACTAGTGGCACGAAGCAAAACATTATCTCGACATTATCACGAAAGGTTCTGTGGTTCAGCGATTAAAATTGCGCAAAGAAGAGGAGGGAGGGACTTTCTTGTGGCGAAGCAACAGAGTATCAAGTGTGCAAACAAAACTCCTTTCACGGAGAGACGATATTGGATCTGTACAGGTTTTTCTTTCAAATGTCATCTGATATCACCGGTCGCCATTATTGCCTCGAAGAGCAACTAACGAGTGGCTCACATGCTAAGCTTCTAGTTTTTCGGCAAGCAAACAGCGATCACATCGCACAACTGCACAAGTGCATCATGGGAGTCGCGCTGAATGATGTCGTGTCGCTTGTGCAACCTAACAAATGACCTGACCTGATTTCTTCTTTTCCTCTCTTTCTGCTTCTCTAGTCAGTGTCAAGGCCGCGTTCCCCACAAGAGTTTGTTTTTAATGTGCATGCGCATAGAAGAAGAAAAAAATTGTCTTGAGAAGGACAATGACCGCTGTTCTCGTAGGGTATAATACGATAAATCTTCCCACCTATAAGGCTGTCATTTTAATCGACACGGACCCAGGCATCCTACTTTAAGGTCAGAATTAAAAAAATATATATAATTAATTAAGTTTTTTTTTTTTTGCCTTTTGACACTATTGAGAGACATCCGTAACATCATCGCTAGCTCCTGACATATTAAGTAGTTCTCGAGTATCGCGTCGGTCGCAGGAAATTACTTAGAGCGCATGTACGTGAAACTGATGACGTAGATCTCCCACAGTCACGGTCAGTTGTTTCCGTTGCGGACAGCGTATATCTCGCCACGCGTTAGTCATCGTATAAGTAAGCTGTGTGTGATATCCCCACCCAATTTGACAGGGAAATTCCTTATAATTATGATTACAGATCGGTCGGGGACTATGTTTGGTAGGTATAAATTTGCCATGAGCAATTTAATCTTGGATGTTTATATTCTTCGATTTTAAGATGTTGCATGCAGGTGGCTCCAAATGCAAAAATACATACGCAATAGAAATGAGCTACAGTAAACCTTACCACGCAAACCAGGTGCCTATAACACAGGTACTAATACACACACACGTATGTGAGTGAGAGAAATTCGCATGGCGACTTCGCTCAAAACATCGTGTACTTGTTGGCGTCTATGCGCTCTCATGCTTAGGGAAGGGACGTCGAGAGTACACGTGTTTTATTCTTGCACTTCACTGACGCCGCACATGAATACGCTGGATTCAAACGAGATATAGGTCAAATGTTGACAGTCCGGGTACTACGCAGATTACAATTTACAAGCACAACGCAACCCTTTCCTTACCTCTTTATTAATAGTCTTACGCGTAGAATGAAGTTCCAGCATGCATTCGTGTAAGTGGTCGGCCACAGTTCGGAACTGCAGCATGGCGACTGCGAAGTATTTTAACTAGAACAACCAGTTTATTATCTGATGGGAAAGAGCCTGCTGTGGAGTTGTCTGCCTTGCGGGGGGTCTGCCGCTTGTGCGCTTGCGGGCTGCATTATTGTCACGTGACGATGACGTGATCGTCTTGGTGGCTGTCGCTTGGTGACCTCACCTGCCCTTAAGGCGACCGGAATCTAACGTTGACGTAAAACGGGGCTGCGTTCGGCTGCACGAGAAGTAAAGCTGTTCAAAGCATTGGCACGTACGTGTTTGTGTGTGTGTGTGTGCGCGCGCGCGCGCATGAGTCATAGTGGTAGCTGACGTAACAATTTACTTCCGTCTTCCATAAAGCGATGCACGTTTCGTGACAGGAGCAGCAGCAGTTCAACAGATTTCTTAGCGTTTTAGGTCGGAACCTAAGGCACTGGTCGTTCTTGACAGTCGTCAAAGAAATCAAAGCAGCACTATTTTGATTCGTTTGCTTTACTGGTTTAATTTAGGTTAGGCTTGGACCAATGAGCTTGACTGATACAACTATTCTTGTGGCAATCTACAGACACTGCGTGGGAGGTTCTAAACGAAATGTTTTCAGCTAAAATGTCTGTCAAAAATTCCATTGTGTGTGGCACTTAATTGGATTTTTGATGGGGCTCTATTGCCTCCCCGGTGAGTATTCAACAGGGTTTAATTTGAGCTTTAGTGAAATCTCTGAAACGTGTGCGGAAGAATGCCATATTGTGGAATCGATACAGCTCTATCCAGATAATTCTGTCGCTATTTTCAGAGCTTTAGTAGAAAGGGCGGAGGAATTGTAATTCACCCACAGTCGCAAGAAAGCTGCCACCATAACCGGTGATCGTGCTCAACTGCCTTTCCTGTCACGTGACGTCATCTAGTCTAATCCACTCGGATCTGAAGTTTAGAAGGCTTCACTGACAATTTCTGCGTAGTCTAAATGCATTCCTGAATGAAAATAGCACGCAGACGGAATGCAGAAAAAAACAGCTGCTCGGTTTTTCGGACAGGAGAGAGGAAACCCCCCCCCCCATCTGTTTACCAATGTTAGGGCAAGGAACCTCCTAAGGAACCTGTTATCGTTTTAAGAAAGCAGAAGAGATCTGCAAGTGTGAATCGTCAGTGCTCCCCCTACCCCACCCAGTTTTCTGTTGCTGTGGTTTTCCTCTCATTCCCCTTTACGTTAATCGATATCCCGTCTGTCGCAAACACCATCATAGTGAAAAATTATAATGCTGCCACCTACAGCCTGTCTTGCAACTTACTACGTCACGTCCGGTCAGTCCTAGATGTTTTGCTGCTGTCTTCTTTATGGCAGCTACTGTTCACACCCATGCATGTTATCGCTCCTAATTATCAAAAATTTAAAAATAGAAAATGACGCAGGCTTCAGGGGCAGAAACTGCGCGAGACAAATGAGAAACTTTCCAGGCTCGGAAAACAGAAAACTCATGAAGTCAATAATATGTTTACGTTCTGGAGCTGCTACAGAATAATGGAATTTTCCGTCGAATGGATCATGCGAATACAACATTTGCCACTGAATAAAAATAGGTTATATCTTTATTTAACTGTGGCATTAATCCGCTATGTTAAAGATAATTAACGTCTGGAGAATTCAACGCACGTGATCTGTATCATCCTTTTCCTCCTGGGTAGTGTGCTTACATCCTACATTGAGTTAAAGGTCTGCTTGGGGTGAGCATTATTTTTTCTTTAATTTAATGACTGCCGGATGAGGCTCAGAGAAAAGATCTTTTCCCCCAAAAAAGTATGAGTGAACACGTCCGTTTCGTTCTTGTGCTACACGCCTGCAAACATCACCATGCACCAAAAAAAAAGTCATAATCGTGACGTCACTTTTGTACATAAGCTTAATTAGCATATCGTCCCAGTACTGGATAATGCTTTGATAGTGTAACCGTCTCGACGTATGTTTTGCTGACCTTTGTGCATATTGCAGGAGTGCATCTCAAAAACGGAAGAAGTTATTCACTTGGGGCTCATAGTATCTTTCACCGAGCTACCTAGTCATTGGAAGAAAATATGCACCTCTGATGACCTTTAAATCGTGACTTCACCCTGATTAGGTGTGTGCACACCTCTTAACTCCTCTTTTTATTTCATGTGGCAGTTTCAGCTTTTCTTGTGTGTAATGTGACCATTTTCTTACTAGTATATGCGCAGGCCGAACATTGCAGACGTTTAGGACAATGCTCAGTTCTGCTGGCGACATATGAGAGCCATGTAATTAGTTTTTTGTTTTGCGTAACCGCATTGTGTTTGCAATTGTTTGCGTATGTGAGCGGGAAAAAGAGAGAACGAGAGAAAGAGAAAGAGAAAGAGATTTGTCTCATCCCCACTAGCGAGGCACAATGCCGAATTCCAACAATGAGTCAGCCCTTCACACAATGTCCGAAAAGAACGACACTTTTAATCTCAATAACTACAATACAGTGGCAGGTGTACTGTTAACTTCTTTCCCATCGACGCCAGTTTATCGGTTACTACGCATCTGAGAAGTTTTTGTGTACCGCACTTTCAGTCATTATAGTATTTATACAATCATCATCATCATCATCATCGTCGTCGTCGTCGTCATTTTGTTCTTCTGCTTCTGCTTAACAGTATAAGCCTTATCATATTTTTTTCTCTAAAAATGTAGGATAGTTGAATAATGCGGTCTGCACTTGAACTGCTCGTTGATGATAAACGACATAATTATCGAGTTTGTTTACTGCCCAGATGTCTTGTATGACCGTTGTGTAATACTTTGCCAAACAAAGTCACTTATTGGCAAGATGTGTCTTATTAGGAAAGCCTTTACGCCGAATGTGTGCTTTGAATAGCTGTGTGTCTGCTATGGCCACCAAATAATTTAGGTACTTTCTGAAAAAGGAATGTTATGACATTGTCAAAGTCCGCGTATTCGTGTTCGTTTAGACTGCAATCCACAATACACCTTTTCAGTCTGATATAAAGATCAAGGAATCAGTTGATGGCTGGGCGGCTATACATTGATATATACACTGTAGTTTAAGATCTTTTCAGTTTTTATGGAAGAATGGTAGCACCTGACTATCAGTGCCTGCATGTTCAAGACCCTAGTAGTAAGAAATGTTGGCAAGTTTACGTACACCTAAGACGTGGGGGTTGTACAGGTCAGCACCAGTTCAGAAGTAAAATTTCTTTATCGTGAACAGAAAAAGCTCGTGTGCTCGATGATAGCATTGTTCAACCGCCGCTCTGTGTGTGTGTGTGTGTGCGCGCGTGCGTGGGTGCGTGCGTGTGTGTTTGTGTGTGTGTGTGTGTGTTTGTTTTTTCATCATCAGCTTGTGGATCCACATCCTCCTTTTGTTCATTTGTGTGCTGGATTGTCTGTCGCTTTCTGCCTTTTTCCATTTTGAATGGACAGATGAGTTTTCGTTGACTCATGGTCTCCATATCCCACCACTTCCTCCGCGGTCCTTGATTTGTAGCATTCACTTCAAAAAATTGTTGTGCATCTCGATAGCGCTTTGTAAACACTTGTTTCAACGATGTATTCTCCATTCGTGCTTCATGTTCTTTGCTTGGGTGCCTTAATAAAGCGATTGAACGACAAATGATTATATTTAGATCTACAGTCTGTTATTATTGATTGGGGTGGTCTCCCTTTTTGCTAACTGAAGATGAGTTTCTGGTACATCTTATTTTTAGCGCTGATCTCAACCTGGCTTGATGTCATTACTGCATTCTTCCTAAGAGAAACTGGCTATCACCGCATTGTATGATGTTTTGTCTTATTACTGCCCCATCTTCATGTTTTGTTTATTGGACTGTAACGATCCTCCTGTGCAGCGCACTGAGCTCGTCTTCTTGATGGAAAAGCGCGCTATACAAGTGATTTCTTATTATTGTAAAGCACTGCATGTGAGTCCGAGTGATCCTGAAGAAAGGCGCTATTATTATTATTATTATTATTATTTTTATTATTATTGCAATCCAATTAGCCAACAGCTGTTGACAGCTGCAGGTTAAGAAGCTTGCTTGTGTACAGGGTCGATAGCTATTTGCTCTAGGCACGTGAACGTACCCGCTGCTCACGATGGAATTAATGTATGCACTGATAAATATCATTAATAAATGGGAATTTTTTTGTATTCTTGAATGCACTTTATGTGGTTAATTCTGTATGCCTCCCACACCCCTTGCGCTTATCTCGGTTAGAAGAGCTCTTTTGATCTTTCACGACTACCTTTGAAATAAACATACAATGGGGAGGACATACTGACTGGGTTCTTAAGGGAACAAAGAAATGCTTTGATCAGTTGAGGGTGTGCTTTACAACTGCATCAAAACAAGTTTCAACAATATTTACTTTTTTTAGTCTGGTTCTTTTATGACACTAATTATAGAAACTGGTCTTGACGCCTTCTGTACGCATCACTCTCATATACACACAGAGCAGAGCACAAGGAAGGTCACATGATCATTTCGCGCGATGGTGTAACTCCAGGCATGCTTGCAGTCATTTGCGCAGAGGTTTCAAATACTGTTAAGAACCTGGTCCAATCTTTTCAATCGATCACCAGGACGTCCGTCCATCAACGAGTACTCATAGTTCAGTTCTCGCTGCACCCATTAAGTCTTGCTGCACCCACACTCACAAGGGGTTTATGAGAAGAAATTATCAGGGAGATAACGGTCGTCTAAAGATAGCAGCCCAGGACACGCTCAGCCCTGGAAACATTTCTAGAAAAGACGAATAAAAACAAGATAGAAGACGACTGCTACATATTTTTCGCGTCTTTGCGGTACCAGCGGACTTGAGAAGTTGGTGGAAGGGGGGTGGGGTGGAGGGAGATGACCGAACAAAGGGAAGGTGAAGATGGTGCCACGTGCCGCGAGTCAAGGCACGATCTCATTTGATCTCAGTAGAGACAAGTTCACATTGTTGTGAGAAGTTTCATGGTAGATGATGCTTACATTTTGTCTATGATTTATCACCCGTTAATCGCCGTTTTTCAGGCCAAGAGAAGGTTCTTGCGTGAACTGTAGATTTACTCTTGTCTTTATATAAACAATACACTCAAGTGTCTGCAGGACCATTTACTTTCTCAAATTTAGAGTAATTACACAGTGTACTGAAGGAGATGTAAGTGTAAGGTAATTGGACGTACACTGAAAGAGATATTAATTGAGGGTACTTGGACTGTCGACTGAAAGAGATGTAAATTGAGGGTAACTGGACTGTTTATGGAAAGAAGATGCAAATGCCCCATGGTGTGCTTTTTGATCTTACGTTGAATTATTCCTCTCTTTGCTTGTGTTTCCTTTGTTCTAAACCTTTCCTTGTATGCGATCTCTTTTTATCATACTACAGATTTTTAAAAATCAAAATGTTTACTTATAATGATTCCAAACACATGAAAAACACAATAAGAAAAAAACAGCCTGTTACGGTTCCTAGTTCTGATCCTGCTGAATATTTCTTCACCTTACTTGTCTTTGCTTATTATAGTCCCTAGCTACAGTCTATAGCTACAGTCCAGTGCCTAGCAAACAGTCTCGACTCTCGAAAACGTTTGTGTCTGTTTTAAATCAGTCACGATCACCTGAATGGAGAAAACTTTATCTGAAGGGGGCCCTCCTATAAATTACCGTCTGGTAAGACTATTTCGGTAGGCCTACCCTAAGGCCGTGCATACAGGATTTTTTTTGGTTTTGTTTTAGACGGTGTCTGTAGGTGCAGATTTACTTATTAGCCCGGGTAGGCTAACAGGCTGGGTAAATGTGCTTCGTGAATATGAAATCCAGGTCCATAGCTACGGCCCCTATTGATATCAGTAAACGGATGTCAAGTTTCGTAATCCATTTACTAACGCTTTCTGGTCAAAGTCGTTAACGACTGATTCGAATTTACAGATAATCCCACTTTTTCATTAAGAGCAGCAGGTGCTGATGTTAAGCCTAAGAATGTCAATCACATAGTCCCTCGAAATATTGATCATTATCGTTAGCCTCATGCAAAGTCCTTCGGTAAAGTTTAAAACGCCTGCAGCCCTATACAAAGTCCCTTCGATAAATTTTAAGTCATCAGCCTCTGACTGCTTTGGAAAGTGGCAGTCAGATGGGGGTGGGGGTGGGGAGACAGCAAGAAGATGGCTCGAGGGCTTTCCTCAATCCACAGCGCCGCACATGTCTGTGTGTGAAAAGACTGCATTGTTGTAATATATCCATATAAAACAGAATATATCCTAAATATGCCTTTGACGACTATCTCCGAGAGGAGTACTGCGCGCGACCTATCTCTCATCTCAAGCGGTGAACGCTGAGGAGGTTCCATACTCGTGCTGCGCAGCGCGTGACGAGCTTACCTAAGGGGCACGTGACAAAAGCCAGGCGCCATATGTACTCTAGCGCGTGTGACCAGTCGTGCACGTGCCGGCGGCCGCTCGCTTGAGACGAGGAAGAACTGGGAGGACAGGGCGGAGTGGGGCATAATTGCGCGGCATTCACACGCTTGGCTAAGCATTTGACACGTCTGCTTGCCATTGAGTATGCCTGATTTGTACAACGTACCTTTATGAGCACAGGACGCTCGTGTCAAATATCTGAGCGCAATTGAGAGACTTTTCTTCACACAGAACTGTTAAACCACAGGTGCAACACATATCGACGCGGAAAAACCGTGCATACAAACATCGGTGGCAAGGAGATATATGTGCTAAATCAGACGTTGCAGGTCGAAGGATAAGTTGTGGAGACGGCTGGCTGGGTGTGAGGAACACGACATACTGTCATGAGATGCTCTTTGGCGTACTTCTGTCGCTCTCGTTAGCGCAATCGTAAGAGTAGTGTATCGCAGCGCAGACATGATTAAAAGCATATTATTCGTCAAAAGAGAGGTACTTCTCAGCCACTTGATGTGGCGGAAAGGCAGACCAGAACGTACGGAGTGCGGGACACTCTGAGCGACGACGGCTGAACCATGCGGAAAAAACGTGACGTCACACAGTAGAAGTAGCTCCTGATAGGAATATGCGTGCTGACGAAATCTCTCCGGACAGTACTGCAGCTGTAGGCTGATGTACCAGCTGAATCTTCTTACTTGGCAGTGATGTTCAGCTGTGAGATTCCATAAATTTAAACATTAATTCCTCTAAAGTCCGTCTAAAGTCAATTGTTATTTTTCCATTGCCTTCAGCCACTAGATAAAGCTGTGCCAGGTTGTTTTCCGTAATCCCTGTCACTTAATAAAGTCGTTTATTATAGTTGTTTAAACATTGCTCACAGAGGTAAAATTAATTTTATTATATCTTGCTTTGTTGTGAATAAGCTTTGGAGACTGTAGCTCTTGTGGAACATACTATGGCCTAGCTGGGATTACATGCTTTCATTATTCTATTTTGTAACAGTTGAAAACAGAATAAATATGCATTATCAGGTATACTTCAAACAATTTAAGTAATAAAGTATTGTTTAAATGATTTTTCAGTTATGTGAAACAGTTTGTAAAAAGCAACACTTAAAAAATACATATAGTTTCATGCTTAGTCTAACTGCCAGCTAAAGAAAACATATACTTAAAATATAGTAAACAGAACCTTCTATATAACACGATACTCCTTCATATTACCCGATAGACTACTTTTAAAAGTCGTTTTGAGACTCATACGGTACGTAGGAATACAGAAAACTCGATCGTGACCCCAGTACATCACTAAGACACCAGTAAGCTGCCTGTACCGGAAGTCAGTAGCGATTTGCTTTGGCGGATAAAGGTGTTTGTGCTGAATGCGCGATCTACGACCATAGAGGCCTTTGCCCTTGTGACCCGGCGCGACAGGCCATCCTACCTTTGGCCGACAGCATCCTCCGACGCTGACAGTGGACGAGTTTTCTGGCGAAGGAGTGGACAGACTTTACCGTGTCAGACATGCTTTCCGCTTTTTACCAATTACCATAGCTCCGGTGTCGAAAACATTTGTCAGCTGCTACATCCTTCCATTTCCCGCAACGACCAGTGAAGGTCAAAGGGCTGCATAAACTAGACTAAATGTTAACACTCTGAGCTGTATATTATTAGCCAATCCGAGCCAACAGGTTATTCGTTTCATGACACCACTCATGTAACATTGGGCTGTCACCTGTTAGTATACGCAGAACTCAAACCGAATTTTCCTCAACATTCATTGTCAAGACTCCTTACCTAGTGTGCTTCGCTTTGGGGTTCGAACACCGTTATTGTAATCTCTAAAGTCTAAATCAACAAGCAGCACGCCTGGAAACAAAAGGTCATGCAGAGACGACCCTGACTCAGACAGTACTCTTAGTCACTAGCTGTGTAAGGTAGGTATTTGTATGCAACGAACAAAGTGAACGCACTGTTTAGTCATAGCTAACCTCTAAAACGAGCTTTAGAGAATACAGTAGGCGGTGTCTGGCAAGCTCTTTGTAGCGTACATCAGGCAACAAGCAAGTGGGAGTCACAATGCAGGCTGCAGATGCATCTACACCAAACTATAAAAAAACCTTAATAAAGATGTAGGTAGGACGCGCATTGATTTTTGTACACCAGCCATCAATGCTTTAGCCAACATCACGTCATGTTCTTCGTTGCTACTGCACGCTTGTGGGGAATTCAACAAATGTATATTGATCACAGTACTAATTAGTGAGATATACAGTAGAGAAAAAGAAGATGGAGATTTCGTCAAGGCGGAAATTAAAATGTAGGTGAGCTGGCGTGTGTCTAAATTAGGAAAGAATGTAATTTAAAAAAAAGCAGAGAGAAAGTCTAGCGGGTGGGCAGCTAGCGTGGGAACGGCGAAGAGTTATTTTAAGACAGTTTGCCATTTTCACTTTGCTGTAGACAAGAGTTGACCTCCATCTCTAAATGATATAGAAAGTACATGTATATGGACAAGATCTAAAAATAATCCGCAGCGCTCTGCCCAAGTAGGTGTTCAAGTGGTGTTATTGCGAACTTGTGTTCCAAGTATGGGTTGTCTTTCTGCAGAGAAACTAGTTTTCATGTAAATTCTTTGTTTCTTTCCTGTCGCTTCTTTTCTAATTGAGTATTCAGAGTATAGAAAAGAATATAAAAGTCTGTTAATGCGCAGATTCGCATTTTAGTTAGTGACGCACTTGTTCTTGTTTCCACACCCACATTCAAATGTAACGAAGCCTCATCATATGTAACCGACAGTAACGAGAAAGTGTTACAGTGTGCACATATGACTCATGAAACGAGGCAGCATTACAATGTATCACCAATGGTGACAGTGACTAACGGCAGTCGTGACGCACTCAGCTACCGGTTCACAAATCACACCTACGTAAACAATATAAGAGCCATTGGCAGCTTTACTGTCACGCAAGACGGAATATAGACTGAAGGGCGGTGGTAGGTGAGTTAGTGCCTGTGGTACAGAGTTCTTGTCCTTGCTTTTAATTTAAAACATCAAGGCACTTGGTCTGTAATCAATCAATCAATCAATCAATCAATCAATCAATCAATCAATCAATTAGGACAGACTGCATGTCATTTTGTTAAGTCTACAGACAAAAAAGATGAGATAAATGAAAGAATTGAGAGAGGGATTTAAAGATAGAAACAGAGATAGGAAATCAGTAGGCACAAACAGAACAAAGAGCAGCAAAGATATTCCAAACACACCTACTAATCAAGATCTCTCTCACAGACCATAAATATTCATAACACAGAAATCGACACATTAAAACATGTATGAAAAATTATAAAAATATTAAAACCTAAACTTAAATATATTCTTAAAAAACTGAATGGGAAGATCCAAAAGTATTTATCGATTGTTCCCACCTTTGATAATCTTCCGTTTGTTTATCGCTGCACTTAAATGTTGAATGCAATTTAACTAGACTCTCAAGACTTTATAAGCCACTTCTTATAGATAAGAAAAATGAGACAGTGTCAGCAGCAAGTTTTTATGTCCGTGTCAACTCAGAGAGAGGAGAAGATAGAGGAAATGATATAATAGTTATTGATGATGTTAAGAGAGAAAGGAGTAAGTGAGAGAGAGAGAGAGAGAGAGGGGGGGAGAATGGTTAATAGGACGGGAAAAACTAGTCACAAACGTTTGAAGGGCATGTAATGGTGGTGGTGCTACTGGTGGTGGTGGTACGAAATATCTTCTCTTCTTTCCTGGACGAGGTTCACTGCAGTCTTATGCGTGCATGCATGCAATTTGCAGCATGCAGTGAAAGTCAGGTCTTATCTTTCATTCAGTACGAGTCACGCTCGGCTATACTGCAAGTGGCGTGATGTCTATGACGATAACTGTGCACATGAAAGCAGAGCGATCCTGGCGGAAACGGGGAATGCCCTTTTGCTTGACGAAACACTCACTTGCTCTTTCCTTTCAGTGCTAGGACTTCGCAGTTACATCATCAATCAAGGGATGTTTCCCTGCTGGTTTCTACAATTATTTAGGGACACGTCTTGAAAATCTTTCTTGCAGTCTATATGAGACTGAGCTGTATTCACAGTCTGCACTTTCATGTCCCTTCGACCGCTGTCGTCTAGAAAACACAGCTGTTGATGTAAGTCATGATGACTGGTATATGACAAAGAATGCGACAGAAAAAACAACGCGAAGACAACTGATTCAACGACGAGGAAGACAGAGAAGACAAGGTAGATGATAACAAGAAGATAACAAATAAGTCACGCCAAAAAACTATGACATAGGCGGTGACAACGGAGATGACAAATGACCGCTCCGTCACGGCTGTCGAAGCGCAGCGCCCTCTACCACTGCGGAATGCGCGCGCATGAGCTTGGCAACGATGGTGGGAATGTTGACGACAGGGACGTGCTTGATGGTGGCCAGCACCTGGTCCGGGCAGTACAGGCCGCACAGGAAGACGAGGTTGGCGAACTTGACGTGGAACTGTGCCAGTACGGAGCCGCTGCCGGCGGCAACTGCGGGGTTGACGACGGCGAAAAGGCGGCGGGGCGTGTCCAGGTAGAAGCCCAGTTTGAGCGTCTTCTCGTTCTCACGCTGCAGGTCGGCCACGGTCAGCGCGCGGGCCAAGATCTCCTGGTTGGGGCCGTTCCAGAACTCGAGGTTGATGTAGCGCTGGCGCCGCACCAGGTAGCAACAGTAGGACTTGTGGTTGTCGCACACCAGGCCGCAGGAGTCTTCCATGCCGGACTTGCACACCCCGAAGTCGCAGATCAGCTTGGTGTCGTCCAGGCGACCGATGACGTGGAAGTGCACTACCACCTCCCAGTACATGTGCGGCAAGGGAGGAAACGGCGTGTCGGCCATGGCGCCCTCTAGCGTGTCCAGGCGGCGGCAGGTGGAGGCAGGGTAGGCCTCGCTCAGGTTGGCTAGTTTGCACTTTCGATGCATCACTTCCTCCCGGGTGGACGACACGGCGATGAGCTTGTGACAATAAGTAGTGTCGAAACGAAGGGAGAGACCTAGAAGAAGAAAAGCATTTTCGTTAAAATAAATGGCGTTATAAATTTTATTGGAATGTTCATGGTCATGTACCTCAGTGGCCATGATTATACATTTCATGTTGTTTTTTTTTTTAATGAAGAAATTCACTTAGAATGTTTTAAGCATTCTACGACACTTTTCAACGTTTCTCGATATTCCATAGACTTCAAGGACATGTTTGAAGAGAACTTTTTCAACATTTTTAGACATCTTAAAAGTATACTTCCAGAAATAAAAGAAATAAACACAGCCGCAAAAATGAAGACGACGACGACGACGACGATGATGATGATGATGATGATGATGATGATGATGATGATGATGCCATCTGCGGACAGATTCACAAACAGTTTGAAACTCACAGTTTACGTAGGGAAGGGTACGAAACATCTTTTCCTCGCTGATTGCTTCCCCTCTGTATGTGGCTACTTCCCCTGCCATGCCTGGCTTATCCCCCTCTTCTTTTTTTCCAATGGCGGCTGCCAGCAGGTGGTACTGCACGTCCACCCCTGGGAGGAGCAGCACGTGACATGCACCTGTGACGTCATCAACGACCAAGCGTTCGGTTCGGCCTGAGATTGACAACAAAGAGTGACGCTAGTCAGATGAATTAAACAAATTCTCTCGCCTGCAACCCAGTTAGGCTTTCCACAATTAGTCTTTTCGCGTGGTGACTTCAATGAAAAATAATCATATTGGTGGTCGAAGAGGACTTTGTCATTGTGATGAATATGATGGCCTTGTAGATGATAGAGACGGTGATAAATTGCCGATAAATGTAGAAGCTAAAATGCTTTGATATTTTGTTTGTTACTTTGTACTGTCAGCAGCCTGATACTAAAAACATACCTGTCTGCTTAATACCGTAAATAGATAAGAATTTACCGAAACCAGCACCAGAAAGAGATACTTAAGTTTTATTTTCAAAAAGTGAAGAAAGCAATTATATCTTTATCTTGCTCCGGAAGAGTATTGCATTGCTTTACATTGCTAAATGTGAGCGAAGCAAATTTTAATTACTTGAACGTCTTGTTAAACAGTAGGGTACTTACATAACATACGGTAACTTCCCAGCCCACTTTCTAAAGCTAAAGGTTACGCACCCTTTTGTGTCTTACGCCATGCTGTCAATCTGTAGCACGTGCCGGCTACAGGCCCCGCCCATTTGACTTCAATAACTGCTGGTCCTTTAGAAACAGGGCGTGGCAAAATGTCTGTGATCACTGGTACTGGAATTTCTGTTAGACAAAGTTTAGCACGAAAGTTTTCATACAGCTAAAGTTTTACAAAAAAAGGGCAAAAGTAAGTTTGCACAAAAACAAGAATGAGAATTTCACATCCATCATTTTGCCTAGCAAAAATAAAGAGGAATTTCTCTGGTTGTTTTGCATCAGCATTTCTGCAAAACGCTTTATCTGGACCCTAATCAGTCAAATAGCACTGCCAACAATTTAATTGCTTAAAGAAGGAAATCGAATGAATAACAGAAGGGTAGAGGAAAGAAAGAATCAGAGAGAGTATGAGAGAAACGTGCTTTTCTTTGTCTCACGAGAAAATGCATACGAAACCTCGACCATTATACGTTAATAACACTGTTTCGCATGTTTAGTCCTCAGTACTAAACATCATATATTTTGTTTCCTCTACTTAGTGAGTAAGTGAGTGAGCGAGACGGAGGTGGATTTGGGTGAAATGATTTGCACCTGTTTCTCGAAGAAAGTCCATGTCTCTCAGGACTTGCTGCACGTGCACTGTCTGTAAAGGGCGTGGCCTGGGAACTTCGTGAAGGCGACCCCGAAGTGTTGTGGACTTGACGATGGCTAATCTGGTGAAATGGAAAGGTCGTGTTGCTAAGAGTTTGCAAAGAGGACGCCGTTGAAATAAAATTTTAAAAAAAATAACTAACAGCTCCTTGAATTACCTACACCACCTTACTCAGTAGGTATTGGGGTAGCCTAAGACACACATGGTGCTGTGTAGATCATTGCTGCCAGAACATTTCCGCTTCAGACCCTTTATGCCGGCGAAGGACCAGTAGGCTGGTGGGTCAACTCCCTACTCCAAAACTTCCACTTCTCTCTTAATAATAATAACAATAATAACAACAATAATAATAGCTACAACTACCATCACACAGCTGTCCTTATAGCTAAAGCTATAATATTTGCAGCATTATGACTGCACACTTTTCTCGATGATTGATAAGCTTATCTTAATGTTTGGTGCTTTGTTTTAAAAATGCTATTTTTAAATCTGACCACTGTTTTTTATGTAATCCATAATGAAATGAACAATGACGTCACCGTACCGCAAGTGACAATGACTTATGTCTGCTGACGTCACATCTTTTTTTAAAAATTTAATTACGTCATGCCCTTCCGATAGTCGATAAGCGCTAAGGGTCAGCGTTTCGCAATGGTCTGCGAGAAGCTTCTTTTTAAGGCTGAAGCTCACACGCGAATATCTCAGTGTATCGTGCACTTAGTGTGCATGGTCTGTGCGTGTGCGTGCGTGCGAGCGAGCGAGTGCGCGCGCGCGTGTGTGTGTGTGCGTGTGAAAGAACGAGAGAAAGAGAGAGGAGAGAGTTGGGAGGTATGGAGAGAGAGAGAGAGCACTGCGTCAATGTTTCCAGCTTCATGTTGCACGAGCAGGAGGCGGGTGGAGGGTCTCTCAAGCATGCACGACTCGTGACGAGATGTCGCAAGAGTTTCGCCAGCGCCTAATTTGGTTCCCGGGAGGACTGCGTCACCGCACGAGATAAATAACAGCAGCAGACTGGCATTGTGCAAAACACCATGACATCGCAACGATGCCTTACGTCCATCTGGAAATGCCAGGAGTTTGTCCCAGGCCACTTCCGGTGGTTTAAGATTAATATTTTCCCGGAAACTATTGCCTCCCTGTGGCTCTGTTCATATGCCTGTCTATCTGTTCGTCATTCATTCACTCAGTTAGGCAATCTGACCGACTTGAGCCCCCACCTGTGGTTGAAAATTAGCATGTTCGTGCTGACAGCATTACCTCCTTGCCACTGACTCAATCTCAGTGACTACCCCTCATCCCCCGTCTGTTGATTTGATTTATTGTTTTCTTACTGTATAATGACTAACGTATCTGATCATTTTGAAAAGATAGTTGGGGTGCATGAAGCGTTCGCATTATTTCTTTATAGGTAATCCTCCATGTTTTAAGTACTGCTCGTTTTAAGCCTAGCATTCTATTGACTGCTAAGACTTCTTGCTGGGACGTGCTTCACAGCCTGCCCCTGGCGTGTAACCCAAACCTCACGATTTTTCCTTGTAACGCTTAATGGCCTGTAATTATTACATTTTGTAAGAGTGCAAAGGCACTGCCATCCAACCGGATGTGCTTTTGCAATGAGGCAAAAACGTGGGCTATTCAAAACGAATTCAACACGGGCTTGTGCAATCCGTGGCCGAAGTATCCAGTCACCTGCTGGTGCAAAAGAAAGCGCAGGTCGCAGTGTAAGAGAGAATTTCTCAACACATTGGCAACCTATCGGAAAACGTGGGTTGAACCGGCTGCTCTAGCCTGGGGCACAGCCTACAGGCTGTGGGTCAAGGACGGACATCCCGATCGTTGTCAACGCATCTCAGTTCACTGGAAGGACGGGTTATTTCATTGGCAAACCTTTTGTAGAAGGATAGATACGCAGAATAAAATAAACGTATAAATAAAGCAGAGGCTACTAAGAACCTAATAACAATCCTTAGCGTTTCTCCGATCCCCTTAAAACAAATATGAATATTCGTGAATTTTCGTGTCAATGACGACTTGGTTGTAAGCTATATTTGGTTGGTGTACATTTGTGCCAGACTATGCTTATTGTTGATGTTGAATTTCTCCGTTCTAAGATGTTACCTGGGGCTTCACAGAAAATACTCCTACGCAGAAGAAATTGTGACATACGAATACTATGCCGTCTATGCACGCGCACGCACACACAGAATGATACAAAAATGAGTGAGTGAGCTAGAAAGTTGTGTGGTGGAGGACACAACTGCAATTTTTCATCTCCACCGTCACTCGAAACTTTGTGCCCACGTTGCCGAATACGAGCTGCGATGGAGATACTCTGACTGGCGAGGGAGATAATTTAACGAATACATTAGTGGATCCAGCTGACAGAGAGCAGTATTTCAAATAACACATTAACACATCTAAATAATTAATGTACAACTAATATTCTTCATAGCTGAAATCTATAGCAGCACGTGCGTACATCTGAGTATTATTACACAAGGGCAGACAACACGGGCTAAGTTAAATTTAAAATAATATTTCCCAAACTATATAATTATGCCCTTCAAACATCGGCATTCTCACCTGCCACTAAGTAAGTAGAAGAAAATTACTCTCCTATGCTGGAGAGTTCTGTTGCGCGAAAATGGTACAGTAAGACCTCTACATACGAGTGAATAAATATGAGTAAATCGAGATACGAGCCAAAAATTCGTGAAAATTTTGTTCTTACTTACGAGAGGAAATTCGATATACGAGCTCGAGTCAGTTATATGTCGTAGCGTGTAGACATAAAAAAAGAATGTAGTCTTAGTGAACATCAAGTTAAAAACAGTGTATATTGTTGTCTCATCAGCTGATTCATTCAGCAACCGTCTGCTCTCCGGCTCCCTCCCTCCTCTCTCGTCTTCGTCTCCTCCAACGTAAGATTGATAAATATAACATATTCTTTATTATTTTATTATCTATATTATTTATATTATTGTGCATTAACATTTACTATACAGAACTGTATAGTATACCGTATTTACATATATAAATTGTGTTGTTGTGGAAGGGCTGGAATGCATTAATCCTATTTCCTTTATTTTATAGAGGGAAAATAGCTTTAATATACAAGTTGGTTTTTTTTTACATGAGAGTTCGGTTGTGGAACGGATTGAACTCGTATGTAGAGCTATTACTGTATATGTAAAATGAAGAAACATCGCTCAGGTTGTCGTATTCAAGAAGCATTTTATTTATTTATTTATTTTTGCTCCGAAAATGAAACGTCTGATTTTGGAATACAATTCCACAGATTTTAACTTTATTTAGAAGCTTTGACTGAAATTTAAAAAAAAAATTAAAAGGTCCAAGCCAAAGTCACTCGACAGACAATCAAATAAATCTTCACGTCATCGCAATCTACTTTGCATCATTGACTCTATTACTAAGTGGGCACATTCGAGTTAATTTTTCCATGTGTATTATTGTGATTAAAATATCAACACATTTCAAATGTGCGTTTGTCTAAGATAAACTACTTAATTTTTTTTTTTGCTTGATAGAAGGTTAAATTCCAGCATTGCATTTTTATCAACTGACCGCTGATAATGACTTTTTATCATTAAGCATATAACTAAAAAGATTGATGCATATTTATCAATTTAAAAGCATATTTCTTTCTCATTTAGATGCATGCATAATTTATTATTTAGTTACTTGCACATGTTCCAGTTAAAGCTCCTCATAGGTTTGTCCCCCTCAGTTTTTTTTTTTCCTTAGCTGTTTCGAGCACGCACATCAATGGTGCCCTCACAGTCAGTTGTTTTTTTTAGCATTGATGCAGCTGATGATGTTGTGTTTGTGACTTGTAGATGAGACGGTGTAGAAAGCCTCGATGTGTAGTATATCTGGTTCTTGATCTGTGTTTAAGCTTTTTGCTAGCAGTCGTAGTTGGTTTTAACAGGTCGTACTTTTATATAATAAGCACTGCTGTAGGAAGATTTCTTCGTTTTATTGAACGTCCAAGACTTGCTTGTACTGCATAAGTGACTGGATAACGATCAATTTCAAATGTTTTGAGCAAATTCTTGAGTAAGATGTTATGGGACAAAGTTCGCACGGCACGTTTGAACAAAGCAGAGACCTGTATATATACACATCTCTGAACAAAGTTAATCCACTGGCGTTTGTTGCAACTATCTTTAGGATTTCCTTCATGAGTAGAAATTAACTCCATCTGACACCAGGGTGAATAGAAGAAATGTCTTTTCTCCCCCGTCCTCTTGTGTAACACCTGTTGTATGTAGTACGCGTAAACAAACTGCAGGAAATGTGGTTACTCAAAAATGAGTGCGAAACAGAATGATCAGAAACAGAATTAAAAGAAAGAAAACCAGACGTCTGAAAAATGAAACAATAATATTAAGAAAAAGCAATATGTTACTTTCAAAATTCAGGCAATTTTTTTTTTAAGGGAGAATGGAAAACTTTTGCAACATATATTACTCTGAATCAGTTGCGTCAGTGCAATGTCACGAGGCGGAGGGGTGAGGGGGATTTTATGTACTTTACACCTGTCAAGCAAGACGTAACTGTAGAAGAGGGAAAAATATCGGCACCACGCGAGTCAGTTTACCGTAGAACGTCGCGAAGTCGACGGTTTGTGGCAGTTCACTTCCATTACGCGAAACCCGGAACGTTTTCTGTGCCACGTTTAATACGCTCGTTTATCTCGGATTATTTCACCCTGTCACCGAGACATCCGGGATTAATCTGTCTTCTGACATGACTCCTTTTTGCCCGGTCATCGTGAGATTGCGCAATGTCAGAGGAGAGCTTCGCTCATGACTGCGAAATAAATCATTGGGAAGCTGACGCCAGAGATATTAATAGACTCAGATGTATGTCACGATCCGGCCTTTCACACGACTTTTCGATACAGGGGAGCTAACGCGCGATTGCTGTAGTTCAGTGTGACTCCTGGGTTATTGTCCTTGACATGACATGCGACGTATTCGAGGCACGTTCCTCTAAAGTCTAAACTGTCTCTCCCTATCTTCCACATGTAAATCTGCGCAGATTGATTGATTGATTGATTGATTGATTGTGTGTGTGTGTGTGTGTGTGTGTGTGTTCTCGCGCGCGTATTTAGGAAACTGCATGAGAGATGTTTGTTGTAGACATGTAGATACATGATTAATTTTAATTACTTTGCAGTTAGCTGCAGTAACAACTTTACATAAAGAACATTGTGCACACTGGCGCATATATAACATACCCAGGAAGCTGAACATGAAAGAACACACACACACACACACACACACACACACCATACACGTAGGGGTGTATTACTGTGCCACTCTATGACGTCATCCAGGACAGAACATCAGCGAAGACATAGACACGGACGAAGACTACAATGTTATTAATAATAATAATGGTGACGCAATAAGCAACAAAGCAACACCAAACGTTATCACCCCGTTAGTCAGGATAGCAGTGGTAAGTAAGCTTTTGTCGGAAAGTGTGACTAAAACAGAAGGGAAATGGCGAATGAGAAGACATGACTTCTGTCTGCTGGATGTAAAACAAATTGTATATTTTGCCTGCCTTCTCAGTGAATAAATAAAAATAAGTCAATTTCAACATCAAGAAGTGCTTCATTGTCCCCTCTTGTAATCTCACAAACCAAATCCGAGTAGTTGTAATAAACTATAATTACCTTTCTTCCAGACCTGAGAGTTCCTGAAAAAAAAATAAAGAGTAAGTCAATGATTTCTACGAATATATCAATCTGCAAACTTGTCCAGGTACAAAAAGGAAGATGTAGTGGGAGGGAAAAAAAGAAGACTTCAAGCAGAAGAAGACAATGATGTAGTATAACTGTCTTAAACTAATTGTATATAATAAGAAATAAATATGTTAATAAGACTTATTATTATTGATCTAGACACGGTTAACCAATTACAATTCACTGCCTCAACCGCTAACAGAGCGTTTACTATTACTTTAATAAATATAACAGTAACAATAAACTTCGTCGTCGTCGTTAGCTGCAGCAGACGAGAAAGAAGTAGCTGTAGATGTAGTAGTGGTATTCCTAAAGAAGTTTTAGAATTTGTTCTCATTTAGAAAAAGGTAAACTCGTTTGTCCTTTTATCGTCTCGCAGTGAGCTCTTACTCGTTTCCATCGCTCCCCTCTCCTTACATTTATTTATTTATTTATTTATTTATTTATTCGTCCCCTTGACTGGTACCGTTTGTTAAGGGGAGCACATGTACTGACTTATGCCTGTCTTGGACGATAGTGAACATCAGAGCATGTCCTGCACAGGATGACCAGTGAACTCCTTCACTTCGTAAGCAAGTTCTTCCTCTGGTCACCGCCGCGTCGACCGTTCTCCGAGATACCTTGAAGGACAGTCCTCGACAAGGTGTCGTGCCGGCTGAGATGGCCAAGTGACAGTCATGCTTTGAATAAAGTCATTGGTTTTGTTCTCGGTACGAGAGTCAGAGCAATCTCCTAAGACGTTGGTTCTCGAATGCCTCAAATCTCCTCTTCGTATCGGCGAGCAGGGTCCACGTCTCATATCCGTAAATGAAGACTGGTACTACAAGGGACTTGTACAGATTGAACTTCGCAGTCCAGCACAGCTATTGCCGCTGTTGCTGTCGTGACACTGATGGGGGTATCTGTCGTAGAGCTGCCATCCTTGGAGAAGGTGGCTTCTAAGTACGTAAAGCGTGTTCAAGCTGTACTCCGTTCATGCAGGCCAGTCTGCTGGTAAGGTCTTGTAGTTCGCTGTTAGTGCTGACAATGCTGAAGATGATTCTCTTTTAAAATCTGCTCGACTGTGCTCCTATCTGGTCTTACGCCAATCTGCTCTCTGCTAATAGCACTAGTGTGCCCAACCGATGGACTGAATATTGCAAACTTTCCAGCTGATGTTAGCGTCTGTCTTCAGCTTTCTGTGAGAATGCGGCCATTACTGTCTTCGATGACTGAGGTCTTGTGTTGGCCTGACTTAGTAAGGGTCTTTCTTATTTGGTAGTCGTTTCTGATATTATCACGTGCCATTCCCTTCTCTACGATACGGGTTTGGCCTTCGGTCCAGTTTTCCTTAGTGGCCTTCATCCCTTTCCTATTGGCACAATTCATTTCTTTGTACTTTCTAGCTGCTTTGGGTTCACTTTTCTTTTCTCTCTTCAAGGTTCCTCTTTGATTTCAGAGATCGAAGATGTCTTTCGTGAACCAGGGTTGTTTCTTCTTCTTTTGACGCCGTAGGAATTCCTGGACTATTTAGAGAACCACCCCCTAACTGCCCCCATCTGTTCATTGTTATCTGTCGTTATTTTGTGCTCTATTGGGGTGGCTCTGGAATCCTTACTGACCACCGTCTATAATTACACTGTACTCTATTTACTCTTACTTACCGCCGTCTATTTTTACACTGTTCTCTATTGGCTCTCAAGGCACTATTAAGCACCGACTGTTGTGACATTGTAATATAGTCGACAGGGATGGCCCTTCGAGGCACCACTGGAAGCCGTCAAGTACCCACCTGTGAGATGTCCACCATGGGGGCTTTTATCAACAGCTGACCGAACTTCTCTTCCAGCAGGTCCAGCTCCAGCATCAGCGCCTGGGCATCGCTGATGAGGCCGTAACAGCAGGTGACCGCCTCGTGACGCCGACGCGTGCATCCTGCCAACATGGCGCCTTCCCGCTCAGCCACTGCCTCATGCAGGCGCGAACTCATGGCCTTGATCTGCTTCATCTGATCTTCAGTCTCGTCCTGGTTTATGAAAGCAGCATTCATTCATTCGTCCACCATTACCACCGAAAGAGTTAAACGATGAACAGACGAACAAATTGAAACGCACGAACGAATGAACTAAAAACAAAACGAACTGATCATTTTCTTTTTCTTTCTCTTCCTAGCCGTTTCTGTTTTCATCGTGAACAAGAACATTGCAACACTGGTGAAAGTGCTGCTCACCTACCTCCGTAGACTTGAGGAGGTCCTGCACGGTCTTCAGTGTCTCTCTCATCTCTTTTCGTTTGGCTGTGATGTTGCGGCGAAGTCTGTCTGCATACTCCTGTCAGCAGAGTAAGTAGTCTTCAGCATTCCGTACCCATTCCCTCGAAAATGGTGTCAAACCACCGCACTCCACCCCCACCGCAAACCTCCACGCTCTACCCCTGTAGTAGGCGGGGGGGGGGCGTAGTCATGAAGCAGAGATGGCGTTACCTCAGGGGTAGCTATAACCATAAACATTACGGGGTGTTGCAACTGCGGGCAGATGTAGGAGGTCACCTGCTAATCTAGAGTCTTTGGGGTGGTCCACAACTATGGTAGACAGCTTGCTAGGGTTGTAGGTACTGAGCAAAGGGAAAGTTAATCCGAGAATCTGGATATAATTATGCCCTCGGAGCAGGTATGGGGCTAGCTGCACAATATGTTTCTAAAAGTGTTCTAAAGAAGCAACTTTTTTTACAATATCACCCTTAACCCACTTAAGTTTTTCACCCGACGAAATATTGTGCTGACGGAAAGTCTAATCACATTTTTAGTTAATATAAAAAGTTCTAAAATTTTGTTGCACACTATGTTTGGATAAAATTGATTGTCTTTTTAAAAAATCAAGGCTTAAAAGTGTTTAAAATTAGAAAAGTGTTGTGCAGCTGTGCTAAGGCCGTTAAAAACATGCCTGATTTACCTGTTCTTTTGGTAGCGGGCTCATCGACCGCACTCGCCTGATCACTTTGCGAGAGTCGAACCGAGGACTCTGAGCTACTGTGTCCGAATGGATGACCTTACGTTGCTCCAAGGGGGCGGGGCTCGTGATCACGTGATGCAAGAACGCGCCTCTCATTGGGTGCAGCTGGTCGAAACACGTCTTGCAGTAGGTCAGGTAGCATTCGCTGCAGGACTTGAATCCGACCCGGGGTGGCTCCACATCACAGACATCGCAGTCAGGCACGGGCTTCTGTCTCTGTCCGTCCTCCTGGAAACTGAGGATGATGTTTGACAGTGTCGTGTTCTTCGGCAGGCCGTCCACTCCCTCCTTCCCTGAAAAACCAACATTTCTTTCAGTGGCGGTTCTTTCAGAAGACTGCGCTGTGTATTTGTAGACACAAGACATAGCTATGACTTTTTTAAAAAACAAAAAACTTATGCTAATATAACACGTGCACAGGCAGCACACATTTCGACCCTTATGTTAAAATAACACGTTCACACACATGCGTATCTCCACACACGGTATATTAAAATAACACGTTCACACGCAACGCACATACACACCCTTATGTTAACTTGTTCATACATACACATCCATATTATTTCCATTTTTATGTTTAGATATTATATATATATATCACTTCTATATATTTTTGTTTTGTGATTATGCTTTAATTTTTTTTTGCAGTTTTTATTACCTTTTTAACTGCCTGCTTTTTTCTACAGAAAGGAAATGTTTATTATAACATTTATTCTAACAGATAATACATGTTTTTCAATTCTTGGTCTGATTCTGAAATTATTTTAATTCTTATTCTGCTTCTACTCCTTATTTTTGTATTAAACTAACCTTTCATTTGTACCCTGGTCTTACGGTTTCCTTCTGGTCTAAAGGTTTCCTTAGAGACCACGGGCCAGTTGCACAACACATTTCTAATTTTAAACACTTTTAGGCCTTAACTCTATTTAGATAATTAGTTTAAAGTGCACACCGCAACTTTAGAATTTTCAAAACTAAAACTGCTTTAAGTAAGATAAAGTTGTTTAAGTCTGACTTTCCGTCCTGTCAGTACAATTTTTTGTAGGTTTTTCTGCAATGCATCAAAATGCCTAAGAAGAGATTTTGCTTCCTTAGAACAGTTTTAAGGTTTAGAAACGTGTTGTGCAACTGGCCCCACACCTAGTAGTAGTCATGCGGTGGGGGGGACGTCTAGTATTATACAGGCCATATTAAATTACACTATACATATAGGTCGTATTAGATTACAGTATACATATAGGGCTTATAGGCCGTACAAGATTACAGTATGCATATCGCGAACGAAGGAATCGAGCAAGCAACCCACACAGCAAGACAAAGTCTAAGAAAATTAATAGCAAGCATGGGTGAGCTAACCTAATTTAACTTCAGCCCTGCACTTGGGGCACAGGATGCTCTTGTCTTGTCGGCGCTGTCCGTCAGACGCCCCGGTGTTCCTGGTCCAGAAGTCGTGCAGGCACTGGCGGCAGAAGGTGTGAGCACACGGCAGCAAGAGCGGCTGATCAAAGAGTTCAAGACAAATGGAGCAGGTCAGCTCCTCCGTCACTCTGGGAGAAGCCGCCATTTAGTTTCGTTCGAGAATGTGTTGATGTCTGTCTGGAATTGAGACAGAGAATGAACCACATGACATGAGACAGTCAGAGGCTGATCACGGGACGTGAGACAGTTAGAGGCTGACTATACTGGCATGAGACAGTGGCTGACTAGATGGCGTCTATTTAAAAGACACGTCACTAAAGGTCTTTCTCAACCGGACAAACATGGGCGAACGTTTTGAGCAGATTATGTAGAAACTTTGCCAAACTTGGCCAATCGTTTGATCAGGTTTGTCTGGCTAAGAACAGCTTTAAATATAAACATATTGTCACATCATTTTTATTCACTTATTTATTTATTGCCGCCTCGTATATGCTCAAAAACGTTGATTAACAGGTGACCGCCGCATACAACTTGGCCAAACATTGTCACATATTCAACAGCGCGTGTCCTATTAAAAAGGCCACGATTACTTTTGTTCTTAAAATTTTCACATCAAACATGTGCTTCAGCCGTAAGCAAAATGAGACCGAAGCCATGTGCATAGCACACACTGCATGACTAACTCTAAGAAAAGGAGAAGTGTAGCTCACATGACCGGCTAGCGTCCTGCACTATATACATATTAAGGTCACGATCTGGGTGCGGTCACCACACTGATTAATGGATCCTATCACGTGACATTTGTGCTCTGTTTATTATTACGGCACATGGACGTTTGATATCCCAAGAGTGCTTTTGAAGTCTGGCGGGTCTCCGTTACTTACCCATTCCTTCCGTGTCTCTGTTCACACATCATGACATCCATGCAGTTTGTTGCAACCATCACTACTCACCCACCACCCCAATTCCACTATGCCCCCACCCACTCACCCACCCAGATAACCTGCTTCCAGAAAACTCACCCCTTCTCGCCAGTGACGTTACATTTCGTGATCATGTGATCAGCTGATCAGCTTATTTAGGTTTTCTGTTCACTTTATTTTTAAATGTTGGTACTATGTCTCATGATTCTGTTTGGTAAGACGAGTGGGAGCCATATGCTGCATCCCTTGCCAGCCCCTCCCCAGACTTTAACTGCATAACTTACAGGGGAAGAGGGGGGCAGCACTCGAGCCTGGATCCTCACTGCAGAAAGGACGGACACGCTTAAGGACAACCATCTTTACCTACCTCACAGCACAACTTCTTGCCTCCTCCTTGAAATCCAAAAGAATCTCTCACTTTCCATCGATACAGATGGGTCTGCTTGATCACCTCTGTGCACACTGTTCAGTCAGCCATTTCTGCTTGCGTCATAGCCGGCTGTACAGGGCCCAGGCTCTCTGGCTGATCCTCCCGAAAAATACCTGCGCTGGTGCTGCCTGCTACGAGCAAGGGTGTGAGGGATGAAAAAAAAAAAGAAAGCCCACATATGATCTAATTTTAGAAAAGGGTGTTTCTGGTATTGCCTGTGCTGGGTACATCTTACATCTTCCAGCATCGCTACTGCAGGCAGCGAGTAGGCAGACATGGGCCAGACGACAAGGCCGCGTAGTACCGAGATAATATATAGCAACCCACTCCGCTGTTACGATGCTGCCTCCAGTGCTTAAGCATCAGTATACAAGGATAGATACACAGAACACATTCCACAAAACATAGGCATATTGTCATACAAGTTCCACAGACAATTCACACACTGCACTACAGTACAAACAGTGTAGGTCATAGGGGACGTCGGACATTTAGTTACTGCAATACTACAATACACAACAAACAATGCACTGCAATTGCTTCAGGACATCGTTTGAGTTGACTGCTGAGTGCTCACCACAGCACACAGCACAAAATAAAAAGAGAGATACAAGTCAGTGCATAGACACTTATATTAGAAAGGCAGCCAAACTTCAGAATCTAGACAGCATTTAGTACAGATGACCACATGACAACGGACTATAGGTTTGAACTCTGGCTTGGTACGGTGTGATCAGGCTTTTACGGAGTCTCATTGTTCATTTACTATTAGTAATCACTCATTAGGGCACTTCGAAGTTAGAGACTGTGGACACCACTTATGCACATACCATGAATACCAGTGTGCATACTAACAGTCTCCACCACAAGTTGGTGCACCTTACCTTATAGTGATGTGGTGGCTTGAGCGCCTCGTCGATCCACAAAGCTATGTCGGCAGGAACATTGGACTCCTGGCAGGTCCAACCAAGCCGAACAGGTCTGTCAGGGTAGAGGTCAGACTAAAATGTTGCACCTTGGCCCACCAGGTTGGGAGTTTTGCTTTGGGCTAACAACCCATTCATGTAAAACACAAGCTGTTACAGAAACCGTAACAGTATCACAACAGTGGCCTGGTCGGGAAGATTCCTCTCTAGAAGAGTTTATGAACAGCAACGATTTTACAGCCCCTTCTACACAAGATTTGGGAACAAATGCTAGTCCCAACAGACTGAAAAGTACAACATAATACAACTTTATTTATCCACAAGGCCAGTTCCAGAGAAATTAGGGCACCTGGTCAAGTTACCACAGAAAAGAGACCTATCCCAGTGAAACAATTGGCAGGGATCTTGCTGCTGTCCATTCCCAGCAACGTCCTGACAAGGGTGATACTAGAGAGACTGAAGAAGGCACTAGACAAGTGACTGAGACCAGAACAAGCAGGGTTTCGCCAGGATATGTCATGCACTGACCACACTGCAACCCTCCATATCATCATTGAGCAGTCTATCGAATGGCAATCCTCCCTTTATATAACTTTTGTGGATTTTGAGAAGGCCTTTGACAGTGTAGACAGGGACGTCATCTGGAGGCTGATAAACCACTGTGGTATTCCGCCTAAATTCATAAACATTAACCAGGGATTGTATGAAGAAGACTCGTCTTACCAAGTTATCCACAATGGCAAACTCAATAAACGTTTCGTAATGAAGACTGGCGTAAGACTGGGTTGCATATTATTGCCGACAATCTTCATGATGGTCATAGACTGTATTATGCGTAAGATGACTCAAGACAACAACACCGGTATCCAGTGGACCTTCACCAAACAGCTAGAGGACCTGGACTTTGCATATGACAATAGTCTTCTATCTTATCGGCACCAGCATGTACAAACCAAACTAAGTAGTGGAGAAGACTGGCTTAAAGGTCAACGGAAAGAAACCCTAAGTTATGAAAATCAGCAACAGGCAGAAACTCCCAATCCAACTTCAAGGAGAGAACATCCTGGAAACAGACCGCTTCACATATCTTGGGAGCATCCTCAACAAGGCCGTGACATCAGAAGCCGCATAAACAAGCCCAGGCATGCTTTCAACAACCTACGCCCCAGCATTATCCACAGCAAGACCCGCATATTCAACACCAATGTGAAGGCAACTCTACTGTATAGCTGTGAAACCTGGAGAGTGACAAACACCATCAACAACAAGCTCCAGACCTTCGCCATATCCTGGGAATAAGATGGCCTGAAACGATCTGCAATAGCAGCCTGTGGAAAAGAACCAGCCAGAATGGCACTAGTCAAGATATCAAAAAGCGCGTGGGGCTGGATAGGACACACTCTGCACAAACCAGCTGACACCATTGTCAGGCAGGCACTTGACTGGAATCACCAGGGCAAGAGGAGAGTTAGGAGGCCAAAGCAGATTAGTATAGAGAGCGAGGCAAAAGATGTCGGAACCACATGGGCCCAACTGAGGGCGGCTGCCCCAAATCGGGTCCGCTGGCGAGGTGCTGTTGTGGCCCTATGCTCCTCGAGGAGTAATAAGGAATAAACTTACTAAACGCCCCCTTCCCAAACACACACACACACACACGTACGGATTCTTTTGCTCATATGCATCGAGTACAATTTTTTGAACGGCCTATGGTCTAAGGGGAATAACTACAACTAACAGCAATTTCTGTAAATCATTAGTTATTTCCCTTGCGCTAGTTGGCCGCTTTCACGCTTGTAATTTATTCGGAAGTTTGAAACTAACCAAATAGGGGTCGACTCTCTTCTCTCCTCTTTCACCTTCAGGCTTTCCCTGCCATGTATCCGCTTTTTCTAGTTTTCTATTTTCTCTCTTTAATATTTCTTCCTTTTCCTTCTTTTTCTCGCGTTCTTCCTCCCAGTTACCCGCTGCCCTCACACACACACACACACGCACACAGAACCTCGTGCTCATAGGCTTTGAGTACAGCCTACGCCCCCTTTCCAGACACTCTCGCCCACCCATCCTCTTGCACATAGGCAGATTACAATCCTTTCATTAAAAGGGTATACAGTCTAAGGGGGATAGCTACAGTTGACAGCAATAGTTATTTCTCCTGCATCGCCTAGTCGCTTTTTTGTAGTAATTCATTCGTAAGTTTGAAAACATAATAAATCAAATGGGGGTCGACTTTCTTCTCTCCTCTTTTATCTCCAGACTTTTCCTGCTCTCACAAACTTTGTCTTGTTTTTCCGTCTCCTCGCGTTCTTCCTCCCAGTTACCCCCCGCCCTCAAGCGCGCGCGCACATACACACACAAGTCAACCTATTCGTCACCTCTTTCCAGCAATAAGGTAAGAGGATTTTCCTCTTTTCCGAGGCAAAGGAAAGCACAATAAAGTTAATCGATTGTTTAGTCGCGTTAGTCGTTCCTTTGCTATTTAGGTTCAACAAATACACCATATGCTTTTTCCGAGAAACGTGTCCAGCATGGAAAACAGGACAGTTTAAAATTTAGTTCCCTTACCCTCTTTATTTCCATTAAATTTTATTTTTAGTAACTTTATTGTATGTTTTACCTGCTACCTTTAGGCTTTACGTCACAAGGAAGAAGGAAGAACTCTCTCGCTTTCTTCTCTCCCTCAATTCGATGTTCATGAGTCATACTGGTATAAACACATGTCCTCCCAACAAAACCGATATGGTACCTCCCTTACGGGATACACTTTGACTTCCTTGAAGTTCCCACAGCCATTTTTTTTCTTCGCTGTTATCATCGAAGCTTTTTAAGAATTATTAAAAGGTACTTTTCGATTCGTTGGAAACTGCAAACAATGCGTTTGTATAAGTGAAAAAGTCCTTCTAACGAGGACTCTTGTCTGTCTGTCTGTCTGTCTGTCTGTCTGAACAATGATATGTGACGTAGGACTGAGAAGGAAAGAGTCCTTTTCAGAGGGAACTGTCACCGTTAAGTCAGAAGTGGCGTCACACGAGTAGATTTAAAAGAAGTACCGTTGGACGATAGACGTACATGTTATTGGCTGTCTAAATGTTAGGATTAGACACTGATCCCTACTGTGGGCATCACAAGCAGCTATGACATGTTAATGTGGACCACGTATTTTTTTCCAAAAGCAATTTTGTCAGTTTCACGGATTCATTCATTCCTCCATTGACTGGTGCCAGTAATATCAATCAAGTGCCCTTTACAAAGAATCACACACACACACACACACACACACACACACACACACACACACACACACACGGGCACACGCAACATGTAAATATGTTGTCTATTGAATTTCATATAGGATTATCAAAGATATATAGCCAGCATTTACTCCCAGCTTGCTCGATTAATTTGAAAAGGTGTAATTCAGGCTGCAAATGCTCCTACCCACACTACAGTTCCAGTCATAGAAAGGAGCAAATAGGTACAAGCCTTTTTTTTTTTTTGCTGTTCATAGGGTAGTCTGCAGAATGCCTATTTGAAAAATCATACGGACTTCACAACCGTCAGAGAGGAATCAGTGCAAATGCACCGACATAATACTTGCACCAGCTGACGGAAGGTGGTCCGCCGGTATTGCAGTCGTCGGTAGTTGAGAGGGAAGGGGTGGAAACAACTGGATAGACCCAAAGGTTGAAGGTTGCCGGTTGTTTCGACTAATTTACCAAATCAACCACGGCCCTCAGTCGATACGACCACTGGTCTCACTCAATTCTCCACCAAGTATGGAAGTTACTATTGTTCGCAAATGCTGGATTCTCCTCTCCTCTTCGGCAAGCAGGGTCCTCACTTCACATACTTACTGCAAGACTGGAATTGCAAGGGAATTACGAGCTAGAGTCTGAACCTGGTATTGCTAAACTGATGGTGTTGCTGTGCCAGATCCAGTTAAGCCTATAGTCACTGCCGCTGCCGTCACTAATTAGGATCCCACCGACGGAAATGGAGGCGCGATTGTCGTAAAGGGGTTTTCGACTGATGTTCTCCAAATAGATCTCATTAGATTGCTGGACTGATCTGAACTATTGTGAATGTGATGCGGCCAGTTTGTGGAGCGGGTGTTGAAAATGTGCACCTTAGGAAATTTTACATAACAGCTGACCGCTGGCCCGCGAAGCAGCTCCAGACGGACATTCGAGACATTTCCTCGCCACCTGACCACTCGACTGGTGACGTAACAATGAACGATCCCCAGGTACTGTACTGACATTGGGAATGGAAAAGGGAAGGAGCATCTGTCACAAAGAGAAACGCCCTACTCATACCCGCAAAGTAAAAACAGGAAATCCATTTTTTTTAATAGATAGAGTGATTTTCTCAGTCTATGGAGGAGCCAGACTGAGAGGCAGATTGCGAAAAGGGGGTGAGTTCCGAAGTGACTGACAGTGGTGGTGGGGACGGGGAAATCAACCCCACCTAACACTCTCGGCAAGGTGATCTTCACCTGTCCTGAGCAGCGATGCGTATTTTGAAACACCTGCGAGATCTTTTTCAGACACCCCTCCTGCCGATAGTGTCAGGTCACCTCGGCGTCTGCGAAAGGTATTTCAGGCGTGGAGGTGTCACCTGTCGACACAAATCATTTCGTCATCATCATCAGGACACCCAAAGGGCTAATGGGGGACGAACGAATGAGTAGGGGTACGTAGTGGTTAATCTACGCAATAGGTAAAAGACACATCTCCTCCCCAACCAACCAAGAACATTTAAGTGTTCAAATCACTGTTCTGGCTTTCTACCAACAGACATGGCGCCGCGCCTTTAACCCCTAAACTAGCCAAGATAAAACATTCAATCTTTTATAAATTTTGAATCTTAAAAATCTAGAATGTCCCTGCTTTGTGCTTTGCAAAGAGAGTTACCAGTTCCTGTCATGATGTAGTAGCACGATCATGTTCAATGAATGCATCAAATTCTCTCTTGAATCATTGTTGATAACAGTAAACAGAAGATAGATTCGTTGACAACAGAACTGGGGACGTATGAGGCCTGTAAGGTTGACGTCATCACCTGCGAGTGTCTTCCCTTAGCTGGGGTAAACAAAGCCGCCCACGAAGCCGCCAGCTTCGTGAGATTCGAAAACTATGAGACCAAGACATTATTGAGCTAGTGTTAAAAAATCTGAATGCGCCATATGCTAAATATGGAAATAAAGTAGTAAGTCGATCGCATTTTTTTTCATTGTTAAAAGTCCATGTGTGCTAGTTCTGTTACTTATCCAAGCGCAAAACTATGTCAGTTATGTTTACAACAGGTGACGGATGAGTAGCCTATACCGAAATAAATGTATCAATTCTTTAGCAACGCCTTTGCACCATGGGTCCTCATTAAGCTCATATTCATATTAGTCTAACTCTGTGGCATATAAAGATGATAATATTTTATACTATGATATAAATATCTTACTTAAAAGATGTATATTATCCATCCTGTTTTGTGGAAAATATGTGGTAAAAATCGGATGAACTGAATTTTAGATGTAAGGTAAGGTCTATAACTTTGTGTGTTCTTGTTTTGTATTTTTAACATAGATAATCAATATAAATTTAATATAGCATTATTAATAGTTCATCACAGTTTAGATTGTCATATATAAGCATACAAATCAAGAGAGAGAGATATATATATATAGGAAAACACTAATAGAACCCTGACTTTTAACCCACTGTAATTAAAACTGACCCATGGATTTCAGAAGTTTTTAAGGGTGGATGAACATTCAATTAGAATATTCTAATCTTAAAATTAATTGTAAAAAATGTTATGATATAAGACGGGAGTACAATTTTTCTCTAAAAATAACTGATGATTTTAATTAATAGCTTAACTTTAAAGAAGAAAAATTCATAAGCCTTATCAAAACCAAAAACAAAATGGTTAGTAATTTTAGTTTATCCTAACTGCAGGATTCAAACAGATGGGAACTTAGTTCCAGGCTTCTTTCCAAACATCTTTTAACATTTCCTAGACAGCTACTTTTAAAATAGAACATAAAAACAGTACATTGATGATATATGATTTGAACAAGAGATCTGGAGCATCAGAGATGCTGCTCTTTCTGTCAAACAATACAAGTGACAATTGAAAAAAAAAACCTGACAAACATCTATATGTGTAAATGAATATCTAGTATGGGTGGTACGCGAGCACCGTCCGCCAAAATAAAAGAATGTGTACACATATTTAACGGGTTCTGTATGTAGGGTTCAGAGGTGGTACTCGGTCAATTCGAATTTTTGAAAGTGGTACTCGTCGGGAAATGTTTGAAAACCACTGTGCTAGTCAATCAACACTCTTGTGTTCCCACTGAGAGTTACATCGATCTACCCCGAAGCTCACTGCCATTTTCCCCTGTCTTGTGCCTTACGCAACCGGCCCAGGGAAGGGGGCGACGCCTTTGGTGTCCCTTTGTGTGGGTCCCACGCGTCACGTAGGGCGGCGTAAAACTCCTGCAGCGATGTGACCGTCACCCCTTTTGTGCCAAGGTGAGGCAAGCGGCGGAGCGGGGTAGTGGAGGAGATCGAGCTGGAGGGGGGATTGGGGAATTTTCTGCGCAACACTTTTCTCGTAACTACGTACCTCGTGCTGTGGAGGGGGAGAACATCAGCTACATCTACATGCATGTCTAGAAAATTGTGAATTTCTGATCAAGGCGACGTTTTTGTTCCGCATGTGGCAAGTGGTGACGGAATCTCGTCTTTGGTTTGACTCAAAACATTTTAGACTATTTAGAAAAAAAACTTCGTCTTAAGGATGAGATTAAAAATATCAGGTTTTTGAAAGTAAATTAAGATCTCATTTGAGAAGGGAAAGAAGATAAAGGGTATATAAACCCAATAAACACCGTGTAGAAAAAAACCGTCTTAAGTTTGACTCAGTATGTAGATAATTATTTCTCCGAATACTACAAGCATGAGCAAAATGGTTATCGGTGTCACTGTAAGATAAAAATCCTGTATCTGGTTTTCTATTTCACTAAATGTTTTTAAGCAGTATATTGCAGATTATTAAATCATTTGGCTCATGCAGTATGTACATTGGCTATCCTTGCACTTTCGTTTATTCGTACAACAAATTCTGAGCAAAATGGGGGAGGGGGGAGAGACGCCGAAATTCACCGTAGAAAAAAATCAAAACATCTGTCCGCTAGAAGAAGTCGCATTAGTGTTACATCCCAGAAGTTGTGGCACGTGCTTGACTGAGCGTGCAGAATGGCCTCTATAGAGATAATAATAATGCTGGTTGTGCTACTGTTCATCTGCCATATTGATAATCCGCAACGTCTGGCGTCTGCTATTGTAGACTGAGCCATTAATTAATTGTTACTGGCATCGTGAACCGACTGTTTAAGCATTCAATATTTATGTAATAAAGCCAGCGGGTTCTGGCGGTGTCATATCGGATTCATATCCCTCTTTACTCTTTTGCACCCAAATATTATGAAATAAGTGCTAGGAATTATATAGTTTCAGTGAAGCACATGAAGTAAACACTCAAAGGTAAATTAGCATTGAACGGTAGGCTCAGTTTGACCCACTGTTTATTGCTTCTATCTAAACCAAAACAAGCAGCTTAATGTTACAGAATATGAAAACACTATATTTTAGTTAGTTTTTGCTAATTGTTAACACACAAAATATTCGAGAATCCATGCAGAAATGTCTTGATGGAAGACCTGGGTTATTTCGTGCTTAGGAAAAAGTAAAAATACATTTTATTTCCTTATTTAAACAAAGTTAAATTGGAGCCACCACAAAAACCTTATATTTCAGCATACTGTGGCAAGCAATAAATATGTAAATGGTGTATGTATTCATCAAGCCATGGCCTGTTTATAAACAGTACTCCCTTACATAGATCTGCATGAAGACATGGCACAGAAAACTAACTACACAATAATTAAACAGCTGAAATGTGCAACACTATGTTCCAACTTTTTTCATTTACAAAATATTTGTGAACATTTATTTCTTAGTTGCATTTGTGGTGTAATTTCTGTCATATGTGCTTTATGAAATAATATGTTGCTCTCACAGCTTTAAACATGCTATCATTATTAAATTCTGAATGAGCTAAGAACTACTGATGCTTAAACAGTACTTTTTTGTGCACCTTCCTCACTTTTCAGCATACTTGTCTTTGTTAAGTGATGTAGATTTTACAGTATCCAGCACAGCACATCTTGCTAGGATAAACGATTATTGTCTGGTTCAGAATCAAATAGTTGGTAATAAAGGATTATAAATATAGTTTGCCCCACCTGAGCCAAAACCGCTGAGGAGATGGAAGTACAAATACCACCACATGTGGTCTTCTGCTTGTGGTTAAAAGCCTTTGAAAATATTTTCCGGATGATATGCAGAATTTAATTTTTTAGTATGAAGGCTTTATCAGTTCACCCCTGTCTTTAAAAAACACAAGTGAACGTCTGGGTTGGTTGTCACCAACATTTGTTTCAGTTAAAACAGAGATGCAGGAGAGTTCTTTAAACAAATTTTAACAGTATTTACAATACACCCTGCAATGTATCCTATTTCTGGTTCCTTATGTACAAAGATGGCATATTGGTAACATCAGAATAGTCACAGTCATCTTCTACAGGGGCCAAATCAATGAGATTACATCTATAACCTACTTTCATGTCTTCTGGTCTGTCATGAACAGCTGAGGGTCAGTCTGGTGGCACTATGGTTAGCGCTGGTCAACAATACAGTGAAGGTTGGCTGTCCTGGGTTCAGCTCTCATCTGTTCTTTCACTGCATGTGACATCTGTTTACAGGGATGGCTACCTTGGCGTGATATAACCTTAGTTGCTGGCTTGGCATAAAACACCAATTCCACTTTCCCCCCACCACAAGGTGTGGCTGTTGCAGAGCAAATTTTGAATTATGTTGAAGAATCTATTTGTGCTAGTTATTTCTCCCTCAAGAAAGTGATTTCATCTTTGGACATATAAACAGACTGTGAATTTGCTTGATTTTCTGATACCTTACTGTTTCTGATGCAATGTGTGACCATAAAAAGAAGTGCAGCTGGGTTATTGTTAAATCCACCAGAACAGCAAATATCTGTAAACTTTTATGTATTTTATGTAGAGTGCATCTATGTTTTTGATGGCTGCAAGAAAACCAATGAATGGCTTTTTTCACATTTTTGCAAAGTGCATTACCTGCTGAGCATAATAAGTAATGGCAGTCTACCATTCTCTAAACCTGTTTTTCAATCGATATCTCAATTCCATTTACTGTTGGTCACAGGATATGGTAGTTCCATACTGAAGGATTTTCTGACATACTGTGTCCTTTAGCGGAGTAAAACAGGAGAATGAGGGCAAAAGATTCTAGAGTGGGTTATATTCTGTCACCTTACATTTATGATCTACTTTTAACAAATGCAATGGCACTCTTAAAAATGTTGTCTCTGAAAAGTATTCACTTGATGCGGATACCATCTTAGTTTTCTTTTCATTTAGTTATGACTTCTGTTAAAGACTTTTCTCTTAAGCCTTTTATTTTTTTTAGTTGTGAAAGGTGCATCTTCTTTCTGCAAGATAGTGCATTGCTGCTATAGCATCCAGATTTCTTTTCAAACTTTTCTGTAAAACACTGTATTCTGATCAACAAAAAACACAATTCAATAATAATAATAAAAGCATCAGCTAGATGAAGCAGATTCAGCACTGCTTGTGCTAGCTACCGTATTTCCTGACATCTTTTTTATGCTGGGGGTTTTAGAAACTTCTTTGACTTCAAACAGAAATATACACAGATAACGAAACCACTGGTTAATCCTCTTGGTTCAAGATAAAAATGAACATTACAATGACTGGCTTATAATTGAAGACTGCGAAGATGACAGTGGGTGAAGTTATTTTTTTATTATTGCTGCTCTGAGATAAACATTAGACCAAGAAACCTAGATATTTTTGGAAAAGAGAAAACTTGCTTTGCAATAAAAAGTAATGAAAATCGTGTTGCCTGTGCTACCCGGCTAAGCCACTTTTTGAACCAAGAGGGCTAAACATTGTTATTTAATTATTGTTTGTTTTGTTTATTATTTTATAAGTCCATATAACCTTCAATCTTACAGAGCTAAAGAAACCTACATCAGCAAGTACAGGGTTATAGCCTCAAGACATTATACACTAATTTAAACTTTGTGTAATGATTGTCATATCTAGGTACTCCTTAAGCATCTTGATGTTGGCTCAAAAGATTTTTCATGTGGCTTTTGTATGTTTGTGAGAACGTGTATAATGCTTCGCAATACTGTTGTAATTGTATGCTTTGTGACATAGTTATGTAGAGAGAAAGTGTGTGGGGGGGAGTGTTGAGGGGGGAGGATGTGGGTACATACATGCAGACATCTTTGATTACAGCAGTAGTTTTATTTGGTTAGTCTGCTGCTGAGCACTGATGTGTAGATATTAATTCATTCTTTTCTCATAATAATTTCTAATTAACACAGATATGAATTATACAGATTCGTAACGGAGAAAATCTTTGTAGAATTGTCTATAGCTTAAAATTTTATTTTGGTCTTTAAAACCTTTAGAAGATGTTTTGGTAAGAACTGTATCTGCAGTTGGGTAGATGTTATCTTTTTCGTTTTTACACCCACGTCGTGTGTAGGTCACAATTCTTTGGGAAGCTACAGGAAGAAATTAAATGACAATGAAAAGAAACAAAGCACAGCTATTCTTGCAATGTACAATACAAAGCATGTGTAAAAACAATAGCACGCGTTTTGAAGCTGATGTCTTCTTTTTTAACAACGTGCAGAGAAATCCAGTATAAAAGAAATTTAAGTGCATGCTAGCAGTGGCAAACGACGAATGATATACAATGTCATGTCACTGTTGACGACTACTATACTGCTCACTGATGTAAAACTAGTTTTCGATCAGTTTTACTACTAGTTGTATCTGGGTGGTGCCAGAATGCGTAAAAAGCGCATTTTATTGATTTATACCAATGGAAACCATTTCCACATCATTTTCTATGCAAATGAGTGCATATCCACGCAGCATACCGCGGGACTGCAGGTATGCAGGCTTCGTCCTGTCCCCACTGTCGAAACTTCCCACCTCTGGCCTGCTAAGATCGCAAGTAACGAAGTAACCAATACGGCTGACAAACTACTTCCTCTGACAACGTCGAAACCGCCCAATGGTCAGTCTTTGATGCTATGGTTTGACCACGGAGTTACATCATGTCTGACTACGTTAGTTGCTGCAGAGTGCTACGAAAGACAATCCAGAGGAGAGTACTTTCGAGCTTATTCTTACTTCCCTTGGTCTACTACGTACTTGATGACGTAGAACGCAGGGTGCGGGGAAATCCTCCTCCCGCATTTCGTGCCAGCGACACCCTCCGAGTTTGATGCTAGGGGGAGGGTTACCTGTAGCGGATAGAAATTTCGGTGTTTTCACTGCAAGGAGGGACTCCAAAACAGACACAAACGGGTAAGATCGAATTTCTTTCATCATTATGCAGATAACAAAATAAATAAGGATACTCGTATTTTTATTGGGCCATTGTTTTTGCTCTCCGGGTGGGTTTGTATGGGAGGTATCGGCACATGACCGATTGAGTGATAAAAGGGTGGTGTCCGAACAAACAGTTTCTGAACTGTAAATAGTATACCATTAAAATACGACTGTCTTTTTGCGTCATGTGTATGTTTTCAACCTTTATATCGCCTATTTTGATATCTTGCTTCGTCGTGCTTGTCAATAACTTAACACCCACGTGTGTCTGAACCAGCAATCGTCTACTAAAAATGTTAATGAAATAACACCCCGATAGTATGACTTCGCGTTAATGGGAAAGGTACTGAAGGCTTGGTCACCTACAGATAGTTCCTAGCGTTTCAGTCTACTGCTGATCTAACCCTTGAGAACCACACCCATCTTGATGTGCCTTGATAAATGTTCAGTCGGGAGGATGTGCGAAGCTGAGAATTAAGTTACAGACGCCGATATCTGATGCTCGTGATGGGCAATACCCGAAGAACTGCCGTCGCTTTGTTAAGACTTATTAGTGTAGAGGCGTGGCATTTCAAGGCGAGAAAATGGATAGAAAATGAGCGGAGTCAAGATTTCAGATTTCAGTAAATTATTTATTTCATGATTTATTGATTTATTGAAAGCACCATCATTTATTCATCGTTTAAGTCCCAGAGACATGTGACCGGCCCCACCCATTTCCAGCGACAATCGTATTAGACTGTAAAGGACACGTATGCAGCACATGTATGCTGAGTAGATTTTTTCCTGAGGGCACAAACTTCTAGTAAATTGAGATCAAATAAATGCTTGTTAATTAATATATGTGTTCGGTAGACTAATTTATCTAATGCCATTAGCTTTCAGTAAATTGAGATCAAATATTAGGGCTTTAAATAAATGCTTGCTAATTAATATTTGTGTTTGGTAGATAGGATTCAGGATTGGAGGTTGTGGGGTAAGGTTGAAATATATTTTAAACAGAAGATATAGTGTTCATCTATTATTGTGTAAGAATTTTTCAGTTTTTCTTAACTTTTAGGTTGTATTGGGGTTTTCACTGCACTTTTCAGTGTGTAATAGTAGTTTTTCCCTCTGTTGTTTGAGGAGAGCCATCATAATAATGCCTGTCTGTTGTAATGCTTGTTAGTACATTTTTCAGTTAAGTTTTTATATTTGAAATCCATTTTATATTTATACTCCATTTAGCATCAATTACAACATCTCATTAATTTCAAAGCATTATGTTGTCTATTTAGACTGTTCCACAGCAATTTGAGGATGAGTGTTTAACATAAGCCATAATAATAATAAAGAACATTTATAGAGCTCTTTTCCAACGATTTGCTCAAAGGGTTGTACAGAAATGATATACAGAAGTAAACTAAATCACCAACAACCATATAGTTATATTCTCATATAACAGACACCACTTTTACAACAGGTTGATGATTTAAAGTTAGGTGAAGTTTCAGAGAAGAGGAAACAAAATGAGCAACAATAATTAGATGTAACAACTATGTGATGGCAAAGAATGACAGCCATTAAAGTAAAATCAACAACAAACAGAAAATAGAGCAAATACAAGTAGTAAATCAAAAACAAATTAAAGCTTCAGAGAAACAAGAATGCAACATGCAATTAAAAGAAACCTATAATATGAATAGACAGAGAAGTTGAGCAAGAAAGCAGAAAAATCGTTGGGGAGCAAAGCAGCTCAGCCTGTCAGGCGAAGCCTCGTTTGCAAATCCATATAAACATAAACTATAACATAAAGCATAAAAGTTATCTTATCCTTCTTGGAGTTGTTTCTAGTGTTATAAAAGAAGTTAGGAAGAGTTTTCTACAAAAAATGTATTTCTGATAAACAGTCAAAAGTCTTCAAGGCATTTTGGCAGCAAAGGTAGACAATGCACATTAAGCACTATACCTCCAAACTGATGAATTTATTGCTATGTCATGTCTCTTTAGAAGAAAATTTTTTATATTAGTACCTTAGCAGTATTTTGATACCTCATCTAAAGTAATGAGGCTATGTAAATGCCATTTGATCCTATAACACATTGTGGAAAGTGTTTTTTCTGAGAAGCAGCCTTGTTTATAGTACCCTGGTTCTGTTTACAGGTGGTGTAACATCACCGCTTTGCTTTTGACATTTCTTGATGCCGTCCAGGTGTTCTTTAGACGCTTGTACACATCCCCTTAATTGTCCCATTGAAAGTAAAGATACCGGTTGCTCCTATTGTCTAACAAAATTTTACTAGATGGATTTAATCATTCCAGACTCCATAACACTGCAGAGAAAAGAGGGTATTGTTCCTTTTTTCTGCCTTATTGGAACTGAAGAAACATAAGAAACTCCTTCTCTTATTTGATAAAACACATTAAGCACTCCCAGTACCATATTAAAAGCAATTAAGATCTCAAACATGGACATTTATTAGAATTATCATCTGCTTTCATTTAGATCCATTCAAACACAGTGAAGGTGGGCCAGAATCTTAGCACAGAGACAAAGCAACTAATTGTAAATATGAACAAAAATGGCTATAAATGGTTCAGAATCGCTTGTATGGTGGGGAGAGTGTTGAATCTGCTTGATGCAGCACGAGAAGCGATTAGAAATGAACCTAAGCATCCAGCGTTAGGAAGAGAAGGATTATTGGTAAAAACAAATGTGGGTGGAAAGAAGCTAGACAGTCCCTGTCACTAGCTCCTTGTAAGCCCTTACTTACCTAGCTAGCTAATTATTGCAGCTATAAGTAGCCTGCCAGGACAGCGTGGTAAGATTTGAAAACCTGGAAAACGTGTGCGAAGTAAAATCCTCATATCATAAATAAGAGAAGTGTGTGTGGCGGGGCGGGGTGGTGGTGTTGTAACTGGTGTTTTACAGGGATCGAGGGAGCAACAAAGGCGGTATCACTGAAAGCAACGGGCCCTGTCGTAAAAAGAGATGGAGTACTGCTTATAGAGATTAATGATAAAGAGAAAGCGAAATAAACACAGTCTTTTGGTCGGATAACCTCCCAAACCACCCCAATAACCTTTGGTGGGTCTGTTTATGTCACTGATGCCAATACAAAGAGATACACAGTGATGATACATCTACTCTTTCGTCGATGTCACCCCCTACCGCAACAAAGACACTTCAAGGTTGAGGAGGATCCATCGGCGCTTTAAAGTCTTTTGCTTCGCAGTCTCGGTTTTCGTAGTTTATATGCAAATGACTCCTCCGATGCTTATAGCGGCGAAGTGGAACAACCAGTAGTGTACGTATTATTTAGCGCGCCCGTTGCTTTTTATATTAAATATGACCAGGGCTGGAGCGATCCTCGATCCTTGGGAGGGGGTTAGAGATCGTGATGAATGTCTGAGAAATGTCTGCGCAGGACATATGTCCTAATCACAGTACTTGTGCCTTGTGGGGATGTGTGTGTGTGTGTGTGTGTGCGTGGAGCCTAAATATAGAACAGCGTCTGTGAGTTATCGACAGATGACACTGGAACTGAGGCAGGAGGCCGAGGTGAATGTTTTGCCAATGCACCCCGAGTGTAGTATTTATTATTACTTTTGCTGATAAATATTTCTTTTGTTCTTAATGCTCGTTATCGCCTGGGCTTAGCGACGATAATCGTCATCGCTGATCAAGGAGATAACGTTCAGGGGTTCTCTGCCACCTCCCTATACCCCGACCTTCCATTTTCCCCAGAATTCCTAGTTATCGGACAGTTACTTATCCCAATGCTTATTTTCATTCTGTCAGTGTGTGTGTGTGTGTGTGAAAATCTGCCAGTGTTGGGTTCTCGAAACTCGGATGCCTATAGAAAATATCCGCGATGCATATGAACAAGCGAGAGCGCACACAGAGTACTATAAAAAAAAAAAAATGCACGCGCTCCCCTCCTCTTTCACCTTGTCTGTGACTCTCAGCCTTATAGTGTCCTCTCTCGCGGTCGACGTCGACATATGTCGCTTCGCACAACATTTAACCGAAGAGGGGGCGTGTTATTTTTTCGAAATGGGGGCGGAGAAGAGAGAAGGGCGGTGGTGGGATAGGGGATGGGGGTGTGGAGGTCATTGGCGACCAGGAGGAGAAAGGAGGGAATTGTCGGAGGTGGGGGGGGGGGAGGGTTAAGGAGGCGAAGAGAAGTGGCGCAAAACATTGGACTTGCCAGATCAGCCGGGCACGGAGGTCACCCTTCAGTTGTTGACCCCAGCCACGCGGGCCTGTGTTCCACAGTCTACTGTAATCTAATCTTGGGGCCTGGCGTGCAATCAGATGGGGCTGCTCGAAGCAACACACACACACCGCCCGGCAGGAGGATAAGCAGCCATTGTTTTGAACTCTGGACTGCGACATCGACGACTAAAGACAAAGGCAGGCCTCAAACGCTCAATCGTGTCACCAAGGGTTCGTAGGAGCAGTTAGGGGGTGGGCGGGTAAATTGGGGAGGGGACCTCGGAGGATGTCACAAGATGTCACGTTACTCGGAGGGTCACTACTGCGCCGTATGGCGTAAGGAGGGAGGAGGGTTAAGGAGAGGTGGGTGGTGGTTAAAGCACATCGCCAAGGGAGGATGAGGCTCAAGATGGGGGGAGGGACAGAGATAGCGATAAGGAGGCGAGGAGGAAGATAGCTAGTGCTGGGGGTGGGATGTGGGACCGGGGAAGGTGTAGGTTAAGTAAGTATCGTGGTACACACGACTTTAGTCACGGGTAGGAGGGGAGTAGGAGAACAGGTTGAGTCGGGGGGTTGGGGGGCGCGGCGTTCGTGAAAAGATTAGGGAGGGTCTGACCCAGGCAAAGAACATTTCTTGCTGCTTCATGTGCTGAAGAGGGAATGAAACAAGGGAGAGTCGTTCCGGCAGCCGTAGCAGTAGTGTTCTCGGTATGTAATATTCTTTTTTGTGGTGTTGATAATAGATATTTTCTCTGTATGTTGTGTTGTGTATGTGTGTGAATTAGGAGAGAACATCAGTGCAATAGGAAATGTATTGTGAGGTAAATTGATTTTGAAAGCATGTTTTATTTACATTCTTCTGCAGTACAGGGTGATAAAAATTATACTGGTCAGAATTTTTCAAAGACTTTTGCTGATCCAAGCACCCAATCACTACACGAATAGTATAGTACAATAAAGTATAGTGGGTGGTCATGGTGGATGCCTTAAAAGAACGCCAACTTGTACATGAAGTACATCAGATAGAGATGTCTCAAAATTACTCACTTGACAGGAAAACCCAAGGCAGAAACCATTTGACTATCTAGTGTTCTATGCCTAACATAAATAAAAATACAAACATTATTAAACATTTCTCAAATTAATATCAATACAGCAAGAGTAAATAAATGATAAGATAAAAGATAGAATTGCCATAGCTAGTGGCTGTGTAGGGACTGTTAGGTGTTCAACAGGTCTAGGATGAGAGAAAGAAGGTGTTGAGTTTCTGCTAACCTCCTTCACTGTATATTTTTTTGTCTTGTCATATAGTCCATTTTTTTAAAAACTATTTTACATTAGAATTATCTCAGCTGATTCATGAAGACAAAAACAGCGTGCACATCTGATGATTTTTGTGGATGTGCATGCTGTTATTAAGACAATAGTAACAATATTAATAATAATACTAAGACAGTAATAGCAGGCACATCTACAAAATCACCAGATGAGATTCCATAAGAAGATAACACACTGTTGTCAACCCCTAATGTACATCCATTATTTCAACTTTGTGTATGTTTGGCATGTGGTTGCTGTGGCATGTGCAATGCTGACATCATGATGACCATACAGTGATGAATCAGACCTGTGACCTAGTGGTGATGGGGCATCTTAAGGGCAGTTAAGACCTGATTATCATAGATTGCTTTTTGTTGCTTCTCCAGTTGAATCCTGCAGTGTTCAGAGAATTTTGACAGCTGTAGTGACAATACTGATAGCTGTGTTTTTGATGGTCTCCTGTGTGTGTTAAATCAAATTCTGATTTACAAAGATAATGGTGCTTGTGTATTCTAGGATCTTCAGGTGTAAGTTTCCCTCCCCCTCCCCATTTCTTCTCAGCTACAGTATGCTGTGATTTCATTGTCTCTCACAATTATTAGAGATGATGAAATTTTTACTATGTGTTGTAACTGTTCTTGCACATTGCAATGGAGGTTGTATTTTTCCATAAACATTTCACAGGCGGTACCCCTCACCCTCACACCCTTATCCCCAAAAACCCTGTAAGGTAAAAAAAAAAGGTAAAGGTCATCCCCTAACCATTTTCAGGTCGTTGAGGGGGTGAGGTGTTAGAAACCTTTGGTAAGGGTGGTACCTTTCTCTTCTCCCTCGCTGCCTTATCTTCCGCAACCCTCTATGGAGTCAGGTACCCATTCCTGCCAGCTGAGTCAATTGAGGGAAGTTTGCTGATCAGGGTGGTTTTATTTTTGGTTGTCATATGGTCCACTTTTGAAAAACTTGTTAGATGATTTTGTGGATGTGCATGCTGTTGTATTTTTCCTTAAGAATTTCACATGCGGTACCCCTCAGCCCGCTTATCCAAAAGAAAACCTGTAAGGTAAAGAAAGGTGAAGGTCATCCCCAAACCTTTTCAGGTCGTTGGGGGATGGGGGGGTGAGATGTTAGAGACCTCACTTTTCTGGGTGTCAGCTTTTAGTTAATGGTGGTGCCTTACCTTCCCCAACCCTCTTTGGAGTCAGGTACCTAATCCTGCTATCTGGGTCAACTGGGGGAAGGTTGCTGCACTAATTGAACCAGGGTGCTCTCAGTTGGGACGCCAATGGTGGCTCTAAACACTCGTTCTAACCACTCTGCTCAGGACTTGCCCTAAAAACCTGCGTATCTTGCAAATCAGTAATCTGCTTGACAGTCATACTTCTAGCATGGAGTGATGTGTGATGAAGTCTTTGCGGATTCTAGGAATATGTTGGTTGTAGTAACTTTTGTTGTTTGGGTAGTCCCCTTGCATTTGCAAATATGATAATGGCAGTGAAAGGTCAATATCAGTACGTTAATATCAGAGATGTTGCTATACATCATTGCAAGACTCTTTCACTTTTGCTTATTTAATTATGATACCCCCATTGTGTGTTCTTCTTTAGACGTCAGATGTCACCATCAGAAGAAAGCTCTTTTTATACAGAACATTGACCTGCAGAAGAAGATGGATTTCCTTTGGGCATGCTGCCTCCTTGCAGTATGTGATTGTGAGGACTAGCATTCTCATCTTCAAGTCTGTAACACTACTGCCATGACTGCTAAATCATTAAAGTGTCATTTCTTTCGTTCTTTTTTTCTTTGGTATTGGGTTGTTCGGACACTGAAAGTCTGCATTTCTCGTGCTAAAGTAGCAGTTTTTCAGAATCATGAGAAATGCAGACTTTCAGTGTCTGAATAACCCAATATGTTGCTCATTCTCTCTCTATTTAGTGTTGACTGCTGCCAGTGTTGTGAATGGTGCACTAGTGTGACGTAGTACACTGTTAGCCCCTCTTGTTGATCGCAGGTGTGAACCACATATTTTGCTAGCGGATAATTAATGGATGGGTTTTGGAGGCTGAAATTTTCCAAATCGCCTATGTCTACCAATATCTCAAAAAATGGAAACCATTCAGGTTGGTCTTTAAACTCTGAAATCTGCCATATAGTTTTCTCTGTGGTTGATATTTTCCTAGAGTAAAAGAGAACATTTTTGGAGAAAGGGCTTTTCCTGTATGCCTTTTCTGCCAGTTGTGGCCTTGTCTTCATATTTGTTGTTTCTCCCTTTTTTGCATTTGCCGGGTCAGACTCTTCAACTCAGCATCTGACCACATCTATCAGCTCCCCCAGCCTATGCCAGCATACACCGCCTGCACTCTACATTTCTGTGCATGCACACATGTGCATGCATGTCATGCATGGATGCGTGACAACTCCCCCCCCCCCACCCTTTCTCTTACTCCCTCACATTATTGCTGTGGGAAGATGATTCATCAGCGCCACCTACCTAACTGCAGTCCCATGCGACCTCAGGGTTGCTGCTGCAGTGACTTGCTGGGCTATTGACATCCCCCTGAAGGAGGAAGTGTTCCTCACAGCCTGGTGGTGGGTGCATCCTGCTGATTAGAAAATGATACACACACGCCCCTCATTGCTGACGGCAGATCTGAAGCCATAGCTCTGGGACAGTGAGGATTACTTTCAAGCCATGAACACGTATGACCTCAGTTGAGCAGGAAAATGCTTTTGACATTATTCATGAAGAGCAAGGCCAGCAGACGTTTCTGTCGCTGTGTATGGATGTATGTGCATACATGTGTGTTTCTTGTTAGGTCTTGATCACACCCCTCACACACACACACACACACAGAGTCTTATAGCAACAGGATGGATAGAATTAATTAGCCTTGTTAAGACCTTTCAGTTGCTGGCAGACCTGAGAGCTGGAGCATTTTTCTATTATAGAGAGTGTTCAAGAAAATAAAATCCAATAAAAAGTTAATTTATTATAATGAATGTAGGCATTCTTTTCATTGAACAGATAACCAGTGTAGATACATTCAAAGACATCTAAAAAATGAGTAGCACATTTGATTGCAATTTCATAATTACTTCCCTTTTGAGGCTTTTCTTAAAAGGGAAGAAAAATGGTGTGATACATGAAAGCAAACATGATCAGCTATAGACATGATAGATCTTTTAGAAAAGATGGAAGAGGTATACACTTAGTCCAACATGGCTATAAAAATGAGTGTGGGTCATATTTTTTAAACATTTATACGTAACAAACAGAGATTACTCATTGACCAAATCTTGTTTGCATTCTTGGCTTTGACTGACAACACATTAGCCAACTTTTCACATTTTTTTTTTTGAGGGATGGATGACTCAGATTTGTAGCTAATCAGAGATTATTCAGCAGGAGCAGTTCAGTGTAATGTAGGATTTACTAAATTGTCAGATCATGCGTCACCATTTCTTTTGCACTTTTTAAAGGCTAACCCAAGTCAAACATAAGTTGATGGCAGTTCAATAATTAAGCTTTAACAGAATAAAAAGGTTTTAGTAGTATTTGATTAAAAACAGTTAACTTCTGATATTTTTCGCAAAAGCACGCATGGATTCCAATATCACTGAAGATAGCTGGTCCATAAACTTTTAGCATATGTGGAATTGCCCACTCAGTCAGGGTTAGGGTTGTGATGTCATGGGGAGTAGAGGAATGTTATATCATGACTTCTTTCCAAAACCCACCTGAGAACTGCAATGTTTTAGTGCTTATGTTTTGTGAACAGAAATGAGAAAAAAACAGAAAACATTGATTCAAAAATAACTTCCATTTAGATTCAGCTTTAATAAAATGATGACTTCAGAATCTTGGTTGAACACAGGCTGTCGCTACCATTGTCAAGAGTGGGAGTAATTTCCTGGGATTGAAGTACAGACCACCTTGCATTTAAGATTTTGTTTTTTAAAGTGAAGTATTCAAAGGTTAATATAATCTAAGGAATTTTCACATGTATTTGTCCTTGTTAGTGATTTTTGCTGGAAAATCTGATTAACCTGAACTTTTCCTCATTCAGTCGCATAGTTTTGCCCTTTCTCGTCACATACACTGAGAAACAAGGTGGCTTAAAATGGTTTTGTCTTTTCCAAAATCACCGAATGAATGAATGAATGGTGTACGTATATGTTTGTGTGGGCGCGAGAGAGATAGATCTGCAGGAGGTCTCCCTCGTTTAAGAAAAAAATGGAAAATGCAACAGGAGGAATGGAAGGCAACAAGTATGATGGAACCGCGGAGCAACACGCGCGACATAAGCAGAGCGAGCGAGAGGGAGAGAGAGAGAGAAAGTTGTTATCAGACAAAGCCGTGACTGTAGTTGAACATCCTCTTCCCTTCACTTCCTCCTCACGCCTTAGCAGGAGGAAATCCCCCTGCCCGCCCCTCCTGCCTCTTACCAAGTCTTTCCTCCTCCACTCATAGGGAAAGCCTCTTCACCAAATCTCGAGCGTGCATGAAAAGGCATGACCTTTTATACATGTGTGTGTGTGCGCGCGTGTGTACATAACGTAAATCCTCCGTCGAACCCACCACCTACCAGAACAAGTTGATGAGACTGAGAATAGACTCGAGTTGAATCTCGGACTACGAGGTGTCTGTCATATTTATGATTGTGGTCGTTACCCACCCGCTACCCCCCAATAAAGTGGTTTTGAAGTTCAGAGCGGGTGGCTAAAGCAGACGCTCAGAGGCTGCTACCTTTTCCGCAAACGTTTCATGGGGGTGGGGGAAGGCAGGCGGTATGGAAGATGCAGGAAGGAAAAAAACGTACTGTTCCCACGCATGAACTACAGTACCACTGTCTGTATTATTAACAGACCTTTGTTTTCTCAGTTAAATTTTAATTTAGAAGTGTATTGCATTTTTCGTTCGTGTTACACGCCTGCGCAGTAAACATCATTACCAGGAGAGGAAAAAGTGTCGGCCTTATGTTAATTAAGGATATCCTCCTCAGAGTACCACGAATCCTCACGACTTTCCACCCACAAGTCACACAGACACACAGTGGTACTGTTTTTTTTTTAAAAAGCCCCTCGACTGTGGTCTTGGAGTAGAATGTCCGTGCAAGTGAGGCGCTGAGAGTGGCAGCACACAATCGCTCTCTCTATCTCTTCTGGAGGCACCGGCCACTCCACGTTTGCGCATCAGGCTCAGGGAGACATCGGGGACAGGGGACAAGGCACAAGGGGGGAGGGTGCACAGGCTTCAGCGACCCTGGGAGTTGGTCCAATAAAGAGGATGTTTAACGCTACGATATCAGGGACTTGACAGCGTCACCTCACACAGATGAGACCTCGCGCGTGTCCCCTTATTTTGAGACAAGCTTTGCGTCAGTTCAGTTTCTGTTGAACGGTGTAAGTTGTCACTTAACATGGTTATTGACAAAAATAACCTTTAGAGATGTATTTCTGTAGCTTAATGGATTTTTCTGTATAATCTTCAGTAAGTTTTTTTTCCAAACAATATACGTTTTAAAATACGGTTGTGATTGCGAACATAAGTATATATTAATGTTTGATGTATATATATATATTAAGCTTTATCTGTTAAAAGAAAGAGGAATGCCAAGGCAAAAAGGCGGCAGATGAGTTTCTGGAATTGCAGTTTGAAATGTTTAAAGAAATAAAATTTTAAGTCCAATCATAATAGAAAATAGTGGTTGTCATAAACTTTAAAATCAAGGGAGCATTTAATATAAGTGCTTTAAAAATTTTAAAACTAGACAAAACAAGAACTTGGACATAGATAATGAAACAAAAAGTTAAGATATCCTGGTTGTGAAAAAATTAAAGACTTAATTGTTTACATTTACAGTTTGTTCATGTTGTTGTATTGGTGTTGTGTGGTCTTATGGGAGGGCTACACTTTAAATGTTGATGATATTTGAGAGTATACTTACATCTGTATCAAATTCTACAATTAAGTGTTGGTAGGGTCTTTTAATGTCATGGTATAACTCATAATTATAATTTTAAGTATGGCTTTTGATACAGCATAGTTACAGTTCTGTGTTTCAAAAGGTGAAGTTATGAATTGCAAGAATAGAATTTTTGGTTTTGTATGGGTTTCATAATCTTGTGCCTGTGTGCACTTGTGCACCTGTTGAAGGGTGCAGAAATGAGGCTGGACTTCATGCATATCTTTTCTCTTGTGTTTGATGCAGAAAATGGATACTTCCCTTCATTACACCTCTGTTAACCATGCCAACTGCTTAGTTTCCACCATCAACAATCTTCGACGGGGAGGAAAGCTATGTGACATAATTATTTCTGCAGGGGATGTCAGGATCCCAGCCCATCGTCTTGTTTTGGCAGCAGCGTCACCATACTTTGGTCCTCTTCTTGAACTAGCCCATTCTTCTCCAGTAAACGGTATCTCGGTTTTCACATCAGATTTGTCTATGTATGTTTATATTTTGCATCATTATCTACCCTAGTAAATCTTACAGCACCAGTCTTGGGGTCTCTTTTGTCTGTTAATCAGTAGTACCATTCTGTCTGATAATGTAATGTTGCTTTTTTTGGGGCAGATTGCAATCTTTGAAAATCATTGTCTGAAATTCTTGAATTGAAAATGTCTTGAATAAAAAGGTAAATTTGTCTTCTGGTTGGTTGTAGGTCTGCCAACAGAGATTCGACTTCATGACATTGATGCAGCAGCTATTGAACAGATAATTGAGTTCTGTTACACATCCACAATTTGCGTGACTGAGGACAATGTCTGGTGCTTGCTGCCTACTGCAACACGCCTACAGATGAGTGAGTTGTGTACACTGTGTTCCGACTTCCTGCACTCTTTGCTGAGCCCAGACACTTGCATGCGGACCTATGCCGTTGCATATCACTGCGGGCTGACAGAGCTGGTTACCGAGGTTGTGAAGATGCTAAAAGACAGTTTAGACAAGGTATGGTGAGAGTAAGGTTTGAGATCCAGAGCAGTATTGATATCTTGGACAGGCAAGATTTTAATTTGAAAACCACACCATTCTGAAAAGTCGCTACAGTCATTGTAAAGCAAACTTAAATTTTGTCTGGAAAACTTTGTTTTGTGTGACATTAATTGTTGAAGCAAAGGGAAATACACATTTTTTGGGAGATTCAAAGAACTTACTAGAGTATTTTTAAGGTTTGGAACAGAATCAGTGCATTGCTCAAACTTGGAATTAAAGAAACCAAGGTCTTTGATCCTTTGTGAAAGTGGGTAGATCTTGTTTGGCAAGATTACCAAGAGCATGGCTTGTGCCAATAGGCTATAGAAACCACCATTAGGTTCATTGTTAGATACTATTTGACTTTTGCCCAGACTTTCTTCTTCTCACAGACATGTGTGGTGTTCTGACAGGTACTTGAAAGTGATGGTTTCTGTGAAATGAGCATTGAAGAGCTGAGCACAGCTCTCACTACTTTGCCTGCTGCAGTTGTAGGTCACCGTGACATGGTTCGTGCTATCCGTTGCTGGGTACAGCACGACTCAGAGGCTCGTAAATGTCATGCATCACAGGTGGGAATTTTAAATGGCATAATTTATTTTTTGCCAGTAAAAATTATATTTCTGAACAAAAATTCAAACAAAATTGTGGATATTGTTTGTTTTTTGTTTTTTGTTTTTTTTGGTAGGGTACAGGAAAATCAAGAGTGGCTTTGATCTTTATTGTAAAGGAAATCATCAGTGCATCAGGTTTTGAAATCTTTGCAAATATTAGTTAGAATAAGCTGATGTTGCTGACTAATGTGTCTTTTTCTTTTGGTTGGTGTTTAGTTAGCACAAGCTTTTCCTGGGTTAGTGAGTCGGCTGAAAGAGTTTTTGCCAGAGGGTCTGCTCTCCCAACCTCCTGACGACACTGGCACACTAGAACCTGACCATTTTCCTATAAAGGAAGTCTTGAGATATGGAGGTCAGGAAACCTTTTGGAACAACAGTTCGTTCTATTTTTAACATAATTGTTTTACAAACTCACAGTATAATGTGTTACACACTGACCATAAATTCAATCATGACACCATATGAAAAATAAATGTATAAAGGTATATAATTCTAGAGGGAATTTATTCCACTTTTGAATGCCTTTATTCTTGCCTGAAACAGTAGATATAACCCCTATGCAGAAAAGTTTCAAAATAACTGCAAACCCAGCTGTTGGTCAGCAGCAAACACTAAGGTCCTATAGAAATTGACATTTCGGTGCATCAGAACTAGGCTGAACGTGTTGCAAGCTAACCATGAAACATATTACAGTCCAATTCTAAATATGTTACAGAGCTCCCTGATTGCTTAGACCTGTCTTTGCATGGTTCAGCAGGAAGAGAGGATGATGGAGCTGACTCTGCTGCGGGAGATGAACATGATGGTGTATCTTCACCTCCACTTTGTCTTGTTTGTGGTGAGATCTTTCGTTCAGAGCAGGAGCTTTCACAACACAAACGTGATTGCACAGAAGCACTTTTGAAGGAGAGTGGCGAAAAGTTGGAAAATGGCTTCCCCGACTCCCCAAGTGATTCCTTAGATGGCGAAGAGGACAGCTCTTCCATTCCAGCTCGTCGTGACCAGCATGTGTGTCAGCTGTGCTACAAATCCTTCGCAGACAAGAAGAGTCTAGGGAAGCACATGCGAACTCACTCACAGAATGGCTTTTCCTGTAGCTCCTGCAACAAGCGGTACAGCACTAGGTCCCATCTTCTTGGTCACATGCGTCTGCACTCCAGCACGCACTCGCCATTTGCCTGTGACTATTGCCGGCATCCATTCTCCAGTTACTGTGCCTTGAAAGTGCACATGCGAGGCCACAAAGGTGCACGGCCCTTTTCTTGTCCTACGTGTGGTCAGCACTTTGCCAAAAATATCCACCTCAAGCGTCACATATCTACTCACACAGGAATCAAGCCCCATGTGTGCGACCTCTGTGCGAAGCACTTTAGCCGCAGCGACCACCTCAAGCGGCACGTGCAGTCGATCCATGCTGGCCAAAGACCGCATGCCTGCCACATTTGCCACAAAGCCTTTGTTCGCAAGTATGAGCTAAACAAGCACCTCCAGCTGCATGTTCGCACTGGAGCCATGCTGTCAGATGCCGCATGGGAGACACTACCTTTGCTTGGGCAAGCATCACCAAGTCCTAGCATGTCACTTGATAGTACAGACAGTCCATAGGGTAGTTTAGGAAAAAAATAAGCATGGTTTGAAAGAAGGAAACTAGTCTTTCTCCAAGCATAAGGATCTAACCAGGTTTTCACACCAAGCCTTGGTGTGTAGCAGAGTATTTTTGCGGTTGGTCACAATGCTTTGGGGCAGTCAGAAGACAGTTGTGGGCAGTGTTGTTGCTGTTAGCTATTATGGATGCAAAATAGTTGTTCGAGCACATTGTTTGATCTGTGGTAAGGGCAGTTTTGCCACGTGCAGTGTCTGGTGATGTGTTTTAGACTGACAACATTGTAACCCTGCCATTTCAGAGATTTGGGCATTTTACTCGGTACTCGATAGTTATCATCACCCTCAGGATTAGATTAACTTTGTAATTTGACAGCCTTTGACTCCCAAGTAAAGAACAGCTAAATGAAATCAGTTTGGTTCAAAGGGACTAGGTGTCATAGTTTTCACTGTAACCAGATACATAACCGTTTTACATACACATTATTCTGACATGATTTGTTCCTTTTTCAAATCATAGGTAATGCTTGATGGTTGTTGCAACATTATTAATTTAAAGAGTGTTGACAGGGTGATCTTTTTGTAAACCAGAGAGGTCAGCATTTTTTAATTGTGTTCTTTGGCACATTAATTGCAATGATTCATTCCTCATTGATACTGGTAAACATCAAAGATCATTTAGAGCCAAATTTTGGTTATTTTTTGCATTCCCACCAAGTTGTGTTTGATGAAACTGTCATGACACTGCTCACCATGGTTTGTACATATTTTTTTAATATTATGAAATTTTTGTATGATTATCTGCACTTTGCAGATACTATTTCAGACCACTCATATGCATAATGCAGACGTAGGTGGTTCTTTGTTATTTACACTGTGTAAATAAACTATAAGTTTAAGGGAAGAGTGAGAAGAAAGGTGCCATTTGTCCTATCCAGTGTATCTGGTTTCTTACATCATAACTTGGACTGAAGAGGGCACAGCAGAGAATAAAATAGAATCATGTCTGTTATTAGAGTACAGGTGCGCCCAACCTACGGCCTGCAAAGGTGTCTCATGAGTATCTTTTTAGAACAGAATATGCACATAGCAGAGATTAACTTTCTGCAGGGATTTCAAGATATCGATCACCCATGAAATGAGAACCACACCAAATGCACCTTTTATAAATATATACATTTCTTTTGCATCTGAAAACTGGAACCAAGCTTATAAACTCTAGCTCATGACTTTTCATATTAACCAGAGTTGATTTCATAATAATTCCTTAAACACTTCAGTAAACATGGTTAAGATGAAAGAATCTATTGCCTTTTAGTAGCAAAATATACATTTTAATAATGCTTAGGTCTATGTGCTGCAGAGATGTACTTAACTGCATAATATCGCATGAATATGCCATCTTTTTGAGTGGTCTCATGTAGCAATTTTATTCTTAATAGTGCATTTTCTAGCATTATCAAAGTTCAGCACTATCTTATGGAGACTTTAGGTTAGCTAGAGACAGAGAAGTGAGTATATATCAAAAGTATGCTTAGACTGTCTTCCCCAACAAAGAAAGTTGAATTAGTGCATTGGTGCTATTGGAATTGACTGAACCAACACTATGATCAGTTTGGGGTTCTCGCTTATATTTTGAGTTTCTTCATTTCATTGTTGACGTGGAGCTGCAAGTTTTTCAGACCATATAAGCTAGTCCCAAAATTTTACTCGTGCATCATGAGATTTTTACATGGTACTGTGCTCACATAGGCATAATCATCTTTTTAGTGGGGCTCAAGCAAATAGTTTTGTGTGTTCCTGAGTGAGAGAACAAGAGGGGAAAAGAGAGAGAGAGAGCACTTACATCCTTGCATAAAAAGAATGTGTAAATACTAATTTATAGCTGGTTTCCAGGCTTGTATAGTTCATGGAATTGATATAATCTTTAGGACTTCTTTGCCATAGTAGACCCACATTACTTTTTTAATTAAGACATTTTTTGTCAGTGTTACATTCCTGCTCAAATATTTTTTTGTTCTTTTGTTAGCTGTTATGTTCTTGGGATGCATATTACAGAAACAATATAACTGCTTTTTGATACTCTTTAATTTGACGTTTGTGGCGTAAACAGACTCATATACTCAAGCACCATTTTGTTATGTCTGAATCATTCCAATTATCTGTGGTAAGGGACCACAGTGTGTCATTATTTTTTTTAGTATAGATTATTTTCTGGTGCTTGAAAAGATGGAGCATTCCATTTTAATAAGAGATTTTATTTGAAATTTTTCTTGTGTTCAGTGTGCTGTATTTTAAGGGTAAAACCTTACTTTTCACATTGTGAAAGATTATTGTTTTAGTCCATCGTCTGTTGTGGTTTACTTGTGTGATACTTTAAAGGAAGGCTTGAGAAGGGTTGAAACAATTCTCCCAATTTTGCTTCATTTTCACAATTTTAAGTTACAATGACATCCCAGGATAAATGAAGCATGTCCATTCCAAGTGTCGAAATCAAAATTCCTTAAGCGTATTCCAGTAGAGCTTTATTAACTATACTTTTAAAATACAAATGCTTTAAGTGTGAAATGTTCTCATATCTTGTCAATGATAAAATATATTTCTTTAGTTCATTATCTGCAAATCCTGTGCCCTTTTTCTTCATAACGACTCAGGTTCATGTTCTTTGCCTTCTGATTGGACTGGTCGCTATAAACAATTTGTTTTGTATGGCTTTTTTCATATAATTTTTGTACACTGTTAAAAAATATCCACTAAATTATTTCCAGCAGTATTATGTTTAATTCAAATATGTGAATTGACTTGGCCACTTATTAGAGGTTGATTGAATATCTTGTATAAAAAAAACAGACCAAACAAGGGACCAAGTGTTATGTGTGTTCTAGAAGTCAAAAACTGTCGACTTGTCAGAGTGAGTCAGTGCAAGAGCCATGGGTTTTAGTTTGTCTGGAAATTTGAAAATTTTAAACAAGCTTTGGAAGCACCACTAGCAGCACATCAAGGCCTGGAACACTGTTCTTGCATTTGAACATTTATTTTTAACAGAGTTTTTGTAGAAACTGCCTTGTACTGCAATATGTTTGTTTCAAGAGGTAGCAGTTAGAAGGTTAGGTAAGATTATTGCTCCTATGCATATTACTTCTATAAATAGCATCTTATCCCTTGTTGGTCGGAAAAAAGTTCTGTATTGTGAACAATCATTTAGTCAAGTGTATTTATTTATTTATTTATTGATAGGCAACATGGATGCTTAGATGAAGATCAGATCACCTGTTTTGGTTTTGTGATATCTGATAAACATTCCATTTTAGTGCCAACTGCTCACTTTTTTTGAGAACGTTGGGTCCATTATTTTGACCTCTGCCTGCCGCACAAAGTGGCTTTGTGGTTGAAGTTGTTGTCAGTATTTTGAAGCCACTGTTAATTTCTTGCATACTGTTATTACAACTTGTCAGCTGGAGAATGTTGACCACAAACTGATGTAAGGGAAGAAAAAGCTGTAAGACATTAAGGCAGTGTTATTGGATGCGATTTTTGTGCCAAAATTTCATGTTTTTTTCATGCATCTCATGCATATTGCACACTACTGTGAGTACTGCATGGTGTACAGTCAACGTGATAAACTTTTCAAATGAAGAAGGATTGATGTCTGCACTAGCAGACTCTGGTTTTGTGTCAGGTCTTGAATGATTTACAGTAGAGGGGCACATCTCTCTAAATGTCCATAATTGCACACAATAACATGCTACCATTTTTTTCTTCTCACAATGATGACTTTTTTTCTTCAAAACTGAAATTGCCTTAATGTTCTTAAGTGACCTTTTTCTTGTTTTGGATTCTATTACTGTTGGACAATTGAAGATCAGCATTTTCAGAGTTGCATTTTCTTGATAAAGTTTTCTTATGACATGTCTTTAAGGAACCTTATATATTAGACTTTTGTCCTGAAATGACAGAAGTGCATTAACTGGACCTGTATCATTCCAAACAAAATGAAGCAGAGAAATTTCTCTGGATGTAAGTCCCAGGTCTTTCAGTGATGATGCCATAAACTGTTATGCCATTCTTTTAGGTTCTTAACTATATGGTGTAAAAAACCTTACCAAATGTTTCTTACACTAAAAAATTCAATCTGCATCATAAAATGTATTTGGAAAAATATGGCTTAGCTTGAACCTCTAACAGTTCACCTTCAGATTTACAGGCATGCATTTCTCTAATCTGAATGTTCACTATATGAAATGGATTACTGCCTCTGACTCCATTCTTAGTCTCATGCCCCTCCCCACCAAAAGAAAAGAATAAATAAAAGAAAGAAAAGCAAAACAACATAACCTATGCTTCAGGTTAATCAGATTTCTTGTTACAGAATGTTTTCAGTTAAGTCATTTCTAGTGCCACTTTCAAAATTGACATCTCCAAGATCAGTCTCATATTCCTGCTTGTGAAATATTTAGTATTTTCCACTGTCATCTTATTCTGTTAATCCTATGCAGGATCATCACTACAGTCTTTACCAATCAAAAGACTGAAATTAACAAGAACCTGTGAAGTTTGCTATTCTCAAATTAATTTGCCAAATCTGTTGCAAATGCTGATACAGTTGCTTCACAGTAGGTTTCTTGCAAATGCACATATCTGTTGCAGCATTTTTGATACAGCTTGAAAGAATTTTGAATGGGACCCCATTTTTTTTTTCTTTTTGGGGAGCACACGATGTGTTGTATCAAAGTCCACATAGTCTCAAATCAGACGGCTGTAGGATTATGGCCTTGCTGTTCGTGCCGATATTTATGTACTAACCTGCAGACCAGGTACACTGTCCGTTGCACTTTCATCTGGTCACTGATTTAGTATTTTCTTTAGGATATTTTTCTCATAAACCTTTCTTTCCTATATTTCCTTTCACGGCACATTTTTTTCAGTTTTTTATTATATTGTCTCTGCAAGCAAGCAAATGACAGCAGAAATGAGCTACAGCACTAATTCTTGGTGGAAAGAAAATTGCTGCCTGCAAACAGATTGGGCTTAAACTTAAGAAAGACATGAAGTAAATAGACTCAAATCTTAAAGCATTTGTGCAGTATTGCTGAATAGATATTATTTTCTGCAAAAGCAATAAGGAAATCTTAGACTTTAATACAACTGTTGCCTCAAAGTGGTCTTTCATCCTACTGTTTTAATTTTGCATAATGTGACTGCCTTATTCATCTGTTCTAAAATAATCCAACTTCTTGAAATCCATATCATGTCTTTTATCTACAGTTTTGAGATTATGAAATAATTTTCTAAAAAGAATTTGAAATGTTTTAAATCAAATGAAACTGTTAATGCTTTTGTGATAACAGATAATAATGTATCAGATCACGCACGAAGCTTTATTAATGCTCAGTTAGCACTTTATGTGACATGCTGACATTTTGTTGGCATTTATGCACTTTTGCTTCTTTGGGTGACAAAGTGGATGTAACTGCAAGTGTTCTGTTAGAAAAAAGGTCAAACTTGGCATGGTTTGAGAGGAAAAACAGAAACTTAAGCAAAGAAAAGCTAAACAGATTATTGTTGAATCAATTGTTTTGTTACCCACAATTTTATTATTTAAAAAGAAAAACAAGTTGGTTCTCAATTTAACCCCGTTAAATACACTGTAAGACAACCAGGCATAAACAAAAGTTGTATGAATATATGCTTTTTGTTGTTTTTGACTTACATTTGTTATGTTTGTTTCTGAATGCTATCTCAAATTAGCACTAGAGGATATGGCACATGCCATCCAAACCATTTTAGTTTCTTAAAAGGACACATATAGAACAGCACTATCATTATCTTATATGTTTTTTCTGTTTTTCTTTTGACTGGATTCAGTACAAAGTGTCTTAGTAGTGTCTCATGATAAATGCTATCATTTAGGCTTTGACTCTTCCAATTCTACAGTCTGGCATTCTTAAAACATGAAGATTTTTCATTCCATTGCCCACCTTTTTTTTTCTCTCTCCAAAGATTTAAACTTTCATTCAAACAGTGCATAAGATAGTACTCAAATATATAAATAGTCTACTGCATTTAATGTGTGCAGGCTTTCTTGCATTTCCCAATAAAACTTTGTTTAAGAATATGTTAAGGTGCTTGTTGAAGTAAGGAAATAAAAGTAGTATCTTACTACCTAGCATCATGTTAACGTAACTGGTGTTTCATGCCATTCTTAGGACTGCTGTGTGTTCGTGGGGATGGAAAGATTGGGGATACCAAGTCAAAACAACCAGTTTTATTAGTGAACAATATTGCACATTCTTTCTTGAGTTCATTATGTTATTTGCTGAACAGTTTGTGGCCAAAATGTTTTAGTCACCAGGAAGAAATTGATTTATTACACAGTTTCTTGTAAGACTTCTCTTAGGGAGACTAAAGTTGTGTAGTTTTGTGCACTTAAAAGCAGAAACTGATAAAGCGTGGGGTTTGAATCTTGTTTGTGGTGAGTTAAAAGCATCTCTGAGGAGCTTAGAGCAACTGTTTCTCTGGTAACACCCTTTTTAACAAAAAAATTAACTGACATGAAAATAATTATAGTCATAGCACATCATTTTAGAATGGCATGAAATTCTGAAATTAATGGGCAGAAGAGTTTTGCTTAGTGGTGGGTTTTTAGGGATTGAAATCATTTTTTAAAATAAAGCAGCCAGTACCTCACTAAATTGAAATCAAATTTTGTTTTGGGAATCACAAGGATGTTGCCTGTTCTAGTCTGTTTTTGATGTTTATTTATTTTGTAGCTGTCTTATTTCTTTGTCAAAAGCATTTGACATTTTTAACCCTTGTCCACTAACCCACCAAAAATCTCTGCATCTTTTTCACTCTACCTAATTCCAGTCAGCATTTTATTTCCTTATTTCTGGCTAATTGGCACTGCTATGCACACTTTATGTTTGTATTTCTTTGTATTACTTAAAAACTGCATTCACAGCAATGACATTCCAGTAACCAATAGTTCTGAAGAGCAAAACCACAAGGTGTGGGGTGGTCTGGCGGCACAACGGTTAGCGCCTGTTGCCAATACAGTGAGCGTTGGCTGTCCTGGGTTCAGTTCTCGTCTCAGGCATGTTGTTCTTTCTCTGCATGTGGCATCTGCAGCGATATAGCCTTAGCTGCTGGTTCGGCATAAAACATCAATTCCCCTACCCCCCCACCACAAGGTGTGGCTGTTGCAGAGCAAATTTTGCCAGATGTTTTAGAATCTATTTGTGCTAGTTATTTCTGCCTCCAGAAAATGATTTAATCTTCGGACATATAAACAGACTGTGAATTTGCTTGATTTTCTGATGCCTTACTGTTTCTGATGCAAAATGTTATTTATTGGTACCATGTTACTTAAATGATACATGTGAACATGTGGAAAATACAAATTGTGAAAAGTCTTTATTCTTCATATCACTCTTGAAACTTTCATATATGAATACAGCTTTATCTGTCACGTATTTTTAATGCTGAGGATAGTTTTCATCTAAAGCAGAAGTGTCCTTGTCGGATGATGGAAAATCTTAGATACTGATTCAAAGTGTTATTGAAGATTTAACAGGGAATGATAGACATCTCTTTTTAAACAAACTTGATGAAGTGTACTGCAGAGGAAAAAGGGTTAAGCAGAACACAAATGATTTTGGAGGCATTTGGAGCAAAGAGTGGGAAAAGTGGACCAGTAAGTAGGTTATGTACCTGCTGATGGACCAGTTGCACATTTCAGAAGGAATTGTTTCTTTAAGGCCTTATCGGCTTATGATGTTTGTGTGCTGATAACCTGTATAAATTCTCACTTGGCATTATCTAGTTGATTGCAATTTTGTGATTTTTTGGCCTTGTTGCTGTTTTCTTTTCACTTTCAATTGTACGTCACTGTTTAGTGACTGTTCGGTCAGACAGTGCCCTAACGAAAATCAAATAAAGTATTGTTATTCTTAACATCAACTGCTTTGATCTGTGATCCTGCCCCTTGCGAGTGTGTGTGTGTGTGTGTGCGCGCGCGCGCTGTATCTATACCAAAATAAATTAACCGATTAACTGTATGGAGAACCGGCATTTCCTCCGGTATCACCACGGGCGAAAAAATAACACTATTATGTGGGGTTTTGTTGTTGTTCAAAATGAAAACGGCTATCAGAGATATCCGTTCTTACAGCTCCACCCAACCAGGTTACAATTAAAACGGATCTGCTTCAAAAATATTTTAGATACATAGCTGCATCTTGGTGATCAAAACCCGCAGTATAATTAAAATAATCCAGCTGAACTTCGATCTTTAGCAGCTAAAGATATACAGATTAAACGTGATTTTGCAAAAGAAAATAAAACCCGTATAGTAAGTGCAAGTTTACATTTGACGGGACAGAAATAAAAGAAAAGATAATAAATCAATTTGCCTAAGATGGTCTTATGACCAATGTTCATTATATGATTACCTCTATGACCTTATGCAAGGTTGATGACGTCAGACATATTCTGACTATGTCTCTACACTGAAAGACTGCGACGGAGTGTGTAAGTCTGCGAGGGAGGTAGTATTAGAAATATAAATTAGTTTAGCGTGAAGTCGGTTGTGTAAAAATGCACAGCCAAATATTTTATACATCTTAATTACTTATGTAGTATCAGAGTGATGTTTCTTAAATTTTCATGGGAGATATTGTAGAGAAAAAGACATGATTTATATACAATAAGGATATCTCCCATTGCCCGTTCCGGTCAAAGGAATGGTGGCGTAAGGGAATCGGAACAAGGTATTCGGGTCAACTGGCTTATTGATCTTGCTGTATCCACCAAGCACACATCTTTAAGCTGATATGTTTTAAAGATAGTGTAATAGAATATGAAATATATGCTGAAAGGCTGTAAATTAAAAAATAATGAAAGATCTGATAATTGAGGTAGTGATAGTGCATCTAATATTACCATGGAAACCTGGAGACAGTTAAATATATATTTCTTTTCGATTAGTATTTGTTTAACATTTTGTATGAAAATCACAAGCAAAGAAGCGTTCTAGTTTTAATTTTGTAAGTTACGTATTTTTATACGATTTTGTTTTGGTTATTTAAGTTATGTACGATTTGGTAATGGGTTTGCATGAATATTGTTCTGCCGCAGCTTAGCATTTAAAAATATATAACCACCTACCTGGATATTTTATGTAAAACCCCCCAAAACGTCACCAAACTTTTGCTTCTAAATTAATCCTTATTTATAACCTTTTCATAATTTCTGAACAATAATAGATTAAAAAAAACGCACACGAAGGTATATATCTCATTCCCTTCATAAACAAACCTATTAAAACTCATTAATTAAGATTGATATTTATTAATATTTTACAAACTTACATAAATAATATGAAAAACATTCACAGTCTTATATGCACATATGCAGATTAAGAAAATGCCATTCAAAGGTTTTCTTGGAATTTTTAACATGTCATTAGGAAACAGTTTGTTGGAAGTATGTCATACATTAATATGTTTGCATACACACATATGCATATGTAATGTATGAATGTGTGTATTATCAGCATAGCTGATAATATTTTAATACTGTCATTCACATTGGTATTACTTATTTTCTTGTTACTGCAGCAGCTTACTGTTAGTATCATTCACAGTAACTATTGCTGCTGTTTGCAGACCTAAGAGAGCTGTTATATTTACTTTTTTTGTACAGGTTTGGAGAAGTAGAAGAAAATGAAATGCAACGGCAACCTTCACTGACTGCACTGTGAACTGATTTCAACTAGAGATTCTAAAGATTTCTGTGCAATATCTGTCCAAAATGGCGTAGTCCCAAACCCTCTTGTCTAGTTTGAAAATGCTGCTTATATAATTGTCTGGTCAAGTTTTAATGTTGTCCCTTTAAGCACAGGATAAAAGGTGTATTTTACAGCCAGAAGTTCAGAACAGTTTCTTTATACCCAATTTCCCACAATGTCGTCACCATTTTCAAGCCTAAAGAAAGGAAAATCACCATTTCTGCCAGGTCACATTCCAGGTCACAGACCTATTCCTTTTCGACATCCTGAATATTCTGAAGATGAAAGCAGATTGTTGGAGGAGATCACAACAAGTATGGCTGCCAGCAGAATGAAGGCAGTTGACCCATTTAAAGGTGGTCTTCCCACAAGCTTCATGGATGCTTCACCAAACCCATCTCTTGTTGCCAGTAATCAAGGGGTAAATAATTCTTCGGATTCAGAAGCAGGACCCTCCACTCCAACAGATCGAGAACTTATGAAGCTCATGATGGCACGTCTCACTGTCATGGAACAAAAAGTAAGTAGAAGTGTGTACAGCACATTTACATGTGAATCTCCTTTGTCACATACCCATATCCACATGCTCATCATCATCAATCCCTTAATCCTGGCCGAGGGCACCTGATCATTTGAGCAAGTCCTGATGATCTTGGATGTGCCCATACCACACAGATAGTGTCTTTTTGCTATGGACAAGAGGTCTTCATAGGGCCAAGTTATTTGCATGGTTTAATAGGTTACTTTTTTTCCTAAGTTTATTGAGTAATTCATAGTGAAATTCATTACTGAAATTTGTAACAGTGTCACAAAAAATTTGCACACCTGGAAAAAATACTGGATGTTTCCAGTCTCAAAAACCAAACTTCAAGGGAAAGAATCCAACACAAAGACATACCATCCCCAACTTGGATGAACTTTTAGCCTCCCTTAGTTTATAAATGAAGCAATTAAATTCTTATCATATAGATTCAAATCAGAGGCTGGCTTTCGTCATGAAGGCCCATAAAGTCTTTAGTGAGAAATGTCTTTTGATGTGGGAAACATAAAATGCTTGATTTATTTTTTTATATTTTAAAAAGATACTTTATATGATTAAAGCATTATTATATGTGAAGCATATTTTTTGGAAAAGCCCTATATAAATATTCATAATTATTGTTAAAGCATTCATTGTTGTTTTTAGATGTGTTTGTTACGATTTTGGACGATATATAAAAATTGGCAGTATTTTGTGAAAAGAGACTTAAATGTTGTCAAGGTTAATAAAACTACGTGTCTGAAGGTATACTGCTGTTGGTTTGTGCAGGTGTTCTGAGAGAGATCATGTAGATTGCAGTTCTTTCTTCTCAAATCCACTAAGATATAGTTAACAACACTTCCTTGAGATCAAACCCATTCTAAAGAAGATTGGTAGTATATCTTGCTTTATTTTGCAGGTTCATTCTCAGGAAACAGAGATTATAGAAAAAGATCGACATATCAAGGTCCTGGAAGACAAGCTTCACATTTTAAGTAAAGCTCGCACAGATTTAAATGCTGAGAATGATGACAAGGAAGAGAATATGAACAGCAGTCGACGTATTCAGGAGCTAGAACAGCATTGTCTGCTCCTACAGCAGCAAGTTCATGAGATGGAGACATTCTTGGCTGATTATGGCATGTTTTGGGTTGGAGAACAAGATGACGAAAACGCAGAAGTTTACATCCCATATGAAGATAACACAATTCCGGGAAAAGAAAGAGAGAGGCATGGAACACAAACTTTATTTGCCGAACAGAAGGCTGTAGAGGAGACCAGTCAGGGACAATCGTTCAAGATTGATTTTAATTTGATCATGCAGAATATTCAAGATTTAAATTTGATTGCTGGGGAAGGGGAAGCAAGGGTCTACCACACCACTGATGGGGCCAGACTAAAGCGACCAGAACCTGTTCCTCTAGCACTTTATGCAAATGGAATGATCATGTTTGATGGGCCATTCCGGCCATACACAGATCCTGCAACTGTTCAGTGTCTGCAGGATATTCTTGATGGCTTTTTCCCATCTGAGCTGCAGAGTCGCTACCCTGATGGTGTGCCATTCAGCGTGCGGGACATGCGGTTTGTATTTTTCCAACCCAAACGAGCTACAGATGTTTTTTCAGGCGTTGGCCAGATACTGGGAGGTGAAGAACAACAACTCTCTCGGCTGGTGCCTAGTGATGCACAGAATGTTTCACAGTATTGCCACAATGAAACACAGTTAGAAAATTCAGTTGTTACATCGGAATTGCCAGGAAGAGAGATGACAGTTGCGCAATTCTTAAATAAACTGCCGAAATCTGTTATCAAAGGTGGGAAAGTGATTGATATCCGTAACAGTGTAGGAAACACTTTGACAGGAGAAAGCAGTTTGTTCCCTTCAGCTGAAAGGCCACAGATCACAGTGGTTGAGACTTCCGTAACCAAAACTATCCAAAAGACTCTGGCAGAGTCCAAAAGGGAGAGGCCCAAAACACCACGTGATGTTACCACCCTTAGGATAAAATCAGAGAGTGGTAATAACACATATATTGTGAAGATGAGATTCAGTGAAACTGTTGGCGATCTGAGAAAATACCTCAACCAGCATAGAGAAGGAGTGTCTTCTGAGTATGAGATTTCCTCAACTTATCCTAGAAAGCAATTAATTGATGACAACGCATCAATGCAAGATTGTGGGCTAGTGCCGAATGGAGTTCTGTACCTTCGTGCTGTGAAAAAAAAGTAACTGACATTTTGCTGGGCTTGCCTCAACATAATTTTAGATATAATCCATTTTATATGTATATATATATATATATATGCATGTTAGTTTGTGTGAGGTCCTCAATCATGGGAGATCCCAGGTTTACATGTGTATAACAGGAATGTCCCCAGCTTGTGGAAAGATTGAATGATAACTATGCTCACTCCATTGAAACTCCTGTGCTATAATTTCATTCTAATCACATGACTTAATTATTTTCCTGCTATTTAAGAAAACCAGATGAAACAAAGCATGTGTGCTCTTGATGATGGCAACAGAGAAATAGTAGATGATCAGAAGATGTTTTGCTTAATTTATGATATGAGTTTATGATTCATTCCTAGAAAATTGTAACTGATCCCTTCCTTCTCCATTTCTGTTTTTTTTTTTTTTGGTTATTTTTTATTCTTTTGTTTACCGAGACTTTGTCATCCATGCATCATCTAATTATAAAAATGTAGACATTATTCACTGTCAAAGAAATTCATTCTTTTGTCTTTGATGGTGCTGGGTTTCATACAGACCTGTTATGATTATTGGCCTTGAATTAAGTTAACTTGCACTAAGATGAATGTGGTTTTTGGGAATGCCATTATCTTTACCCATATGGCTATCTTTAATGTGGGAAAAGGGATTTTTTTCTAAGGCTTTCCAGATAACCATACTTTTCAATGCGACCTGTTCCATTCTTTGATCTGTTGGTGTTAATAAGACTGGTACGCGGTATGGCTGCATTCAAGCTTTGGTGCCAGCTGACCTGTGTACAGAAATATTCCTGTAGTAGTAGTAGTACATGTCATCTGTTTTTAAATAAATATAAATTTTGATTTCAGTTCTTTAGGCAATAAGTCAGAGTAGTATGCCCATTCAATTCTATTAGCAGAACCAAAGACAAGTATATAGCGTTGTAGAGCTCTGGTTGCCTAAGTGAACCTTCCTTCAGGTGTTGATATTTAGGTCTTGATGTGACATGATGTCGATGTCCTTCACATCCCCATGATTATTCCACTACAATAAGTATTTTTAAACCAAATTTCCTGGTCCTCTTTTTAATCCATTAACGGTGCCTTGCCAGATAATGATTTGTGACGGATGAGATATCTCTGATGTATCACTTTCTTTCCTTCCTTGTATTCATCTGAGTAAGCTTTATACTGATCTGAATCACATGATCTGCTTTTGTCATGTTCTTTCTTGTAGTTGTTCAGCCACTAGGTATAATGATCTGTGACTTGTGACCTACTGGTATATTTTCCTTTCCTTTCCCATATTTCTCATTCTCAGGAGATTCAGAAAGAACTGATGAAAATGTTTCTTAATTGACATTTGGCCTTATTTGTTTGTAAATGTATACAGAATTTAATTGTGCCATTTCATTTTCTCTCGTGCATCTGCTTGGCTTGCAGATGCTCTTGAATCGCCTAAAAAGCAGAAGTGTTTGTCTATGGATTTTATTCCTGAGAAGTCCTAAAATATATATATATATATTGCTCCTCATGGTATCATGAGCCTAATGTGGAAGGAAATGCTGTTGAAGACTGATTTCTGTGTTTGCCCTTCAAATATCGTCAGTTTTATAAATTTGCCTGAAAGCTTTTATAATACATTATTATACAGGATTTTCATAAAGCCACATATGAAGACAGTCACTGTAGTGTTGGTGTGGTTGCCTGTCAGCCCCAGAAAGACAAGATAACCATGACCAAGATCCATCCGTCTTCAGTTTGTTGATTGTTTACTGAAAACTTCCATGTCAATTCTGCATATAGTACAATAACAATGAATACGATTGGTATCATAATATTTGCATCTTCACAAAACCCTGGGCTCTACCAGTCACCATTCCTTTCTCTGACGATTGTTTTAAAGGCCAGTCATATGCTTGATGTTTAGTTTTACACAGTTTTGGTGGATATTATTGTATGAACTCAGCATCCATTTAAGCAGCATTACATTGGTAGAAATCATGAAGAGCTTTTTAGTTTTTAGTACTTTTGTTTATAGGTTTTGTTTTATGGAGATTTAAAGGGTGTTATTTATTTTTGAGGGATAAAATGCTTCCTTTCAGCTGAAAAAGGAATTTGTCAGTATTATTAATGTATTAATGTTTTTCCTAAAATTATTATTTGGCTGTCCATACAAGGGCAAAATTTACCATCATTGTTGTAATAGAACACATATAAAGTAACTTTAACTGATGCATAGGATTAGAGCACTCCTGTGATACACATTTTAGCCAGAATATTGTGATTTCATTTAAAAGATCTGTGATGACACTGCTGAACCAGAAATCCTGCCGCATTTTTGGTTGATTTATTTTTGAATCCCACTCTCCATGTGTATACTTTAATTTTTTTTCAAAGAACTTTTTTTCTTCCTTTGAGGTTTATATATATATATATATATATTTGGTTGTTGTTACCATTGAAATGTAATGATCACAAAACTGCAGGATATTATACTTGTTCACTAAAATTGCAGTGAAAGATATAACAGACAACTTTTTATGACTCTAAATCGCCCAGTCACTTAAATTTGGTAAAACGTTTACTGATGTAGTTAACTAGGATTTGTTGGTGATAAATTTTTCTTAATAATGTAAAAGTTAAAATATACTATTATCAGTAAAAGTAGTATGCAATGCACAAAACAAAGAGTTTGTGTAAAAAAATTTAATAGACGTATATGTATATATACACATACATATATACACACATAAAGAAAGCACAGAAAACACTAGGAAAAAAATTGACGTTTTCTATCCTGGTAAAGGATTTTTTTTCTCAAAATTTTCCATATAATGATCAAATAAGGGATCACAATCTAATGAACTTTAATTAGGTCAGTCTTGAATATTGTTCAGATTTTTATTTACTTCTTTAATTAAATTTCTCATTTTCACTTTTCTCTCCCTACCCCCAATTTCACAAGCACATACAATAACTTGCTTGTGAAGTGATAATCCATCAAGCTTTTTTCTACTTTAGCTGTGAATCAATTGTGCAAAAGGTGGAATTATGCACTTTTTTGGTTCCCTGCAACATTTCAATCAAAATGTTTCAACAGTGGTCACAATCAGTCTGTCAGCATCAAGATCTCTTTTTTATATTGTGCATTTGATGTGAAAAGGCAGTTGTATTGTTATCTAAAAGTAGCTTTTGTCAGCAGAATCTTCTTCCCTGCATGTGGGCTCCCATGTTTATCTCACGATGCTGACTTTATTTCTGGCTAACACTTTAGTGTTATGTTGTGATGAAGGAAATTTGATGTTTAGATGTCATTTGATTGTTATCATGCATGTAAATCATTGAAATGCTTTGCAACATTTTAAAGTAGTTCTACAATCGCTGTTACAACAATTAGTGTACAAATGTATGGGTATGGTCCATACATGATACTATTGCTGGTAGCAAACACTCCTGTTTGTGCAACCTATGCTTGTTTTTGTTTTTTAATTTAATGCTGTTGACATTAGAGTGTGAACATGTTGATGCTGTTATTTGCTTAGGTGCATTATAGAGTTAATATATAGATGTTACATATCGTTATAGAATGTTAATATTTGTGTTTTTTGTCATATGGCATGTGATATGTTAAAGAATCCAAGCCTATTACATCCCATTTTTCATGTGCATTAAGTGTTTGAACTGTGATAAAGTTTGAAATTAATGAACTGATGTTTTTTCCTATGTTTTGGCATGTGCAAAGTGTGCTGCATACAAAGTCTTTTTGTGTAACAAGCATGTTTGAAAACCCTGCTGGGTATGACTGCAGGCAAATCTGTGGCCAGTAATGAACGTATATTTAAATCCCATCTAATTTGAAATGTTTTTTTCAGTTGCTCTTATTGTAATCTATCTTAAAGCCTTTCTAGAGATTCTAAAGATTGTGTGTGTGTGTGTGTGTGTGTGTGTGCTTGTTGGCCAGCTGGCTTGACAAATTGCATTTGGTCTCCTTTAAAGGGAATTCTGCATTTCTGCAGTAGCTTTTTAAATCTCTTCCATTTTTTGTGAAAAAACTATATATTTTTGTATGAATTGTATATTGTTACAATTGATTTTGGGATTTAATCAATTAACACTGAAGGTGGTTAATGGATGGAGGAAGAGAATATAAGAAGAGAAGGTTTGGTTGTTAGTATTTTAAATGTCTTTTGGTATTAAAATGCCATTAAGGAATAAGAATGGTTCATGTACACTATTCATTACAAATCATCTCACTATTCATTACAAAGTAGTAATTTAGCTTGTGTGAAATAATGAGTAACTTAATAAATCAAAGAAAGTTTTTTTAAGTTATTTTGTAGGAATATAAGTCTATGGGCTGGTGGGTGTGGGGTTGAAAGGAGATGAAAACATTACAGAAAAATGTAATTAAGAGGAGATGCATGGTGGGGTGAAATAGAATTAAGAAAAGTTTGAGAGGTGATGAGGGAAACTGAAAGAAGAATGTTTAGGGGGAGTAACTGAGGAGGAAGGTGTGAGAACATCTTCTGCTGTCTATTCTTGTGGCTGCTGTCTGTCCCAGAGTTGATGCCATGCCTGCCATGCTAAGGAGACCGGTCATATTCTGTCTGTATAGGACAGCTAACACCATGACTGTGTCCTCTGGTCTCATTTTGTCAGCTGAGTCCTTTTTTTTAAACGATCAGATCATTATTCCAAGCCTCATGTCCTTCCCGTGTTTCAGTAATGCCCAGCTAAGCTCCAGGCTTTGCAAAGCTGGGCCTGCCTTTTCAAGTCTACTACTCAAAGTTAACATGGGACTGGCAGTCTAAAGCAACCAATGTGTCCTATAAGCCAGTTTTTTAATTGTTTTTTATGGTCAGCTTTTTTGACCCATGTATCATGTGTTTTGTTTGCATTGCCTGGATGTACATAATGTTTTCAATTGTTAATAATAAAATACTAAAAAATTGGATTATTCAATATGATAGTTTGTAATTAAAATTTACTTAACTGTATAGAAATCATGAAGGATTCTTTCTTCCATGTTAACAAATGTAATTAATGATTGTAATGGTCATTCTTATAAATGCATTATACAATGGGAACAGTTCTGCAAAAACTGACAACAGCAATAATCAAAATGACCAGGAAAACAGTTTAACAAGTCATGTTACAGTGATTTAGCCCAGGTTTTAGCAATAAGTTCCAAACAGGTTATTTATATTTTAGAGTGATGCGGACATTAGGCTAAGTTTGATCATGATTTGCAAGTAGAAATGGTGTTAGTTTAAAAATTTCAAGAGTCCATTTTACTTTAGAACTCTGTCACACAATACCTAACAGACTTGAGCAATGTACAGCTAGAACTTGAAACAGTAAATAGGCTTGTTTAGACATCTTTGTGTTTTGGTAAGTTTGTAAAGCTTATCAAATGTCTTACTTTCCAGTGCTAATTAATTTGTGGAGTATGTATAGCATGAATTCATTTATATGAGCATGTATGGATGTAGGTATGTATGTACTTATAACTTTTGTGCAGTAGTAAAGTTGCTAATCATCATCCACCTATATGTTGAATGTTATTTAAAAGAACTGTTTTATTTTTTGTGTTGTAAAGAGGCCTGTACTGTTTTATGTATGTAAAACAATATCTGTACTGGTTCATACTCATATCAAGAGATAAAGGTATGTATACAAAATCTCAGATAAACATTAGTTAGGAAAATCAGAAAGCTGCCTATTTAACTGTTCTAGCACATCCAGTCGCTCTAGACATTCAAAAAGTCAGACATCCACATATAATTTTTCACTTCAAAAATATTTTGAATTTAAACTGATGTTACTTGTTGCTAACATATCTTGGTGAAGGGTGGGTGGGGGGACAAAGGGAGACTGTGCTTGAGCTACTGGTCCAGAAACCTCCTGTCCTGCTGACAGCTCAATCTGTTATTTACTGTGCTTTTGGCCATGAATAACCCTGATGTATTTCCTTATGTTGTGACACAATTAAACACAAAATAGTCTGCATTTTGCTATTGGGTTATCTGTTCACAAAAGTGTAGTATAAATGGTGTTTCTAAGTGCTTATGCAATTCAGTATAAGGGAATGGAATTGAGAGGGGGGTGGGCAGAAGTATATGTTAGTTAAAGTATGTATGCATAAGACATTTTTTAGTGTTGGGGAAGAGAAAAATATTTGGATTTAGCACTGTCTGACAAAACAAAAAGAATGAAATGACAGAATTCTTCAAAATGCATGTGCCAAGTATATTCTTACTGACAATGAATCAGATATTTTTTTTATTTTTGTGGATCTATTATTGGGACAACGAAGCTTTCATTGCCACCCCCTTCCCACCTCCACTCATTTATCATTGCTATTAAAAATACCTTGCCTTTGCAGAAGATTTTGAACTGAGCACAACATGCTAGGTCATAGATATGCTTGAGGCTACTTGGTCATCCCTTAAAAAATATTAAATGAATCATTGATAGTAATGATGGCAAGATGGGTATGATTAAGGCTTGCACCTTTATAATAGCAGGTTTTTTTAGGAGGAATATTCTGCAAGCTAAGGTGAAGTCAGTACAGTCTGTCTACGTGTTCATTCAATACTTCACAATTTTTGTTCCATAGAATTTGGTCATGGTGATATGGCATGGCGTTAAACCACACCAACTATCCATAGAATTTGGTTATGCACTTAATGTTACAGTTATACTTGAAATAGTAAGAGAAGACAATTTGTTTCGCAAGTGTTGTCTTGGTGAGACCATAGCATAAATTTTACATACACACGTAGAATCCCTACTTCAACTGCCATGGACCTTTTTCACGCGTGGGTCATACGGCTTTTCAAAACAAGGCTTCATGGGCCTCATGGTTATGAGGAAGAATGGTTGACAGTTTCACAAAGAAAATCAAATTACACAGGCACTACAGTGTGCCATTCTGTACATGTTATGACATATGTGATGTGGCTGCCAGACTGTTTCTTTTATCCGCAAGTGATAGACTTTGAAAGCTTTGAATATGAAAAATATGGAAGGACAAAAATGCAAACTTTCAATGAAGGTATTGTGTGCATGGCAGGCCTGCTTTGCTTTTGAAAACTGTTTAGGAATAAATATGACAATGAATACAAGTACAGTTGACCCACTCTACAAGATTAACAAATGTTTAAGTTTAATAAGTTAAAAATTATTTAATAAATGCATGATATACCTGTAACACAGGGTTTAGTCATGTCTCATAAAGTAATGTAGGCTTATGTACATCAGCCTTTGTTAAACTTTATAAACACATGATACTAGGGTTCAGAAAGAAAAACAGTAAATCTAAATGTTGTAGTTGTCAGGTTTCATGTTTCTTAATGAGAACTACCTTGAGAAACACTAACTTCATCATTTATGAAAATATTTTTAAATCAAAGTGCATATTCCTAGTTCATGATTTATTTGCAGTTCAGAAGGGCCACCACATACAAAAGCCCGCTGGGGAACAACCCCTGTGGTGTTGTCAGATATATTATTATTATTTGCTAGTTTTCTAAACAGCTGATCGTTAGGAATGAAATTATGGTTAAGGAATTTACAATACTTTTCTGAAATCACCTGCCTACAAGGTATGTATAATTTCTTTTTCATTCTTATTTATGGCATCACACCTATAGTTCTAGTGATCAAAGTTACCGCTGAAGATCATGGTCTATAGTTTTTGTTTTGTTTTATGACTGTATAGGAAGTCAAAATAGAAGTCACTCTTATTTCCAATGTATTTTATGACTTACTAACGTAAATGTAGGTCCATGGCTAAAGCAATGTCTTCAGCAGCAGTGTAGCAGAGTTATGCTTCCTCACCTTCAGAATGATGGAGTCTTGTAGTCTCTTTAAAAGGAGGATATGGTTGACGTAACTGAGTAATTGTTTACCAAGGCGTGAAATGAGTGCGCTGATTCTAGCAAACCCACCAAATTTCAGTCTCTGATATATATACACACACATTATTATCACTATAGCAGAAATGTACGTCGCGTTCTGGATCGAAACTGTTAAGAGAGATCACACAGTCCGACTCTGAGAAATCCTCAAGCAGTGAGTTGTCTTCCTTTGACGTTAATTGTTGGACCAGAGAGAAAGTGTCTCTGGTTGGACCTCAGACTACTGCACACATTTTCATCATCGTCGATTTCTAGAGGGCCTTTACCCACCATCGAAGCAGACTCAGAGAACTTCACACGCGCGCGCGCACCCACACTAATGATGATGATGCTGATGATCTTGAACCAAATGAGTCAAAACGAAGTATAGTCGCGAAAAGTCATGATGCGAGAAGCAGGCGAAACACATTTCTTATCAGGCGTGCAGCCGTTGTTGTGAACACACACAAATATAAACAGCAAAAAAAAAAAAGTAGCGAGGAAGCAGAAGCTGAAAAAATATAAAGAGTACATGGTCTGTCCGGAGATCAGAAAAAAAAGATATAATTCCAGAAAGATGGAGATAACAAAGCGAGAAACCCTGGACAAAAAGTCTCGGGCAAACAATAATAGGCTGGGAATTCCAAGATCGTTATAGATGGGGTGGGGGTGTGGGGTTTGGTGTTTTACGCTGAGCCAGCAACTATAAGGTTATATTACGACAAAACAGCTGACCCTGTAATATATGTCGTATAGAAGTGTTCTACAGGTGGAAACGACTTGGCGCAAGCGGAAAACAACCAAAATCAAAGGTATACAGCGCAACAAAAAGCACAAGGTGACAGGGACGAGACAAAAAAAATGAACAAGATGGATCAGTTCCCTCAGTTAGATAAAGAATCACCTTAGATGTGGGTACACAATTTACTTTAATGTGCGTACATGAAACGCAAAAGCGTAAAGCTCAAACCTCTTCAAAGGTGCCAAAGTCCGGCATTTAAATGAAAGCAACCAACAAATACGTGGTTTTATTCTCCTCCATCAGTGACCTGAACCATTATATTTCCTGCAGCGTGCGTCGCCCGTGGGTCTGCACGCGAATCAGCGCATGCATCACAGACAAAAGTGAGAACAAAAAGAAAAGACAGTTATTTTCAACAGAACACAACAACAGCATTCAGCTTGCACAGGTTCATAGTGAGGCCTCCCTCCTCCACAAAGCAGTCTTCCCATGGATGCTGATGGAAGTTGGTGTTCAGACTGTAAAAGGACAAGAAAACTGAAAACTACCAATCCACTTGGCAGAATTAGGATACAGCGTTCATTACTGCCCCGTCCTCTCCCGGGGACGTCAGACAGTCCATCACGTAGATATCTAAAATTAACAAAAGACATCAGTGACCATTTCGAGCAATGCCAATTAGGACCCTCGGTCACAAATGTATACATGACAACTTCGAATCGCGCAGTCACTGCAGTAAATTATAGAAACTCTTCACGATATGGTTCACTTGATGGGATAAACATGAAAATTGAAAATAATGCAGCCCTAGTGTTTACTACAAAAGTACATACATACGTAAGCATTTATATTTAAATGAGTTAATTTATGTACAAATGTATGTATGTTTGTATTTGCGTATGTACTACACAGGAAATTGCTGATGCTCATTGTATAGTTATAGTAAATACACGTAAAATGATAGCTGGGCTAGAGTTTTTTCTCGAAACATGGTCTATAACGCTTATACATTTCACATTGCAGATTATTGTTATATAGATGCATCGTCCTTCCTGTAACATCTAAGAACTAAATTTGTATAAGGTATCCTGTGATTTCAAATCTAGACTTTCTCTTACAAATCTGTTTTCCTCAAAATATAGTTTTTTTCAAACAATTTACTTATTAAAACGCTTGTTTACAATTTCTTTATTCTGCCAATGAAGAGAGTGATCCAATGCAAATTTTTTCATTCACACTCAATTCCAATAAAATGCTTCATAAATGTCCATTTTAACACAAAGAATTGTTATATCACCACAACACTTTTGAATAATGTCTTCCTTCCGGATTTGAAAAGAGTAATCAAAGCTTCTTTACTTTCGCTAACGCTTAAACAGGAAGCCTTGGTTCTTAGGATTTAACGATTTAATAGTCTTTATACTAAAAGCGCTGGGGGCTGGGGCAGACAACTCAGGCGCCTGTAGCGAGAATAAGCCTTAGGCCCGCACTAAATAATGTCAGGTCGTAAAGTCAAGAAGCGGCAGCTGGGAAACATTTTAAATGTAGACATCCGAACAAAACTAAACTGGCTCTGTGTGAGATGTTGCGGTGAAGACGAAGGGGACACAATCTGTAGCGAATTTAGTCCAGTGCTTGAGAAGTGAAGCCCTACCGCAACATTTTTCCCAGAAGGCCCCCATTCATCAGCATTGAGCCTCCGTGAGACCTATCGACTCACAGGTAGGCCCAAGCTTATTGTACCTGAAAATGACTCAGGACCTTTCGCTCTTTTACTACGGTCGATGTTACTGCTTCTTTCTGCTGCATTTGTTGGTGTTGTCTCTGGCGTAAGCGCTCAAATGTGAAGTCCTGAAGCGTGGGGGCGGGCGAGAAAGGTCACCGTGTCGGATTGATCAGGGGGAGGCTCATCAGGCAGAAAACCGTTTTCGCACTCTTCTCGGCCAAACCCCTTAGGGGTTGGGGAGCGGAATAGGGAATAATGGGAGTGAGAAACCTGACAAAGTGGGCCGGATACATGTTACTGGTCTGCAGCCTGAATGGTTTGCGTTTTTTGCAGATATTGCACTTGAAACTTTTACAGCTCCATTTGTCCATCTTTGGCAAGAATATTCCTATCTATAAAATGAGCGATATAAAACTCACCTGTAAAATTTAGCCTCCAAAAGACATCCGTTAATTAATAATTCGTTACGATTCGCAGCTGCGATCAACAAGCGCCACTAACAGTGTACTATGTCACGCTAGTGCACCATTCACAACATGGCCAGCCGTCAACACCAAACAGAGAAAGAGAGAATGAGCGATGAAAGAGAGAATTCCGAGGCTGAAATTCTGCATTTCTTGTGGTTCTGGAAAACTGCTACTTTAGCACGAGGAATGCAGACTTCAAATGTCCGAATAATCTTAACTGTCGCTCATTCGTTCTCTCTCTCTCTGTGCTTGGTGTTGATGGTTGCCATTGCTGTGAATGGTGCACTAGTGTGACGTAGTACACTGTTAGAGGCGCTCGTTGATCTGTCATATGATAACTAGGTTATAGGGCTATAGTGTTGGTGTCGCACTTCTGGTTTATGCGCGAGTCGTGCGTACGCGCGGTCAGACAGACTAGCATAAGGTAGAATAGATAGCTTGGGAAACGAATTAGCTTGTAAGGCAGTGTTACGGCAACAGCCACCTTGTTGGTGCCAACCAGAAGTAGTGGACAAAAGGACCAGGTGGGCTTCACCACCGTGTATCTCTTTGAGATCAGTTAGGTCGGGGGAATGAATGGCCGCTTACGTCAGCACTAGCGCAGGACAGAGGCGGGTAACGGCGGTTATCGCCGCAGGGGGTTCTTTCAAGAGGAGAGATCACAGGCCACGGTGTGGCCGTTAATTACGGGTACCTAGTGTGGGACGACAGCGCTTCTGTCCTTATTGTCATTGACTCACGGATGAGGATTTAGCATAGAGACCGGCGAGAACTCATGGTCTTTCGCACTGGAATCTCAAGGGAGAAGGTTGTAGCAGAGATCTGTTCAAGGCTGTTCAGATTCTCCGCTGAGAGTTAGTCTGGAATCGTGACTACTTCAGCACAACCGACTTCAGAGGTGCGTTAAGACCCACTCTTGGTACAGAGTGCACAACGTTTGCATCACCAGTGGCTGTAGGTCGTAGACAGCAGAGGTAAAGCTGGTAGAGAAGCGTTGGTCCTCAGGCGCGGTTAAGCTCTGATCGCAGTCCGGCCTTGAGGAAGAGTCACGTGGTGGCACGTAGCAGTGCTGGAGTCTCTGTGTTCGTGGAAAAGGCAGCAACGACTGGCGGAGTGACATCTACGAATTTTCAGACGTCAAGACATCGGAGGGCCCTCCACATCGCGAGAGACATTCTTGTGTAGAGAGATAAGTGACGAGTGCAGTGTGTTGTGTGTAGTTGTTAAGCTATTAGTGACTCACGTTATCTGGATTAGGAGTAGATATACCGGGAAGCCTAGAGAGCGAGCTAACGTTAAAATTTGCAGCATTTGTATCTTTTATGTTCATTGTGGTCAAACTCTCGATAATTAATAAATTGCTTTAATATACTAAATTGCATTGTGTTGTTCTTGGGGACGTACGCTGGGGGCTCGAGTCAGTGAATCTTTATTTGCAATTTAGTATAAGTGTGTGCGTACACGTACGTGTCGGCGTGAGTTGGTAGAGGTGTCGAGAGTGTGATTAGCCCGAGGCGACGGCAATCGCAACCTCTGACCATCTTCGCGTGCTCTTTCCCCGGAGTTCACGACATGATCGCAGGTGCGAATCGAGTACTTTGCTAGCGGATAATTAATTAACGGATTGGTTTTGGAGTCTGAAATTTACAGGCTTTGTTTATATCGCCTATATCTATCGATATTAATTTATAGTTAATTCTACTGCTAACATCACCGCCAGTCTTTCTCTTAGCCTTGAGCATCTTCGGAAAGTCCATGCTTGAACACAGGGAGTGAACTCTGATCTCGTGGTTACGAAGTCGGAGGTTTCACATTGTATAAAGTCTTTTAAAGTTGTTGATCTTTCTATGTAAAGACAAGGTTTCTTATGAGAAGCTTCACGAGGAATACGCTGAAGTTTTTCTGAAATAAAATGAGCGAAATAAACGCGCGGGGAGACACACACACACACAACACACACACACACACACACACACACACACACACACACACACACACACACACACACACACAGAGTACGCGGTGGTGCACTCACAGAGTGACATTCGGTGCTGTGATGTATAGGACTGCGAGATTAGGTCAGCAGCACACGGAGTTGAGAGAGTAAGTGACAAACGGAGCTTCAGCACGTGAAAAGATTAACGACTTAGCACACTGGGATGACTTTATTTTCTTTCTTTGCCACTTTGTTTACCCGTGCACCCTTTTGTTTATGGTTTTTATTCATTTGGACGAAGCGCGTCTACATTGCGGCGTTTATCGCCGGACATCGATCTCTGTTCGCGAAGGGACAAAAACCATCAGTTAATCAACTACCCGTGTCTTTCAACTTTCAAGTCTGCTTCTATTCATCGCCACTCCGTTTCAGATCCCCCATCTCTTTTTTCTCTGTTCCCAAGTGCTCCCATAAGCAAAGCTTATGCGTCTGTGCTGCGGTTCTTTCCAGGTGACATTTGGAGATTTCTAACTTGGTCACATGCTAAAAACAAAAACAAAAAAATATCAGAATCATCTTTTCCCATCCCCACTTGTTGTAAAACGTAAATTTGATATTTTACTTCTCTATGCGACATATTCCGACATTCTCACTGTTCTCTCTCTCTCTCGTCGTGTTTTATTTTATGTTTGTCTGGCTTTTGCCCGGCAGCAAGCAAGCTAAGTGCTGTGAAAGTGTTAAAAAAGTTCTCCTTTCAGAATTTACACAATACAGCACAACGGGATTTCGTGTTGGAGAACAGGGTACTGTCTAGGAAACAAATTTTTTTCTACACTAGCTGCAATCAGTTTCGATAGTTCAGCTTCTTTTTCTTTGACTTCCTGGGCTGAGCTGGCAGCTAATTCCTCATCACCACGACCCCTTTCTCCACAAACACTTTGAGAAACGGGTCATCGTGGCACGATGTCACGTGATCAAAATCGTCTTCCCCCTTCTTTCTGCTGCTTTTGTGTTATTGCTGTTTCTTCCTTTCTTTTAACTACAACAGTGGGTATGGGGGGTGGGCGGCACTTGAAACTTTTACAACTCTACACCATTTGTCCAACTTTGGCAAGAATATTCCCATCGATTATGGCTCAGTCATGATTATGGTTGGCGTGCGTCGCTCCGTTCTATATTTAAGTTTGATGTTTATTTTCTTCGTTCTAAGGTTATCACCACAAGCTCGCAGAGGTTCTCCACCAGTGACTGGGAAGTTCCTTTTGTTCATCCAACAGTAAAAGCTACCTGAAGTTTCATGGAAGTCAGTTGGGTACATGATCTGTAAGTGCGAGGATCCAAGTTTTGCTGTTTAAAATTGGGCTTCTTGTTTTGTTTTGTTTGTTTAATTTTGCAAACCTGTATACATATTTAAGAATAAGACTCTAGCAACTTGTAGCTAACCTTAAAGTGATACCATTCTTAAGAAGAACTAGCTGACTAGACAGATATTTAAGTCTAGTTAAGGAAATGTCAGAGATTAAGGGAAGGACTTCAGAGTCAGGGTAGAATAGGAAAAATTAACATGAGGTGGATGATAGAAGCGTACTTATGGATAGAAATCATGTAGACTTTTACACAAGGCCCCATGGCCAAGGAGTCGAAAAGTCAGTGAACTAGCAGTGGCTGACTGTCTATACTCTATAGCACGGGCTGTGAACAAGTGGAGATCTCAACCTTCTCCATTAGAGATAAACCGCTCGTAACATATAACTCTTTGAGCTGACTGCTACCACAGCTGTGGTGCCTGGCTTTAGCTGTCAAGCTTGCGTCCTGCGTATCTGCTCCCTGGCTCTAGAGGACTGAGGGTGCAATACACCGCTTGTCAAGCGCTTCTCTTCATTGGCCAGGCACTAGCTGAATGGATAATGTAGAAGGAATCAGCTAAAATGAATATAAAACAAGAGCAGATGAATTGGCAGCCTCGCGTTAGCCAGGCAGCTAATGTCTAACTTCTTCTTCGCTCTTCTTCTGACACCAAGCTTTTGCGAATGCCACTAACTAAGACAAAGACATATGGACAGAGGTCTTTCTCATACCAAGCCTCATCAACTTGGAACGGATTGCCCATCAGCCTTCGACACTCTGATTCTTTAACCACCTTTAAGTCCAAACTTAAGACGCATCTTTTCAGAACGACAACTTCACTGTGACCCTGTGCTGACATGAGCCTGTATAATGTGTGTCTGTAATTTACTTTGTGTATGAGTGAGTGTATGTTGTAGAAATGCATGAGTCTGTGATATGAGAATATGGTACATGATTGTTGACGATTTAGTCTCTGTATGATTTATGTAAAGCGCTCTGAGACAATATTTGGATAGGCGCTATACAAATCCTCATTATTATTTTTATTCTAGCTCCCTGATGTATGCTCCTACCCCTATAATCTCTTATCGTTACCAATCTCACCAAGCTCTTGGACTAAGTAATAGTTGGCAGCAGTAACAACCACTTGTACGATCTACAATCAATGAATCCAAGAATCTGTCGGTCTCAAACCCTGCTACGGAAGAATGGCTTAAAGGTCTATCAGAGTATAATTATTTCTCTGTTCCCCTCCCCCTTTCACCCAGTGACTTGGCAAAGTTCAGTGCAAAAGAGAGTAATTTTCATAATCTGGTTGAATAATGCCATCAGTTGTTAATTAGACATTCGTGACGTTATGTTGTTTAGATTTTGCTCTGTGCATGGTGTTTGAATTTCGAGAACCGTAGGAAAAGGTTTCATTCAATCAGCTTCGGGAAACGGTATCTTTTACTAAGCTCAGTCTGGAGGTTAGCGGAAATATTGGTAACTAGTAGGCCTTTAGTAGATAACCCGAGTTGAACATGAAAAATAAGCTAAACGATTTTAGCAAGTGAACAGAGGAAAGTTCTGCCATTAGTTTGTTACAGTTAAACTTTCTGAATTCCCCCCCCCACCTTTTTTTTAAATAAATTCACATGTAAGTTTTGACGTTAAAGTTCTCGGCCAATGCTTCTAGTGAAGCCTTCCTACTTCAACATGCCTACTTGTAATTTTGGGGGGAAATGGGTTCTGGACATTTTTTTCTAAGACCCAGGCAAAGTTCTACGGCTCGTTACCCTTGAACGGACCAGATGCTGCATCGTGCTAGGATAAGACACAGCCATAGCTTGATAACGGTCCATACTGGAAGAAAAAGCAAACTACCGGTGTAATGCTACCCAGAAAAAGTCGGGTAATGGTGGTAATAAGTTGTACCTAAAGCAATAATAAATTCCTTGTCTGCAGTGCATTTATTAGAGCTGCTCACCTCCGTGAAGTTTTGTTGCGATAAAGATATTGCTGGAGCCCCAATGCGGCCATCTCGGCAAGAATAAAGAAAAGGTCGTAGACATTGGGAGAACAGAAGGGGGTAGGCTATTATCTGAAAAGACAAAGTTGGAATGTTCCGCTATTAAAGCTTGGGGTATGCTGTAAGACTCCTGCTAATGACTGATACGTATATGCCAGGATTTATTAGGGTCGTAGAGCTCGCTGTGCTTAAAGCAGCATGCAATCGTCTTGAGGGAACGAGGTACGTTTGAGATTTTTTCGCAGACTGGGACTCGAGACACATTTTAATGTCATTGTTTGCAGATGAGACTGCTCTGTCTTGGGACACACACACACACACACACACACGCACACACACGCACGCACGCACACACGCGCGCACGCGCACACGCGCGCACGCGCGCACGCACGCACGCACGCACGCACACACACACACGTGCCATTAAACCAGGTGTCAGGTGTGAACCAATGTCATTAAGCAATGGCTGTAAAGTCGACAGTGTGTTGCTGAAGATCGGAGGAGGAAAGTGGACGAGCAAGGTTGCAGGATGAATGGAGAAGAATAATGGGAACAGATGAAGTGGAGGTTATTGGCGCATCTTTATCTAACTGGCGTGGAGACGGTGAGGATCACCCCAAAGCCATCGCTTTATGGCCTGTCGGAATTCCATGGCTCACCTGGAAGGAATTGTCTGAATTATAAACCCGTCATAAAGACATGATCTTGTTGTTGCCTGTTAAAATTTGAGGCTTGCCCTGAAAGAATCTTTCTGTGGCCTTTCGGGTTTCCATGAATCTTCCTGTTGGTATTCCAGGCCAGATGTCAACTTCATTTTCTTGTCTCGTAACTGTCCTGTGGCCTTAGAGAAAGCGACAGCCACGTCATCGCCCTCACCGAAGCTACCCAGACAACATTTCGGTAAACAAGAACCAAGTCTAAAAATACTTGTGTCAAAGATGAGATTTGATCCCCTGAGTTTAGGATTCTTGACTGCCTCTTAGGTGAAAATCGTTTTCACTTAACGGGTGTCACTACCCATCCCCCTCCCGCCAACACAGATGCAAAGACATAATGATAATTAAGTACAGGTAAGTGTAATAGTGCGCAGAAAGCAGGAAAACGATCAAGGATTTCCATAATGCTTTTGTGACGCACGGAAAGAAATGAAAAGAAAGATGTGCTGTCTGAGCCTCCGCATAAAGATGCACTTACGTCCTCCGGGGCATTATCGGCAACGTCTGGTTCACTGACAGGCTGTGGGATCAGATGGAAATGAAAAACTGCTGCTTCCTTCTGGTCGACTTGTGTGATAAAAACTGTCTGCGTCCTAGATGCATGACGACCTGTATCTGGGATTTTTAGTCAAAAATGAATACTGTATACTTTGTTTTGTTTGGGTGCTGCTAGCCGAACAGAGAGATAATTTACATGAGTTCTGTTAGGAAAAAAGTAGAAAAGTGAGAAACTGATCTTGTAAAACGCATTGCTCAAGTCATTCTTTTACTAAAAATGAGAAATAATGCTTGAATAATATGGCCCCCACTAGCGTGAGTCTTGGCGAAGAAGCGGGGAGATATTCCATTGGGAACAGAGCTGGAAAAGTTTCAAGAATGTTGCAACCGGCAGGAGCTACTGAAGCTTTCATGCATTCCTTTTCTCTCTTTACCTATCGCCAGTCTTTCTCCTCTCTCTCTCTCACACACACACAAAACACACACACACAAAACACACACACACACACACACACACACACACACACACACACACACACACACAGAAGCGTTTGGCTGAGGGTGGAAATAAATCAATTAGCTCTGCTTTGTCTATGTATATAATGTTTATCCATTGCATTGGTTTTTAAGGCTCACCGATTTGTTTGGTTTGGTTGTTACTGTTGCTGTTGTTGTTGTTGCTTTTTTCAATATACCATTTACGTTTTACTTCCGATTTTGCTTTCCCCTTCTCAGTGCCACATTTTCGCCATAAATCGTTGTAAAGACAATCCTTTGCCTGCCGCTGTTATCTACAAATGCCAATGCATATTATGACTAGTCCCCCTTCTCTCACCCCATTTCCGGTCCAGACCGGGTGTTGTCATCTTTACTTTCTCTTTCATCCATATTCGCTGGAGCGGTCAGTCACTTCCTGTTGTTTGTCTTTCCATGTTCCGTCCTGTGAGCCCTGTCTCTTCCATCTTCACAGCCGGGAAGTCGTCACAGTAAAGAGAGATAAACTGTCGCAAATTTTCCGTTTAGTTGCTGGCTTTGATGAACTCTTCCCTCTTCCTGGGAGAAACTTCCTATCATATGAACTTGAGTTTGTGATTTGATTTGGTTGATAGTGCAATTTGTCAAACAAAAAGTGTCACGTCGATTCGTTAGCTAATCCAGCCCACCATCATGACCATTGGCTTTCCAAAAGCGCACCAACTGGATCAATGAATAAGCCAAGCTTTTACATCTAGCCCTCGATATAAGGAAAGAATATTGAAACACTGCTTAACTATAAAACGAAGGCATTAAAAAGGGAAAATTAACATATGTAAAAAGATCGGGGTTGTCGTCTACTTTGGCAGGGATGTTTGACAGTGAATAAGTAACATATGAATCGTGTACATTTTTTTCAATTTAAGCAATGGGTGTTTATGTGTGATGGAAGGTCTTTGCAAGCACTAGCAGCATCGTGAGGTCATCATTTTTTGCAGGTAGCTTCATCGGCCATCTGGCTACACTATCAAAAGCCGTCGTTACTCTAGCAACCGAACAATTATCATGGTCATCTCGGGTATAAAAGGTTGCGGAAACAAGCCCGGCGGTAATCAAAATGTTCCTCTAAATATATCATTTCATAGGATGCCCAACATTAGTTTGAAACAAGGTGACGAAACAAGAATACTTATAGAAGAACGACGTTGACTGTGGAAGGCAGCCGTTTACATAAAGGATATTACAACGGAAGAGAAGTGGAACAAAACATTTGTCTGTTCAAAACACATTGTTGACGGTAAGAAACCAGATGTTTTCAAATTACTAAAGTATGTAATGTTGTTCTGTATATTTTACACATTGCGAAAATATTTTCTTCAGTGTTGGTTAGTGACAGTGTCTTAAGTGAATGTCAACAAAACAAGAATTGCCTCATATATGACAATGGTGAAAAATATAGATTAGATAGAGCATGAAAAATGCTATTTCTGTTTCATCATTCTTCTTTTTAGACATTTAGATTTTCATGGGTTGTTTTATTCTTATGTATAGGAAAACCGGCCTATGTTAATTTCCAGAACCACACTTTCTGGCTTCCCACTCTTCATTTGACACATGAACGATCAAGTACTTCCTACTCAAAAGCTGAGATTTCGAAAGACAGGTATTTGAGGCTTGTGTCTCGCAAAAGAGGTAAAATTGCATCTATTCCTACTCCACATACTGCCCGCAAGAAAAAAAAAACCCAAGCAGCAGTGAGACACATCAGGAAGAAAAATTGTGTGAAAATTATTTTGGCCACTCAAGTGCTTGCAAAGAAAGTGTATATTAAGATGGTGAACATGGCAGCGAAGAAAGTGTTCATCAAGAAAGTGAGCATGGCTGCATAGAAGATTCGTGTTGAAATGATCAGAACACTCCGACAGATTTGACAAGACAAAATATAGATGATATCATGCAAGATTGTGAGGCCAGACTTCTAGATTCAGTTAGAAACAGACAGCATTATTGTATATTAAAGACAGGTGTATGTTGAAGATGAAGGTAAAGTTTTATTCTATACAGCACTTCCTTCTTTGGGGGTAATGGACCTTATGTTCAGAACAGCAGAGCCGTACCTGTCTAATCAAACACAGTCACTGTCCAAAGAGCGAACGTTTTTGTTGTGTCTAATTAAGATCAGGCTGAACTACCGATTCCAGGATATAGGATATCAGCTGAAAGTGTCAGTGTCAACCGTGCAAAAGAGCTTTCATAGAACTCTTGATGTACTTGTGGCACGGTTGTCTTTTTTTTTTGCTGCACTGGCCTTCAAGGGAAACGGAAATTATTTATGCCAATGTGCTTTAAAAAGAACTTTAAAGACCAAACTGAATGTTTGCGTTTTTTTTTACAGATATCGGTAGATAAAGGCGATATAAAACTAACCTGTAAATTTTAGCCTCCAAAACCCATCCGTTAATGAATTGTCTGCTAGGAAAGTATGCGATTCGCACCTGCGATCAACGAGCGCCGCTAACAGCGTACTACGTCACACTAGTGCACCATTCACAACATTGGCAGCCGTCAACACGAAACAGAGAGAGAGACAATGAGCGACATTTCGGGTGATTTGGACGTTGAAAGTCTGCATTTCTCGTGCTAAAGTAGCAGTTTTCCAGAACCACGAGAAATACAGACTTTCAGCATCCGAATAACCCAAACTGTCGCTCATTCTCTCTCTCTCTGTTTGGTGTTGACCGCTAATAAGGAGTTAATAAATGTTTATTTCAATGTGCAGAAGTTTATAAAACAATAAAAACAATTGTTTACAACAGTTTGTCTCTATGTCCAGCATACATATTTATACATGTCACGTTATCCTATTAGTATACAATATACAACTATCGCAATATTTCTCTTCACTCATCATGTATACAAGCGCATCTCAACAAGCATACATGAAGATAAGTATGAAGTCCGTAGAAATTATAAACTTTATCATTGTCTGCAGTGGTGACAAAACACCAAACCAAGTGTTTTTCTAGTGAAATGTAAACAAATGCTTCTACCAAGTGTGTTGTCTGATCAAAGGCATCTTAACCATGATCGACTGCAAACAAATATGGTATATTGTTTAACTTGTTTTGTAGTGAGAACTTGTAGTCAGTAAATCAGACATGACAACAAACAGATGAGAGTCGCCGAAATAACACCGCGAGGGTGACAAATGTCGGATAGTGCCTCGTTGCTAACGTGTGTATCACGTGACTGAAAACTACCCATTAACGTATATTTCCGGCTCTTCCATTGGCTAAAACCTTTTACAGCCTAATAGTATCCATGTACAAGCATGACGTTTATTTCATAAGCCTCGTTCTGTGCATGGTGATGTTTGTAGCCGTGTATCTTGAGAAGGAAAAGAGGATATTCACCCAGATTTGGGGAAGTAGTATCTTGTACTGAGCGTTACCCAATTACTAGAAAAAATTTAATCATACTAGCCCTTTAAACGTGAAAGGGAAAACCACAGAAAAACCGCCGTGTTTTTCGAGAATTATCTTACTATAAACAGTCAATATTTAGATTCAATATTCACGTGCTTGGCACGAAGAAGTAGCAATGTCTGTTTGTGGGGCCTGCACGCGCAGTAGAGATTCTGCCTCACATTCCACGATGCCTAGAGTCAAATATACACGTTGTTCTCGAAATACCTTTATTAAAAATCGACATTTTAGTTTGTGAAAGAAAAATGTGGGTTGGTGGGTGCATTTATGTGTGTATATATATATATATGTGTGTGTCTTTACAGCTAGAGCTCTTTTGACACTGACCCAACGGATAGCCGCTTCGCGTACACAAACTACGTGATCCATCTACCCCATGCAGACACTTTTGGAATTTGATGGATCACATGACTACAATTATAATCAATGCAGGACGTCACAGACAATAACGTCCTCTTCACAATGCAGACAATTTATAAATCAATTTAAGACTGGCATCAATTTATAACAACATACTTTTAACGAGTGATGTTGTGCATAAATACGTTTGTGGCTATCGGAGGGCACCACAACAACAATGATGGTCATGATGATTGATGATGATGGAATGATTGATGATCAATGGAGGGATGATGGATGATATGTGGCGAGATGATGGATGATGTGTGGATGATGATTGATAATGATTGGGTGGATGATGGAGGGTAAATGGAGGGATGACTGGTGATGATGATTGATTGTGGACAATGCTTCATGATGATGATGATGATTCAAACACGTCTTTCACAATGGATGCGTTATAGTGCGTTGGGAAAGGACAACAAGAATTTTAAGAATAAATAGGAAAAACGAAGGTTTAGGAGAGGAAAGGCTATTCAACAATAAACAGACACACTGCAGTAAGAAATACACTTGAAATACTAAAATAACTGTTGTGTACTTTGTGCCCTTTCTAACCACTTGATAAAGGGTTGTCTGTAGCCGCCCAGGCGTTCTGAAAATCAATCACTGGCTCGCCGTGACTTTGTGCCTCCGAACATTGATTAAGTCTTCCTCCTCGCCCAGAGCACTCACGACAGATTGAAGTAAAGGCACACAAGTGGCCGGACAAGAAGGGGACAGGGAACAGGGGACACCGGCAGTAAGGTGAAAATCTTGCTTTAATAGCTCCTTTGTGTCGCTGCTGCGTACGCGACAGACAATTTAGATGTTAGTCGGGCTATAGCCAGGAATACGTTTAATACAGCTATTAACGAACAGATTTGAAAGATTCTATGTAGGAATAGTTGTCTCTGGGCTGCTTAGGGGTGTAACTGAAGGACAGACACACACATGCGCGCACAAACACACACCTATATATATATATATATATGTGTGTGTAATCTTTGTTTAGATTATTTGTTTGTAAAAATGATTTCATCAGGCTAGACCAGAAAGGATTAATAATCGTAGAAAGTGTTGAAACAATAAGAAACTGAATGTTGATTACATGCATTTATTACAATTGTTGTATATGTTACGTCAGCCAAGCCGATAATAATGCAGATCCGCTCTACAAAAGCTTAACTCAAAGAACTTGCATGACAGCCCCATAACTTGTTTAATTTCCTAATAAAACATCTACCTTTTGGTGAGTATTAACATGAAAAATTAATATAAAGATGTGTTATATGGAAGTCGTGTTTTCCATACCTGTCTGTCAAAATGGTTGAGCGATATTCCTGCACAGAGGTAATCAAAATGTAACGTGTTACTAATACTGTCATTAGTCTTGAGTGATGGTTCAGCTATGTAGCCATGTCTACATTTAACGATGTCTCTCCTCTGGAAGCATCGAGCCTACAGTTAATAATACCTGCTGCGAGCTCTGTCTACAGGTAATGAAATCCTCGCGTAGGTGGGACTGGTGGGTGTGTTTTACGAATCAAAGCAACATCCAATTCCAAATCTTTGTCAACAGATTTTTACCGCAAAACTTTTATGTTAGTTTTATTTTAATTTGTTCATTTGTTTCGCCTGTCGGGACAGTATTACCGTGTATCAGATGAAATGTGCTGAAACTTCAAACAGCTCTGGCTTGAGTTTCTTAATGACGAAGCCACTGAAAACGAAATATATTTTTTTTCTCTCTCTCTCTTTGATTACTTCTGGCGAAAAACACTGTTCATCAAAAGCTAAGGTTACACCAGTCTTTCGAACAAAATGTTAACAATTTACATGCAAAACACCTAATTCATCAAGATGCCAGACGACACTATTCTAATCGCTCTGTAAAACACAATGAGTCAGTCAGGGTGAAAGAGACTTTCTCGAGCTGAAAGGAAACCCAACTCCATCACCTGATTAAAATGCAAAGATAGGAACTCTGATTCTTTTTTTTTGTTTTTTTTTATTATTATTAAAGTAGATTTATATAGCGCAATTTTCGACCCCAGAGTCGACTCAATGCACTTTCCAAAAAAAAAAAAACAGCTTTAAAACAGATTGACACAGAAACCATGTTCAAACAAAGACCAAACTTATTAACAAACAATTATACAGAGACATTGCAACAAACAAAAATATATGGTAGAAAAAGAAAATACCGCAAACAAGCATGAACATAATATCTAAAGGATAACATTGAGAGTCATGGTCTGGCGGAGTCTACAGCTGTGAGCTAAACCATTCAACGAATGTCAGCAGACACAGTCACAGTGAGTGCAACTCAATACGCCTAAAGCACGCATGCATGTCCACACGACGACGACGACGACGACGACAAGCAGACAAATGGCCACCCATGTCCGGCGTGCACGCAGATTGCTGATAGAGGCGTCGCCTCAACACAAATGCCGCAAAAAGTTCACAAGACATCAGAAGGTTTCAGTCCAAGCTGCTGATACACGTTGATCAAGAATCCAAAATGTAGCAAAGCGGTTGGGAGATGAAGAATTGTCAAATGTGCAGTGATGGAAGTGGAGAAGATAAGATAATATCGCTGTGGAGATCGCTAGTCGACAAAATCTTGCGACGAGTGGCGCGAAGAAATCGTTACAAAGAGGCTGGCTTTCGATGTGACAACAGAAGGTTTCAATCCACGCTGCTGGTGCACGTTGATCAAATTTGCAGAGAGCGAAGTGTGTAAAACATGACTGTACAGATCTAAAAAATCATGCGACGAATGGCGCAAGAAACCGATACGAACAGGCTGGCTTTCGATTGGGACGCAGAAGGCCGTAGGTGGAACCAAAAAGGCCGCAGACAAGTAAATCATTGAAACAGAAAGACGAAGAAGCATGTGACCAATAATAAGTACGAAACTCACAGCAAGGCGTCGAAAACAACAACAAATCCAGAGAGCTAGTCCCCTCCAGCCGGTTAAGCGAAGGGACATAACTCTCCTCAAACCCGCAGCGCAGAACGCCGGCTTTCGTGATAGAAAAAAACTACCAACCCATCATCAAATCAAATCAAAGCAAACTTTATTGCCTGTCCAAGGCAGTCCAGGACAGAAATTTTTCTTTTGCTCACAACCACTAGACACATACAAACATAGTATAAGCATATCTATATATATATATACCCACACACACACACATACCAACATAAAGGACAGACATGCACACCTATACACGACATTTAACACGAGAGCCACAGGTCAAAAGTCTTTCAAGTTTGTAGCATTAGTCTACTTTGGTACTGGTATTATTGTTGATGTGCGCCATACGCGGGAACACGATGAGAGCCAAGGGAAAGGCGGAAAAGTCTGGTAAAGACACTACCTAGCTGACTGGTACACTCTTTGAGAACCTCACCTCTAATCATCAATCATCATCATCGTCATCATCGTCATCGTCGTCGTCATCATCATCATCATCATCATCATCATCATCATCATCATCATCATCATCATCCATCAATCATCCATCATCAATCATCATCAATCATCATCATCAATCATCATCATTTATAAAATGCATTTCCCTGTGTGTAGAGGAGCTGTGTTTTGCTACGAATAAACAGCGAGATTTATAGACTGCACAGCGGCGAATATTGCAGAAGCGGACGAAGAAAGGGAATTCAGGAGGAAACGGAGGAGCTACTTTACACAAAGGAGGAGACAGCTGTTTACACAAATCAATAGTTAGTTACTTACACAAAGGAAGAGCTAGATAATGGCACAAAGCAGGAGTTCGCTACTTAAACAAAGAAGGGGTCAATGGCGTAGGAAGATGCTCGGCTTTGTGGGGGATGAGTGAGGGTGGCAAACTTCATGCTGTACATGAACGAAATGAGTTCGGCAATCATGAAGGCGATTAAGAACAGGCGAATGCTTAAATGCATGCATCCTCGCTGGTGTATGTATGCACACAGGACACTATCTTATTTGAAGAGCGCATGGTGCATACAGTTTTGATCACAAATAAAAATAAATAAAATTAAAAATTAAAAAAACTGTTGCAAGTAGCATGGGAAAACAGACAAACAATCTTACTAACTCTCCTTCACTCACTCGTGTTTAACCCAACCACTTTTCCCTCGCTCGCACCACGCGCTCTGTTCCCCGTAGTCCTGCCAGGCAATGACGTCACATTCTCGTGCCTTAATTGCTACCCTGCTATTATTATTATAGCCATAAACAGTTTGAGTTTTGTGGTTAAAAAAACAATCCTTTGTAAATATCGGTTGGGAGGGGTAGTGATCCTCAAAATAACCACATATCGCCAACATATTCAAAATCTATAATTTTTTTCACTCCCCTTCCGTCCTCTCCCTCGTGCACTCACAATTCCGGCTCAAGTACGGCTTCTAAGTCTTGTGGCAGAGTGTGCGAAAAGTCATACATTTTGCTAGTACTAGCAGGCATATCCTGACCACTCTATTCCGGTACTAAAAAAAAGTCGAAATTCACTTTACCCCCAAAAAACCACTTACCAGCTCGTAGTAGTGACACGAGGGCGGGTTGATACAAAATAGTCCGCGAATTTTTGCCACATTTAAAGAAACACTGTAACAATGAAATCAAACTACTGAATTATCCACATAGGCCATCCGTGATATCCATCACGTGACAACTGTCATCTTTTGCAAACTGTTGTGCGTCTTGATCCTGTACTTGTCGTGGCAGGTCCTCTGTTGCATTTAGATGTGGGGCATCCTGCTCTTGTGCTGGGCGAGAGTATGTGCCTTAGGATCCCGCGATGGTGCCCTTGTACCTGCATGAGCCCCTCAGTTTCTTTTTTGATGAGGTGGCTGCTCCCTTGTCCCTCTGGTTCCCTACGCCACTGTGAGTTAGCTACTTACAAAAAGGAGTATGTCTTAAAGATCTGTATTCACATCTGTATTCACATGAGAAGAAGGCGTCGGTCAAATTCTCTTGTCCCGTTCGTTTCACAGAGAGGTCAGCACTAGCAGACCGATGGCTGGGTCTTGATGATCAAAGGGCATCTGACACGCAAAAGCACGTTTCTCAAAGACGAAAAGGAGTTCATCCGTAGGTCCTCAGCTCTCGGCTTAATCCTAAAGAGATCGTTCAGTTTGATGAAAAGCTGTATTTAGGTATTTTCGTTTTTAAAGCTACCCACACTATACTCGATTTAATATTTCTCGCTCTCTTCGCAATGTTAAGATCACATGACCCAAATAGTGCCGCCCTGACCAAGTTATACCCTACTTTAACGCACGTGTCAGCTCTGGCATTTACCGAAGACCTCGACAGGAAATTATAACCAGTAAGCGACGGGGGCTTTACCCCTCTTTTACCCTTTTTTAATTAGAATAAAAAAATCGGCAGTGCTGACATATCTTCATGCGGACATTAACAATAATTTTAGAAATACATCAATATTATTAAGCAGAACTGAAAATGAATTTCTTTTTTTTCTTAATTCATTTAAGCACATTACTTGTAGACATTAAATTTAGACAGTAAACCGCCCTTTTACCATTTAGAAATAAATGACAAATAACGAAATAATTATTCATAAAAATAAATAAAAATAACGATCACTCATAATAAAAACAAAGAGAAATAGCGATGATTAATGTTATTAATAACTGAGACGGAATAAATTAAGAAACATTCTCTTAATAAATTAACAAAAAGTAATAGTAATGTCCTTAATAAAATAAATGAGAAAAAGGTTATAGCGGTTAATGAAATAAAGAAAAAAAGAGGTCAGGTTATCTTCCTTTTCGCAGTGCTAAGATCACGTGGCCAAAATCTGGGCGCTCTGACCCAGTTATGCTTTATTTGAACGCAGTTCTCACATTTCCGAGAGCAAATGCCAGGAACTGATGATCAGTAAGTGATGGGTGCTGTCCCTCCCCGATTCTTTTTCACTGAAACAAGCTTTTCGGCGGTTTTGATTCTTTGCAGCCGCCTAGGCAGTGTGGAAAGGTCAAAAATGAAAAATGTGTCGCAGCTGGAAACAAGCTTTGCAAATGAGATTAACTTTCCAACGTCCTGATCCACTTTGAAAAAGCCACCTCACGCGCACTTATCACACGATACAGAACACGTGAGAACCGAGGGCGAAATACTGAAACAGAAATGTCGTTCAAGATCACTCTAGTTAACATCCTCTTCAAGTCTGGGTCTGCAGTTGCAGATATGTTATACTTAACCCTGAACTAACAGTATCGAATTATTGATGCAGTATATTAACATAAGCATTTAGTGTGAGCCTGTTTCTTCTGATATACCACACGCACGAACGAGCAGTATGCCCTGTTTGTCCCTACAAAAGGCTGGCAAGAACATGTAGCGTTGATCTATTACTGCACTAGGTGAGGATGAACATTAAGCATGAATCTTTATATCGCTGTAATAAGCTAGTATGAACATGTAGGGTGAACAAAGTTCATCGCAGCAACATGTAGCAGAAACATGTTTATCATTGCAACAGCCTAACTTGAACAATTAACCAGTTTATCGCTGAAGCAGGGTAGCATGAACATGCAATCTGAACATGTTTATCACTGCAATAGTATAGCTCAAAGGTGTGTCATTAATTTGTTGATTACTGTAGCAGGTTAACAAAAACACGAGTAAACATGTTTATTACGGTGAATTGTCTCTGCGCTTCCCACTTTTTTCTTTGTAAGAGTGTGTGCGTTTCTCTACACAGATGCGTGTTTTTTCGTAGTTATCGCTTTACCATCTTTAATCACAGACTGCAAATCTTCCTGGAATTGGAAAATGACACTTCATTGAATGCAGTGATCCTAGCTTTCATTGGCAGGAGCCTAAATGTCAAATAATTTTTGCCACTCATTTAAGTGATCATTGTCACGTGTTCTATTAAGTTTTGTAAATTTTGTCGATTCTGCCAACTGAGTTAATCGTTCTTTACAGTCTACTAGTTTTCAAAAGCACTTTCATTGTTCATGCTTTATTGTTATAAAATTACCTTATCTATTATGATAATAATAGAAAAATCTTTATCTTTGTTTTGTCTCAATACTGTAGATAAATCAGACAGCTAGGACTCTGTGGTCCTTCCATTATTTTCATTGTACTTCAATAATGGGTAAAGTTAGTGCTCCACTGCGATTTCTAGAAAGAAACCTGCCTGAAAACAATGGCACTCCATAGAGAAGTTGACTTTATCATTCCACGTGACTGCCTCGAGTCGCTTTGCTAGGAGAACTGTCAGCTTAAAAGGTTTTCCTCGTATCAAAAATCAGTTCAGCACGTTTAAGCCAACGAGCTCAGCGCCTAAATGTTAATATTTTCCCTTCCCTCCGAGAGGAGCTGTGAAAACCAGTTTACTGAAATGATCATAGGTCTCCACACAAACACACACACACACACACACACACACGCACGCACACTGCGCACACACACACGCGCGCACGCACAGTGCACAGAAAAAGGTCAGATTGGCGTGACTGGTGCGTGGATACACTTACATCATCAAGAGTTGCAGACAATGGCCGAAATGGAAGCGCGTGTTGCTCGTTCTAAAGTGGTCACACTGTGACCCTACCCCCGCTCCCCCCCCCCCCAACACACTCACACACACAGGCCGTCTATGCATGACTATTTACAGTTTAAGACTTGAATTTACCTAATGGACAGGCATTCTTTGCTTAGTTAAGCCTTGAGAATTAGCATCTTGGAATGACCCAATTTTTTTAAAAAGTTTTCTTACACTCGGGGTAGGCTTTAACAGCAGCGAGTGGACCTCGACCCGGACGAGGACGAAGATCTCTGTCATTTCACGTGATCTGGCAGATGATCAGAATATAAGAATGGCGTTTCCAGACCTACCTAGGCTGTGTCACTTTTTGTCCCAGTCGTTCATCATGAAACAGTCAGACAGGAACCAGTTTCAGGTTCCGGTAAACAAACATGCGATTAGACTGCCCTTTGCGCGTGGTTTCCGAGTAAAAAAGGAGATGCATTGCCTTAGAGATTGCATTGACACTGGTGGCAGGACCGCCTGCAGAGAAACGCTAAGACATGGTGTTCATCCGGCAAAGAAAAGAATGTGGCGTTAGTTCTCTTGTTCGTATGTCAGTTAGTCTCCAGACGCAAATATTGCAAAGATTTATTAACAGACAAAAAGACTTCGAAGCTTTTCCTGAAATCCAGGCAGGTATTGTTTATTTCTAAACGCCTTTGACCTATTAACAGCTCTTTTATTGTCTGGGGATTGTTATGTTTACGTAATGCAGATAATGCAGTTGATTACGATAGCACGGGCAAAAGACAATGACAAAACGATGAGTGCAGCTAGGTCAAAAAACAAAAAAGTAAATAAAAGAGAACCTGCATACCACGCTGTGTGACATCAGCAGAATTGTGGCTCATGTGGTTAGCAATGCTGGATGCTCGCCGTGGCTCGCGAGAAAAGTACACCATTCTGACAATCCCTGGAAAGTCACAAATTAACTCTTTGCTTACATCAGCAGACGGGTCAAACACAAACAAAAGTTGCCTGATACCTCTGCTTAACGCGTCCTGCTCCTTCTCTGGAGTGGAGCACTCACAAACATTTCTCTGCACGTCCAGCCACCTGCAAGCAGATTCCAGACACTTTCTCTCACAAATCAATCATCAGTTGCTCTCTAATAAGCTGGTTCTAAAGCTTTCTGATCTGATCATCTATGATGGTGTTTATCAAAACAAAATTCAGACTGTAATGGTTTGTCTGTCAATCATTCCTAGAAAGCAGATCCTAGGTCGTCGATTTTACTTTTCAAATAATCCTCGAAAATTGCTATGAAGGCACAAGAGTTTTTCGGGGTTTCCTGTCTCGTTTTCTTGTGTTGTATTGATCACTCCTTTCACATTAAAGTGAAAGTTGCTGAGAGCTTAATAAAACATGTCTTTCGTCAAAACTTTTTACCATTAGTATTTAATAAGTTCACTAAAATTGAGCTTCATTCTCACTCTTGGTATTATTAAAGGCTGCGGCCAATCCTAGAGCTTAAAGGGCCTGCGGATGAGCCTTTAATGTTTACCAAAACAAGAAACATACTTTTGTGACGCAAGGAAACGTCTTGGTCAACTTTCCAAACTCGTGATCAATGAGACTTGTTTCCTGGGAAGGTAAAATTGTCTCTCTCTCTTAGATTAGGGGAGTTGGTATACTATAATGGACTAAATCCAAGAGCCGCGTGCACAGATGAGTCACACAACACATTCAATCCGGACAATTTTGGATTCTAACGACAAAGAACACGACTGCCTGAGGCTGCCCAGGTCAGGTGTATTCGATGCGCCGGGCCATGGACTTCACAAGCATGTCAACAATACACTGAGACCCCAACAACTTCGACCAGTCGCCGTCAATTATTAACCTTATTTACATTGACAAAAATCCACGGCAAAATGAGGACATCAAGGGGAGATAATAACATAGAACAAAGAACCTTAAACTAAGCTGGAAAATTCTACATTCCAGCCGTCTGCCGTGTCGTACGCAGATCATGATGGTTACTGCTTGTTATTTCTCAACTGTCTCAAACCCAAAACACGAGAAAAAACCCCCAGACCTATACATCATAAATGTACTAGTTGACCATCCACGTTCATTCTCTGTCTCTCCATTTGAATTAAAAGTTCGGAGAATCTCTTAAAATTCTACGGTTCAACGTAATCATACAAACAGGGTGCACAGGTTAACGTACTCACAGTTTGACAGACTCTGGTATAGGACGTTTATCAAAGCTCGGTGGTATATGTCCTTGACAGCACGTAATGAAATCGCCTTCGTCCACACACTATGCACACATATCCGTGCATCGAACCCTACACGTGCACGATGAATGATCCCAATCTCAACATGGGATACGAAGACGTCTTCCTATGGAACGAAAACCTTGTAATTTTTTCGACGCCACGGAGGTCGTCGATATTCTTTGTGGTCCTCGTGTACACAGGTCGCCAAGGTGAGCGTATTTCACTTGTTACTGGAAGAGCAGTCACGTGCCCTACACACCACACAGATTGTGTTGCACGAAGGAATTGCTCTCCCCGGAAAACATGTAACTCGTATTATTGCCACCATAGCAGCATATTTTTCTATTTCCTATCTCATGAATTCATCTTTCATTTTCTATGGAGAAACACAACGCTTGATTAAAGCTATTTGTACCAAAATTAATTTAAGCAAAATGTTCTTTCACGTGTTACCCGCAGTCGCCATCAAAATAACATTATGGGAAAATATAACTATCTCGTCTAGGCGAGAAAAAATACGTCACTCGAATACCGCTACGGGAAATAATAATAATAATAATAATCGCACTTGTACAGCACACTGGCAGCAAGCTCAATGTGCTTTGACATGAGCAACCTGTCAGCAATATCCATGTAGATTAGTAGACTCCACAGCACAATCTTACCACAGGAAAACTCAATGTGTTGTACAGAAACTAAACAAGTAAAACAATGGCGTTACGCAGAGCAACATTTCAGGTCTTCAACAGTCAAGGGGAAGTGAAGAAAGATTCCTATGAATGCTTCAAGTTTTAGGGAAACAGTTGAATATCCAGGCACTGAAGAAGCAAATACAATATCAGCCTCAAAACACATAAAACCACGAATCCATGATATAACACTCATAATCCATGATATATCATTCATAATCCATGATATAAAACTCATAATCCATGATATACCACTCACCATCAGCGACGTGTTGAGGCGTAGATATCCGAGCTCTATTCTACTAAACTTGCACTCATAAAGCACAGGCTCGCAGATCAGAAAAGGGAGAACCGCTTGGTCCGCTGTGCCGAAAAAGTTAAAAGTTTAAAAGTAATCTCGAAAAGTCAAAATCTTTAAACAAGATGGCAAAGCGAAAAGGATGCTGAGACCGTCAGTGGATGATGTCTGTGGGAAGAACCGACGTGGCACAGGCACTGAATAACATTCGAGAACAAAGAAAACAGCGCAACAAAAGTCATAGGTCAGTTGGAAACATCAAAATTCGACGTAAATTCACGGACGAGACGAAACGACAGAGAGAGCAGTCCCCTCAAGCCAGTTAGTCGAATGGATGTCACTCTCAATATCTTTTAGACTATCGGCGATCGGTCCTTCGAGTGGTGAGTCTACCTGTAGTTTGCCCTGACTTGCAGGCGAGTAATGTTCTCCTTTATTACGGCACATTCCTTAACTCTCACACAGTTAACATCCACTCCCCATTCATCCTCTTAGTTCTGTCAGCTAAAAGGAGGTTAAAACTCTATGCGGCACGGACTGGTCCAAGTCATTTGAATATAATTTTGCACATTAGTTAACCTTTAACTTTATTCTGGTGACGATGTTCCGTACAGCTCGTCAGCCCCGAATGCCATAGTAGTCAGGACTAGTTACACAAAAGTATCAGGCAGCAGGTCTTACCTGCTTGCCGAGAGCTAAGTTGCGAGACTCCTCGAGTTGTGAAAATGACATATACTCTGCTGACGTCACATGGCCTAAAGAATGAGAGCAACGGCTTACACCGTACTATTTGTAAACAGTGTGCTGTAACAGTACAACTGATACTGTGTGGTTTGAAATGTGTTATTTGTACCACGCTGCTGTAGTTGTTCTTAAAGACATTTTTCATGCGCTAATTGTGAAATAATGTTTGTTCTTTGGGAACTGTACAGTGCAGTTTGTCTGGATCTCATAAACATGAAGCGTCCAACAGAACGAGGTTACTGGCGTTACGTGAATATTTCAATGAAGCAGCCCATAAGCCAGACAGTCAGCCAGGAAACTCAGTTAGGTGTTCCAACAGACGGCCGAAAGAAAGAATTAAAGAATCAGCGGTTGAAAATGCCCATGTCACACAAACGGTTTTGACTGGGTGTGGTCCCTCACCGCTGTCTCTCTGTTATGTCCCGTATGTATGTTTTGTTAATTCGGTTAATTTGTCCCAAATACCACAGTATTAACAATCACTTGGTTTCATCGCACTCATCCTTTTTTCAGTTCATGTCCTTGCCACATCTTAATGCTATCATCACCAGCAACCTTGCAAAAGCACTTGATAGTTTGAAGTTTGGGAAATATGATACTTTTTTTCAGTACTTCCTTTCAGAAAAGCGAGTAGTGATTGTAAGTCAGCCGTTAGGTACGTTGGATTATTTCTGGTTTTTGTGATGGCTGATATTATTTATATCTTTCTATAAAGGGATTTGTCTTCATTTAATTCTGCACCTTTCACCTGAATGAATGAGACTAAATGCATCGTAAACCTTTGTGATGGAGCGATGGGTTGTAGAGTACAGATCGGTATGAATGATGTCTGTCTGTCTGTCTTTCTGTCTGTCTTTCCTCCCTTGTACTTTCTCGCATTATGATTGTTTTATGGTACCTGGAAACAGATGTATATTATACCCTTTCCATGTGAAACGTTGCTGTTACTTATTCATGCAGTTTTTCACCTTGCTGTATGTAGACTCATTTTTGTACTCCTGTTGATCGGCCAATGACCGACGCAAAATAAAGTGCACTTCAGTTCTCTATCTCTCTTTCACTCACTCCCTCACTTTGCAAACAACACGACTGACTGCCATTCTCGTGGCCGCTCCCAGTTCACAGCTCTATCTACTGGCACCATTTCCTGGCGCAAGTGTTTTACACCAAAGGGCGCCAGGTGTTCAAGAGAACGTGTTAGCGACTAATTACCTACTCGGTTATCTAGCCAGCAGCACTCGAGTGAAGGCCCTTTATCGACTGCACGCCCCAAAGACTTCTATATGTCTGTGGAACGAGCAGTACGCCAGGGAAGGTTAGAGCGATCACCCTTGACTGACTTCGTTTGAGAGAGCGAAACTGAAGCGCAGGGACAGATGGAGAGGAAGATGGACAGAAAGATATTTCGACAATGAGAGAAAGGGGAGAGTGGAAAGAGAGAATGACAGAGAAAAACCACGAGACCAAGAGTGGGTAAGATATCACTCTCACTCTCTCCACACACACGCGCGAAAGTTTGTGTCTGTGTGTGTATATGTGCATATACATACGTGTGGATACAAATGTGTGTGTGTGTGTGTGTGTGTGTGTGTGTGTGTGTGTGTGTGTGTGTGATACAATGTAATTATTAATCTACAAGGCAATTCTAGATAGTGCTCTTACTGGCAATTGACAGATAAAGACATACACATACGCGTTGAAATAATTTCAAAAATATATATATATATATATACACAGACGCATACTCCCAAGCAACAGAAAGTTGCAGTTGGTGACCTTATATCACCTCAGGCTAATACAAGATCACGACCAGTAGAGTTGATCAAGTGAATGGCACGTGGAATGAATACGTTGCGGTGACGATTGGTTCTGCATACGTACCTATAGCCAGACCGCAAGAGGGAGAACTCACATGCTGATACATGACCAGGAATATTAAGGATACGGGATGCCTTCCTAAGGATTTGCTGATGACATAAGGCTGTCAAGTCCCTCTGCCTGGTTCCGGTGATCTTGGAACATATATTAACAAGAGAGACAAGACTTTTTCTGTTCCCTAGGGAGAGGCCGTGGAACCAAGAGATGAGAGAAAAATGGATGAGACTTTCAATGAAGGACTGATAGAACCGAGTGAGGATGACAGAGCTGACAGAGAAAGATTTGAGTTTCCGTTGGAGGTACAGGCGTTGTTAGTTCTTACGAGGAACATGTCAGTGTTGATGTCCCATTTAAGCTTGTTATCGAAGATAGTATCTAAATATTTATGAGTTGACTACCTCGATGCCATCATCAAGGATAGTACTGATGACTGCCTCAGGTTTGTTCATCCAAAAGGCAGTGTTCATCACACCAGGGTACAAAGTAAGGACGAGCGCTACTATGAACATGTTCATTATTATACAAAAGTGATAGCAAGGCAGTGTCATCAGTACATTTTATACGAAAGCTTCTATCCATGGTGCTTCTACCACTGTCAGTAAATAGTAGTGGAGACAAGCAGCAGCCTTGTGTGTGTAAGTGTGGTGGTGGTGGAGGTACCCACAGAGGTAGCAAGTCAAGGGCATTTGCTTTAGGAGATAGCTAATGACACTCATGCCGTGTTTACACGATCACTAATGCTGGGAACTTAAGAGTGCCCTCGATTATCTCTCCCTCCCCCTGTTACGAATTAAATAGCGTAGCGGTGTGCGCGAGGTGTAAGCCGGCGCCGCCATTGCTTTGTTGCGGTATTTGACCCCGGCTGACCTGTCCAGCAGCGGCCAGCGCGGCGAGGACAAAGCGTATCTAGACTGTTCTAGTGTGTGCCTGAGCGAGTGAGGCTGATGCAAGACTTAGTATCTGGATTGTTCGGTGTGGGAGCGCGCATGCGTGACGGGCAGGTGCTGGATAATTCTAGAGAACTGTGTACATGTATATATAAGCGGTGTGAGTGAGCGTCAAAAAGAGGAAAAAGAAGAGAAGAAGACGAGGTTGCAGCAGACAGAAAGGCTGAAGCGAGCGACAGCAGTAGAGAGACTGTGTTGCCGTTAGAGTGTTGGTTGTCGTGGTCAGGCGAGCGTGACGTGTGTAGCTAGCGTACGTGTCGCTGAGAGGTCAGAGGTTGTGGAGAGCTGTTGTAACTGTGTTAGTAGGACTGTGTGTCACCGGTTGCCAGCGTGTAATGCCAGAGAGGAGACATTTGCTGTAAATAAAGTGTTTTGCTAAGCGGCTTGGCTGTGAGGGCTGTTTCTTGAGAGAGATTGGCACCGCGGATCGTGGACCCATAACGAGCCATTTGACGACGGCATAGGCATCTGGGTCCTATGTTACGCCGTTAATTCAAATACGGAGACAACACCACCATTTCCATCCGTAACATCTGGGGGCATCGTCCGAGATCTGCATCGTCAACCTGCTCTGCTACAAGAATAGCTGCGACAGTCAAGACAGAAACTGTAAGTGAATTCTCTCTCGTTTTGAGATAGGAAGCGACGTATAACGTGTAATCATGGAACACGTGATGAATTTGGTGAAGATAGGCAAGGAGTTGGGTCTCGAAGGAGACGAATTAAGAAAGTTTGTGGAACAGAAAGAGAAGGAGCAGAAGGATAGGGAGAGAGAAGAAAGAGCTGCAGAACGAGAGTTTAAAAAACTGCAGCTACAACTTGAACATGAAGAAAGAGAAAGACAACGAGCGCACGAACTAGAGATGGCGCGACTGAGACCAGCAGTCACCAGCTCAGAAGTGTCTATGAAACATGAGAGGCCAAGACTGCCAAAGTTCGTTGATGGAAAAGACAGTATGGACAGTTATTTGCAACGTTTCGAGCGCCATGCCGAGTTGTCCAGTTGGCCGCGAATAGAGTGGGCAGTGTCACTGAGTGCACTGTTGTCAGGGCATGCACTGGATATTTACTCCCGCATGCCAGCAGAAGCAGCTCAAGACTATGATGAGCTGAAGCAAGCTTTATTGAGTGGCTATGATTTCACGGAAAACGGATTTAGACACCGTTTTCGTGCCAGCAAGCCAGAGAAAGGTGAGAGCCCTGAGCAGTTCGTAGAAAGAATTAGAGGGTACTTACACAGATGGATCGAGCTGGCCGGGCAAGAAAAGGACTTTGAAGGACTTTCATATATTGTCCTTAAAGAACAATTTATCGAAGCCTGCCCCAAGGACGTGGCTGTCTTCTTGCAGCAGCAGGAAGATCAGAGCCTGAAAGCACTTTCAAATGCTGCAATGAGATATTTGCAATCTCAGGGGAGAAGTTTTGCTTGTGAATCAGGGGATCCGTCGCCTGTGACTCCTCCACCATCATCCGCTGTCCCCGAGAGAACGAATAAAGACCAGCATTGCTTCTCGTGCGGAGGGAGAGGTCACAAGGCAGTGGTGTGTCCGGGTGGATTGAATAAGCAAAGGTCCAGCCGCAGGTTGTTTGAAGAGAGCGGTGATCAGTATGCTCACCAAGCGATGACGTCAGCCAACGTTGCGTTGATTGAGTGCAGACAGAGTGTGAGGAACGGCAATGGAAGAGAGAACCGCGCAGGGTCTACCAGTCAAGAACTGCCGGTGGTGGACTGCGCTCTGGCGGTTGTGGCGAGCGCCAAAGAAGGTGGCATAAGAACTGCGGTCGGCAGGATCGGCCACAAAACGGTGTCGGTGCTGAGAGACACTGGTTGTAATGGTGTCATTGTCAGGAGGAGCCTCGTACCGCGAGGGCAGTACACGGGGCGAGTGTCCAGCCTACGGTGTTGCCACGGCCACACCCAACAGGTGCCAGATGCAGAGGTCGAGGTGTCGACGCCGTATTTTCGAGGTCGGGTGACGGCAGCGTGTGTAGACGACCCGCCGTACGACTTGATAATTGGCAACATTCCAGGAGCAAGAGACATTGGTGTCCCTTACTCGCAGATGCCAGAGGAAATTGTGTCAAGACCATCAAGAGACCGGGAGGGTCAGACAACGAGACGGGCATCATTCAGCAGGGTTAGAGCGCCAGCGTTCGGTGGGGAAAGACGATTTGGGGAGAGGGGATATCGTCAGCGACCTGCAGCACCGAGTCTGGAGGAGGGACCGAGAGGAGTGAGGCCACGTCACCATCACGAGCCAAGGTACCGTGCGGTTGGCGCGGAAGATAACAGACTGGTAACAGATTGGCGGTGTGCGAACGGATATAGGAAATGGAACTGACCTGTGACTGTGTGTAAAGAACTGAGTCTGTCGTGGTAAAGAAAGACTGTGTTGAATAAGACTTCATGCTTGCAGAAATTGGTGTTAATCGACCTTGTGTTCGAGAAATTTTAAGTAAGCGTTGAATAATGTCATTAATATTGCTAGCGTTAGTGGAGCTGTAGATGTAACTGAATGTATGAGTAGTGGAAATGTAACGATGTTGACAAACAGTGAGTAATGGGATAATGTTGATGTATGTGTGGTCGTAGAAACGTAGTTGTTGCTGTTTTATAATTGAGTTGTGAGAGATGTACATTTAATTCGTATGTTTTGTTTGAAGAAAGTCCTGCGGAATTTCTTCTTGAAGTAGGGGGATATGTTACGAATTAAATAGCGTAGCGGTGTGCGCGAGGTGTAAGCCGGCGCCGCCATTGCTTTGTTGCGGTATTTGACCCCGGCTGACCTGTCCAGCAGCGGCCAGCGCGGCGAGGACAAAGCGTATCTAGACTGTTCTAGTGTGTGCCTGAGCGAGTGAGGCTGATGCAAGACTTAGTATCTGGATTGTTCGGTGTGGGAGCGCGCATGCGTGACGGGCAGGTGCTGGATAATTCTAGAGAACTGTGTACATGTATATATAAGCGGTGTGAGTGAGCGTCAAAAAGAGGAAAAAGAAGAGAAGAAGACGAGGTTGCAGCAGACAGAAAGGCTGAAGCGAGCGACAGCAGTAGAGAGACTGTGTTGCCGTTAGAGTGTTGGTTGTCGTGTTCAGGCGAGCGTGACGTGTGTAGCTAGCGTACGTGTCGCTGAGAGGTCAGAGGTTGTGGAGAGCTGTTGTAACTGTGTTAGTAGGACTGTGTGTCACCGGTTGCCAGCGTGTAATGCCAGAGAGGAGACATTTGCTGTAAATAAAGTGTTTTGCTAAGCGGCTTGGCTGTGAGGGCTGTTTCTTGAGAGAGATTGGCACCGCGGATCGTGGACCCATAACGAGCCATTTGACGACGGCATAGGCATCTGGGTCCTATGTTACGCCGTTAATTCAAATACGGAGACAACACCACCATTTCCATCCGTAACACCCCCATTATAATCTTGGGCTCGACAACACGTAAGCAGATATTGGAACAGATTTTTGTAATCTCGTCTTTCTGTGCCCTTTTCTTTAAAAATGAACTTCGTTATCATCATCTGCTCTCTTCTTTCCAGCTTTGATCTTTGTGTATTCAAGAGCAAATTCGAGACAATAATTTTAGGGTCGCGACGACATTTAGTTCATTTAGTTTTTTGGCCGTTTGCCTCAATCGTCATTTCGACTAAAGTGCTTTTGCTCGAACAAAACTACGAACAACTTCGAGTGCAAAACGATAAGCGGGTAGTTGGCCCGTTCCCTCTAGAGGGAGGATGCTCAAGAACTTAGTAAACCTTCTTCACCTTAAATCTGCCCCTCTCTACTTTTGGCGGAAGGAACAGCTTTCCCTGCGACGGTAAGGCAATTAAGGTTGCCGAGCTCTTAAGACCAGGAAACTGAGAGAGAAAAACAGATTAAAGCACACTGGAGCTACCGCCGCTGGATCACACATGCTCTTATCCTGATATTGTGGCTGTTGACTTTCGTAGATATTTGGCTGCAACATTAGACAACTTTATCCTGAGAAGAGTAATTTTTTTCTATTTGCGTTTTGAAATTGGAAAGACGTGGGGTTTTTTTCACCCTTCTGGTGTTCAGTAATCAAAGATTCGTATTACCTTGATGGGTGGCGGGGTAGTGAGGAAGGTTTTCTGTCGCGACAAGAAAAAGTTTTTTTTTTTTAAAGAAAGAGAGAAAACCGCAATCCGTGGGCGAAAAAAACCCCCATAGATTTATACCGTAATTTTGTGATACCAGCTAGTCGTGCAGCGCCTTAAAGGAGACCTATGACGCGTGCGGGAGATAACCCTCGTCCGATTGTCGCCACAAGAGGAAGAAACTAATTTAGTGGAAATCGCACTCTGGCGACGGTTACGTCGTGGAGTCTGACTATGGCAGTGCAGAGTTGGGTGTTGTTTATATTATTTATTTGTGTGGTTGATTTAACTTCCTTTTTCCTGTTTTGCTAATTGAATTGTGATGAAAGGAAGAGAGGGTGAGAAAGAGAATGGGACAAAGGTACACGCACTCACACACAGACACACGATGAGAGACAAGCACGCGCGCGCAAACACACACCGACAGAATGGAGTACAAATAACCGCCTCATCAAACCACAACCGCAGCCTCATTGAGAAATGCGATTGCAATGCGTGTGAGCACGAAAACACGTGCCCCTGAAGGCCTTAACGTAGAGTATCCACACATTGTCGTTTACACGCATTCAAGTATTCCAGCTCAGCACAAACTTCTTTCCTGATATTCTTCTTCTCTGCATGCAGAATGAAACAAGTGAATTCACTGCCGTCTGCTGTGCCTGAGGTATGCTCTGTTTTTGATATTCCACAGAAATATGCTATGCTCCCTTTATTTTCCTTAGCACATGCTTTCGTTAGGCTTATTCAACCTGTTTAAGTGAGAGCCTTCATCTTTTTCTTTCTTTTTCTTTGATCATATATATTTTTTCAATTTTTAACGTTTGCAGTTGATGCATTATTGGGAATGACTTTGAGAGATACCAAATGCATCATTGGCATAAATTATCGCAGTCAAGCATCAGAAAAACGTTTGGAATTATGTCTTATTTTACAGTGCAGAATATTTTTACCTGTTGTTATAGTATTTTGGCATGTTCATAGTCTGAAAGTTTTACAACTTTCTTATGCTGAGTGCGCTTCTTCTTTCCTAGAAATGTCGGCACGTGATATGGGCATGCGTGTTGACGTCACGCTAATTCTCCTTCCGGACGTTCTGTTGAAAACGATTACAGAAGAAGCAGAGAGACCCGATATTGAGGGAAATGGGCCTCATCGCCTAACATCCTTATCTGCGTGTTCTCTAAAAGGCCATCGCAGTCGTTGTTAAATCACTAGAATAGCCCTGACGTCCATCGACTGCTGTTGCCACCAACTGCTGACCGTGCGGATGGTGGGGTGGGGGGGGAGGAGAGGGTTGGCTTTGTTTTTTTGTCAACGTCACATCACGTGATCACAGGACCGGGTTTCTGTCGGCCAGCTGCGCACAGTCTTCCCAGAGACAGCGTGGGGAAAGTGGGGCGGGGTGGTGGAGGAAACAAAGATGAGGGTGGAAATGCATGATGAAAGCTGGAGAAGCAAGCTGCCGAGCTTTGACTCGGGAAGAAACGAGGAGCTTTCATGACTAGGACATCTCTATAAGCCTTAAAAACTTCAAGATTGTTGCACGGACACAGGCATGACACACACACACACACACACACACACACACTGTCACGCACAGACACATACACAGTTATTAAAACGACTCGTAGACTCTCTCTATCTCAAAGCGATGATTTTTATATAAAAATACCAACTTGATAGCCTTTTCTTGTCCTTCACAGGTACACAACAGCTGCCACGTGTAACTGCTGACCTAAGGCGGACCTAAAACAGATTGTACGACCACCTCCCTCTACCAATGCAAGTGTAGTCCTCACAGCTCCGCGTGAGTGTGAGTAGAGTGGTGGTGAAGAGAGGTGTATGATGATCTTCGAAGAGAACAATTTCCACCACTTTTTCGGTTTTTGCCTTCACAATGTCGTCGCTCTCTTTATTGCTGAAGAACAGGTTTTGTTGTCGTTCGATTAAAGCAAGTTGTTACTGAGTTCTCTTCACGCCCTTTGAAACTAACATGTTATTTCCCTTGAAAATGCCCCTCGTGGGGAAAGAGGGAGAGTCTAGATTGGACACCTCGCGTGTTCCTAGGTAATAGGTCATGCCATGTAAGGTTTTCTTTCCTGTTGGTTGTGATGTGTGGTTTAAGGTTGACTGACATTGCAGTTTAGCGTTCAATTAAAAGAGAAAAAGGGAAGCAGGTAGAGAGTGAGGGGAAAACAGACTGCAGACAGATGAGAAGAGAGAAAGAATGCAGATGTGAGGAAAAAGAGAAAGAATATAGGCAAGTGAGGAGAGAAAAAAGAAATAATATAAGCAGATGAGGAATAGAGAGAAAAATACAGAAAAGGTGATAAACAGAGAAATATTATGAACAGCTGTAAAGAGAGCAAAATGTAGACAGGTGAGGAGAGAGAAAAAAAGAAATACAGGTAAGAAGAGAAAAAGAATAATATACAGATGAAGGGAGAGAGAAAGACAAATATAGACAAGTGAGGATAGAACAAGAAAGAATAGAAGCAGGTGAGAACAGAGGAAGAAAGTATAGATGGGCGAGGATATAAAGAAAAGAGTTTGAAAGAAAGAATATAGACTGGTAATAAGAGAGAAAGACCGGCGATGAGAGAGAACGAATTTAGAAAGGTGAGAACAACGAGAGAGAGAGAGAGAGACAGAAAGAGGGACGAAAGGAGTTTTTGTTCATAAATATTTATTTTTTTCATTTTTGATAAACAAAGATTTGTAGCAATCATTGGAAGGGTTCTCAGATTAGGTGACACGAAGATTGTGTCACCACTGCAACACACATGCCAACATCTGATAAGATAACGGTTAAAAGTGCTAGTGAATTATTTAGAAAAAAAATCGTCCGACAGAAGTTGTGTCAAAATATTCTTTAAAGCTCTGATTTAGGGGATGAATAATGAATGTTTTGCAGGGTAATGGGTTCGTGGATGTAGAGAGTTCCAGCGAAGTGACAGGAGTGGTTAAAATCTTAATCTCTCTAGCAGCTTTCTTCGCTCTTTGCTTCCGTGGAAGAGTTGGTTGTTTGTTTTCAAACCAGACCAGAATGCAGACTAGTAACATTCTTGGCAATCTGGTTAACAGTGAACTTAGTAAACAGCGTTTCGGAACACCCCTCTCGCAAGAAATGTAGATTTTCTACACAGAAACATGGTATAGTTATTTTTTTAATGTTTGAGTATATCTTGTTTTGTTAGAAAGTTTGTTTATTACGCTATAAAAATCTTTATTATTATTATTATTATTATTATTATTATTATTATTATTATTGAGTAAGTTGGTTAGTGTGATCGAAGATACGAACAGGAGCTAAGCTCAGAACGCGTACTAGCTAGTGTGTGTGTGTGTGTGTGTGTGTGTGTGTGTGTGTGTGTGTGTGCCTCTGTGTGTGTGTGTGTGTGTGTGCATGCGTGTGTGCCTGTGTTTGTGTGTGTTTGTTCGTGGGCTTTGGTGTGCCTACTTCAGTTCCTGTGTAGGTGAGTGTGAGAAATGAGAGAGCGAGGAGCGAAAGAGAAAGAAAAAGAAGCGGAGTTAGATGAAATTTTTTCAAAACAAGGAATAATATAGCAGGTCTTTGATGCTAGCGAACAGGTGCTAAGAACCGAACAGTGGGTGCAGCTCACAACACAGCATCAGGTAAAATTCCGATGTTACTGAAACTGTGCAGGTATCACCGTGAAGATGCACGGAAAGTACAGGTGTGTTTCAGAGCCGGAAAAAGTCGACAAGATGGTAAAACTTGTTTGTTTTCAAATCACTAAGACGAATTAAGTAAAAATACTATTTACAAAAAATTTAGGGAACTTTTCTTCTCCGTTTGTAATCAGCATGGGGAATTCAATTACAGGAATTACGGCTAAGGCTGAAACATTGCATGTGTTTATCTGTGACTGGTTAAACACACTGAATCAAGATAACATGCGTCTTTTTCAAAGTTTTACAGATTTATCATTCCAAGAGTAAACCCATCCCAAGAGTAAACCCATCCCAAGGGTAGACACCACAATGCAGAGAGAAAGTAAATATAAAGTTTCCGATGTTCACGGACAACCTCCCTAACCTATAGACCCAGGTCTCCTATTGGCGGTAAACTTGACAAGGTAAACGTCATCTTTCAACATCTTTCTGTGTAGACCATTTTTTTAGGTTTGTACTGCGAGAAAGGGTAAAGGTAGTCACTCAGATTTTTGGGTTGTGGTATCTTGTACTCAGCTCAACCCAGCAATAAGCTTTTGTCTACATCTCCAAGAAATCACTCGGAGACAGGTGAACCTAGTTTGCTTGTCAGCACCGACGTCAGCTGCCCGCAGCCTGTTTTTTTTTTTAGGGAGGGGGGAGAAGGAGAGGAGAGACAGGGAATTGGGGAGAGAAAGGAAGTGAACGAGCGAAAGAAGGAAAGGTTGGCGCAAGATAACGAGATTTCATTGGAGGAAATTTGTGAGCAGGTATTTGAAAGCTGGTTCACGAGTCTGACATTTTTTTTGCAGTAAAGGGCAAGTTTGTGGGATAAAAATTCACCAGCCAATATAAATGCCCACAGAGAACAACGTGTCTGTTAGTACTAAAATCGTAATTGGGATTAACACATTGAGTTGAACTTAGCTCCCTTAACTCCACTGCCGTGATTAAAACGAAAATAAATGATTGAATAAATGCTATTTTTGGTACCACCAGCTGAAGACTAAGGGGAAAGGAAATCGGTTACACGTGATCTCCCCAGCTAATCAGAGCCTCGTCTCCGGATAGACCCCGCGCATGCGCTGACGAACGTCGCGATAGCCGCTGACAGTGTGGCTTGGGAAGAGGTGAATGGAACTGATTATCGAGGCCAGACGCGAGGGGTCACTGCGGTGGAATGCGTAAGGTCACATGCGCCTCTCGTGTGATCGCCGCTGACGTCAGCGTTTTTGTTACGAACGATTCAGCGTAGCAGCGACGGATTTCAACGTTATCTGCGAACTACTCCTCCCCTCGATCCCCTGCCACCACCACCCCCACACACACACACACACCATCATAGGCACCCAATCAGCATAAATGAAGCGCGACATAGCTGGAATCTTTCCTGGTGAGGAAGATTAATTAAACGCAAGGCCTCGACAAACTCCTTTCTGCTTTCTCTAAAACCGGTTTTACCATACACCAGGGGCCAGTAGCACAACACATTTCTAATTTTAAACACTTTTAGGCCTTAAGTCTTTTTAGATAATCAGTTTAAAGTGCACACCACAATTTTAGAATTTTTACAACTAAAACTGGTTTAAACAAGATAAACTTGTTTTAAGTCTGACTTTCCGTCCTGTCAGTACAATTTGTTTGTTTGTTCTTCTTCAATGCATCTAAATGGCAGAGAAGAGATTTTGCTTCTCTAGAACAGTTTTAAGGGTTATGAAACATGTTGTGCAACTGGCCCCAGACAGATCTCTATCTCAGTCATTATTATTATGCGCCAGCTTAATAGGATTACACGCCGGACAAAGCCGGCTGCTTTTGATAAGCCAGCCAAAGTTTTTATTCTGTCAACCAGCAGACACACACGCAAACAAGAAAGAATTAGTTCGACAAACACTTTATATACAGAGAGAGATATAGAAGCGATGACAGACAGACAGAGACAAAACACAAGACGAGCTTAACAAAAAGCAATGCAAGTAGCAAAGGGAAGCTTTGATAAGACACTGCGAAACACGAAGGAACAACACAAAATCGTGAACTCCCAAGGTGGACCAGAAAGTTCTGTAATGTCAGCTTGTATGACGTCACATGTTAGCTCATCACGTCAATCATCCAATCAGTCACACGGAGTGTCTAAATGTCATGTCATGTGCTGGATATGCTGCCGTTTGTCACGTGCTCAATGTTTTCATGATGTCGCGTACCTTTGCCTTCTCCAGAACCCTAAGCAGCCAGGCTTGGGAGAAACAACAAGAAAATAAAATTTTAAAAAGAAAGAAAAAAATCAAGGTGAGGTAGATTATCTGAACCCAGCATCTTGACACTTCCCAGGACAGTTTTCCCTCCGCAGCACATGCCCGCTTTATAATTATGCTTGTTTCTCTGAGCTCCAAAGGATGCTTCTGCTGTGTCGTCTGTTTCTTGACCTTCACAACCACTGCCATTCTGACGAGCTAGGTTCCCTGCAGCTCCCAGAAACAGTGTTCATTTTTCAAAAAAATTGTTTAAGATTACTTAATGATGTCTTAAGATTTGTAGCAACTAACTGGTTAAAGTTGTACACATAATAGTTAAAGAAAAGTGGGAAAGAAGATCTAGAATAAGAGAACAAGAGAAAAAAAAATAATGCAGACAGGTGAAGGTAGAGATGTACGTGGAGACAGATGAAGAAAATATGAATAAATACAGAGAGGGAGAGAGAGAGAGAGAGAATGAAAAAGAACAGGCTGGAGGAGAATAAAGACAGGAACGCATATAGATACGTATAATACATGAATAAACACAATATATATTTGTATCACACACACGCACGCACGCACGCACGCACCCAGGCACGCGCCCGAGAGAGAAAGAGAGATCTTGCCAGCAGGAGGAGGCAACCCCATGAATAGCTCATTTGCTTGGCAGAATACAGACGTCTGGTTTTTATCCGTGATTAGGAAACAACGGCAAGTATGTATCTGCAAGAAGAAGATTCGCTTTTTTTCAGCTCGCCAGGGTTTGTACCTGTGCTTTGTCCTACTAGCAGGGATGCAGTTCATGAGTATGCGGAGGTGGTGCGTAGGAAGGGACCCCGAGCAGCGGCTGTTTTGGGGGGACTTTTGTTTAGGGGGTTGTTTTGTTTTTGGATCACTCTTTTGTTCAAAGAAATGGTATTATAATAGTAGTTGCTTCAATTTTTGTTTTATAATTTCAGACTTTTTCTTAAAGTGTCAGCTCGGTTCAGTTTACAACGAACACCCTCCTCACCTCTCTCACCTGGTGGTCCTGTACGGATGAGGCAACGGTTGGCGCCCTTGTCACGAATACAATGAAGATTGGTTGTGCTAGGTTCAGATCTCTTATCGGGCACACTGTTCTTTCTCTGCATGTGGCGTCTGTTTACAAGGCTGGCTGCGTTACAGTGATGTAGCTTTAGTTGCTGGCTCGGCGTAAACACCAATGTTCATTTTCTCCCATCCTTCTCTCTCTCAAACTCCACGTTCCAGATATCACCAAGCAGATGGCTGTAGATCACACAAAAGAATTCTTTCTTGCAGACGCCCCAGACTGATCAGAAAAAAATTCGTCTATCAATGCAGATATCTACAAGCTGTGAAAACCCTGCTACGATCACGATTCTGCTTAGCCCTTTAACCCTTCGAGACCCAAAGCCAGTGTGATCTGACCTCAGATAAACGTCAGAGGCAACAGGCTAAAAACAAGCTGTCTTTTTTGTAGCATCAGACTGCGATTACGATCTTAATTTCCCGCCTGTCGCATTTGATATTTACAACAGGATCCGTAGGCTTTTTACCGACGCAGAATCTTCTGACCAGCTTTGCTTGATGTATAACCATGCTTATACTTTGACTACAAATTATGCAATAATAACAACAACTGATTTCAGAATAAGTGGGATTGTAGACTCAAAGAATCGAAGTGGTTTGAAACAGTGAAGTTGTCAGAATTAGGAATTGCTTTGTGGCAGAAAAAGAAAGAAAGAAAGAAAGAAAGAGAAAAAAAGAAAGAGAAAATTGTGACCGGAGCTTACAAAAAATCCAGTTTAGTTCTTTTTAAGAAAACACATCTCTGTGCGTCGATTTAACAAGAAGAAAATAAGAAAAACTAATCTATAATATCATCAAAATGAAAAAAAAAACGAAAGAAAGAAGCAAATTAATTTGTATGACAGTTAGGGGGTCTTTTCGCATCCTATTTGTCAAACTGACTAGTAAGTCCGTAAATATTCCTGCCATGTTATATTTGGAACTAAAAATTTGGAACTTAACCTCCTGACCACGACACCAAAATTCAATCAAGAAGCAAGTACGATGCGCACTGCTCGATCAGATGTTCCAGCAAGCACGGAGTAAATATTTACAGGAAGGCAACAGTCGCAGACAGTCTGACAGTTTCTTTCACACGCCATGTGGGTAAAAGAGGAAGATATTTACCAGTCCGCCTTAAGCGATAACGCGCGTGAGCAAGCGCAACTGGCTCTGCACCCTGGCCATGTTTATGCCAAGCATACAGTGCACGTGATTTGAACTTGCTTTGCTCTACGTTGTAGAGATGTAAAAAAAAAAAAGTAAAGGTCATCCCCTAACCTTTTCAGGTCGTTGTGGGGCGAGGTGTTAGAGACCTCACTTTTCTCGGGCCCAGCTTTACATGAGGGAGGTGCCCATCTCCTCTCCCTCGCTGCCTTACCTTCCCCAACCCTCTATGGAGTCAGATACCCATTCCCGCCAGCTGGGTCGACTGGGGAAAGTTTGCTGCGCTTATCGAGAATTGAACCAGCGCGCCCTCAATTCGGACGCTCTAACCATTCCGCCATCCGCTCCTCCTATGAAGATGTGCAAACCTACAAAATGAGCTCAGGTTCCAATGCTAGTTGACTGAGCATTGGTTGCAGTTCGAAATCTGTAACCCATCCCATTATGATGTGCATATCTCATCGTTTCACTCATGTCCTTTGACTCTGTGTGTGTGTGTGTGTGTGTGTGTGTGTGTGTGTGTGTGTGTTCCCATTCTACTGCGGATGAGAGACGTGAACTCTTCTGTATGATATAGAAAAAAAAACCCCAAGACATTCGAGACCAAGTTCCTGAGGTAACTACTCCGAATTTCCAACATGAACAGTAATACTAACGTGCGAAGCACAGTCGCCACATCCGTGGCTAGCGAGAACCTCTCCTGGCAACAAGCAATCGGGGCAAACTGGTCAGGTTTGGCCGAGTGACCCGGCACGTCGATAACTAATCAACCGATTGACTCGACCCATCACTCTCTGTAAGACAATATTTCAATGTACCTTGAAATGCAGTCGACGTAGAAGCGAACAGAAACAAAATTGTGATCTAACATAAAGGAATGGACAGTACAAACCAAAGCACGACATGTTTCCTACCTCTCAGAACAGGACTCGTTCCCTTCTGCGTCTATAGCCAGTTCCCTTGAACGACCGAGACCGGCGTTTGGTACCAGACGAATGAATGAATGAGAAAATGCGTGAGAGAGAGAGAGAGAGGAAAAGAAATGCTCCTGTTTAGTGTAGATTCATTGAGCAGTAAACATACCTATCTTGTCCAGCTCGGACACATATTCATCTTTATACAGAAGTACACATACGAGTTCTTTCAAATTGTTATATCTTAAACACAGCACACAATACACGTTCTCTCTCTCACACACATACACACGTTTGCACGCACGTACACATTCAAAAATGAGCTCAATGACCACGGAGGAAGGGAAGAAAAAACCTGAGCAACAAGTTGTAAATCACACTACGCGGCAGTTTCAGCGCCGCGCGCGGCAGCTATCACTCCCGGCCTCTGACCCGTTGCGCAGTGAAGACTAGCATTCCTCGCCTAGTATCGGACCTATCTCACGTCACGTGACCCTGGAAATCCAGCGCGCTGTGCATCCTCACCCAAAGCCGCGCGCTCGCACATTTTTGTGGCACACGTTCACACACACACACACACACATTCTCTCTCTCTCTCTCACACACACACACACAGGTACTTAAATAACCAATAGACAACATCGTGCATTGACTCCTTATCCATTCAGAAGCAGGCACCAGACTATATCGCGGTGCACTGGCTGTAAACTTCACACCTGCAGAGCACTGCGACGAGCGGATGGTGATATTTACACACGTAAATGTATATCGATAGTACACTTACCACCGTTTCCTAGCGCCAAGACCTGCAGGTATACAAATACCACTGACCGATTCCAGTGAGTGGTCAAAGCTCGGATTGTAATTCCGCGAGATGACAAGGCATGCATAGGTTCTTATCGCTCGTAGGCTTTAGAATGATATATGAATACTTGATCTGACATTTCCATTTATCACTGCAAAAGAGAAAAAGAGAAATAGAATTTCCATTGCCAATAACCTCGTTATCATCGCCTTCTTCCTCCAGCACAAGCAGTTGATGTAGGTGCTCCGTGTTTGTTGATGATCCACGCTCTGCTGTCTTGGCTCGTGCCAGACAGGCTGTTTCACTCCCTTGGTAAGAAAATGAGTGACTGTGGTGCTGAGAACAGGTTACTGTGACTGTGGTGCTGAGAACACGTTTCTTTTTTTTGCTGGATAAAGGACCGCCCGAGACTAATCTTGTAACGGCACCAGACAACAGTCGAAGTCTGCTTTTCTGAGCAAGCGAGAAAAAGCTTAAATCAGTCAAATAATAGAGGTAAAAAAAAATCAAGACTTTTGAGAAACGCCTAACTGAAGGCGTATGTCTGTCTAGACACTGACAGCTCCAGCTAGTAACGGTACCAGTCAAGCGGTAAGGTGCTCCGTTTCTCTTCACGCAACGTGCCTGCAGGTGCAGCTGAGAGCTTATCCAGGTGTCACATAAGTTCTAAACAGACGAGAGTTAGAACGCAAAGGCTGCGCAAACAAACCGAGCAGAACAGCATAGACGATTCAGTCTGAAAGTAGCCGCGAAGAAAAAAAGACCGCTTCCAACTACAGGACCATTGGTGAGAGGGACAGTCGATGGCGGTGTGGGTTACAAGACACGGTCATGGCATTTGGTGTCGCTAACAAAGAGCGGAGTTCCGGGCAAAGTTCTCCGTGAACGGAGGTACACTTTTGTCTGCGTGTAGCTCTCACGATCAGATCTTTGTGGATCGAGAACAGAGACTCCAAGCAAAGGGAGTTCCAAAGGTTCCAGAAGAGACGTCTGGAAGGTGGACGTGGAACCAGTAAGTGGCGCGCGCCTGCAAAGGACGTGAGCAGATGCAAGAAGTGGGTGGGGACACTGCAGCGTGGACCCAACATTTGGCCAGAAAGTCACCGCAGCAGCAGCCAGTTCGTTTCTGAAGCTCGTGGATCTGAAGTCGTCGTGACAACGGCTGATATGGTGAGTAGAAGTTGTTATCTGCTGTCGTGAGTGAGTAGGTCTGTTGTTCAGTGATTGTACACTAAACAGTCATAAAACTTCTCTCTTTATCTATTCTTTCTATTACTAAGCCTCTCGCTATCTCTTGCTGAAAGGTTTTCGTCAAACTTCGTCTCTGTTTGTTTGTCGGTCTTTATCCTGGTATGACATGTAAAGGCTACTTCTCCATTTGTGATTAATACTACTATAAGACTACTTGTCATAATTAATACCTCGTTCAAGCCACTTATCCTGTCATGACTAGCACCACGTGAATACTGTCATCCTGTCATGACTAATATCAGGTTATTTCTTCTTACCTTCTTTGTTCTCGACATTACTATTGCGTATAGACTGCTAATACTACTGTGTTCTTCGTTGTATACTTCTATACTTCTATCTGTATTCTCTGTCTGGTTGGAAAGGACTTAGAGGACAATGAGATGGAAATATTCGAGACATGATATGATGCTAGCCGAGCAACTGACATTATCTGCGTCTGTTTTTCGGTCTTTCGTCACAACGCATTCAAACCCATTAGAGCACTTGCAAAAAAAAAAAAAAAAACAAAAAAAAAACAAAAACAAAAAAACAGTTAACGATGGCAGAAACACAGATCTATAACAGTTTCCTTGCACAACCTTAAAAAATACTTCCGTTCTAAATATGTAATTTACCAGGGGTGCGGTAAAAGCCACCATTGCTTGTCTCTGTAACACGTTTCTCCCCAACACAAAATTTTCCAGTTTTGTTAATATAAACAGTGGCTCGTGTAGCTGTAAACATAAACCCACTTTCGATGTACACAGCGCCTGGGTTGTAAACACAGGTCTACTCTCAGTCTATCGGCCTTAGGTTTGTCAGGCAACTGCCAGATGTCCACCTGCCATAATTTTCTACTCAGGGGTTACGTATCTGGCCACAGAAAGCGTATGTCGGATGGATGGGGAGGGGGGGACTGCAGTAACGTTGTAAACTGCAGGAAGTGAATTATCTGAATCATCGTCGCTGTTTCTGTTGCTGCATCATTGCTTTCTGAAGACACGCAGGGAAATCGCGCATACCTGGCGGGCAGGAATTAGTGCTAATTGCAAACATGGCTGCCACGAGTTTCAGGTAAAGAAGTTAGCGTATTAAATAATGAAAATAACTCAACAAGAGCAGTTACAGATTAGGAACGGGAGAGCGGCATGCACGGAACTTTGCGTTGCTATAACTCACTGGAAGGGCTCTCCTGCAGAGGTACGCAGGGAAGGCGGGGGGGGGGGGTAGTGGATAAGAGAAAGAAGTAAAAAACAGAGCATGTTTAGGGAAGAGTAGGTATATAAGAAGCAGTTTTCAGAATATTAATACCACCATCAAAAACAAATTGATTACGATCAGTGAGATGTGTGTTTGCCAGGTCTCACCGATTTTTTTTATGCTTGTTTTTTTTTTCAAATACTTTTTAAGTGCGCCAGCAGCATAGAAATGTTCATCCGCTAGTTCCTAACTGGCATAGAGTCTATTAATAAAACTGTGAATTCTTTGTAATGCCATCCGGCTGGAACCACGTGACATGGCTCGAGCATCTTACAGCTGCTGTGAGTTATCTCCCCTAAAGTCCCTTAGAATGTGCCTACGTCACTTGGTCGTCAATGGCTCTGCCTAACAGTTATTGTTAATCGCGGCAAAGTTAAGCGTCTCAGCTTGTTTTGTTGTTGTTGTTGTTGTTGTAAAACTTTAAACGAGTTCGATGTATGACCCACATTGAAGAGAAATTTTGTCGCGCACGCACGCAGCCAGAAAAAAGAAGTCTTTCTGAACCGCACTGAAAACGTTCAAAAAATTCCAGCTTACCACATTATTTGAACACAAGTAACAAAAGCTGAATGAAAAATTAGGCCAAATCTTAAACTCATCAAAAGATGAAAGACCCAACGTAAGCCTTAAAGCTTGTTATTTGGGATTGACAAGAACATTGTAAAAACACACTCGTCAGAAGACAGGAGACTCCAGAAGGGATGTAATTCTTACCTCCAAAACAAAAAGAAAAGCCAGGACAAAGTAAAAGGAAGTAAAGAAAAATCTAAGATGGAACCCTTAATAATTAAAAAAATATATAAGAAACCCAAAAGGTAAAGAAAAGTAATAAGCCAGCAAAGGGACGCAACCAGTAATGAAAACGCGAGGAAATTAAAGGACGACACGTGGGGGATAATGTCTTTCAAGAAAAATCAGATATTAGTGCCAGTCAAAAATGCGAATCTTTCCTTAATGTACACGGTACAAGAAATAAATAATTGCTTCTTAAAACAATCCGGTGAAATAGTGTTATAATCTAGTGACGGAATCACAAGTAACTGATCCTGGTAGAAGGAGCTGATTGTTTGAAATGGTTCATTACCTAAAAGGGGCTGAAACGCAAAACATGCCCAGTTGAGCCTCTGAAGGAAAACTGGCTTGTAATAAAAGAAGTATTTTTCCATGTCAAAACTTTTTATCAGTAAAAATTCTTCTGACTGTGTTAAGAATTAGTCTCTTCTCTCTGTTTTTGTCTTATCCGGTGGTCGACGGTTTAGGGTTTATTTTATTTATATATATAAGAGCACAGCTTTTGTGAAGATTACGGACCACTACTCGCGTCATAAGATCAAAAGGGAGAATCTGAATTTCTTGATTATTTCCTGCTCCGGACCCCGCGAGAACTTTAGAACTGTAGTTGCATCTTCCTTCGCGTAAATGCAATATCTTTTAACTCAGCAACAACTTTCTCTTAACGAAATAAGGGGCTTTAACCGACTTCGCTCGCCACGAGAACTGTCTGGCAGGAAGAGGAAACGAGTTTGCAGCAGGCTGATGCTCGAGCTGCTCAGTTTAGCCCGTTATCAGCAGTTATCCCTTGCAGATGCCGCTTACTCCAGTGCCGTGACTGGCTGCAGTCCAAGCGATAGGACACCGCCACAGAAAGCACTTACTTTTGGCGGTCTCGTGGAGTTGGGGGGGAGGTAGGACTGAGGGGGAAGGGAACATTTGCTGATGAATAGCGCTCATTCCTCCTCCGATTCTTCATTGTTCAGGTTCACTCACCTCTCCTCTATCCACAAACCCCAACAAGTACCTGGTATGACGACCGGGGACGAGGTCATGCGGAGGCATCGGTGTCCTCGTTTACAGAGGACGTGACAGATGGCTTTTGAAGTGTTGGCCGCACGAGGGTTTTGCGAGCGCATCTTTCAGCTGTTGTGGAAGTTGCGTTAAGTGGGGGAGCAGACGGAGGATGGTGTCAGCCTCTGGGCACCGGTCTCACTCTTGAAGGTTCCGGCAAATTCTTTCTTGTTATGCTTGGGAAGCTTAGACAGAGAAGGCAAACACAAAGTGTGTCTGTGAGAAAGAGAGAGAAAAAGAGAGAGAAGATATGAAGTATTCTTTAGTCAGTAACGACAGACAATAGTACTGATCCAGGATCCGTGCACTGTCTGAAAGTGAAGAAGACCTCCACTCTGCGCAAGCACATTTTGTTGACATGAAACTGGTGCAACGGGCATTGAAAATCTCAAGCAATACGTGGCACGCAGCTTCCGCAGTACTTGTTAGTGACAGTAAAATATTTCTTATCCTCTAATGATTACCGACTTCTCGTGATTGTCCTGCCAAGACTTATTACCCTGGTACGTGAGGATTATTCCTACCACAAGTGACAAGTTAATACTAGTACTACTTATCCTGCCACGAGTAGTACTACGTTAGGACTACTTATCCGTGACGACGTATTCATAACTATGTCTGTCATGACTATTACTGTTAAAGTCATGTTATCCTATTATGACTAAAACCTGGTTGACTTTTGTGTTGACGGTTACAACTTCAAGGCTAATTATCCTGTTAGGAGTAATACCACGTTAAGGTCATTATCTTTTCAAAAATATTACCAAGGTAATACTAAACATCCCTTCGTGACTAAACAAACCTTTATCCTGATATAACTGATAACTTGAAGATTATTGTCATGACTTGTATTTTATCGTGTCATTAGCAGTGCCATGGTATGACTGCTTAGCCTGCGATGATTAATAGCACGTTAACAGTGCTTACCATGTCGTAACTAGTATCATGTTAATACTAACTTATCCTGTCATTACCAATATCATAACTCACTATCAAGCTGGGCTCTGCTTTTTCATAAATATGGGATGTCGCCTGCATACGCTGTCTCATGCACACGTCTTATGGTCTTCTTATATCACAAATATCGTGCGGAGTTTCATATACAAACCACGGAGTTCATTGTCCCTTTACGTCACAAAATATCGCAGACCGTTTCATGTGCACCACAAATAGTTCTCTTGATATAAGCTTACAAATACTGCACGGTACTTCCTATACAAACCATGTTCTCTCCATGTTAGGTCACATATGCCGCGTGATGTCTCGTGTCATTATATTATATCTATTTTTGCTGAGCTTTTGATTCCAACAGACTTTTCAAAAATCTTGTTTAAATAAGATGAACGAATGATCATCAAAGAAAGTATCAAAGAAATGTTGTCCACATGACCGGCGTCTATTTCATTCAGCGATAAGTAATGGAGTGGAAGAACGTGAGGATCTTACATCTATTTCTGGGTCTGTCTGCAAGATGTAACTACTCTTGCTGGTGTAACAACACACACAAAATCTGTCTGTAAGGAGTTAAGGACGTTTCAATCAATGCGATATCACCTAGCATCGGAAAAGGACAAAAACGTAAGCATCTCGTCACGTGATTGGCAGTTTCAGTCATTATTGGCCCGTTGAACTATTATTGTTATAACTCTATACACAGTGAAACCTCGGTTTTTGTTGAAGATGGGTATCGTTGATTTCGGTTTAGTCGATTTTTTCCGCGAAAAATTTGCCTCAGCCTTTGTCGGTTGCCTCGGATTTCGTCGACATGCCCACGTGACCTCGCTGCTAATTTTGAGAAAACAAAGGGCGACCCACGCGTTCTCCTGGTCAGTGTGGCGATGTTTCTCCAGCGCGTCTAGCCAAACAATTACACTGCTTCTCATTTTTTTTGCTTTTTTAAAAACTGTGTAGCACTTTTGTAGTGTACTAATTAAGTCTAAGTTATTTCATTATTTTTTGTAGAGGATGGTTGGTCGAGCGATTTTCGGGGCTGTCATCTCCCAAGCTGTCCGGCTAGTGTCTGCTGGACTTATTATATTTTGGAGTGTCTAGAACGAATTAATTGGATATACATTGATCATATGGAAATAATTGCCTCGGTTTTCGTCGGTTTCGGATTTCGCCGATTGTTTTCGGACGGATTAACTATGAATACAGAGGTTTTACTGTATTAAATATATATAATGTTATTTACAAATAATTGTTGATAGTATTACTACCAAAAGTGGAGAAGGGTAGTTACTGTGGTGGTGTCTGCGGGCGAGGATAAATGGGGTGTGGGTGTGGTGGGCCGATGAGTTGTTTCTAAAAACTGTCTGTCAAGGACACAAGCTGCTGATGTTTCTAAAAGTTCATGTGTTAAGTTCTAGATTTTATAAAATTGTCTATGTTTCTCATTGCTTTGTATGTGTCATTGTTTGATATTAAATAATTCCTTGTGGGATAAATTGCTTGTCTTATCTCCGAGCTTGGCTTTTTAATTTGTTTTTGCTGTGACCTTGCATTATTGTCGAGCTGTGCTTATTCCTTATGGGAGAAACTACCCCTAATAACGATTTACAAACATCTTTTGCAAATTCTGGCAGAAGGAAAGATGATGAAGCTGACAGCTCTCTTAACAAGCTGCAGTATGGGCAAGAATTCCTTCTGCTTGTCTTCGTTGTAGCAAGTAACAGCACTTTGGTCAACGTGTATGGTGACTGGCCAATGATAAAGCCTTTGGTGAGAAATTTGGGGGAGGAAAGAACATGTGTAGTACTGTGATGCTAATTCTGGGACATTCGTTGATAGGGCTGTGACAGTTATACGGCTGAAATGTACTGTTCTCATCAGGTTTGTGGGTCACCGGTCTAGTTGGACTTTTACAAATCACATCATTATTAAACCTGTGACAGCGCAGCGCGATCAGCGCTTTCCAACTTCACAGCGCGATGAAGATTAATAATTTGTCAGGCCACAGCATGATGCCATTTCCGAGCTTTTTTTTTTTTTTACCTGCGAGCAGAGCTGCAATGTTGGGGACCGCTTCCCGGCAGATTAAACCCAATTTCGCCGTCCAATATTCAAACCAAATTTAATTTGTCCATAAGCCTGTTTTTTGTGCAAACTGTTGTGGATCAGACGCAACAAAACAGAGAGGTTTTGTATAGAGGGGTCCGAGAGAAGGAGGAGGGAGGGAAGGGGAAAGAAAAAAGGTGTCCCAGGAGCCTTCGCCTTTTCCACGTGTTAACGTGATTCTCAAATTTATCGGTTTATCAAACGAATGAAATATGATTTCCGCTACCAGCGAAGCAGACCAACCATTCCCACACTATTCCATGTCCATGATGAGAATGCCTGTAACTCTGGGCTGAGACCAGGTATGTGACGTTTGTGACTCACGTGACAGGTGTAACGCACGTGACATGCATGACTTACGGGGAGGAAAACGCGAACCCTGAAGATCTCGTGTTACCTTCCTTTACTTCCGAGAAATCGCGTGCCGATGCGGGAGTTTAGTTCAGGAAGCAGCAACGAGGTAGATATTGACGAGAGAGAGAGAGAAGGAGAAAGAAAGGCGGAGAGAGAGAAAAACCAGTTGACTCTTTCCGGCGTGGGTGACCACATTTTCTTCTTTCTGACTAAACTCATCGTTCAAGCGCATTCATCTGCGATCGACGGAAGGCATTGGCCTACCGAGGAACCTTTGTGGCACCACAGACCCGACAGAATGAGACTCTCGAGCCTTTTTCAGTCACCATTAGTGTTGTTATTTTGAGCGAGTGAAGTGTTAGAAACAAAAGAAAGAAACAAAAACGTTGGGTCCGAAAGCCTGGTCTGTTAAATGATGTGTCATTCAAAATAATTGTGTGTGTGCGTGTGTATGGAGGTGTGCGTGAGTGAGAGACAGAGAAAGAGAGAGAGAACGAAAGTGAATATGAGAGAGTGAGTAGGAGAGGGATAAACAGAAAAAGAAGGAAGGAGAGCATATTGGCTGGAAATGACAGAGGGGAACAGGGAAGAATGAAGTTATAGGGGAGGTAGCTCGCGCCTTTGCGCAGCCACGCGCGCACACACACAGACACACGCCTTTCGCTGCAGCAGAAGGCTGTAATAGTGGAGGTAGGAGGGTTGGTCTGCAAAAGACGAGTGGGCGCCATCGCTAATCACGTCCAAGTCGTTATCGCGGACGATGTGTGTGTCGGAAGCCAACGCACATAACTAGTCCGTCCTCCTCTCGCGCTTCACACGCCTGCCAAACACGTGCACGTGTGGGGGGTCATGCTCCTACGTACGCGCAGGACTCGCACAGTAGTGTATGTGCATGCATACACCTTCCCTTACGTGACACATGACACTACTACCACCACTGTTGTTGCTGTTAATATTAGTATTATAATAAGAATGTTAATACAGACAAGACTGGGAATAATGACAGCAACGATAACAATAATATAAAATATTTAAAAAAATAAGGCCATCCAGACGTAAAAAAATAAAACAGCAAAAACAATAAAACAGTAGAAGCAAACAAATAATACAAGCATGCAAAATAAACAAGGCAACAATAACCACACCAATAACAGCAACAATCAAATGGTAAAAACGAAACAATAACGACATTAATAACAACACTACTCTTGTCCCTCTAAGTAGAAAATAAGGCTCTAAGAGTGAGGGTAGGCGTTCTGTTTCTTTGCTCTGTATTTATTTTAGCACGTCAAGGGGTCATTAGCACAGCACTGGCGCCATCTGGTGTGCGCAGTATAATCAACCCTGGCGTTCGGCTAATCAACAATCACCCGGATGTTCCGTTTTGACCTTGCTCCGGAAGTAGTCCTGGAGCTTTCTGAGAGACTGTGGTGCCGTCTTTTGCCTGAGACATGTGACTGAGTATAAAATCGTGAATTCTCTGAAATGCAAAGGACAAGAATTACAATGTCAGTCAAAGAGAGAATTACGTGTGGTAGCGGATCCAACAACAACAAAATAACGCATAGGTGAAAGCACAGCTAATTGGTTACAACAGATGAACATCTCTCTCTATCTCTCTATCATGCACAAACATATAAAGGTTTAGCACAAGTCAACTTTATTTGTCTGAACCAGAAAGCAGCTCATGCAAATTAAGACATTACACATGTGTCGCTCTACACAATGTGGGAAAATCACAACAGACAGATGGAATTAAAGTACCATGAAAGAATTGGTCGAGAGCAACAGACGTCGTTCAAGGATGGGCGGCCATCTTAACCAGAACATCAGACATACGTATGTAAAAATGTCTTGGAATATTTAATGCTGCCTCTGCTGTTCCTACTACAACCGTTGCTATTTCTTTTCCTCCTTGTCCACCAATAACGCCAATACCACCACATTACCACAATGATGGCATCACATTACAAAATAACTTTCAAATCTTGAGAAGCATTACGCAAGTTTCAGCGGGTGGCTAAAATCAAACCGCTGCCACTGAGCAATCAAGAATGCCTGAGAAAATGATGGACTGTATTTACTGGAAGGAGGCAGAAGATATTCTGAAGGCGGAAGCAAGCCATTCGTCCGGAATCTGGCGCAGGGGCAAACGATCAGAGGAAAGAGGCACGGGGTTCCTCGTCAGCAAGCAACAGAGGAAATTATCGAGGGAATCTGTAATTAAGAGGAAATGGGACGTACGCACGCCGTCTTGGTAGTCAGGGGGATGAGAAGAAAGCTTTTTGTGAATGTGGCGATTCTTTCCGGTCTCAACACGATGCAGGAGAATCAGCGATTTACGCTCATCTAAATTACTTAACTCAAAAGGATGAGGGTTCCAACCTTCGTATCGATGATGAAAAAGATTCAGGCTACAAATAAGACAGCTACTAATAATAACAACAGGAAGGTGTTGTGAAGAGGAGCTCAACGAAATGTACACAAAAGACTACAACAAGCCTACAAACTGCAAGAAAGAAATACAAACAACAACACATGGATGACACTGTGTAAAACACGTACGAAGAGTGAGATAAAGGTTTTTTTATCGATGGATTGTGAAAGGTTTTATTGAAAGAGGTGGGTTTTTGGACCGGGTTCGAAGGCTTCAAACGTAGACACAATTCGAAGAAAAATGAGCATAGCACTCAAAATAGTGCGACCAGAAAAGGAGGAGCGCCAATGAATTTCTTTCGTCTGATGCCTGCAACAGCAGGAAGAAGAGACAAGAGAAGAGATTGAGAAGAGATTTGGGAACATCTTGCCCTTTCAGCTTGACAGGTAATTTTCGTGTCGAAAAAGAAGGAAGCGTTAAAACGGAAATTGTGATGACAAGATAACAACCAAGTCCGTTGCTCTGGCACTTATTACATTTTCCATTTGTTATTTTATTTTATTCATTAAATTTAATTAATTAATCGTATTAATATCTTTGTGACCCCGCACCTCTTTACACGTTAATGCCAATTGTAGGAACACTCGAAAAAGTTCTTCGGGAGAGCCACTTTCTATTAGGGTAAATCATTAGCTGTTAGGGTAAATTAAGACAGATCACAAAAGCATTTCACAAATTTGTACAAAACCAGTTTGTAACTGACCGACTTTTACTTCAGGAAGAACCAGAACTATCGACGTTTTAGAAGCATCAAGACAAAAAATGGCTGCCAGGAACGGGCTCATTTTATTTCCTTCACCTCACGCCAGGTTCTTTTAACCCTTTAGGGCGAAAGATTAAAAGAAATCAGTCAATGGCCTGTAACATCGTCGTGAGTAACCTTCAGCAGAAATTACAACGCGCGCGCGAGATGCAGACCTCCCGGAAAGCGAATTTCCTTTTCCTGCAAAGTTGGGAGGTCTTGCCGATAACTAAACAATTACCTAGCTTAACTGTTGCTATATAAAGCCGCTAAACTTCAGTGACAACACAGTTTTTGTCATGAGTTTGATTTTTTTCGCAATTAGACATTTTTGCCAAATGTCTAAAGAGAGAGAGAGAGTGTGTGTGTGTGTGTGGTTTCTAGATATTGTTTGTGGTTATAATATTTTATTATTTACGTGTTCGATCTAGAAGTGTACATCTAAAATTACTGTTGAGATTAGCAGCCATCCAATTAGGGCTCCGTTTAAGGTAAGGCTTAGGGGCTAGAGTTTGGGTTTGAGTAGATCACAACACGTCAAGACAAAATAAATGACACCATGCATATACCTCGCCCAACCAGGTAAAAAAAAAATTGTGAGTGTCAAGGTACAGGGTTGATGTAGCCTAATCTGGGTCAGAAAGGAGAGAAGCCCTAAGACGTTTTTCAGGCTACTGGCAGAGGAAGACGATTATATCTGATGATGCCAAAGGGCTGCGGTAGACCTGAAAAGTCTAGGGTGAATCCGCGGTCAAGCTCAAGTTTGTCACGTAAACAGCAGAGTGCTTCTATAGAAGCCAGGTGGATCTACTAGTCTTATTCGGGTTAAGATGCGCAGTAAGCTTCGCATTTAGCCCTTTATTGCACCTGACGCTCAGAACGTTGCTCTTCTAACGGTATTTCCAGAGTCTTGCTTTCTCTGTAGAAAGGTGTTTGATTTTGGTAGTGCTTGCATTACTGAGTTATGTGGCTACAAATACAGCTAAAGGTTGCGCGTTTAATAAATGCTTTTGACGACGACGATGATGATAATGATTATCATTATTGCAGTTATTATTACATTTTTATTAATAAATATCTTTTTTTTCCGTTTCTTCTTCTTTTGTATTTTGTATCCATGTTGTCTATTTTTTGTGTTCGTTGATCAGATGGACTCAAGTGTTTGGATGTAGAGAGTTTGTGCATGTGTGCGTGCGTGCATATGTACGTGCGTGAATCTGTGTGTGTGGGCGAGCAGAGGATTTCTGTAGATAGAGGATTTCTCTCTAAAAGTCAAGGGACGCATGTGTGTTTCACAAATGTTATTATTAATATTATTACTTATTACGTGTGCTTGGGTCTTTAGAGCAACTTCCTTATTCTTATGATCGTTGCAAATGAGAACACAGTTCGTTCTCTCATATCGCGTGGTTGTGTGTAGATGTCATTTTGAAAAAAACGCTCCGACTTTCTTGTTTCTTTGACATTCATCAACTGCATTTCTGCATCCTCCATATTCAGTTTCTGCCATAAAGACATACATGCAGTTGTATATCCTATTTTTCTAGCAGCTGTCGCAAGCAATGGCGTTGGTGGTCTCCATCCCATGCTCTGTCGTAAAGACGTTCTTGTATTTAAGCATCGCACAGCCAGTCTGCCTTCCCAATGTCCTCAGCTGTCTTCTTTATATGCGGGGGCAGTATCTGATTGTCAAAGGTTAACACACTGTCATATTGTTACTGTTACAAACTTCTTGTGACCATTTTAGACATTGGGATGGGAAGGATCAAATAGAAAACAGGAAAAGGTGGACCTAGTGATTTGCGTGGGCGTGTGGACGTATATGGACGTGCGAGTCTCATGACGACCGATTTTTTTTATGCAGCTGAGTACAAACTGTGTAGGATAGGAATGAGGCCAGTGGACAACTTTTTTGCTGCTGTTTTTTGTTTCGGATGGGGCAGAAACCCGACGGGCTTTTCTCGTTGTCGTCGTGTAAACTAGTGACCAAAGTTAGTTAGTGAACAGTGAACCCCTGACCAAACAATCCGTGAAGTCCTACCAAACTTAATCTGTAATGTTCTTACTTAATTAGTGTAGTCCTGACCAGACTTAATTAGTGAAATCCTGACCAGACTTAATTAGTGAAATCCTGACCAGACTTAATTAGTGAAATCCTGACCAGACTCAATTAGTGGCGTCTTGGCCAGACTTGCGAGAACAGCTTATATTATTCAAACCTGTCAAGACTTTTGTTTTATTTTTATTTTTTTCTTCTCCCACTAGTGTGCTAGATCTTGCTAGGGCTTTGAGAAGGGCAGCAACCGGGAGACAGACTGTTGTGTCTGTATTTTCGTACTGAGGCTCCGAATGTGATGAAAGGGGCGTCAATGTAGACATAAAAGAGAACGAGACGATTACTGCTAGAGACTTTCTTTCATGTGAGAAATTATACCTGAAATGTATCTAAACGTACTACAATTTTCTGCTGACATTTTTGATAGTATAATCCATTTATAATCATTTTATTTTTTCTTCTTATTTTTTTATTTATTTTGTTTTTGCTGCGCAATGAGCATTCTTCTGAATGGATACCTGCGCATTATAAATGGACATCATCATCATCATCATCATCATCATCATCATGAGTGTGCGTCATAAACTTTAGCCATACTGACGTCATAAACATTAGGCATGCTGACGTCATAGACATTAGGCATACTGACGCTATTTCCCTCTCCATTCTTCTCCTTTGAGGCGCATTGTTTTAGTTTTGCTTCGAGAAGCCTCGTTCTGGTCCAATAAAGCGTGTGCTTTGGCGTGAAATACATGAATGTTTTAGGAGGCTTCGTCACATCATATGACAGGAATCCGTAAAGAACCCAACGATTATTAACTTTCACGTCAGGAGAGTTCATATACATTATTTAAAAGCTGAGAAATTGAACTCTTTCCTCCAGAGACTGACTCTGTGTGTGTGTGTGTGTGTTTCTGGAAAAACACGAGCTTTTCTCTTGGTTACGCAATTACGTTCCCCACAGTTGTCTTTTCACTCGTGATGGACTTTGACTTTTTAAATAAAACGATAGGCTTTTAGGGCAACGATAATAAAACTCTGGCGTCATTTGCAAGAAGAGAAAAAAGAGGAGGTGGAAGTAGAAAACCAACAAAACAGTTCAGCAGCTCGATGAATTGAGGTTCTTTTCTGAACCACGATTTAAACTAAATTATAGCAAAACATTTATGAATTGCGGTATTCAAATACACATTAAAAATTCAGTATTAAAATAACGAAGAGCTAGGACAGCTGACTGCGTCATCCTTATAACAAAACTTGATTTGTTACTATTTTGTGGCTAAAAATGGAGCGCTACATAACCAGCCTGCAAAACTGGTGGGCCCTAGGATGCTAAGTAGTGGGCCCTACTACCTGCCCGCCAGCTTTGCAGGCTAGGATATATATATATAGCCTTTGAACCAAACGAGTTTCATGTTGGAAGCAAGCATGTTTTACGGTTTTTCGGGAAACATGTGTCTTACAGATCTTCGAGGCAGCGAACTCGAGCACATCCTGTCTTTCAGATCACGAAGAAATAAACATAGCATGAGAATGGAATATACTTCAAATGTTTTTCATTTTGCAAAAGGCTACGAAAAGACACGGACGAGGTGTGATCGATCGTCAAGATGCTGAAAGTCACTGAGATGACAAATTTTCTCTCTGCATGATTCGTGGGCCTCACGGGCCGAGCTGCGTCTGGTTGGCAATTACTTTTGCACACGAAACCATCGAAGCATCCTCGCGCCTTGAAATGTGGAGCATGCGCAAACACTCTTTCCGTCAGAGTACCATAACCTGCCAGAAATCTTGGCAGAAATTCTGCCTGTCCAACTACGAGCTAACGACCGGAAGGAAGCATTAAAGAGACTACTCCAGTCTAGTAACAGATAATACTACGTTCATGGAGCTAAACTGTGCCAGAGGGCTATTGAATACGTCATGAGATTAGATTACGGGAAAATACATCATTGAGACGGAGCCCGTGAGCTTGTTGGAAAAAAACCCGTTTTATGGCAGGTCTGTCGAGGAAAGAGATAAGAGAAATGAAAAAATGTACGAGAAATGAGACAAGTATGTTCTATTCCAGTGTGTTATAGCTGATCGTTTAATGGGAGGTGAATGATCGTTTTCGTGATGACAGCAGCTTTAACAGCATTTCGTTGCATATTCCACACAAATTACAGATGCGAGAGAGGGATGGAAAGAACAAAAAAAATGTTCATTGATGAAGCGTTCTGAAGTTTAAAAAAATTGTTGTTTCAAATCTTCCACTTGGTGACTGAGAGCTGTAGGGTAATCTCCATAATAAGGACACGTCCCGTTTTAAGTGAGGTGTGTGCTCATTAAAGCCAGATCTCCCGTCTCCTAGTTTCAGGGGCAAGCAATCATAAAAGGTTGTGAAAGTGTACAACATCTTTTGTCTTGAATCATATACTCTAAAACCATAAACTTGCACAACTTCATCTGCCGTTTGCGGTCCGGTTAAGAGTTTGTCACGAATATAGTAGTGATCCACTGTCCTGGGTTGAAGATCTCATCTCTGGCCCCCTGTTCCTAGCCCTCCCCCCCAACCGCTTCACCCTTATTCCGCACGAGTGACCTGCCAGGATATAGCCTTAGATTCTTGATCCGCTCAAAACTCCGTTTGCCATCCCACACCTTAACCCTCAGGTTATCTAAAATACGTTTCTACTCTGAGAGGGCGGTTAGGCTCTTCAATATTTCTCATCTGGACATCGTTCTGTGTAGGGACTAGACTGAAAACCAATCGGTCAAGTTTGAAAAAGTTTTTACATGACGGCTGTGTGATTTTGGTCAAACATTCGTCCATATTTGTCTCATTAATGACGGCTTTAACAATAAAATCAAGGCATATATGAGCGTTATACACCCTAGAAACTTCTTTCATCGCGTAAATTAAAGGCCTCGAGCCTAAAACTGCAAACCGCCGGAGAGCGCAACTTCAGTTTAGAAGTTCTCACTCGCTTTATTAGCCACCAAGAAGACCGCAAGAACGTCCCAGGCTGGCGATCTTTTCCGCTGCTGACGTCCTGTCAGAGCTCCCGAACGACATCATGGCACCAAGTAATGGGACGTCAGTCATGCTGTAGCGGGGAGGTAACCGGCCACCGTGAAACGTCCATGAGGCCAAAAACCCTTGTCAAGGACTGGAATGAGACGGCAGAATCAGCACTCAAACATTCAAGCTCCTGGATTAGAAAAATGAGGGCTAGGATTCTCGAAAGACGTGTGCTACGCGAGTTTAGCCGATTCTTTCGCCAACTCTCTACTGTCACGTCAAGCACCAGCCGTGAAAAAACAAATCAGTTGAAAATTGAAGCACGATAATGCATCTCGCAACCCAGTAGTATGATAGCAGCTGACAAGAACAACTAAGTTAAAACTACGTTTGCCGTAACAAAGAAGAAAAGTTCCATAGAGTAACAGGACGGTAAATAAGATGGCGGCCTAGTGAGCCTTCAACCTCCTGCCGTCTTTCTCTACTGGAAATGGTAGTAACCGATTATAATTATAACCAGAATCTATTTATTTTAGTAATGTAGTAAGAAATACTCAGTTTTAGTCTTCTATCCTGCAGAAAAGTACCGACCAATAATATTTGTCAACTCTTTAAGGATCTACCGTCGCCGTAGCCATGACAGAAATGGCAAAGTAGGATGGGGAGTTATGGAGATCGTGTGACGTCATATCGTTTGTTTTGCCCAGTCGACGATCATGAAACTAACCAAACTCTAACCCCAAACCTAACCCCAAGCACTAGAGCTTAACCCTAAATTCCAGGTGACTCTGTCTGATTGGATAGCTTGTGTGACGTCGGTCTTTATGTGTCATGCGCACTGACTGCATCGGTGCCGCGCCTACCAAGAAGGAACCATCAGCAATTGAAACCAGTATCACCCCTTTGCAGCAGCCAAAACCAATACTAAACGTAACCGTCTTCTGTCATGTTGAGCAGGGTAGTAACTAATACTAACTGTAACCGGTCGTAACCGGTCTTATTTGCTGGGTAACTTTCTGTGTCCACGGAGTGCCCACTCTCAGTGTGCTGTTGTTGTCGCCATTTTGTTGGAGTTACGTGTACGGTCCCTTAAACTTGGGAGCACCACCATCTTATAACTTTTACTTTAATTTCTTTAATTTTTTAAACGAGGTGTTCAGTTTTACTCATCGTTAAGTCTACAAAAAAGTGAAAAAATATTTATACATACAATTAGTGTTTTACACGATAAGTTCCATGAAATTGCATGATACGTTTGATGCATTGGACCATTTAAGTTATGTCCTCCTCAATGCTTGGTGCAAAACTTAAACGGTCGCAGTGCAGTAAATGCTGCACTTCCATCACCACTGCACATTAAATGGAGAAAACATTTTCGGTCGATCTTCGGCTAATTTGAAGATATGCAAGGACTCTTGTCCCTTTATAACAAACAAACAAACAAACAAACAGACAGACAAATAAAACAGAAAGTGACAAGCCGTCCGCTTGTTTTCTCAACGACTACCAGTAATATGTAAGTGCTCTGTGAGGGATTAAGATCGATAAATAACTCCTATAAACAGACCAACGGGAGCTACAGTCGAGTGCTTTTGCTTGCTTTGCATTTCCAATAGCTTTTTTTTCAGGTGCCAGCACGCACCTTCCACTACAATGTAGTCGATCAACACTCCAGAAGCAATAAACTCAACTGCGAGACAATTTCAGGACAAGGAAAGGTCCCTCGACTTGTATTCTGACAATGAAAAAAGACAAAACCTAAGGAACTGCAGTTTATTTCGGTGACCTAAAGTAGACTGCTCGTGCAACAATGAATATTTATGAATAAAGTTGCGGCTGCTCCACTCTTGGCGTGTCAGCGTATCAGTTAATTACTATACTGGTCTCGTGACGTACCTGTGGCGTCGGTGATACGTGACTTCAGGACAAAGAAGCTAGATCGGCGGTTTTTTTTTTTTCAAGGACGTCTTTGCTGTCCTTTAGGATATTTAACAAAATGTCGCAGAGAAATGTAGTGGAAAACAAAATATATCTTGGTTTAAAGGCATGGCACGAGCAGGCAAAGATTACTTTGTCGAAAAAGCTTCAATCAGCTGATTTTCAGGGTTACGAATATTCTGTCGATGTTAAGCCGATCGCATGACCGACGCAAGCATTCGACTTAAGTTTTTTTTTTTTTTTTTTTTTGGTTATAGGAAACGACGGCAGCATCACGAAGGACAGAGCTAATGAAAAGGAAGGAAGAAGAACTGTAGTTTGTTTGATATTTGCAAGTTCCTTTCTTGAGATCGAGTGGCCTTCAAAGGTTTGAACGTTGAGCTTCATTTTTTTAAAACTCTCTTTCTCGCTCGTGTTGAAGGAAAACGCAGTAAGACCGTACATCACTTTTCTTTCTTTCTTTCTTTTTTTCCCTTCTTTCTTTCTTTCTTTCTTTCTTTCTTTCTTTCTTTCTTTCTTTCTCGACAGTAGCGAGAGAGAAGCACTTGCATTTCTGGTCCGGACAGGTCCACTTGCATGATCCGCTCTCAGAAATAAATTACAGATAGGTTTTTTTCTCGGTCTCCCGAAAACATCTCGTGCACATCTTGCATACACATCTCGTACACATTCCTAACCTATCTCGTAACCATCCCGAACACATCGCGCACACATCTCGTTGTACAAAAAAAAAATAAAATAAAAAAAAATAAAAAAACAAACAACACGATGGCATGACGAGAGGTCGGAACTGAAGGTTATTTAAATTAATAACCAGTTCCTCCGCCACTAACAGCAGCCCTTCTACTTTGTGTACGCGGTCACTGCGAAGAACTCTTTTTTTTGTTGTTCAGTTTTTTCGTCTTTCGGGTGTCCAATTTGATAGCCTTGACTATTTCGTAAATTTTGCTTCTGTTCACATCGCTCGTGTCCTGCCTAAAGTATGTTCTTGTTCTTTTTTGGCGACATCGAGCTGTCTATTTGTTGCGTCGTTTGGTCAGTAATTGGCTCTACATCACTGCTTGTCTCTTCTCTTTCCTTTCGGGCCTAGAGCTATCATTAAAGGCTTCCACCTCTATGCCGAACTTTTACTTCGTCTCTTTAAACATCTAAATAAAAAATCTGTTTCTATTGCCCTTTGTCACCTTCAAACCATTCATTACTAGAACCCGTTCCATCCTTGGCCAGGCTCTTTTAACCGTTCCAAGACTGAATAATATGGGTGTTTGTTATTTTTCAAGAAAAGTATTTGTACAATGCCCAGTTACCGTAATACATTTGCTGACAGTTATTTTAAATAAAAAGATCGCAAACATTATAATGTCCTCTGTTGGGTTGTATTTTTAATATCTTAATACCTAATAAAGGGTGACAGAATCGTGAATATTGAATTAAAATGACTGAATAAATTATGTATTGAGTACTCCTTTATCTACGTTTTATTCTCAGTCTGGTTTTATGTTCAGAACAAATACTGCTTATACCTCATGTATCTCAGCGTTTCTTTCCCATTGTTGCCCAAGTCAAAATTTTATTTTTTCAGTGTTCAGGGTTTATGCTTCCTGCTTCTGAAATCTAATTTTAGTTGCTCCCGTGGGCTGCAAAGTTCTATTCTCTAACTTTATGTAGTCTTCCTTTATTTCCATTAAATGTGTTTCCACATATCTCTTTTTCAAGTTCTTTGCGATCCTTGGATCACAAACAGTGATAACACTTTAAAAGTGATACTCTTTCGGTTTTCAAACCCGTGAAGACGAAGGAGGAACTGTCCTGCTCAAGATATATATACTCCTGGTGTGCTTCTCCACACTTAAAGTCTTTTTCTTTTGGTGGGACGGTAATCCCCCCCCCCGCCCTTGTCAATATGTCATCTGAAAGTCATCTGTGATGTCTACAAAGTCTTTGGTGACAATTTCCTTTTTCGCCTCCTGATGCTTTGCGTTTTTTTCCACCCGGAATAATAATAAAAAATGACTCATCATCTCGTTCTCCTAAAAGAAGTTGAAGACCCTATTTATGTCTGTCACTTTATCGATCTCTGTCTCTTGTCTCATTCTCTCTGTCTTCTTTTCCTTTTCCTTTGACTTTTCGCGATGTCATCATTTTTTCTGGATACACCATAGCATCTTCATTTGCCTCCCCTTTATTGTCACAGAGGCTTGTATTTATGTCCCCTTTGTGCTTTTTTGGGGTCTCTTCACTCACCCTGTCTGTAAACCGTCTTTTCTTTTTGTGTAGGTCGTAGAGATGATCGCTTTCATCCTTGAGAACTTGTTAATGGTTTCTAATTGGCTTTATTAACGCACTTTTCTCTTTTAGTGTAGAACCAGAACGTGGCAACCACATTTTGTTTCACCTCAGGCTTTTGCTTCGTGTTGCCTGAACAAGTTTCTTTTGTTCGACTCCCCACAAAGAGCCTCTGTATTCCCAAGGGATCTTGTCTCCTCTAGCATTCCAGAATGCCTTCTGATTACTTCTTGCACTCGATAAAATCTGACGTGATGCCACCATGACCCGACTCCGAGTTGACGAGGCAGTCGCCTCCCTCCCCGCCTCTCCCCCATCCCCAAACCGCCAACCAAATCAATCTTTCGAGTCAAGGGTACGCTGTTTTAAAAGGAGCACTTGCGCGCCCTTGCAAATGAAGGGCTTTTGTTGGTTGAATAAATCTAAAAAATCTCATTAGTCACAACGAAAGAGAACGGTCGTGAGTGTTGATCAGCGTGGCCGTGATGCAAACACACACACACACACGCTTTCGCCATAAAACTTTTCTTGCACACCGAAAAACCTAATCCGCCCCCCAAAAAGGGGACATTATTCCCCGAACGGCGCGCAAAACAAGAAAAAAAAAGCAACTGTCCAAGCCGCAGAACAGACGTTATGATGACAGGAAGATGCTTCTGATGGTGGTGATAGCACAGGTGGGAGGGGGTAAAGACTTTTAGTTAAACCAAGACAAAAAAGAAACCTTAGACACAGTTGGATGCTAGCAGCTTTCATGGGAATTTGTCGCTGCACAGCACTCACTCGTTGTATCGTCCCTCTTATTTCTTCTCTTCTACCCTCTGAGGCGGATATTCCGGCCGATGGAACACGTCTTGACAAAGTTGAAAGTCAATACTTAAAAAAAAAAATAAGTAAAATAAAGGAAAAGAAGAAAAATAGAAAAACAAACTAAAACTTTCAAAAGCTTTCAAAAAAAAGGCAGTAGCGGCATTAGAAATGGCGAGAAATGTGTGTTAATTCTTCTGGGACCTGCTACGGCGACAGACTACCAATTACATTCGGAAAGGCTCTTTAGCTTCGAAGGAGAAGATTGGGAAAAGGGACGTTGAAGGCTTGCTCGTGACGATAGCATGAAAAACTTTGTGCAACCGGGAGTAAAAGAGTACTTGGTGCCCCAGGAAGTGTTGGTGGGGGGTGTTAGACATCAGAGAGAGGTGTAGGCTCCGTTGTCTTTATGTCAAGGCCTGTTGACACACTTACACGCTGAACTTATCAACTTCGCCCTCTGCTCCTTTGTCCACGAGATAATGTCCCCTCTGTAGTTAACCTACTTCACTGGCTTTGCACTGAATGGAGTCGTGTCTAGGTGTTTGGGTGGTCAGTAGATCACTGCCACATCCAGGAGGACAACAAGTCTATATGACACCGCTTGAACATGTCGGGGTAATCAGTTGACGACACCCTTTATTTAAAAAAATAATTGTCTGTTCCTTTAAAAGGAGATTTGTTATTCAAGCTTTGTCTCATAGCTACAGTCTTGTTTAGGAACTTCAGTTTCGAGTGCAATCCATCCTTATCCACACTTTCTCACCTCCTCCCACCATTTCGTGCAGACAACGTAATGTACTTCGCCGCCCCATGGTACATACTTTCAAACTTAAAAGACGTGGGAAAGAGTCCTACTTCCAGTTTAACATGGATAGTTGTGCTTAAGTTAAAGTGTCCTTACATTACATTTTACATTTCCTCATATTACCTCGTTTCGACACAAGTGACCCTTTACTTTGTCAGCCTTATAAGGCAAAGCAAGTCAAAGGGCAAGTTAGGCTTAAATGATAGATACTGACATTTTAAATCTTTTCCAAGCAAAATTTCGTTAGAGTTTATTATGTAAACTCAGCTTGAATTTTTTTTTCCTTTAAGCAAACCCTGTTCGCGTCGAGCATCACTAACAGTATCAGTCAAATGGCTAAAGATGACCTGCGGTGTCTTTAACTCCTGGCAGAGTGGCTTGGAGCCTTCTTAATTTATATTTTAATCCTCTTCTGCTTATTAGAAGCTTTAAAATGTCCCAGTTCAAACGGTGTTGGAGGAATTTTCGGGTCCAACAAGACAATTTCGTAGTTATCCTGTTTCTAAAGAAAATAAAATATTAAGCAAGTATGAAATATAAAAATAGACTGAACTGTCCACAACTGTCTGAAGATGTTTTCTTGTCTGTTATCTTGTCAAATTTTACTAGCTTCAACATTTCTCATACGCTCCCTGTGTACTGTCAAACATTATCTGTAATTTGTCTGCGCCTGAGCACCCTCAAGTAAATGTTTATAAACGTTTGTTTAGATAAATTTGGTAAATCAACATAACGCATCAGATCTCACTAAATCGTTGATACGCACAGAACATTTTTTTATTTCCCTCTCTTCTCCTTTTATCCCCCATCCCCCTGCCTCCACGCGCTTGTTTACAAAACTAGTTTGCAAGTTTAGTTCTCCATAAAAGTTTTGGATAGACTTCGAGTTATTTCAGTCATTTTAACTTCGTTAGCCTGCAAATATTTGCCAGGCAACAGCCTTTTGTCATGTAAAAAGTAAAATATGTACCAACAAAAAAGTTTAAAAATTAGATTCCTATCAACCAGTCTCAGGAGTTAAAAAGTGTACGTAGATAATATCTCCTCATTTTCGAGTCACTCTGCAGGCAGAAACATGGTTTCGAAAGTGGTTTGAGGGAAAGTTTAACGAAGATGTTTGTTGACATCTCATCTGCATCTAATCTAAGACTCCTGCCTAGAGCTCTGGGAAAACCCGGACGATTTAAAAAAAATGCTTTTTTCTTATTCTTTAAAACGCCGTAAGAACGATTGTAGATTTATGAGTTGCATAACTGTTCTTGAGGAAGTACGGCCGTAACCTACATTTGTTTTTTCTCTTCTTTCACTTCTTCTCTCTCTCTCTCGCACGCGCACACACACACACGCGCTTACGCGCACACACAACTAGTCGCGCGGAAATACATGCACAGGCATTTTTCTTAGACTAATGGGTCCATTTTTATGTTATGATAAAAATTTAAATCTCTCGTATCCATGCAACCACCACCCTGTGGATCTAAAACAAAAGTACAACACAGTACACCCTACATGAGAACGATACAGTTTTACATTTAGTTACAGTACCTCAAATACAATGTATAAAAGTACATATCGAAGCATGTCACCTGTAATAAAAGGAGGTACAATTGTATAAAAAAATGTAATAGAATGAAGGAAGGTAGAAGGATGAAACAAAGGAAATGGAAGAAAGGAGTTTTAAGGAAAGGCTACAGAAAGAAAAGCAATAGATGAAAGAAATACGGCCGGTGGTGTTGGGTGGGGGGGTGAGAGAGTGAGATGGAGGGAAAGAAGGAATGGTAAGGAAACGTGGAAGTGGAGGTAGTGAGGGGAGGGTGCTAGGAAAATTGATGAGGATAACCTTAAAAAATCGTCTAAGGGAAGTAGGGATCGAGAAGCTGTTGCCATTAATTTTGTCTGTCTCTCTTTCTCTGCAAGAGCCCTGTGTGTCAGATGTCAGTGGGCTTTCGTGAGCAGCCTTACAGTCACGGATGGGGTTGTGCCGTGCTTGTTCTTGCAGTGGCTACATAAACGTACCCGAGATCTCGGCCACTCTCTGATAGTGTAAAGGTAGAGGGTGCGAATGTATGATCGTGCATCTGAAGCAAGCTCTCTGCTCGTAGTCTCGTCTACATCCGTCCCCTCAAAAAATGTTGGGCGAGAGTGGTGACATAAAGGGGATATACACAGCCACAAAATCAGTTACAGCCGCTGAGTCCACTAGCATCGCTCAGCACTCACGAGGAGGACTACTTCACTTTCAGAAGGTTGCCAACAGCATTCGCCACGTGTGTGAAGACGGCTTCGGAGCTCAGAGCTCGTGTGGCATGGTTTATTGGACTTTGACTCTCAACTTCTGGAAATAGAGACCGCTGGAACCCTTGCTCCGTAGCAGCTTAGTCTCAAAGTAAACATCCGTAGGCTGAAAGCTATCGTCTGTCGATCTGTAACGTTTCCAAGACCCCGCTGTAGCTATTGACAGGGTTTCTGTCGATACGGCGGAGCAAAAATCTCATCAAATCGTTCACTCCGCTATGTTGGGAAAGAAGCCTGACAAGACTGATCCCCCTCCTGAACCCCCTCATCCACGACACTCCGCTTCTCAGTTGCAGAAGGTAGATTTGTAGGGTGTTCTATATGTATTAAGTATGATTGCCAGGTATTTGTACGGTGTTATAAAGATGTATTGAGTGTGACTGCCAGGTCTATTTGTACGGTGTTATTAGATCACTTGAGTGTGACTGCCCGGCTGCAGAGACAGTTCTACTTAACCACTCCTGCTCGGTGATTCATTCCACCCACTTTTCACCGCTTTCTCTCATCTACTCGTATGAGACTTTCTCCCTCCCCCCTCAACTCTCAAACCCCTATTTTCCCGCATCTGCTGACTTGGTAGACTCGTAGACTTGGTGTTTTTAGAGGGCACGCTTTCATTCATCACCATGTTGCACATCAGTTTATTGTGAGCTCAGCTCTTTTCTTTCCTGACGCCGAGATGCAATCACTAAAGTCTGGATCCTCTGCCCGAGGGATGAAACGAGCCGCAGACCAACCCTCTCTTACACCTCGCCCTTCCTTTGGCTACCGGCATCTCCTCACAATTCAACTGCAGCAGCAGCAACACACACACACACATAGTAACTGCGAGGGCGGTGACCGAGTGGCTGGGTCTATTGTGCACATTCTTTGCCTCGTCTGACACCAATCTTTCGAGAGGACTTTATTCAAATGACTGAGTTTAGTTCATTGTAGGATTACTGCACGTTCTTGCCAAAGTCAGAGCAGCTAGAAACTTTCTCCTCTTGTGCAACGACATACCAGTCCTCAAAGAGCAGGTCACAACCACGACGTCACTAGAAAATTTTATATTTTCGTTGTCATGGCTACTGCCAAAACAAGAGTTTTGATAGTATGTCACGTGAGCAACACGGATCCGCTCTGCAATGCCTCGGACATCAAAAGCAAATAGATGAAGCAACGCGTTTTCAAAATTGAGGAAATCTAATACGCCGACGAAAAAGAAGTGAGTTCATCTTCAATAAATGTGTGTGAGAGAGAGAGACCATTATGGCTGCAGTTTTGTATCCTGCATCGTGAACCTGCAAAACGGCAGTGATAGAGAAAGCGGGACATTTAATGCTAACGAAGTTGATCACGTGTTCAAGGGAACTCCTTACGAAAACCTGTTCACAAGACTGGGGCAAGGAGAGTCTAGCGAATGAATCTTGCTGTTAGCTTTCGGATTGTAAGTACAGACATACAAAACAGGAGAAAAAAAAAACAAGTTCGCAGACTGACAAAAAGGAATCTTATCAAAACGCGACAATGAATAACAACCATCATCGTGAAAGTCATGCATTTCGCATTTTAAACGCATTTTTTGTAGTCGGGAGGAAGAGATAACAACTGTTTGTTTCTCTTAACCCATACATACGTTAGAGAGCTCCAAATATCTTTCTAGGCTATAAACAACGCATCAGATGAACCTGCGGTGCCGCGTTCCAAAGACCCTAGTGATTAACTCAAGAGACGTTACCCCCATCCATTTAAAGGCTGACTGGGCAAAGAGGACATCGTGGCACACGCACTTGTTTACAGACGATGCCGGCCGACAAACAGGAAAACGGTCTTGGCATCGCATCTGTCTTTGGGGCTTGGGCTTTCAACTGCTGCAGTTCCTCACACTCCAGTTATTCTCTAATCCCCCCCCTTTCATCCTTTAACCCCGCGGTTCTCAACCTGGGGGGCGCGCCCCCCAAGGGGGGCGCAAGCTGCTGAAAAGGGGGCCGCAAAGGCGGTCATTTTCTCATATCTCATATAGGTATTAGTGGCTAAGGGGGGCGCGCGGACGTACCTTTATTCGTCTGGGGGGGCGTGACAAGTAAAAGGTTGAGAAACGCTGCTTTAACCCCTGCAGCTGTGACAGGCTGTGGGTTTTTCTTGCTACCTTGATGTATATTGTACATGTCGCCAGCCATTTTGCGCCACTTAGGAAACAAGACGATTTTATATAAAAAAAAGATGTATGGTATAAAAATACGCTTTGAGGGAGGTTTATCTACAGTACTGCATTAAGCTGCAACGTTCAAAAATATCGTTGGTTAACGTTTGCGGTTTTTTTTAAAAAATGTTTTATGTTATTTTATTTTCACGTGTATCTTTCGGTCTATCTGGTCGGAATCGAGAACATTTTTGTTTCTAGAAAATCTGCACCGCTGCCTCCCGCGTGAACAGAACCCTTACTACCCAACCCTTAAGCCCCAGCCCTCCATCCACTCATGTCTTGTATCATTTCTCCGAAATTCCTTTCATTGACATCGTTTGTAAACGTGGGCAGCGTCCAACGCAATAACACTGGCGCGGGGGGGCACCTTGCCAAGTTCGTCTTGCGATAAGATTTCAAACCAGGGAGTGTGAGAAGAGGTAGGGGCTGGTTGAGAATAAAACCTGACGTTTATCGTCGAAAGGAGATAGAACACCAGCATCGTGCTCACCTTGAATTACTTCTATCCTCAGAAGACAGCAGTCTGCATCGATAAACCACTCGCCCCCTTACGCTCTCGCCTCACTCTCGTCTCCCGCGAGAATAAACAAAGCGAAGCTGCACGTGAAGTTCGATGGCCGTGCATGCTGAAACTGGCTGCAGGTGGACAGAAAGACGAAGAAGGGAAATTAATGCCGCCGTGCCGTACAGCGTCCGCCTGAAATGAATGCGCAGTTGACGTTTAACGAGGCTCACCACGATGCAAGCACAGCGATGAGTAAACGAGTCCGGATTTTTGGGGAGCAAACCGACAAAACATCGAGTGCAAAGAAAACACAAGGTTATAGAAGTGTGTTTTCTGGGTTATACCCCCTCGCCTCCACACACGCGATCTTTTAAAATAATTCCATGTTTTATCTTCGTCATTTATAGTGATGCTTCAAGCATTGCTGATTGGGCAGCGGGTTATTACCAATATGAGCATGGGAGAGAGAGAGAATGTGTGTGTGGGCGCGCGCGCGTGCGCACCCTTCCCACGAGTGTTAAGCACGTGTAATCCCCGTCAAAGTGTGAATTTTCAGCTGTACATCTCTAAACATTAGCAGGTTTACTTCCTTCTCCACATTTTCGAAAACGGCAGGAGTAAGAGTCGGTCGGTAAGTGCGTGGTCGGGTAGAGCTTCTCCTGCCCTCGCGTTGATAGATTTTACCTCTCGAGGGTTCTCGTCTGGGGCGAGACCTCAGCACACGCGGCTAAACATATCGTCGCAAAATCAAAACGACATTTCTAACGCGATGAGCTCTTAAATCAGGAGCCTGTCGCTGGTCCATGAAGGCTGAGGTGAGGGGAGCATGCTGGCTTTCTGTGGTTCTTGATAAATTGTCTTTCCCTTGGGTTTCTTCTCCAGACAACCGGCATTCGCGGGCTCGATAAGATTAAATTTTCTTTCTGAAACTATTTCTCAAAATGTTGCAGTATATTGTTACACATTGGGATATTCTTTTGGTGGTTTTGAGGGAGAGAAAGTAAACATACAGCATGGATACGTTCGAGCTCGCGCGCGTGTGTGTGTGAGAGGGAGAGAGAGAGAGTGAGAGTAGCTGCGTGCGTACGTACATGCGTGAGTGAGTGAGTGACCAAAGGGAGAATATGGCTAGTTCCTCTATGTATTTTCAGTATTTTCAGTCCATGGTTTTCGAAGTACTCTGGTTATGACCGAATGAAACATTTTAATAAAAACAAAACTGACTTGCAAAAAAATCAGAGGATCAAGTATTCTTATTTGCTCCCTCAGTCTTAATTTTTTTTCTGTATGTCGAAAATCTTTACAGACCTCCAAGACTGCAAAACTGCATTTTTAAAGATACATTTAAAACTCCTCTGAAGAAAATTTGAGATTAGATTTCTGCATCAAGGTTTGTCGAATCCAAGTATTAAAGGTGTCTTACACAGCAAATACAGAAGCCCTGAAGTGCGCACACTGTTACACCTCCAGTCGAAGAAAGATCCCAAACAATAATAGAATTACATTTTTCTGTTTCAGCTGCAACAGCTTTTTGTTTTTGTTTTTTGTTTTTGCTCGCAGACTTCAAATATCCCTGTTAGAAACAGTCTAAGAGTTGTCTTTTGCATACACGACGTAAAAAAAAAATCATTTTGCGAGGCATTTTGACCGTTGAAAGTTAGTCTAGAACAAGATCAAAAGCTGTTCTTCAGCATTATTCCGGGCAACGCTGTCTTCAAAGTTTTCTTTGAAAATCGAGTTGAGCAGGAAAGATGATTCTGTTCATCCCGTCGGAGCCACTTCCCTTGTTCAGTAAGCGCTACTACCATCACTGCGACAATAATATCATAACTCCTGTCTCGCTGCCATAGAGAATAAGACCAGAAAAGACTGAAAGGAAATGAAAGTCAGAATAAGTAGCCACCATAAATAGACTGCGAGCCGTGGGGAAATATTTTTTGTAGTCTGCTGCGTGAAAAGAGAGGATGGTTACTTCCGTGTGGAGAAACAATTTAAGGCTTTTTCTACTGCAGAATAAAACCGGGGCTAGTTTTCAGGAGAGAGAAAATAGTAGTAACTTCAGAAGAATGTGATTTCAGTTTTACGGTAAGATAGAGGAAATGCAGCATCACAGCTCCTACAGTGTGGCGGTTCAATGACGTCACAGCTCATACGGTAGAATATGGTCCGTGACATCAGTGCTGTTACAGTAGAATACAAGGTCTCTAAAAGTAAAGTTCATACAATACGTTTCAGGGTCTGAAACATTACAGCTCCTACATTAGAGTATATGGCCTGTAACGTAAGAGCCCCTACAGGTGTGAAGGTTCTGAAGTGTATCACCCACGCTTTTCACCAGGTAGATGTTAAACAGCACTGGAAACAGATGACATCATTCGCGCACACCTACCGTCGTGGTAAAGAACTTGTTGAAGACCACTGAGCTCCTGGAGATGATGCATACGTTCCATGGCCCATCCTGCCACACTCTATCAAAAGCCTTTTTGAACTCGATAAAGTTTTGGTAGAGATCCTTGTCATGCTGCAGGTTCTGTTTAATGAGAACCGGCTTTTCAAGATTTGTTGAACAGTGCTCCTTCCGGTCCGGAATCTGACCTGTTCATCAGTGAGTAGCTCTTAGCCGGCGTGAGGCGGTTCGGGATCACCTTCAACGTAACCTAACTTGGGTGATTAATGAGGCTTGTCGTTTGATGGTTCTAGCACTGTCTAACGTTTCCCTTCTTGGGCAATGGGATGACTAGTAACTGCGTTCACTCTTGTGGCCACTGCTCGGTTCTCCAGATAGTTTTCCGGCACACTGTGGTAAGAGCCTTCACTATCTCTTCCACGCCACTTTTGATCAACTTTGCTGTCCATCCTGAAGAGCTTTCCTTCCTTCCGGATCCAAATAGGACTTGGAGGTTCTCTGGGTCTACGCTTGTCTCCTGATTGTCCGGGAGGTTGCTCGGGTCTTTCGTCAACGGAAGGTCGTACTGGTCATTGCAGTACTCCGTCGACAGTTCTAGGACAGCCTTGTTACACGAGAGCAGGTGACGCTAATTGTCTTCGATCGTTTTCTCTTGGCCCTTATTGGTGGTGGACTTGAGTGGACTGAAGGCATTGCGGTTGTTACCCCTGACCTTTCCCTCATCAATCTCACTACTTCTGTCCATGATTCAAGTTTTCCTGACTACACTCATGCCATTCCGTGTCTCGAGTTTGACCTGCCTGCAGGAAGCGGTTTCCTCAATGTTCTTTAGCTTTTCACACTTCAGAGCCCGTCGGCGGTGGCAAAGGTCTTAAACTTCCTTTGTGACCAAGGGCTGTTTCTTCTCCTTGGAGCGCCCAGAAACCTTTTCGGCCGAGGTTAAGAGCAGCTCTTTAATGTGACCGGAGAGGGTATACACATCGCAGTCGATCAGGTTTAAGGCGGGAAATTTCACTATAACTTGCAACATTGGGGTCTCACAGTTTCCGTAGGTTAAAGCCTCTTGAATAAACGATTCAATTCAATTCTTGGTTAAAGCGAATGCGCGGCTTGGGCGTGCAACGCTTCACCTTTAGCTTCAAGCGTAGGCTCCATAGGACGAGGTTATGGTCGCTGTTAATATCCGTTCCAGGCTGTGCCGTCGTTTTCACCTGGTTGAAGCTTCTTGGCAGTAGAACAAAGCAGATCTGTTTGCAGATTGAACCATCAGGATAGTGCTAGGTAACGAGCCGTGTCCTTTTGTTAGGATGAAATGTGTTGGCAAGTGCAACTCTATGACTCTGTGCAAACTGCTGGAGGCCCCGCTTGTTTGTCTCACTAAGCCTGAAGCAGCCAGCCGTGCCGGCACATTGCCGAGAGTCGTCTGGGCCAACCTTTGCATGAAGATCCCTGATCACGGCGAGGATGTTCTTCTTTGGTACCGCTCAGATTGCCTTCTCCAACTGTTCGTAGAACAGTTCCATCTCCTCGTCTCTGTGGACGTGGACGCTTATGCCTGATGACCATGCTGTGGGTCTTGCAGCGACGAAGATTAGTCTGCTTGAGATGAGGGACCAGCTGAAAAACCGCCCCCTCCACCTTCTTACTACAAGGAATCCTACATCATTCTCGTGGTTGGACTCTTCCCCGCTGAAAAACAATTCGTAGTCCTCAAATTTCTGCGTCTCTCCGAACCCGGTCCGTCGTACCTCTGCCAGTCCCTCAGCGTCCTATCTGGAACTTGCAAACTCGCGGGTGAGCTCATTCACTTTGACACTCGTGGAACGTACAAACGTTCCAAGTGCCAATCGTTCTTCCTTTAGGTAACAAGTGTTGTGCTGACTGCAGGCTGGGTGACGGGCTGGGGCTTCCTGGCTGCGGTGGGCTCTTTGGCAGCGATAGGCTCTTTGGCAGGTTCAACAGCGTCGGATTCTTTAACGGCAGGATCGGTGGTGTGAAAAACGTCTCCAGTAACACTTCATCACCTCAGCACACACACAAACACGTAAGACCACAGTAGTGATTAAGTACTGTGATTGACAATAGCAGTCACAACTTCGCACGTTTCATCCATGAGGCTAAGAGAGAAAGAGACAAAGAGAAAAAGGAGCTACAGAGAATAGTGTTCTAATAATAAAAAATGTTTCAGCGTTGTTTTTTGCACACAAGACAGAGTCTTCTTTTGCTAAAAATATTAGTTCATACATAAATTATCTTTTCCTGGATATTTCCCCTTGTATTTCTAGTGTATTTCCCCCGTTTAAAGCTAGCAGCTCTGACAAAAGAAGGAGGAAACCAGGCCAGCGCAACACTTTGTTTCCCTCGAGGAGGTAATAAAACTTTGCTGATGACCTTTGTGTAAATTTGATCCCCATTAGTTTTCACAAAATAGCATGACTCGAGACATTTTTTCTTGGCCTCCTTTATGGCGGGAGAACAAGAGAGACTGCTTTAATGGCGCACAAAAGATTCTTGAAGAATGTTAGCTATAATGATACTACCAGATTCAAATTTCAAAGAAAATTATCCCGATACAACACAATGCGATACATGATTGTTGGATATAACAGTATTTTTTTTCAAAATCAAGAAGTACTAAGGAAAGAACAAATGGATCGTGAGGGCTGATACAAGACTGGTCAATCAACATAGATTATGTTTGAAAGAAATGTAAGTGTAGTAGAAAGCTGAGAGTAAAACACGATCCAAAGTTAAGCAGTGCAACAACAGCAAGAAGGATCAGAACAAAGGAGATTCTATTACGCGTTTCTCAATGGTCATGATGGACCACCTGTTCACAATCCGATGAACACGTGGATTGAATTTGTTTACGGCCCCTCCTCTAGTCATCTAAATCCCTACTGAATAAAATCATTAAACTAAAAAAAGATGCAGTGTACCAGGACTGTATTTTATTTTGATTACAGAGTCGTTTGCAGCTTTCGTCTGCGTCGATTATCAAGATGGCGTCTTATGCGGTCTTGGCTGCACTGAAATAAATGGTCTCGGTCAGCATTATGGAACCCGTTCATCCGGCCAACGATGTTGATGAGAAAGCGGTGCAGTAATGCCTTCTGTAGGATGTGTCTAGCTGCATTTATATTCTCTATGAGAACAGTCTTTTTTGCCTCAGAAGATATTTAAAAAGAAATCGAGTATTGTTTTACCAGCCGCTGTATGTACACTACCTTGAATTTACGGTGTACTCGAGATTCCAAGAGATATGGAAGGATTTGCGACGTGTGCTTTCTTAAACAGAATACGTTTCTGTATTCTTTAATATCTATCGTCCTTCACATTCAGAATATATCTGTTACCATTTTCCTCCAATTTCCTTGTAGTTTCTGGTTTATACTCTAAGGTCCTGTTTGTTTTTCTCTATTGTAATATTTCTCTTGATGTTAGAAAGGTCATGCCTTGGCAGAGGCCTTGCCAGAAGCAAACTTCCAGGCTTTCAATCCGTAAAAAATGTTAAAACATTAATTTAACGTTGAAATTTCAAGATTTAAAAAAAAACTCAAATTGTCCATGTAAAAAAATTTGAATTATCTTGAATTCCATTCATGCCGTCTCCGCTTCTTGTTCTGTGCTAAAGGGCCTGTTCCACGATTAGATATGAAACAGGAAGCTCAGATTTTTAGAAAGCACTTCACAGATTGTCATGGAAATTTTTCAGCACTAAGATCGATACAGGCGGTCAAAGGCAGGCTTTTAAACGATGAAGTGATGTCGCTGCAACTTTGTAAAGATAAGACTTAATCTATGCTTAACATACATATACACAGGAGGGCGCGCACGCACGCACGCACAACGTGCTCTCTGAAAGCGTTACGCAGAACGAGTGATAATATACCTATTTTCACTTTTTGCAGTCATCTGAAGAAGCTAAGCCCCATTTTCAATAAAAGTTGACGTAGTTAAGTTGTCGACAAGGCCACCAGAGCGCTCCTCTTCTTCTCTCTCAGCTTAGAAGACTGGCTCATAAGTACGAAGTTCGATCAGACTCTTTTACTGACGTGAGTCGGGTGTTTAAAAATATGGACACTTCTAGCCAACTTCGATGGACGTCAAAACTTTTACAACTTCCACTGATGGCCGCTATGTGGTCACAGAGCAGGAATCGAGTCTGTACCCCACTTACAGCCTCTGTTAACCTTTGATCCCCTTACAACAACGCATGCGCATGTCAAGGAGACGATGGACTTAATGGGTTCCAACTATTAGGCACACTTCATTTCGTAATGTCTTCACCAGATCATTAGGGTACAGTCTCGACAAGACGTTTTCTTCCTAGTCACATGCCATGAATGTGTTGCACCCAAAGACCGGGGCTGGAATGCATGAACCTTCGTATTCCCTGCGCATGCGTAATTATTTCTTTTGGGTGAATAAGTCCAATAAAGGCTTTCAGGAAAGAACACTTCGTACGACCACTTATGCAATTTATCTGTAGTTATATTTGATCATTTCTAGAAGCTGGCCAAGATATTCTAATATGGAAATAAGTTGGATCGTTGGTTGTGACCTTAGATTTCAATCTGTTCTTATGTTCTGCTGCGATTTTGAGGCCCTAAAGTTTGAGACCCATACGTCAGCTTATCAAAAATACGATGCTTCGTAGGAACGCACACTAAGTCGATGAACATTATTGTTAATTACCATGCTGGCTAATTAATAATGAGATAATCAGCCTAGACAGAACATCAAAAATGACAGAAAATTAGTAAGGGACTGTCACTAAGCACCGGTTCGAAACGAAGCATTCTGCTAGCCATTTTTCTTGGAAAATAGGAGGAAATGAAAAACATGCTTAATTACATGGGTGAAACTCGAAATGACAGGACGGCTGCAGACAACTGTCAGATAACTTGTTATTTTGTTATTTCGCTAGCATCGATCAAGGCTAGGGCAGCTGATGTGAACGGGTAAACTTCATCAAACGGAAAAGTCATCCTACAACCTTATTGGAAAAATGGTCGACGGTCAAGTTGGACAATTGGCCGAGATTATTGCCAATATGTGGCCCCGAATGTGGCTGAAATATCTGTCATGAAGTGATGTAGACGGAGTAATCTTTGTCGGACTCTGAAATCTTGGCTGATTCCCAAAACAATAGTTTTCCAGTTTTTAGTCATTTTTAACTTGCAAACCAAATTTTCATGGTGTATCCTGTCCACCGTCCCGCTCTAAATCTTCTTTTACAAAGTTTTAAAACAGCAAACAACATCGATAAAAAAAATTAATGATTTCCAAGTGTACGAACTGGATAGCTTTCATAGGCTGCAACAATACCACCACAAGCAGCAATAATACTAATAATCATTTCCAGAATAATAACAAATAATAAGAAGCAACATTTGCAATAATAATAATAATAATGAGGATCTATATAGCGCCTTTCCAAAGATTTGCTCTGAGCACTTTATATGCTCAGGAAAGGGTAAACAGTCAAGTCGTCATTTTGAAAAGAAATAATTATAATAAATAAGCATTTCCAATAACAATAAATACTCATTTATTATAATAATAATAATAATAAATAAACATTTTCATATTAACCGTGGGTAATGAACAGTGCACTAAACGATGAGGTGTTATGAAAAGGATAATCATGTTCTTAGGCAAGACTAATAATTAGTATGAGGTCGTCTTTTGACGAGATATTTGTTTTACCGAAGTATGACACAATAGTCTGATCAAATTATGTGACTTAGTATACATGACTTTGCTGTATGTAGGCAAAAAGGCGAAATCTTTCATTCAGCCAGAATTTAAGACAAAACGCTCACATCACTCAGTGACTTGTTTATTTCTGGTGCCGCTTGTCATTAAGAAAAAAACATCTATCGGGAATATTGTTCTTGGAAGTTCAATCTTTCTGTCTCAGATACTTCATAGAAAGAAAAAGAAGGAGGAAGAAAGGGAGAATCGAGGACTGTATTCTCTTGTGTTATTTTCTCAACTTCAGACCTCATGGATATAAATCCCATGTCAGTGGAAAAATACGAGATTTTGAGTTTCTTGCCACGTCTGGGGCGCCAGATGATAGACAGTTCAGAAAGGACACCGAAGATCAGATACAGCTGGTAGGATAGTCTGGGGTTAAAAACGTGAAAGTTTGTGGTAGAAAGTGTGCGATAGCTTTCAGAAAGACACATTTGCTCGGTTTGGATAGACGTCGATTGGGGTCCATCTGGCGTTATCGTCGTCGTTGTGTTCACAGTCAGCGCCAGCTTCCTGTCACTTGCCACCGGCTTTTAACATCTGTTAGAACACGTGCCCTGAAGTTTAAACTGTCGCCATGGCAGCCTTGTCGACACCATTTAGCGTGATCTGCACGTAAAGAAGAGCTGAATCGGAAAATTGAAAAAGTCAAGGCGAGCTGCAACCCAAAATAGACCTTTGTCTGGCACTTCCCGCCGAAGAGTGTGAGTGCTTTAGCGCCTTTCCTCTGCCACCGAAAACCGTGTCTCTGACAGAAAAATGAGACCAGACGTCGTTCACGACCCTGAGACGACACCCAGAGACTACGCACATTTGTCATGATGGGCTCAGGGGCAAAGAAGCTCCCCTATCAAGCATCGCGCGTTCAGCTGGTAGGACAAGACTCTCGATTTTCGTCCTCCATCAGAGGCAGAAGGCGAATCATCTTTTGCAATTACGTTGCTGAAACTGTGGAAAGACGACCACGTATTGATTTGGAATGTTTTCTGCTCTTACTCTTCCATCGATCGTTTACCAAGTGTGGGCTTCTTTCTGGTTCGAGATGGTCTTGCAACGCACTCACGCTGACCGACTATCCCAGCCAGCACGTGCTAATGAGCGAGGCGGGCCCTGGCACCCAAGAGAAATGAGAGCGTGTTGTGTTCGACCAGAAAGGCACGTAACAAAATTAACTGCAAGCGCCTGTTGCTAGGTTACTCCTTCCGACGTAAGCAGCCGTCTTCGGTTTGACCGGTCGCGTCCTTTGTGGTGTAATTTACGATAGACAGTCTTTCGGAGGTCAGTCGGTGGAGGTGGGGCGTGGGGAACACGTGCATCAATTGCTGGTGAGACGACTTAAGAAGTACTGATCTAAACTATATTGATATCTGTGAAGATCGGGATGAAGTTTGAACATTTTCTCTCGTCTCTTTTATCGTGTTATCATCCTCGTTTCATCATCATCATCATCATCATCATCATCATCATCATCATCATCATCATCATCATCATCATCTTTTTTACGTTTTTTACAAATCTTCCCTTAAACAGAAACGCACACTAACACCATTGAAATCCATTTAGGTTGGCAAACGACCTCTTGCCATGACTTCTATTCCTGTTTTCTTGGACCTTATGTTCCAGTGTAATATGCAAGGTGCAAACCTAAAAGTATAACGTGTGGTTGAGATCTGCTTTCTTCGTGCGCATGGGTATTTCCGCTAACTCTCTATGCGTGTTTTGGGTCGCGACCTTGTTTGTTTGCACTGCGACGCACGTGCACGCTGCCTTTTGTGCCCTTCCATGGTGTCCAGTGACCATGTAATTCTTGTCAAAGCTTTTATAACATAGTGTTGGGATTTTCCGTGCGAATGTTGCATGTTTGATTTTTACTGGATCTTTTTTTCTTTTCTTTGGTATACAAGCTTTTTTGATGGGGATGGGGAAGCGTGTGGCTCTAGAGAGTTTTATGTGTCTTTTGTTTTTAACGTGTATAGCCTCTGTGAAAAAGATAGCTTTGCACTCAGGTTTTCGAGTTGGCTTTTATATTGGACAGAATGACTGAACAGACAGAACGGTCGAGGTGAAGGTGTGTTAAGCTGGCAACCGTGTTTGGGTGTTCGCGCATGCGTAGAACAGATCAGCCCCACCCCCATCACTCCACAAGTTAGTGCAAAAAATGTTGTTTGCTTGTCTGAATTGCTGTCAATGATCATTGATGTATGTACAGACTGATGTCTTCCATTTTAGCAGTCTTTTGCAACCTCTGCGTGACAAATAAAATGGGGAAGAGTATCCTTTTAAAGTGTTCATAAAAAACGTCTTCTGCGATCACTTTCCATTCCACTGTTATTTACTCCTTTTCATAAAATTCAAATGAATAGTAGCCACTCAGACAGCTCAGCCAAGAGCTTGTCGAGTTGTGTGGATGGTTTGACCGATTGTGTCAGAGTGTTTTAGGGTATATCAGTGTGTGTATCGGTGTCTGTCGGGTTATACCAAGAGTAAAAGTTAAGGCAAAGGTCATCTCGTGACGTTTTTCAGGTCGATTGGGAGTGAGGTGCTCGAGACCTCACTCACCCGCTTAACTTCCTAGCGCTGCTTCTCACTCACATCCACGTGGTCAGGACCTGTAACTGTGACACTCTTTCTCAAAGACCAGGGGGTGAGTGCACAGTGAACAGTGAACAGATAAGCGGATGGTTAACTTTCACCAGTCAGCGTGAATGTTTATAAAACAGCTCAGCCATCCAGTTTGCGGTCAGTGTATTGTGTTCACAGTCCCAGCAGCTGCTCTTGTGTCAGTGACGTGTATTCCCTCTCCCTGCGATTGGTGACGGAAAGAACGTCACATTTTGGGCCACAATCAGCAGCTCTGGCGGCAGCGGTGTATGGTTCCGGAAATCCAAGAGATGGCGAGTGGAAGGGGAAGATAATAATCAGAATTTCCTGAAAAGCCTGTGCTAATAGACCGAAATTGCTGGCTTATGTCGCACATTAAGTTACCCCGATTAGATAAGTGCAGGTAGGGTAGAACATGAATGGCACGTTGTGCTGCACAGATGCTGTTAAAAGTTGTTGCCCTTGCGGTGTTGTCCTGTGCAAGGATGGAATCTGAGCTGTTTACGCTGGATGCCTTTTTCGTGAGAAAAAGCTCTTTAGGTGTTTTATTTCAAGATTGTTTTTCTCGTGAGGTTGAGTGGTAGGCTGTGTGCGTGGAATGCAACAAGCTGTTTAACGGCCTTCCCCACTAGAGAGAATTAACCATTGATCTTCGATGTTGACTTTATACATGACAGGTTCTCAACCTTTGCTAAAGTTAAATTTACTGTATTTTTCCTTCTGTCTCTCGCTCATTCATTTCATATATGTCTCTCGGGGCGGTACAGTGGCGCTGTAGTCAAGACAGTGAGAATTATAGGCTGTGGGTTCGGATCTTGTCTCGTGTCCACTTACTTCCTCTGGAAATGTGACACCTTTTTTGCAGGGTTAAACGTGGCTTCTGTTAGCAGGCTAAACGTGGCACCTACAATATGACATTATGACACCTTTTTGTCTTCATGGTTTCCTTTTTTTTTTCGTTCGGTGTCCATGTGGCCACCATTGTAATCTGATAATCAGTTTATAATTATTGTGTTCACTCGAACTGTGGTTGGTTTTCATAGATCAGTGATAATAGCACCGACATCAAATCTTTCACTCTTTTTGCTTGGACAGCCGTCAAAGCCTTTATTTTTGATTACTTATTGCTCTCCTGAGTGGAGTTCCTAAAACTCATCGGCAACGAATTACTGCTGCTGCATCATTAGCAGCACGCGAAGCTAAACCAATATCTGCAATTGAAGATATTTGCTAGGCCATGATGAAGAAGGATTCACATAACGATTACATAAATGCATCTTTCTCCAAGAAAATGGCATCCACATTTAAAGAACCCAAAACTCGCCATCCTATTCATTTGCAGTGGTCCGTAGAATGACTTTTTTTTCAAGGGAACGTTGGAGACAGTTTATCTTTAAGATCAGATCCAGGTTCACTGCGTGATGGGTGCTGCTTAGTCCTCAAAAAACACTCCTGCTCTGTTTGCGTAGTTATTCCACAAGAGGTTTCCTCTTCAGGCGGCCAAAAAAAAAAAAAAAAAACATGCGATTTGCTGGCTTCTCTTTGAACTGCTTAGCCTTCCATTCATCTCTTACGGCTGGATGAGCTTTGCTGCTCAGTCCGACTTTATTGTGTGCCTTTAGCCGTCTGAAACTTTTGCTGAGTGTTCAAGCTGAGGCTACTCCAGCTGGCTGTAGCTGAAAACCGCTTGTAGCTGCAGTGATGCTCGTTAAGGATGGATGTCTCGTTGGCTGGACTTTAATGGACCTTATCAGGGCACAGCTGTGGCCTTCACCAAACGTGGGTTTACGAAAGAGGACATTTTGTCAGCATCATTCGAGGAGGCACCATTTTCGCCCTGTCACGTGGCCATCGCTACTTCATTGGCACCACCCACCCCTCTTCCCTTCCTTGTTGCGCAGGATATCTCGTGCGCTCTCTGCTTCAGTCATCGTCCGAAGTAACATGTCTGGAGACGGGAACCTGATATCTTCCCCGTTCTAGGATAATTTGGTTATTTTATACAATAAAGATTCAGAAGTTTATGGCTACCGTCTCAAAAGGAAGCTTGCTGTCATGGGTGCTTCGTTGTTGAACACACAAAAGACAGTCTCAAATCACAAAACTCTTATGTGATCTGCATTGCAGAACATCCCGATGTGCTGTGCGGAACCATTTTTTTCTACGATACATCGACCGCAACTTTATAAATCAAAAATAAAGAGTACTTCTGATCGATAACATTGGATGTTTGCATCTGTGTGCCTGGGCGGAGGCAGCGAGGGGAGGAAAGTTTGAGCGACATAATGTTAACTTGGAATAACTTGGCCAAACACTAACAACCTCAGCTGCCTTTGGCGTAAAGAAGGCAATTTAGTTAGGCGTGACAGGCCACTATCAGACAATGCGTGAAAGTTGCAGCTAACAGCCTTAAGGAGAGGCGAGCTATTCGCAGCCATGCTAAACCAACCCCTCGTCAGTCACCGCCCACGACCACTTCGGCCAGCTGCTTAATTTATTCTCACCCCTTCATCTGCCTCTCTCTCTCTCTCATTCAGACACATGCACAGGGAGGAATAAACATGCCAACATCACGTCATAAATGTTTGTTTTGCTATTATGGGCTGCCTTTTTTTAGCTTCTGTTTTTTTTTCAGCTAGCTAGATTAGATTGTAAATTATAAGGTTGAACTTAAAGCTAACATCTCTTCTTTACTTGGCTCTCTTTTTCTGTAACCGGGCCTCATGACTAAGCATTCCTTTCGTACTGAGAAGAATGATGGCCTTTTTTCTGGCAGTCTAGAGAGACTAAAAAAAATTATCTGTAGCATGTTTCTTTTATCGAACCCACCATTGCGCCTTGCTTATTAAGAAGATAGTAAAATAGAAAAAGAACACACAACAACACAAGCAGCCAAACCTAACAAAACATTGTGACCTTGACTGTATATTCTACGATCGGATGTTTTCCTCCCCAGAAAGATAGTTATTCTTGCAGTTTGGTCCGTTATTTTGCGTCCGATTTGCTTTTGTAACAGTAGCTGCATGTTTTCACTATCACATTGTCTTACTAAATCTTTCTTTTTTATTGCTTTTTCTTCTCATTGTTAGTTTGTACACAGATTCCCATAGAGACTGATCGTTGATGAGAAATGTGCTGCAAACAGCCATTGAAGCGAGATCAACGGGAGGACGCCGAGAGTAGCAACATTTGTTTGTCCAGCGAAGGTTCTCCAGTAATGTTTGAAAATGTTGTCTGTCACTTCTTTTGTTACGAACATTTGGCATTCTCAAGGTCTGTACGGTCGTAAGCGACTAGATGACTAGCGCTTTATTCAATACATGGACTATGTCTGCCCAGGAATGTATACGTGGGCTCCCTTGCCGTTGCGTCTCAGGACTGGTACTGCCAAAATGTCCACCCAGGGAACCTCTCGACTCGACCTGGGCAGACGCGCATAGATTACCTCTATGAAGATTTCTACCCTTTACCACACTAAATTTCCGTTTAGAAAGTAAACGTTCGAGAAAAGACATTTTTGTTATTCCTTTCCGTACACAAAATATTTTTATTCAGCTGAAGGTTCATTGGTCCGACAGTTGGAAGAGGCTTTTGTTTCCCCAGGCGACGAATTATTACTGACCGATGCGAAGCAATCTATACTGTTAGCGGATATAAGTCTGTTACTGCGAGAGACAAAGGCCAATAACCCAAGAGGAGGACCCTCTCTCTCCTCTTGACACTCATCGAGAGCCATCCAAGAGAGGCGACTTTTTATTTATTTTTTTATTTTTTTTATTTTTTTTTTTTGGCTGGCCCAAAAATTCAATATCTTTATCTAGTTTCCAAAAGACTTTTACCCTTAGGTGGAACATGATCATTGCCGATGTTGCAGATGTACCTAAACAAAAACAAAGCAGAAAAGGCATTTTCAAGCTCATGTTTGCTTTCTTCATGATCGTATACACATATAAAGTAGTCCAGATTGATGCTAGTCTAGGCACTGTCAACATGGCAACCATTATACAGATGAGCAAGATCATACTGGTGCTATTCTTTTGTCGTAGATACTTTTTAGTTTGATAATCGTTCTTAGGAGATAAACAAGTTAAGGTTAATGCTAGTACTGTAGTATCCAATTTATACATTATTATTTCTATCTCCCTCGCAGCCAACCACTAGCAACGCTTGTCATGCAATCACTAATCATTTGCCATCGAGTATCTGTTCATCTCCCTTGCCCCTAGCAACCATTCCCGCCAGCCAGGATTTATCTGTCCTTACATCCTGAGTCATTGGCTTCTAGACTGTGGTGTCTGATAACTGACCGTGACTCGTCGACTGGAGTCTCAGTGACATTCTAATTAGGACACGACATCAGATACGACACGTATTGTTAAGCTTTCCCCTATGGATCTTGCACAGTGTGCTGCACGTGCCATCCATTATTTTAACCCACAACACCGGTTTGTTATCCTGGATACCTTTCACGGAATCCTTCTGCGGGTTAGGACGGCTGGGGCACACAAAACAAGTTGGCGATAAAGAGATGCTACGGATGTTTAACACAAAAATAGAGGCCGATGCTTTGTCAAGCGGATTTTTTTTTATTTAATTAACAGGCTTAGAATGGACGAAACAAAGTTCAAAAGCAGACCAAGCTCTCCACCTTCAAGATTTTTAGATTGTATTTAGGTTTAGGTCTACATTATGAGGACAGATTGAGGGTAAGATGATAACATGAGTTTTACGCCAGTCCAGCATTAATTCTCCGAAGATATCGTTACAAGAGGTATGCCAAGACCTTCCGTAAGATGTGACCACAAACTAAATTGCAGACCTGTCTAGAAGTGAATTTCCGTCTAGAAGCAAAGAAACAGAACTAGTATAGTACTGTCATATGGCCTAGCAATCATCACAATAACAATAGTCATTTCTCTCTCTCCAGTTTTCTGCTTGACATTTCCTCATATTGTCGTCAACCCGCAAGAAACTGCTGTTTCTACTTTTCATCATTTTGGAAGAGGAGCAATCGGCCATAGTCACGAACTAGGGTCGAACTAGTTGTTTACTACACCGTCACGTGCTGCAGAAGGATTTTAGATCCTCGGGGTAAAAACACAGTATATCAGGAAACGAAACAGTTGGAATTAATTCCAGACCACTCTTTTGTAACATTGAAAATAACCACAAGTTTTCCCCTTATTGTATAATTATTTCTGTGACGCCTAAAAAGAGTCTGAAAAAAGTAACGGAAAGAGCTGAATCATTTTAAGATGATGATGATGATGATGATGATGATGATGATGACGATGATGATGATGATGATGATGATGATGATGATGATGATGATGATGATGATGATGATGATGATTAGTTGAGCTGTTATAAAAGAAAAAAATTCATAAACCGGCGTACGGATTAATGTTTTAGACGCCATTTTCTTGCCACACTGAAGACTCCAAATGAACCAGAAAAGAAAGAGAGAAAAGGGCGGCGACTCATGGCTATCGTGGGTTTTTTTTCAAACTTTTCATTAACCATGAAAGAGAAAACTGCTAGATGGTAAGAAAGGACAAAGAAGAAGGAACGTAGAAACGAGAACAAATCCATAAATCAGTATAGCAGCGGTTAGAAAGACAGCTTGAAGAGATAGTGTGTGGAAAGAAAGAAAAACATCAGCTGCCCGCAAAACAAGGCGCCAGTCTTTCAGACGCTTCTTTTTTCAAATTTGAAACGGAAAACTTTGAAATTCTGGTAATATAGAGACATTATCCCCAGTGTGGCTTTCATGAACAAACCTCGCTGTTCCTTTCCATGGAGTCACGTGCAGTCTCTGGCCATCGCTCCAGACGTCTTCGACGTCGCAGAGTTGAACGTTCTCTCGTGTCTGAGAATGTCATCAGATGCCCCCGTAGTTCTCTTCAGGGTGAAGCCGCAAAGCAAAATCCTGCTGCAGAGGTCGGCTGAAGTTGCGAGAAGCACTCGCCCATCCCTTCAGGCCAGAGGTTTGTGCTGATCAGTGTGGCGGACTGTGAATATATGATTAGATAGAATTCTGATTGGCTTCTTGGCCGGATGGGCAGACAACGTGTCAGGTTTCTTAAGTAACACTTGCCCCAGAGTTGTCCTCCCTCGGCTGTTTTCAGACTGTAACACACCTAGCAAAGCGTTCGTTACTTTAGAAAAGTTATCGAAAAAAAAATCAGCAAACTTTCTATAGGAGAGAAACGCCTGCCTTTCTAACTATTAAAAGGTCTCTGTAGATCTATCCGTTTTATCCATTTCCCCAATTAGCTATCTGTAAGAACCATGTGTGCGTGAGAGAGGAAAGAGAAAACCGAGTAAATGTACCCTAAAATCCAGAACCTTTCTGATCAAAGAATGTTCTATTTATCTTAATAAAAATAAAGCTTCGCCCTAGCAGAACAGACTGGGAACAGGAAAAAGAGGACGATGAAGACAAAGAGGTTTAGAAGGTCTGGGACGAGAAGCAGCTTTACTCCATGAATGGCAGCAAAGATCTGTGTTACTGGGAAACATTTTTCATTAAGGAGTTTGGGGAGTGTGGGGGAGGTCTTCTTCTAACGAGCCAGAGGGCTGGCCGTTAGTTCTCTGTAGGACGTGAGGTTCTTCGAGCCTCAAAGGCGAACAACTACTCATTACCGCCAACATTCTCACACCAGAAGGCAGAGTGAGCGAATCTAAAGAGTGTCTTGCGAAAGAATCTGATTTATTTCCAAGCGCTTCCAAGATGAAGCCCTACTACAGGACTTCGGACCCGTTAGCTTGGCAATTGACCTATACAGACTGATGATCAAAGTTAGCCGACTTGAAAATCAGAAGCGGGAAGCAGAATGACAAAAATAGCTTCAGAGAGAAAAACACATTGAGGGCTATCATTTTCTGAAGTAACTGTTTAAAGGTTACAATTGGATCTGGAACATGTCACAAGAAAAAAAACCGAAATATGCTTGACCCTAAATGTCATTCGTAATCAGACAAATATGGACTAACCCTTTCGCAAAAATTTTTTTTTATAACGCCATGTTAAAATATTACCAAACTTTGTCAATTGTTTGTATACGTTTGGTTTGAGTCTAGTTAATAAGAACGTTAAACGCATAGCCCTAACCTCAAAAGTGGAACACAGGTTTTTTCTATAATAAATTTTATGAACCAGAAAAACTGTAACTTGACTATCAGGTCGTTAAATTTACTGTTACGTCTTGCTACGCTAACTAAACAATATGACATATCACAATGTGCAGCCTTGTGTATGTATAAAAACAAATGCATTGTGTACGAGATATTCTTTCCACAACACCAAAAAAAGGTTGTAGATTAGACCCAAACCCTTGTGTAGCGGTATGTAATTGTTCTCTCTACAGTGCCAATGTCCTCTACGGAGGAAACTCCAGCTCTGTCTTGTGACAACACCATCAGTCGTGCTCTCTAGTCAATTACTGTTTTTCTGCAAACCAGTGACTCTGTTATAAGATCCAATATTTGCTGCCACCAGTCCTATTTTGCCCTTTGGAAGCACATCCCCCCAAATTGCCTTTCATTTGATCTGTAGGACCGAACTTGTTATTCGGTGTGTTCTCTACCGAGATCTGCACCCATCGTTACAGGATTATGCAAATTACGGTCAGATTTTCTCAGTCGATATTTTGTTTGACTGAAAATGCTTAATTTGAACACGTCTTAATGTTCATGGCTGTCCTTCAGAAAAGAGAAAGGTAGAGTGGGTAGAACTCTTTAAAGCGAAAAACGAAGTTTGAAAGTTCGTTGACCTGTAAAATTTGAAACACAATCAACCGTACATTTAACATCTCTCCACCTCCCAAAAAACCCTAGCCACTCACTCAGTCATGTTTCAAAACGTTTTTTTTTTTTTTTTGTTTTTGTTTCTGTTGTTTTATTTTTGTTGTCCTCAAAAACACCGAAGAGTTTATTCCCTGATTTTTTTCCTGAACGATATCTTAATCAATGCATCATCAATCAACCGTGTCATAAAACAAATATGTCGGGTGTGTATACTGTCGGAAACCGGCAAGATTCGCGACGCTTTACAAGCTAAATCAGATTGGGATATTATTCACTCTCTTTGACCGAACAACACCGTTAAACCACATTTTCACATTTCTAGGGATTGATAGCGAAAGGTCGTTGTGATGAGCGAAGGGAACAATCTGTTAATTAGACTCTCTCCACGACACTCTTTCTTCGGTGAACGTTTAGTCGTTCTTTAACCAAGAGCGCATAAAAGGTAGTGATCAACTGTAGGAAATATTTTTCCACTCCCCACAAAAAAGCAGGTATTTCACTCCACACATCAAAAATGGAGTGGAAGAAAGAGAGCTTACTTTCTTCTGGTATCACGTATTAAAACTGAGGCCAGAGACAAAACTTTGGTTGCCTTTGTTATGTTTAATTACTGCTAGATGTAGTACACAGTAATTTTAACTCAATGTTGGCGAATTGTAACGGGTCAATACGAAAGCTCGCTTTTAAATAATGCTACTTTAAAAAATTAATTTCAATTTAGCTGTTGTTCCCTCAGGAGATAAGCATGATTTTTTTTAGTGTGGTTACGTGAACTTAAATTTCCTAGTGTAGTTACTGCAGGGCTAGGGGTAAAGCACCTACCTGAGATGATAAACAGGAATTTATTATCATGCCAGTATTAAAATTCCTTACACTGTATTAGTTTCCAAATGTCGGTGGTCACTTAACTCGTCAGTGTGATCATGTGACGTCACGATGTTTCTAAACTAAAATCTCAGCTGCTGCTCCATTTCCGATTTCTCTATAGTACGTCCAGAGTAGAGTTCACACAACCCTCCACTCAAGCTCTCTCTCTCTCTCACACACTCCTCTTTATTTACGCAGCAATCTTGAGCCGGAATAGAACCTTCAGTCACAGGTCTTCGAGGAACAGGTTTAATCCTCAGATGCAGACTCTGCCGTGGTATTAAGCACTAAAACCGTCCTCTGCTTTGTGAACCCACATCTTTCATCTGTCACTTGTGGTTGTAAACCACAGGCGCTAGCGGACTTCCTTGTACTTTATCATCGCGAATGTCAATGAATTTGGGCCCCCTGAATACCTGATGTCCGGATGCACACCACAATTCGCGCTCCATAAATGTATTTGTACTCTTACACAATAAAATAATACATGGTAAGAAATGTATTTTTCTCTAGGAAATGTCTCCGCATTGTACAAGAACATTGATACGAGTAACCTGAAAATTACTTCAGATTAGTTTTGATGCAGTTGCAAGAATAAACGATAAAGAAGCTCGTTTAAGAGGATGAAGATGTAGAGAAATATGATTATGAGGATTCACAAGGAACATCAATCACAGCACAGTCACAATCAGTTTCAATTAAAACTTATTATTTCACCTCGGAATCTACAGTAATGGTAAATAAATAAACTAAAACAAAACAGAACAAAAAAATAAGATAAACTATATTCTACATTAGTTTTGTTTTAATCAGATGATGCGCGAAACAGAAATAAATATTTGTCACATACTCCTATTTAAAAAAAAGACAAACCGTTTTCTGACCAGCACCTATACACAAGAGGTTAAACAGCAAAAAAATATATGTTGTAAATATCTAATGTGCAATCGCGTTTTCTCTTTTGCTGAAAGAAGGATAGAGATGTTAACGGTTATAGATCGTTGTAGAAAACAAATTACTAACCCGGTCATCTCTCATAAAACATCCTGCGAGGGCCGCACGAATATCGAATAACCAGAGACGAATCACCGAATTTAGATTTAAAAGTACGAATAAATTTTCCGTTTTATTTTTATAATCCGAGATCTGATCCTTAGCACTATAACACTATAAAAGTGCACTTTCTTTGCCTTTCTGAACCGTTCTTAATGCATACTCGTGCTCTTATTTATTATATAATAAAAAAAATGCTTGACTTTAATACACATTCTTTTTAATTCATTGTACCCTTGCTTCAGATATTGTGCATATTGACATATATTGCTCTGTGTGTGTGTGTGTGTGTGTGCGTGCGTGCGTGCGTGCGTTTATTTTATGTGCATTGCTTGTATCCTAGTTACAGCCCCAGAGACATTAGAAAGCCATCAGCAAAGAACCTTCTCACCGAAGCTCATTTTGTCTATTCCTTCTGTTGGCTCTCCGGGACTGGTCAGGTTCAGCAATGGGAAAGGGGACACTATTCAGATGACTACTACAACTACTTCTCCTGGCTCCTACATTTCGTCTCTCTCGGCTCATGTCAACATATTTGATACCTCCCTCTCCTCCCCTTTCTTCTCCACTCCTTCACACCCAAGAAACAGGATGACGAACTGTTGATAGCACCGAGGATTAATGTGCAATGTGATGATCATATTGTTTTAACCAGATGATAGCACCGAGGATTAATGTGCAATGTGATGATCATATTGTTTTAACCAGATGATAGCACCGAGGATTAATGTGCAATGTGATGATCATATTGTTTTAACCAGATGATAGCACCGAGGATTAATGTGCAATGTGATGATCATATTGTTTTAACCAGATGTCTAGATAACACTTCGAAAAGAATCTGAGCTTCTTCTCACAATATCGTGCAAGATACACTACAAGAGGGATAGAGAACATGAATTTCAGAACTTAGTAAATACAATAGTTAGTCTTTGACGTAATTATTATTTAAAATGGTAAAATAATATTTCTGACATTCTAGAGTTTTTCCGTCCTCTGCGAAGTGAATGGCTCACTGTGTTCTTGGCAGTCTTACCTTAACAATCTTCCAGGTCTTTGCGATCTTGTTCGGTTTCTCGAACTTTTGTGATCCCTCTTCGCATCAAGAAAACTTGGGGACAGCTCTCCTTCTCTTATCCTGTAGTCAGGATTTTCTCTGCCCGACTTTCTGTTCCTGCAGATTCTGGCAAGACGTCTTTTAAAAACTATTCTTTTTCTAATGAACGTGCCAGTCACAACAACAAGACTCATTTTTATTTCATTGTATTACTATTATGTTTTACTGACTGAAAAGTGTTGTGTATTAGTTATAATAGTCAGAAGTGTATGGTGCTTAGAAGTGTCAAATTTACTTGTTCTTGCTGTCAGTGCTGCTAATAAGGAACGTATACGATGTGATTTACATTATTCGGATAACACTGTGTATACTGGATTTATACTGACCGCCACGAGCTTCCCTGTCACACAAATCTTTCATGTGAGGACTCTCAGATCAGCGGACACCTTCCATTTAGCATCCAGGCATCGTTTTTAAACACAAAAAACACAACAGATCTGCGGAGACAAGAAGATAATTATGGGACATAATTCTTCACCTTTCCTTGTCACGAATAGGCAGGGTTTTTTATCCCTAGTGCAGTGGCAATGTCATCCACTTTAAATTTTACAAAACTCGTGCGATAAGTGTGATCTATGGTTGCCTTTGTTGCAAGGATCCATCCGCAGCGACTTCCTGTTTTCGAGTAAAAAGTGAGATCTTTTCATCAAAGAAACGAAAACTCGAGAATCTTTTGCTGGAAATAGGAAAACTTTGAACAGCTGAGCAGCGTGTCAAAGATATTAAGCAGTTAGCATCACGCGGAGTCACGATGGATTACAGCTGCGCGCGGGAAGACTCTGATTTTCCGTATTTAGCCGAACGCTATTCCAAGATACAGACACAAAAATAAGGGGGGCTACCAACTTGAAAACCTTCAAGAAAAGAAAGCTGTTTAATGGAAGTCTTAAAGGACAACACGAGCCCTCAGAGACACGAGAAATATTACATTAATGTTTTTCTCCTAATCACACCCGAATTTGTCGAGAACACGGCAAATGGCGAAACGGTAGTAGTCTGCCTCGTCTGCATGAGCTGAATACGAAGAGGAAAGATGCAATCCTTGGTAAAAGAAAACAGACCAGGACAATGTGCTGTTGCTAAATGTACTTGAGGTTAACAAACTTATGAGGAGATTAAACGGGAACATGTCCGAGTAAGTTATCTGTTAATCTTGTATGCAGCTGAATGAGGAAGAAATAAGTTTTTTTTCATCGATAAATATGTATCAAATTTTTATAATGTTATATTTTAATGGTAAAAGGTCATTATCATCAATCAGTTGTAACTATAAAATAAAAATCCAATGTTTGAAATTAACCATCTATCAACAAAATTACAGGAGTTTATCTTAGACAAACGCACATTTGAAATGTGTTTATATTTTATTAACAATAATACACGTGGAAAATTAACTCAAATTCGCCCACTTAGTAATAGACAATCAGTAATAATACAACGTAGACTGCAATGACCGTGATTGTTGCCCGTTAAATTTTGATCTGGAGAAGATTAACTTACCAGTCTGTCGAGTGATTTCAGTTGGGATCTTTTATTTTTTTAAACTTCAGTCAAAGCTTTTAAGTAAAGTCTGTATGGGTTGTATTTTAAATTCAGCCGTTTCATTATCTGGGCAAAAAAAATCGCTTGTTAAATACGACAAGCTGAGCGATGTTTCTTCATCTGACTCAACGATATGAACAGAGTTGCTGAATTGAGCCACACTTGCTGTTGCAATTCTAGCAGAAACAGAACTCTGAAGTGTAGGATAGTTATTTCTTCTGCTTTCCTAGTTGCAGGTGAGAATGCAGATGTTTGAAGGTTTATATCTTAAAAATTAAATATAACTATGTGCTCATATTTTGAGAATTATTATTTTGAAATGAACTTAACATATAGAAAAAATGTTGCACACGTGTTGTCCTTTAATGTGACTGAATCTTACTGATCCAATGATCTGCCAGATTCACGATACGGCTATAATTGCTCCTACACTCCAAAAATATGTTATTTCTGCGTCGAGTAGATACCCCGAGTTTGTTTTTGTCGGTATTTTACTGGTTTCTGAAGGTTTTTCACAAATTGTCCCGATTCAAGATCGCCACTGTCATGCATCCCTTGCAACATAGCAAAAACTGTCTGAAAGCACTTGAAACATTTTGCAGCCCTAATTTTCTTCCCAACTGTTTTAAAACACAGTAAAGACTTCTTCTGAAGTGACAAATAAATAATTAAATAAAAGCTTCCATTCGAAGAAACATATTTTAATTGTGTTGGGTTTATTTAATTTTCCCCACTTTTGTAAAGGCCTGCTGATGCTTTTTTATTGGCTTTGTTTTAGAATGTCCTTTAGACTAACTCAGTACTGATTTATCTTGGGAGTACATGTGCTGCTTCTAACTTTGATATTGTGGAAACCTACATCGAAAGGACATTTGTAGTGTAGGAGTTTTTCCTTAATAAAATGTAGCCTAACATCACGAGTTTCACTCTGTTATTTATCATTTCTTTTCATCTAGTGCTTTATTGCTCTTAATGATGTTGTTATGTAGTATTTTATCTATCACATCAACAAGTTATTCGCTTCACTTGGTAAACAAAAGCTTCTAAAAAAATTTAGAAGTTTCTGATATCGTCTCATTCTTCGTTTTCTAACACCATAAAAGCATTTCTAAGTGAATTGTTTTTATTCATTTGCTGACTCCATTTTTTTATCAGATGGAGATGGAAAATTCGTCGATTTATATGTGTTCGTGGTACTACAACATGGTGAAAAGCTCAGACCGCCTAATCCCCAACACTAGCGCCACCAACAACAGCCTTAACAACTGCGACTACGCCCCCGGGACGGATCCTCCACTCGTGACGTCATCGATGAAGGTCTACACCTACAGCGTTCCCATCATCCTGGTCATCGGACTCCTGGGCAACCTCGTGTCCCTCCGCGTCTTCCTGTCTCGCAACATGCGGAAGCTGTCAGCGTCCACCTATCTTGCGGCCCTCTCAACCTGCGACATCACAGCTCTCATCTTCCACGTCCTCGTGGACTGGCTGCGCTGGGGGCTGCCTTCCCTGAGCAGCGACGGCACCGCCCCGGCGTTCCTGAACACTCCGGGGGTCTGCCACGTGCTGCTGTACTTCTCCTACGTCAGCCGCTTTCTGTCGGCGTGGTTCATCGTCACCTTCACGGTGGAGCGCTACATCGGCGTGTGCCACCCGTTGCGGCGGAAGGACATCTGCGGAAGCCGCGCCGCACACAAGGTCATCTCCAGCCTAGTGGTCATCGCGCTGATCGTCATGCTGTACAAGCCCATCCTCACCACCGCGCGGGTGGTGCAGACTCAACACGAGGAGCTCACGCGCTGCTTCCCGGACCCGCAGCGGCCCATGCTGGTCTTCACGCTAGACAGCATCTACGGGCTGTCTATCACGATCCTTCCTTTCGTTCTCATCTCTGTCCTCAATGCCCTCATCATTCAGAAGCTGCTGCGGCGCTACCACCGCCACCGCCAGTGTCACGTGGTGACGGAGGAGAGCATCATCCGCATGGAGTTCACTGTCATTCTTCTCGTCGTCTCCTTTGTCTTCATCATCCTCAACCTCCCGTTCTGCATCGTCTGGTGCAAACGTTTCCTGCTCTCCCGCCTGCACGTGCGAGCCTCCGAGGACGCCCTCTACGACTTCGACAACCTGGAGGGCGTGCTTCTGCTGACGCGGGTCGTCTTCTACATCAACTACTGCGTCAACTTCTTCCTCTACAGCGTCACCGGAGCCTACTTCCGGCATGAGCTCAAGATCCTCGTCTTCTACCGCAGCCAGCGCTACAGCAGTTACATCAAGTGCTCGCGCGTGGATTCCAGCCCCACTACTCCTCAGTCGTGGGTCTGACTAGCACGCGGTCGCTGCTGTGAGCGTCAGTTGCCTCGCCTGGCTCGAAATCGAGAACACGTATAGCATGACAATATTCTTTCTGTTAACAAAAAGGACCGAAGAGGTGAAACGAGATGCTGACATCACAACCCTTTATGAAACTCCTCAAGACATCACGCACGTCTTTGACTCCTTTTTTTCTGAAGGAGGACAATAACTGTGAACCATTGGGGGAGAATAAGGGAGCGAATGAATCGAAAAGGTCAGAGGAGTATAACACAGGGATTGTGATCAAAAGTTGTCGCGGAACCTTTACCGAGGAGTCGATGCTGCAAGTTTATGGTGGAGGTGTCGCTACGTTTGTACTGAAGGTGTGTTTGCTTTAAAAAAAAAACGTTACCGAAGAGATGTTGCTGCAATTGTGCTGATGTGTTATTGCTTTAACTGTAGCGATAAAGTTATAACTGTGCTGAAGAGGCAGAAGAGTTAAACTGTAACAAAGAGACAGAGAGGAAAACAATTTGACCAATGGTCAGCAAGTGAGGGCCTCATACACGGTGAGTGAAAGAAGTGAAGAAGCTGAATGTCGGAACGATGAACACCACTGGTTGCTGGCCCGTAGTTAGTGGCAACGGACAGAAAGACACAAAGTAAAACAAGGTACAGTTATTAGCGCAGGGACGGTACAAAGATCTACAATCACTAATGACATCATTAATACGTCATTTCGGTATGACGTGGCATGCGTCTGCGTCTGGAGCTGCAACATGGAAGTAGAACTGAAACTTCAATCAGAACTGGAAGCAGAATGTGGGCACTGAAGAGGATTTTTGCTTAGAGAAAAGGTCTGTCCCATACGACGGTAAATTTGCCCCTCATTGTTTATATAAATACTTGGATCTTTCTGGTCCAAGAATGTCTTTGAAACAGTAAACCCTTCAGTCTCTCCAGGCCATACAGCAAACTAATTTGATCAACCTCCGCCTCCACCTCCACATGTAGCCAGCAGGACTGAGAGAAACGTAGCAGCGTTGCTGGCACTGGCAGTCGGTGAATAGTTAATAAGCGCATTGAATGGCTTTGTGACTTGCATGGAAGACTTTCCCGTTGTGCATGTTTATGTGGAGGACCCAGCAGAAACTGATATTCTGTCTTCATTTGTTGTGCAGTTGCCGTTTCTGTGTCATTATCTACAGCTTTACCAAAGCCCTTCTGGTGACTACAGAGTGTCTAGCAGACGTGTAAGACCTTGAGCCCTGGTTCCCATGAGTGAGAATTGATGAATGTCTAACCCCGGTGATTCTGAAGCTCTTAACGCCGCTGCTTAGTTTTATTTGCTATCAGTTTTCTTATGATTTACTGGAATTTCCACTTGTTCCTTCACTCTAAACAACTCATGAAACCATTACCCAGTGACAAGCTTCGTTTTTTTTTTATTATTAGATCCTGGTTTCTCTTCAATAAATAATATCTTTTAGAAATGACCTCACTTAAAATCATATTTCGGTTTGCCCTAGCTGCGTGATTTTTCCTTGCATCAAATGTCCATTGCATCTTTTTCCATTAATATGTTTCTCTTTGTTATCCTCATTAAGCCCCGGCAACATTTCCCGATTTAAACGTATGACAGATCTGAACCCGGAAAAATCACATACAAAGTTGTTTCTAGAATTTTCGTTAAGTAAGAACTTTGATTTCTTTTTGCGTGAACAGAAGAGTTCCGGTCTCAAGAGATTCATATCAACAACTTTTAGTTTCGGATTTCTCTAGAGATAAAGAGCTAGGCATCAGCAAATGTTTCGTATTCTTATACTGCAGTCTTAGGAAAACATTTTCAACGGTCTAGAGGGGTCAAGCACGTGACAGGCCGCATTAGCAGTTTTGACTGGTTGACAATATTAAGCCGGGAATCAAATAAAACTTATTTCTCTTACTTGGAAATGCATTTAACAGGAAACCGATTTTTTTACTTAATTATATGCAGTCAAGATGTGAAAAGGCGGAAAATGTGCTGGGGATATAAAATTCATCTTCAGCCTTTTTCAGTATGGATAACATTTGCCGTTTACAGGCTACACAGGCTTTCACTCAGGCATGAGTTTTTAGTTATTAATAGAAGTGTTGAGCTTTAAAATGTAATTTCTTTTTATTATGTAAAGATGAAAGAAAAAATGAATATCTGAGGTCTTAATCCTTTCCTGGAGGACACAAACTGAACTAAAACAACAACAAAAACCGTCAGGGGATCGTTTAACGTCGGTTGGAGGCAGATGCATGCAGGTTTTGCGGAAACTCCTTCATTTTTCTCGCCTGAAACTATATCATGGCTACTTACAGTGACAGCGATCGCTAATTCTTAGAAATACCCCCTGCATTTTATGTCTGTATCCAAGAAACTTTGTTCTGAGTTCAGTAACGCGTGTGCCCGCTTGGAGTGGCACGTAAAACTCACTGTGTCCTTGACGGGTGCATGGATTAAGATACACAGGACTCTTCATGGCCGGTCTGTAAATAAAATGAAATTCAGCTCAAGGCTCTGAGCAAGAAATTCATGGGAGAAGGAGAGTGGAGGATTCCCAGCGGTGTATAGTGTCTTTTGCTACCCAGAAGGCACATTCACAGAGGACGGTGAGAGGGGTGGGCGAGGTTTAAACAGGAAAGGGGGGTGAGCTGTTGTAGGTCAGGTGGTGGCTGTGTACTCCCGAATACATCATATTAGCAAATGATGCACAAAGCAGAGCTCACCTGTCTTCTATGTTCCATTTTGTCCACGTTGTGCCACGTCCGTTCTAACAGCTAGTCGCATGTCACGTGCTTTCCCAAATGCCGCCATCTTGGAATTTCGGTTGCCACAGCAGTGATGGAACCAAGAGTCTAAGCTGTCTTTCGCCTTGGCGAAAACGACCTCGTCTGCCTTTAACTGAATTCTTCTTAGAACGCTTGCTTCGGCATCAGCCTGTCTTCCCTTTTTGCACAAAGTATCCAGCTAGTAGAAACTCGTCTCACAAGAAATGGTCCCATTCCACGTAAAAGGTTAAGCATAATGTTGCATAATCTTAGAACTTGCCCTTCTTAAAGCATCTCTTTCCGTCAACATTATTACGAGGGAATCCAGTGCAGTACAGTGAAGAACCCAAACTTTTGCTTATGTGTCTTAACTGGATGGAACTCTGACGGTGCCTTGGTAGACATGTGGAGAGATTGGTAAATGTTGGATAAACTGAAAGAGCAGGACAATCTGAAACATCGGCTGCTTCGGACGTGAGTGTCTTAAACAAAAACGGATCTACACGTTAAAGAAGCAAGTAGATGAAAACTGAACAGCAGGGACCAGCAGACATCAAAAGATATGGGGTAGGAGTAATTTGTGTTTTACGCTGAGCCAGCAGCTCTGGCTACATCACGTCAAAGCAGCCAGTCCTGTCAACAGGTGCCACATGCAGAGAAAGAATAGCATGTCCGAGACGAGATCTGAACCCAGGTCAGTCAATCTTCACTGTATTGGTGACCGGCAGTAACCGTTCGCCAGCGGACCATCAAGAGATGAGGATCCGAACATCACTAGCAAACAAAGCCATGTCTGAAGGACGTCAGCTTTTCTATTCTGAACATGTACACTGAAGGCAATTCAAGCGCCTTTGCTCCATGTTTGTAGATGTGTTCAGTCGCTATTCTTTTAAGGTCACACGCATGATTGCCTTTTCTCTATAATGACAAACCTGTTGTTGCTCATAACTGCATAATTATTACTTCAACGTCTACTTGAATGTTCTTAACAGGCTTTAAAGCTACACTACAGAGTTGAAGTATTTGCAGAAAATTCAACTTTACTATATTATCTTTTCTCTCTTTTTTGGTTCCTCGAAAAGCTATATAAATTAATTTTGTTTAATAAGATTAATGTCATGTAAAATTCTGTACAAATTATGTAAATTATCTTTTATAAAAATAAGAAAATTATATTGTACATCTGCGAAACGTTTGTTTGGCATCTTTAACGTTATCTTACACTGTTCGTCGTAAATTTGTGTAAAATGTGTTCCAAGTAGTATGAACAGATAATCTTTGTAATATTTCACGTTGTAAGTGCTACTTTTGTTAAAGACCATGTAACCTGCTGTAAAAATTATGGAAAATGCGTTTCTAACATCCTATAAACAGCTACGCAAATGTGTGTCTAGAGTGTTTATATTCACCTAGCGTCGTAAATTTATACGAAATATGTTCACGTTGTATGAACAGCTTACTATGTCGTATTTTGTCCATGTTACAAGAATTAATATTACAAATATTGTGGTTTGTTGTCAACTCGCCATTTTAGTGTGGGCATTGTCAGAAAACACAGCAATGCCTATTGCTTTTTTTCTGTGAAGCGATCCACTAAATGTGATAAACTTGCAGAAATAATGTTTAATCGGTGCCCCACGGCTGTTCTCAACAAGCTTTTGGGCTGCTAAACATGATGGAAATGGGCACTTCAAAAGAAAAACTGCCATATTATGTTTGGGGAAGGTGCATGTTTATTTTCAATTTCAATGCAGTTTCTCAAAACATCCATAAAAATTGTGTTGTCCCGCGTTGTGTGCGCTCAGTTCGTGACATTCTGCCTTGCCTGTTAAAGTCAGTCAGACACATTATGTTTTATTGTTAAAGCTTTAACTTTTGACAATCAGTTACTCATAACAGTGCTTAATTCCGAGATTTCACTCTCTCTTAGTCCAGGTGCCTGAGGGTATTGCCATCATGCAGCATAACTCACCAGCTGCACTCGTAATAAGCTTGCTGCTGCACACGTAAGCCAGGTGTACATTCCGTTACATGACCACCACAACCACCACCACTACCACGACGACGACGACGACGACGGTGAAGACGCCAACCACCACCACGACCCCACCACCACCCCCAACCAACACCAACCCAGCATGCTGCGTTGCAGCCTTGCATGACGATTGTGATCGCTTCTCACGACTTCATCGGCGACCTGATGACTATTATCATCTGTTTTCATTGCTTTGTAACGATTGTACAAAAAAATACATTAATACTGTTTTCAGTGGAAATGACTTTGCTTATGCTTATATCTTGACACCTTGACAATCTTTTGCAAATGTTTGAAAGGGCGAAAAGTGAATAAATCAATTTTAATTGAATAATAATAATAATAATAATAATAATGACAACTAACAACAACCATCACACACTAACCCTAACCCAAGGTATGATATATTTACCTTATTACAGCTAAGCTGCTGAATTAAATATTTAGTTACATTAATTAATGGTAGTGCGTAAGTAAGACAATCTTAAAAATGACTTTCTTCTATCGTTTTATTTACTTATATACGATAAAATCTTGAAGGGGAAGAGTAGAATGATTAAGAATGACTAATGATAACAATGTAGACCGGGCTAACTGGTGAGTGTGTAGGGTGGGGGGAAGGCACTTGATGTCACGCCAGCACACAGTAAAAAAAAAAAACCGGGAAAGACAGCTTGGTCATCTTTCTTCTTTATTATGATCTCAGGAAAAGAGGGAAAGGGAAAAGAGAGAGAGAGAGGGGGGAGAGAGAGAGGGAGAGAGATAGACGGAAAGAGATGGAAGTTTGCCCTGAAACCAAAACAAAAAGAAACTTATAGCACGAAGTACATACAATACACGTTAAGATAAACCAAAATCTTGAGCCTTTCCAGCCATATTCCATTATATCTCAACTGCCCTCCCACATAACATGATTAAACTGCTTCTGAACAGAATGAACTGCACTATTGTGCCTTGCAGTAACATTCTGCACAATGCCTCCTATAATACATGTACCTCAAATTTATGTATTAAACAGCTTCTATTGAACAGTCACATATTCCTCTTAGAGCATCTTACAAAATAGATCATATATTTTAACATCGAAATTTTTCCTCAAATAAGTTATGTTGCAAATAAAAGATTACACAGAAAGCACACGTTAAGATAATGGCATTGGACATAATTGCTACATCTATCTCCTCACATCATCTTTTCCCTACGAAGGTGCTTCACGAGGAAAACTCTCGCATTCCCTCGTACAAAAATACGCAATCATCTTGAACATAAAAAATGTAAAACATACAAAAATACAATGCCCTCTTAGAGCAGGGTTTTAATTGTTAAACGACATGAACAATTCCCACTAACCTGAGTTAGGACAAACTTCTCCAGGACAGCCACATCTGGCCCACCCTGACTGTTTCTCTCACATAAAAGAAAGGACGTGGAGAGCCTGGAGAGTTACTTCATCTCGGATCAATTAAGCCTCGCAGGTGCGAGACTACATCCAAATCAATATATACAAGGTAAAATTACATAAAGTAATAAAGAAAAGATACTAAAGAAGAAAAAATATGTAAATACTTATGAAAAATTTTCTCATTTGTCGTAGGTGTTACAAAAGCAATCTGTTGCACGGGATATTTCTAACCGTAAGTTGTTTTCCCACTTCTAGAACACGATCTGCTACAGCGCTACACCAGTCCATCAGTAGCCCGACAAATCTCTTTCTCGATCTCACCTCCTGGCAGACGAAAATGAAGAACTTTTCGTCTGTGACTTTCATTAAGTCTGTCAAGACTGACACGACCACTTCACTGTCGCTTTTCTTTCATAGTTCGATACCTCGAAAATCGATAGAAATCGAATCGACCTTATAGTTGCATCGGTAAGTTCCTACAGTGCCTAAGTCTAAGAGAAGCACTGTCTGAAGGCTAAAATAATTGAGAAAATCCCAGAAAAGGTTGAGAGAGAAAAGCGACAATGAAGTGGTCGTGTCAGTCTTGACAGACTTAATGAAAGTCCCAGACGTGGGCAGTCTCTGTTGGTAAGTCCTCTCTCAGGTGTTAACCAATCCCTTCGACTTCCTTGGCCGTTCCATTTAAAAGGTCCTAGCAGCACATAAATGAAAGCATTAAGTGGTCTCTAAGCAGCCTTTGAGATGTGCTGCTTTACCTCGCAGTGAAAAGAAAGCATGTGTTCACTTATTCCTGGACGTCCCTGCTTTGTCTTTACTCAGGTGTTTATTTTTGTTCTCGCAAACGGCTTGGTCAACCACAGAGATGTGCTCCCTTCTCCGAGTTTATAGTACACTGCGGGAACGCAAGAAGCTAATTTTTATGCAATCACACGCCGTCCCGTTGCACAGACCTTAACTGTTTCTTACCATTGAACGAGTAAAGAGCGAAGGAAACGAAGTGGCTAGGACATACTGCATACAAGATCACTGTACATAAACTAAGGTGAAATAAGCATTTTTTCTAATTCCTGGATAAAGCCCAATGCCAGATACTATTTCTCAATATTTGGGTCACTATCTTGCTTCTATTCTTGAGATAAAAACCTACGAGCATCACATCATCGTGACAGAAACGAGGCAACAAGAAGGATGGCATCACGTTGTCGTGTCTACGTGATTTTGCTATTTTGATCTCTTTCTGTCTGTGTGTGGTGACGTTTGCAGGCTTAGTCAGCCAGTCAGTTCGTTATCCCTTGACCGGCACCTGTTGTTGGTGGTGGTGGGAGGGGGGGTAATGGGAGCACATGGACAGACGCAGCAGCTGACAGGGTCCGCCACTCTTGCATATTTTGGGCGACAGTGAGTGGGTTTCCAATGTTTGCAGCATTCTCTAGAACGTAAAAGTGGAGTGTTCACCCAGAATTGGAAAAATAGTATCATACCCTAAGCTATACCCAGTCAATCCACTTGACCTTTAAGGCCAGTAACACGAAGAGATCGTATAAAGGAATTAGCAGTCAGAATACTCATTTTAATGTGAAAGATGATCTTCTCAAAGAAAACATGTATGCTTGCTTATCATAATATTTAACTTAATGAGCCTTTATCAAATGATTTAAGAAAGGCGAAGTAAAAAAAATTAACGAACATAAACTCAAAAGAATCTGCAACATTAACTGGATTTCTAAAATAGACATTCTAGACTTTATTGTCTATGAGCCAACTTTTTAGCAAGTAATGTTACTTTAATGTTTTATGTAATCTGATACTTTCGTGAAGAGCAAATATTTGCACCCAGCAGTAAAAAACCATACTGCTCGTTTCAAATCAAATTATACCGAGTTCTTGCTTATAACTCTTGGTCTTGAAACAAAATCTCAAGTGTTTGACAGACACTGACAATATTAGTTCTGGAATACGCTGACTTTGGGGTGAGGGAGGTCTAGATATGGAAATGAAGGGCTAATAAGGAGCGATATGGAAGCGAGGTGCTAATAAGGAGTGATCAGAGGCTTGGACAGACGACGAAAAGGAAAGAGGAGATGCTGTAAAATGCTCCGGACGCACTTCGCAAGTGCTTCCTACGTAACTAATGTATTCATTAGTACTTTTTAGATGTTTCTAGGTCAGTACTGGTAGCAGATGGGGTCTGGCAGCTGGAGATGAGCGGGGAGAAACAACAGACACAAAACTCCCCTCCCTTAAATAGCTTACTCACCACAGGATACGTGACCTTCTTTCCTCCGGCAAAGACCTGGTAATTGAGTCTGTCGCGGCAACATGACGTCAGTGACAGACTACGATTTACTTCCCTTGAATTTGAGATGAGAAGTGTTTTGTGTTTTTATGCGGGTTCCCTTTTTTTCATTAAAAAATTTTGAATCATATAAATATGGGTTGCTTATTAAGACTTACGAGCAAGAACAGCACTAAATACTTTGTGAGCAAGTAACCGTTGCTAGTCATTGTTTGATTTATTTAGAAAGAGGACTGTTGCAGCGTTGTCTTTTTTTTAGGATTTACGTCCTTTTTTTCCTTCGCATGCAATTTTGTTTTTTTTTTTTACTTAATATTGATGATGATGTAGTGCAGTGAGCAGTGCTCTTTTTCTGCTGTCTTATCACTCTCTGTCACATTCCTTTGATAGCATTATATTATCTTAAAGAGCACTGACATTGCCCATTTCCTGACTGGGTAGCGACCTGAACGCGCTCCACGAAAGAGTACAACACAAAAGAACTAAAGTGGGAGGATTAGGATATGATAGTCACGTAGAGTGACAGAGCAACGGGTGTCCATATTTTTCCAGTCAGCTTTGAAAGCGGAGTACCCGGAGAAAACCATCGACGGTCAGCCTTACGAACAGATATCTTGAGAAAGAGCCATCGCAGCCGAGATTCGAATCCATGCTTTTTAGGCGCTGCTCCACCAACATCCAGTTACATACAGGAAAGAATAAATTCAGAAAAGGACTCGAAAAATAACGATAAGTAAAGTTCTTTCTGATAAGAATATATCAAAAATTACAAACAGTGAGCCTCATAAATTGTTCACGATGGTGTCATGGGAAGAATGCAGCGGGTGGAGGGTGAAAAATTCCCCAATGCCCATGCTTAAAAATAAGCCTTCATTGTGTGGTCAAGCCGTAGTTTAGATGCAGCGAGTTACCACTTTTGCAACCTGTACAATCCTAGCCTGGCTGCCACTGGTGTCACCGCAGTACAGGCCGACGGACCGCATGTGTCACGTGTCCCGATGTCTGGTATACAATGACCGTTTTGGCATACTCTGCGCATGCGCAAAAAGATGTTCATTACCGCTCTGTAAATCACCTACACAATAAAACAAGCTGTAAATGACAATTTTCATGTCTATGGCGATCAGGTGTTGTTGGCAGTGAAAAGACTAGACAACGCTCATGTAGTCCTTGTCCAGTCTCTTCACTGCCATCAAAACCTAACCGCCAAATGCATGTGATTTGTCGTCCACAGCTTGTTTTTTTGTGAAGACGATATCCTTTGTTAAGTATGTTTGCGTCTCGTGTAGTTACCGCTCATTTAGTCCTTGTCAAGTCTCAGCAAAGTATGATCGCCGTACTCGTGTACATTGTCGTCAACAGTTTGCTTTATTGTGCAGATGTAAATTTGCAATACCCCGCACGTGCATTCACATCCTTCCAACACACGCATATTTAATATAATTTTATGTCACAGTCAAAGACAAATACGTATCTCTCATATTTATTATATTATAATATATACAGAGATATAAATACATATATTTAATTTTGTTCATTCCAGTTACTTCCTAATTCTTACGATGACTGTTACTCATGCGCCATCCCAAGCCTTGAGCGCAAAACCGAAAAGAAAAGCCAGTACCAAAAGAAAAAAAAAACAAATTCAGACTTCAAAGAACGCTACAAAGTTGTGTCCTTTTCCTGATGTTTGCTGTGTATATTATGTTACTAAACCAAATATAGATATTGCTAGTCGTAAGCTTGTAAGCATACTGTTATATACTAGAAAAATAACAAACGATTACAGTTAGTGATTAATGAAGGGGTCCAGAATGGTCGTCTACCTCGGGGCCTATGCTGGCTTTCGACGGCCTTGGCTGTAACCATAGTGTGGCTGTAACCATTTTGTGGCTTCAACAATACTGTGGCTGTAACCATGCTGATTAGCCATAAAAAGGTGGGAAATCTGCTGCGAAATATCAAGCAGCTACTAGATATTTTAATTTAAATCATTAATTTTAATTATATTTTAAATCTTCAATTTTAATTTTATTTTAAATTTTAATTTGAAATAAAATTTATACTAAAAGGAAATTAAATGTGTTACATTTTACGATTTTCTGTCAGTTATTAGACAGTCTGTTTGATTTTACGGGATTCAAAAAAAATGCCGACGCAAGATGAGCTTTCTGTTTAGAAAGTAAGGAAAATCGAGTAGGAATTTTTCTTCTACTAAAGCAGGTCGCACGGAGGTTGAATAAGAGAAATATCTACTCGGTGACGGTAGCGGGGAGTTCGTGAGACAGAAGCAAAGAACAAAAGTTAGTGTTAACAATATCAAATTGTGTAAGAACACCTAGCAAGAATAATACAAGATGTTATAGTTGTTATGCCCTTTGTGTCGTCGAGATCATGATGATAATCTCTTCTCCCTTCATCACCAATCTCCTTTATATGCGTATGAAGTCAACACACAGTGAAAAGAATTTCCACCCATAAACCAGCCAACCAGCCAGTCAGTTGACTACTCACACCTCACCAAGCGACCGACAGTCTGAACAGTCATGCACACATCTGCAGCAGACAGCACCTACCGAATTAGACATCATTGGACTGTCGGGCTTGCAGGAAATAAATGTATTTTGCTGCATTTTGCTCGTAGGTATGACGTGAGGACGCCATTTGATAAAGCGTGCTCCTTTTTACAAAATACTAAAGTGTGCACCGCAAGAAAATGTGTATATTGCTTATGATGTATATCCAGTTACACCGTAAGCCTATTTCGTATAAGGCTATGTAATGATCATAGATTTCGGGGGCTTGTAGCGCAAACATGGGAGAGAACCCTTTTATTAAGGGAAGAAACGTTTAGTATTAGTTGCATCCCTTAGACAGTCAATAGGTGGAACAGTTTTAAACGCAAAGATGATGTAAGACGTATGTATTACATAATTATTAGAAACGACATTTCTTAAGTATACAATATTCTCAGTACTGGCAGACTTCTTTCTTTATAAAGCCATATGCATAAGTTCTTTGCCTTGCCTAACCTTTTTAATCTACAATAAAAACGTACAAAGTGCAGAGGTAACGAATCCTGTATCTCAAAGTAATACACGAAGCTTTTCTTCTGTCGTATTTTAGTCATATTAATATGACCGATATAAACAGCTAGTAATAATACATAAAGAGGTTTGGCCAAGCAAGTGGCAGTAACAACACCGCTTAGCTCTATCGTAGCTGTCCAAGCTGATTTTTAAATCAATAGATAATAAAATAGAGAGAAAAGATTATAGACAAATAGATGTTTTCATTCTGATTTCAATAATACCAATTTTTTCTATAGCTAAAATAGTTTACAAACTATGAATTTTTATATATTTTAATTTTAGGGTATCTTTACTTCTGCAAGATTTCAATTTTTCCATGGCCACCAGAAAAAAATATATGTTTCTCCCTGATGTCATTTCAAGAAATCGGACAAGCGCAGAATTTGGGAAAAAATGTTGACATTCTGCCCATTGTAGCACGTGTGTTGTTGGTCGTAATAAATGTCAAGCGACTGGCCCTTCCTGCTAAAGATGAACAGCATGGATGACAGTGAAACATTGTCAACTGTCTCAACAACATCTTGTTGAGCTTCAATGGAATGGATTTGTAGGTGATCTACGGTCCAAGATAACCTCAGGAGGCCTTCCTGATTCAAGACAAGTTTGTGATAACTAATGTGTTCCAAGACAGTTATACTAATGTTAATTCATCATTTCCTTCAGAATGTATCTTCTAAATAAGCCTTGAGATGTTCGCACTCTGATAAGGCCTGCCATGTGCTGCGTCTTTCCCCATTGTATCAGTACACCTGGCATCAAGTCTTGTCTTCGTCAACCCCTGCTTGCAGCGGTTTTCTAGTAGCTTCTCTAGCATTCATCTGCATAAGTTTCTTCTTATACTTCTTATACTATACTTCTTATTCTTATACTACTACATACTACTTCTCCTGTTGCCTGTGTTAAACAACAACATACAACTACATACTACTCCCGTTACCTGTGAAAGGCATACAGTACATGGCTCTTCTTTTTTGCTGCATTCATGACCTCTGCCCTATGGCTGTTTGCACGGTTTCCTAGCAAGCCATTCCACAGTTTAACATTACAACTGGTCAGCAACGAAAATAGAAGAAAACAAACAAGTTAGCCTTGTTTGGACAAACAGCTGTATATCTATGGTCTTCCAAGAAAAATAGAAACGCTCATTTTCTGTTATTTTACAAGTCTTTTCCTACACCAACAGCTTTTGTTTTCTAACCTAGTGAAAAGGTTGGAGTCACGTGACCAACACACTTGCACAAATCTCATAATTGGCATCACATCAATAGAACTCAAACTTGTAATAATGTACTTTTTTTTATCAAAACTTCTCAAATAACCATTAAAATGTGACTAAAAAAACTCAGAAAGTACTATAACAACTACATCCTTTTCCCTATTGTGGCACAACAACGACGATCAGCTGCGTCTAGCCATTTCATTTTTTTAATAAGCAATTAACAGCATTTCTCAGACTAAATGAACTGCAAAACGGGAAGTAAATGTGTAAACTTACCAACCATATTCTCAATGAATGGAGGGAAAAACGTCCTGCCAAAACCTCTACATTGATACCACTCAGTTGTGTTGACCGAGTTTAGCAGTAGAGCACAATCCGGTTTTACCCCGTCCTCTTTTTACATCAGATCCTGACGCGTGAGATTTAATTTCTGTTACTTTCGATAGTTTTGTAGTTTTTAAAATTCTACATCTTCTGATGACAATATTAATACAGTTTTTACTTTGTGTCCATAACAAATCGCTCTCCAAACTTGTCCCATTTAATTAATCAAAATTAATCAAAATTATCCAGCGTTTTTCTATCAAAGTAAACCCTTTTGTCTTCACTAGATGAAGAAATTGTCTGTTTTTAGATCATTTACTCTCACGCATAGAAAGTGAAGCAGCGACCTTTAGTCGTTACCAACTTTAGACGTGGCGGGCCGACACGCCGAACATAGTGTAATGTACTTCCAAGCCATGTTTTGTTATTTATTTTGCAGCCAGTAATAAAAAAAACACACCACTTCAAACTTAAATGTTATGTTTCGTTCATTTAGTAATATCCAAAGCGCAATAACAAAATTGCACAGTGCACGTGTTGGAAAGGGAGGGAATTTTCACGAAACTACGTCACCATCTCAGCAACTCGCTCAGTTTGATTACCAATTAATTATCTTATCCTTCTACGACAGTCAGCAGCAGACGAGTTGCGAGACAAAACCCGACAGTCATGTCTTGCATGAAAAGACTAGAAATCGACAGTAATAGATGATACTGATGTTAAGAGTCAATTTTTCTGCTTCTTCCATGTTAAAATAATCATAGTTAGTGACTGCGATTGTGGCACCACAACACAACGCACTTGTTACATTTTCATCAAGCCACGAGAATTGCCCCAGACACGCACCCAGTCATCCAGTCAAACTGCTGGCGAGACAGACAACAGTGATGGCCACTTGGGGACATTTTATTTCTTCTAATCGCTTACTAGCAAGGAAATCCAACCCCATAATTTTCGAGTCGTTTTCTCTACCAGGTACATAATATTGTCTCCCAGACGGCGTCTTCTGAGACGATTTAAAAACTTTTCTGTATTTGCTGTCCCCGGTCACAGACAGTCGCCAGTTTTGCTGCAGGCTTTGTGGAAACGGTCCGTTTCTGCACAGGGATTGTTTTGCTGTCCGAAAGAAGTCTTCCTGGATATTTATCTCTATTTTGTTCTTCCCTCACTTCTGCCGTTTAGGCAGTCAGCTGCAAAACAATCCTTAAGTGGCGCAGCAGCCTTGACCAGGCTGTCCACTTTATCTGGCTCCATGAATCGATCAAGTCTGAATCTTGGCTGCAATACGCCAGCTGGGTGGTCTACCATGCCCTATATTCTAACGAGTCCTCCGGCTCCCCTTTCCTCCTTTCCATCCGGGCTACCCCAGCGTCTGGCGTGCTGACACGTTCGGCACATGATCGGACTGCTGTCTGTCAATGCAAGTATCGAGCTTGTATCAGCTGAGGGTAATGGTGGCTTTTGGAAGCAGTTATTTTCTTGACTAGAACACTAATACCTAGATAGATGTGGCGGCGGATGTGGTAATCTAACCGTTGAAAATTAGGTACTTTTGCTAATGGTGGTGTGGAAATTTCAGCAACTTTCTCGGAACTTACAACTTTAGCGCAGTTTGCGTGCTGTGATGTGACCTTTCTGTCCAGACGATGCTTACCAAATCTAGTTCTCCGGAGGTTGACCTTGATAAACCATCCCCTTTTCGTTTTAAGTGGAACATTTTGTTCCTGAATGAAAATAAATTTTGTTTGCCTAATATTTGCTCAACGGGTAATATTTGGGCAAAGGGACTACACTGGACTTTCTGCAGCTTTTCTTGCTTGTTTTTACGATGATTAATAAAATGTTTCTAAAATGCCGATTGGTCGGGCCTGCATCAGGAGGAGGCTGTCCTCTGTCGTTTCAGTCATACGACTTGTGAACGCTGGCATATATGAATGCATTGTAAATGTCTGCGAGTCTGAGTTTTGATTGTTTGAGGTTCTGGCTGATGGTGATGATCTGTGTAACAGATATCAATGTGTGATGATATTGTTGGTTGCAGATTTTGTTTATTGTTGTTGACTATGTGAGCTTTTTATTATTCATGGATACAAATAAAGTTGTAGATTCACCATAGCAAACATTGAAGGGGACGTAAAAAGACTTACAATGACACGCTGATCTTTACAAGAAGCTGATAGGACTTTGGTCTCTCAATTTATTACTGTCTCACGCTCTGTCACTCAGACTGTCGTTGAAAGACTTCTGGGAAAAATCTTCGTTCTTCGGATTATTCAGAATGACAAAACAGTGGCCACCATTACGAAAAGCAGACACATTCAAACATCTACTTTTATATTTTTATTATTAATTTTCCTTGGGATGCGCTCGTTTGTGTTTTGGTCTTTGTGGCATCCCGCTTACCAGGAAATTTTTCCGACAGTGCAGTCAATAGCCCAGAATCTTTATCTCTTCACTGAGCCCCTCCTCTTTTCCTGCCTGCAGGTTTGCACTATCGGTACAAAGCTACGAGGTCGAGAAGCTCGTCGCCAATGCCACCACTTGACGTCACCGCCAAACCTCCCAAAACCAAGCAGCCATGTGGAGCTCCCGTCAGACCCTTAATCACGAGACACTTTGAGACCCAACGCCATTAGCGCTGAGCCCTATGCAGCAATTCCATCATTTACAGGCGACATTTTCGCGGGAAGCTTGTAGAGCGTGATAATCTGCTCACCACTAGCAGCCGAATGTCGAGTCCAAGTCTGCCCTTTGATGGAGACAAGTTCTAGCCAGACAACCTGCACTGACCGTAACTCTCTTTGCCCGCTGCAAAATGCGTCACTTCCGGTCTTTTGGTGAGGTAAGTGGTAAAGAGGTCCTCGAGATTACGCCCAGGGCAAGTTTCCGGAACCTGAGCTAGTCTTTCCTCTTAGAAAGAAGAATTGCTTGCAGACGATTTAGTACCATCGTCAGAGCCATCTCGGTGGCTAGAAAAGGAGGGGGTGAAACCGGTGGACCCCTAACAGTTCTATTTTTAAAGACGGAAGATGCAAGGGCCGTGCTTTTGTGGGTAAAACTCCGGATAAGATCTATAATACTTTGCCGTATGTTTTCGTCTGGAAGTCCTCTAATGACTATAAACGAGATTACAGCATAAGAAATAATTTTAGGAGTAATGGTTTATTTTTTAGCACAGTAGATGCACATGTGGGACTAAGGGAAAAAACAACAGAAAGACGAGCATTTGGGTGAATTAATTTTCGCAACGAACCCCAGCGAATGATAATGATACTCTTGGGACTCAGCGCTGTTGAGTACGGGGATAACATGATGAGGGTAAGAAAGTGCGTGGCTGGGAACAGCGGAGATTCACACTCTAAATGACTGACTGATTTACTGATTGACTCGTGTTACGAGGTTTTAGCATAGCGAACGCTTAAGCACGATCGTTTCCTTAACATGCGCCCTTACGCAAAGCGGAAGTGACGAAACTCCGGCAGGCGTCCATTTACGTGACAGCCGCGCAAATGCATGTCCTGCGTTCGCCAATAGAACGTGTAATTCGTCATGAAGACCCTCCGCGGGGTGTGCAGAGACAAGGAAATTTGCTAATCATAAACAGATTCATTTTCCCCTTTAGTTCCCTTCTAGTTCTCGTAAGGTCGCAGCAGACACAAGTCTCCCAGACTTCCCGAAAGATTGACTTTGACACCAGACTGACGTAAACAACCCACGGTTAGGCCCCTGCAGACGACATCGACTCTCAAGACCTGCGCTAATGAATGTTTTGGGACCAAGATTCTGCAGACAAGGAAAACCACACCCATAGGACACGACCGGGGCAATACTTTTCTGTTCCCTGCTGATTCGATCTGTGTTTATGACCTCCAGAGTCAGCAGCGGCCAACGGTCTGTGCACGACGGGGTCTGCAAGGTAAGGGCATCTACATATATGAACTTTGAGTTCGGAGGATGTATACTGAAATATTTTAGCTGTGTAACTAGGAGGAACTGTACTCAAAGCACAGGACGCATAAAGATTTATTTACTTGTAAAGGAAAAGAAGACTACTTATTATTTCACTCTCTTGAATTTAATTCTCTCCCCTCTCTTTCTCTCTCTCTCTTCTTAACCACCTTCTTTCCCAATGCCCTTTTCCATCCCCCACTCTTCATTATTATTTTAAATCGAGTTTTTAAATTATATTAAGGGATATACAGTCGTTACATTTTATTATTTTCTTTATGTTGTATGTTCTTAATCACACAAACCCCTTGGGTTATGAATAAAAATTGCCTTGATTTGCAAAACAGCGGGGGAAATGCTGTTCAGAATGTGAAAGAGAGAAAAGAACCCAAGTGCCAGCGAGACTCTCCAGTCGTGAATATTAAGAGAAACGTTAGAACCCACAGAGGTAATAACTTGGAGGGCTGTAACAGTCTCCAAAACATGGGCAGCCGTGAATGTAAACCTAGCGTCATCCCTGACAAGACATCAGACAAGACGTTCCGAAAGGAGTATCACCCTAATGATCATTCAGAATTTTTTTCTTGCTTTAGTGCTTAATCTGAACTGCAAGCAATATAACAATAACAATTTCCCTGCCCTGCTGACAAGTTTAACAAAACTACAGGCTGGCTTCCTACAATATTACAGAAATGCCTTCAGATATAACTGATTCGAGAGCCATGCCATCAACACATCTCTGTACTTTTATGAAAGAGCTGGCAGAGACCATTGTAACTTTCTCATAATAGACGGGCTTGCAGCAACGTACAGTAACTCTGGATGGGTGGGGTAAGATGGGGGTAGGGAGCAAGGGCGGAGAATCAAGTGTAAATAAACCGCTGAGCCAGGCGAATCTCGTCTGAGGAAATCTGTCAGACGACCAAACCTAGTCTGCCATTGACAGATGCCTAGAGCTAACAGACACCTGATGCTACGTAAAGGACGACAACAACACCACTACCACAACCACCCCGGTACGGTATGTCAGTGGCATCTGTGTTCTGATGGTCTCCCATTACCCTTTCTTAAAGAGCTAGTGGGATGCAAATATTTTTCTAATAACTGGTAAAGTGCACACAAGAAAGAGATCAACAACACAATCGTCGTCATTGTATATGGATACCTTTACGTTGTGAACTCCACAGCAAATGGGAGAGCTGGGAGCAAATGGTTAAGGTCGTCATTGTGGACAAACGTCATGATTTTCATCTTTTTCTGTGCATGGTGTTTTCTGTAATCGTATTTCCCTAGAACATAAAGGACATCTGCACCCAAAATGATGAAAAATCTTACTCTGAGGTTTACATTAGAAAAAATGTTTGCATCTCTCTAGACCTTGAAGAATTCAGACTAAATCAGGATTTCCAACCGTTTTTTTTTCATTATTTCTTGTTCATTCTGCTAGTTCAGCTTTGCGCTTCTTCTTCCTTTCTCGTTCGCCTTTATTCATCCGTCGTTTTGGCAAACACCGTTGTGCCTGTTCAAGATGGCAAATCCTGGCAAACTTACCTGCTGCTGATAAGACCAAGCGATATCCTGTTGCTGATAAGTCATGGGGCCAAAAACAAGTAAAGATGGCGTCCTTTTTTGTGTCTCCTTCTCTCCCTTCCTGCCTCCACTTGGAAGCTCTAATCATCCCGCAGAGAGGCAATAACCCTGCCGTGCTGCCGATGATCGACAGAAAAGGACAAACAGCAAGCACAATCTTCAAAAGGAGGGTGGAGGGAAAAGGGAGGAGGAGGGTGTTTCTCCTTCATTGCCACCGCCGAGAGGCAATGATAAATCGGACATCCGGGCCTTCAATGAAGAGAACTGCGGTCCTTAGTTTCCTGAACCCAGAATAATTCGTTGCCTACATTTGGTGAGACCATTAGACAAGCCACCTTGTACCGCCTGCCTTTCTTAATCTCAGACTTGCGACATTTTTCCTCGCAAGTGTGACAAAACAAAAAAAAAATGAAAAAAAGGCGGGTCGCCATTTTTAGCTACACCGACATATCGATGACTACAATCTGTGTGAATATGAAATGGTCATGGCACAAGAGTACAAGGTGCTAAGTTGTTCCCCAGGGATAATGGAAAAACTAATGGTTTTTTAAAATAAGGGCCTGCTTTGACGTCAGCTTTCTTGAGAGCTCTGTATTAGACTCAGGTGAGACTGAGAAGTCTTCGTGCCTGTAAGGAATATTGACATGGGCCCATTGACGTCAGAGAACGTTCTTGTGGGCACCCCCACACACTCCAGGTGTGGTATCTCAAACTTCCATAAAAAAATGATTGTTCTTACTATGATGATGTTAATCTGGTAATACATCTTTTCTCTTTACGATCATCATCATTATCGTCGTCGTTGTCATCCTCATCAGCATTATTTTAGTGTAACTTGTGGCGTGCCTCATGGAAGACTCCGTAACCTGGTGGTTAATTCCCTCTACTGCAAAGCAGAAGCCAGCTGGATCAAGGCTGCTTGAATGTAGGTCCGTGCTTGCGGCTATAATTAAAATCCTCTCTCCCCACTCAGCAGAAGGTCCTCTATCAGGGGAGGTAACAGCGCTCCACCTTGCACGTGTCACGCGCTGCACACGGTAACCTCTTACTTCACTGCTATGAGGTTAGGGGACTCTAGCTTGACCTTCACAAAGCTGCAGCGCAGTAAGGATAAAATGCACCGTTTCAGTAGCCTGTAGCATATCCGTGGCAAGTAATTTGTACCAACAAAAAATCCATAGAGTAGTTTCCCCTGCTCCCTGATATTTCCACTGGACATTCTCCGCTCGTTAGCTCATTGTCCTGAAATCAGTCTTGAGGCCTTAGGAGTTAGGACAGCTGCCTGTGACCCTGCAGAGGCATACAAGCTTAGTGCACTTTTCCACTTTAAAAAATCTATTTTCAGTAAAGATTTAAACGAATCCTGTTGTATGCGTGCGTGTGTAATTGTATTTGAATGTGCGTGTATGTGTGTGTGTGCGTGCGTGCGTGAGGGAGTGTTTTGATACTTATCAGATGTGTGTGCCCAACGTATTGTAATATGTGTGAGTGTGTGTGCGCGCGCTTGTGTGAGTGCATGAGTATAAATGTTTGGGTGTCACACATATTGTACATGTGTGTGTGTGTGTGTGTGTGCGCCACGTATTATACAGCGCACGTGTCTCTGTGTGTATAGACATACACCACGTATTGTACAGCGCGTGTGTATTTGAATGTGTATGTGCGTGTATATCTGTATGCGCTCGCGCCCGCAAAGTATTGTACAGCGTGTAAAAGAAATTTCAGGTGTAGAACATTCCTTTCATGCTATAGATTTACACCTTTTACCTTTGCTGCTTATTATTTTATTTTGGTGGGGGGGGGGAGTTTTTGTTGGGGTTTTTTTTTTTTTTGGTTACTTTCAGTTCTGCGTCTCTCTCTTCTCTCTTATTTTTTTTCTCTCTCTGTCTCTTCTTTCGCGTGGGGTGGGAATGCGTTTTCATTACCAAGCAAATTGTTTCTAATCAATAATACATTTCCCCAGATACTGAAATGCGAAATGGAAATTTTGGGGGGGCTAGTGATTACAGCCACATTTTTTGGGGAAGAGAGAACACTTCATCCAAACTTTGTGTGATGTTTATTTGCGTTTTGTTTTGGACAAGTTTTTTTTATCCCTATTTGTGAGATCTGAAGTTTCAAGATATTTTGATGTGGTCTCATTTCTCGTTCTGCTTTTGAGTATTCTTCTTTGAAGCTCTTAGTTGTAAGCTGTATTTACTAAAATAGTTCATAAATGAAAAGATCTCTTTCTTTCTTTCTTTCTTTCTTTCTCTCTCCCTCTCTCTCTCTCTCTCTCTTGTGTGTACGTTAGATGAAGTCAGGAAATGTGTGTAGCGGCCTTGATACAAGTTTGTTTTTTTTTCTTCTTTACATTTCATAATACCTTCTCCACACCTCCACAACTCCCAGTTAACTCTCTTTCTCTTCTCTCTCTCTCGCACACACACACACACACACACACACACACACACACACACACACACACTAGAAGCAGCAATATAGCTTCTGTGTAAGTACGTTATGAAATGACCAGGGATCAAAAAGAGCAGTGCGCGGGTTGGGAAGATGATTTTATTTTCTATAATCTGGTCTTAATCAATAACGTGCCTTATAATCTTAAAAGCTGTCTAAACATAGATATCGGTGACCTCTCTGAAGGCTTTCGAGCTGAAAGAGAGCCACTGTCCGGAAGAGGTTTTATGCGAATCTCTGTGTGACAGTTTCCTTGAGTCAATACGTTGACGGATATGTTTTTGAAGGTGGAGGGTAGAGGAGAGAGGGGTGAGTTAAGAACACATAGATTACTTTCTGAAACTTCCGGCAACTTAAGACTGACAAATAAGCAAGGTATGAGCCTACAACTGCTCACTGTGAAGGCAAAACGACCAACATAAGAGGGGAGACAACTATGTGCTAAAAGTTCCAACTTTACCAGCTGTGCTAGATAACAGAACCGACAAGAAAGACGAAACGTTCGTTTTCCTGGCTGGGACCGATCTCCTCAGACGATATTCAAACCCTCAGCCACGATAAAATAGTGTAAGGGTAGAATACACATATGTACAGCTAGTACGATGTGTGCATGATAAAGATGCATATGTGTATAGGAGGAATACAAATGTGTATGGTTAGGATAATATGTTCATAGTATTGCATTGTATATAAATAGTTAAACGAATGCCGAGTGCTTGACAAGGATAATGTTTTCCTGAAAAAGGGAGATAAATGTGCATACCAAAGTGAGCTTGTGTACATGTTACAAAATTTAAAAAAAAACAGTAGTAAGAACAAGAAGACACATTAACATGAACTGGACACGGCAGTAAAACAGAAATGCATGATAGCAGAGAAAATAAACTACACAGACGATGCAAACAAATGGTGAGGAGCTCATATCTGACCAGGAAATTTTGTGACGTACACAGAAGTCTCATATCTACGAACAGGAAAGTTTGCGACGCACCCAAGTGACTCACATCGCCTCAGGAAAGCTTGTGGCATACTCGTCCAGCCAGTGGTCAATGTCCGAGATCTTTTCCAGTCCCATGGGCACTAAGCTAATCAGCCCCATGAACAGGGTTCTCTCCCTTGGAAGAACCTTCCCTTCCCAGCCCTTGAAGCTCGTCTCTTTCAGGCTGGTGCTGGGTTTGAGCAGCCTTTGCATCTCCACGCATGCGCTCTTCATAGCCCGCTTCCACTCCTGCTGCTTGCTGGTCTCGCATCGCGCGGGAATCAGTGAGAGGGGAACGAGGACGTGGTCCTGCAGATGCTCCAGCAGGACCCGCAAGAAGTCCAGCGTGGACAGGTAGTTGCGTACGTGCTCCATGCCGGGGCTTCCCGTACCCATGGCGACGGTCATGGTCGTCTGGAACTCCTTGAGGTTGGGCAGGCTCTCCATGCGCTGGGGCAGCGAGCGCTTGACCACCAACAGGAACTCGCTGAGGTGCTGGTCGAAGGTCGCTTCCAAGTCGTGCAACTTCTGCACGTCACCGGCCAAGTGTTCGCGCTGGTAACGGCGCACGGTATGCAGCAGCGCCACGTCCCGCGCTTCAAAAAACAAAAAATATCCGTATTCATCAAATAGGTCCATCTTCTCCACTCACCTATCGAATCGTCGTCGTCTCCCCCTTTCTGCCGATCCATCTATCTGCTTTCCGTGTCACCCATCAAGATCCCCCGAACCCTATCCTCACACACCCTCTTGTTGGTGTCATCCTGCTTTTTCCACGACAAACCATTTCTTGTGGGATCTGACGTCATTAAAATAAATGTTTCCTCTGAAACTTCATATTATCCAAGTCGCACCTTTATGAGAAGTATAAATCGAGGATTCTTTTTAATTTATGTGAAGTCATATTATCGCTAATAATGCAAGTTATCGTGGTTCTTAAAAAGTCACACTCTCATGATTAGAATCAGTTATCGCATTTCTTCCAAAGACCCTTGATAACAAAAGGAAGTTATGAAGTGGCACGAACGTATCATAATATGATTGAGATTTGCAAAGACGATCCTGCAGGAAACAGGACTGGAAGAAAGAAGAATAGAAGCCGACGAACGAAGAATTAAGCAAATAATATTCAATTTAGGCATGATGATGATGATGATGATGATGCATTAAGAAAAGAAATACTGCTCACGCCGTGTGTGAATGTCGATCTTGACGCCGTTGACATGCGTCATCTCCGTGACACAAGCGTCGACCTCGTCTTGCCATACGCGCACGCGCACCGTCAGTTTCCTGACCTTCATGGCCTTGAGCAGCGCCTTGTCCACGACAATGGCCTGGAACATCGGCGACACCTGCTGCTTGGCGAAGAGCGCTTGCATGTCCTTGATGGCAACCAAGCTGTCGAAACAGACGGCCAGAACGCCTCCTGACACACACACACCACAGAACATTAGAGCTCGCTAACAAACACGTGACGAGCGTTGGCTGGTTGAGAGAAGAAAGAAAAGAGAGCGGGACTGAGTGACGCAAGGAACAGGACTTTTGGATGGAAAAAAGTCACTTTCAGGCCAACATAGATGGGGAAACAAAACAAAACACTTTTAGACAGAAAGAAAGACCTGAAATCCCTTCTCTTCTTCTTGGTGAAATGGAATTTTAAAAAATTAGTTACTATCATCCTCGGCTTATAGGACTGAGTGGCATTGCCCAGTCAACTAAATCAGTTACCATCCTTTTCTGCTTATAGCACTGGGCCCATATTCATAAAGGGAAGGTAAATCGTTATCCCTCGGCAAAATGGGGAAATCAGGGGCAAGAGTCTTGTCTTTGTGGTTAAAAAGCGGCGCCCAGACTGCGAATGCCGCTTTACCCTGGGACCGTAGTCACGGCAAAGATGCTCTGGGGCTACATTATATACAGCAATATTCACTGGGTGTAGAAAGTTTGATTTAAGCCTTGTCAACGATTTACCCTCGTTTCATGTATTCATGAAGCGGTCTCAAACGCTCCCCTGAGCGGTCTCAAACAGTAAACCACATCACCAGCCAAGTCAACTACGAACCTCTTCGGAACTCTTCCAGAATGACGCCATCGAAGTAACCCCTTTTCTCTAACTCGCCCTTGATCCTGACGAGGTCAGCACGCGCCAGGTGGTCGATGAGCATCTCGTTCATCTCCACGCGCATCAAGTGCTCCGAGCCGTAGGCGTGAGCATCCTGCGGCACAGCGTCATCCACATCCACGTACAACCCCACCTCGCCTGAAACACGTGGCAGTCACACGTACAGTGGCTGACTGAAGCAATCAAGCAATAAAGGAATATAACCACCTACAGCCCCACCTCCCCTGAAACAAAAATGCCAGCCGAACAATGAGTGAATGAATTAATGCATTCACGAACCGCCTGACCTAACCTGATTCTTACATAGCAATAAATAAATATAAAAATAAGGGGCTGGCCGCTACGACGGGACTTGTATCTGACTTGTTGACTAGTTATAATACACCATCAGCCCAACCACTGTCTTGTTTCTCTCACTCTTTGTCTACCTCTTCTTTTCTTCTCTCTACCTCTCTTTCTTTTTCTCTTTATCGCGTCTTCGCGTCACACTCTTTTTTTTTTAATACTCTGTGTATTTGCGTATGTCTGACTAGTTGTATGTAAGTATGGAGAGGGGATGGTAGACTTCAATGAAGACCGCTGCATATCAGACCTGTTAACCTCTCCTCCACAGCAAATTTCTCAATTCGCGCGCTCCATTCAAAACGGAGTTTTGTTGTACTTAACTCTTTTAAGCTGATTGTTCTATATCAGCTAACTTCAAGGGTATGGTTCTATTGTCGTGTATGATATTATTTTTATTTCATAATGTCTTTTATAACCAGCTTTTAATACAGCAGTTATATGAAACTTGGTCGCACAAGCTGGCGGCCACCAGGGATCAAGAAAAGGTGTGAATAAAATGATTGATCGTCTCTTTTCGTGTAAATGAAAATCATTCATCTTCGCTTTGCTTGCTGACTTGAACTACCAGATCCTTCAGTTATACTTGCAGGGCTGTACGTCTAGTAAAGGGCGTGAGCGGGTGCGTTCTTTTGTGTGTGTGTGCGTGCGTGCGTGCGTGCGTGTGTGTGCTTGCGCGACCATCTGTGTGCTTACTTTGTACGTACATACATGTATATAAAACTGTAAAAATATGACTTAGTTTAATTAGCACTTCTTGTGTAGCTTTACTGTCTTGATATGTTTGTAGGTGGAAAGTCTGTCTGTCTGTCTGTCTGCCTGTCTGTCTGCCTGTCTGTCTGTCTGTCTGTCTGTCTGTCCCACGAGATGTTGGTCCTCCTGTTAAAGCAGTACGTCATTTATCCATGACGACGCGCTAAATAAAATAGTAATTAACCAACAACAAAAAAATTAAGGGACTGGGTGCAATTTCTTTCATGATGATTAGGTAAAGCTCAATCCAAGATATTATTTCCCAAAATCTGGGTCCCCCCTTCGTTTTCCAGATACACACTTTGAAACATCATCATATAAAAAAAGAAAGAGGTCAACAACACTGACGTCGACATTGTACATAAACACGTTTGCGTTGTGAATGCTGCAGCCAACGGGAGAGCTGGAACCATTTTAGGTGTACCTGCGTACAAACGTCACGTCACGATTTTGACTTTTTTTCTGTACATGGATATGTTTGTAGGCAAGAGAGAGGTGGGGGATTCACCAAATAGTATTTTGCACTGAGCTTTGCCCAATCATTAGTGAAAAACTGTTGTGACTCGTACATTAAGATTTTCCCAGCTTGCAGTTCTGCCGCACACACTGCTGAGCCCATCAGTCGGACCCAGGTGGGGGACTTAAATCTTTTCACACGTCGCTACTTTATGTCCACAGTTACTATTTCCCATTCTCAGAAGGCAATGACGTCATGGACTGGTTGTGTGGTGGTTACAGCCTATGCATGGTAACTTTCCCTGTGTCCTCACCGTCCCAGTAATTACAAAATCGAATCGTGCAAAATATTATAATTCTCTGTCGGCGCAGGTTATGCCATTGAAGAGTTGCATAACGGTAAGCTACTAAAGGAGGTAAACATGGGTAAAGGTCGTTCCCTGACCTTTTCGGGTCGCTGGGGAGTGAGGTGTTAGAGACCTCACTTTTCTATGGGCCAGCTTTACGTGAGGGCGGTGCCCATCTGCTCTCCCTCGCTGCCTAACCCTCTATGGATTCAGCTACCCATTCCGCCATCTGGGTCGACTGGGGAAAGTTTGCTGCGCTACTCGAGTATTGAACCAGTTCGCCTCTCAGTTCGGACGCCAGCGCTCTAACCACTCGGCTATCCGCTTCCCCAGCAAAAGCGTTATGGTACATTTCGATTGTCAGTTCAGCCACCTGCAATGACTTCTGTCTATATTTAATATTTGAGTTTTATTCTTCAAAGGGAATTTGTTGGTACCCTGCATAATCAACGATAAAAATGTGAACATTTCTAAGTCCTTATGAAAAACTCAACCAAAAAATATCAAAAGAATAATGGCTATTGTGAAAATGTCAGCCCACTCGTTTTCTAGAATACAAAATTTAAAGATAAGATCCGACCTGCTTCTTATCTCCCCTCTTGGAGAGTAGAAAAAACTATTTTTTCCGCGCCGTCAATCTTTCTCCGTAAGACATTAACTTAAACCAGAGCGTTTTATTGCCAAAGTTGTGCTGAATATTATTAGTAAGATATTATAAGTAATAACAAAACTGCTGGAGCCAATTCCGAACGTAAACATATAATGTGACAGATAAAAATAAAGCATTACGTAAATAACGTAATATTTGTTAAATTTGCGAAACAGATCTTAATTATGTTTCTATTTACTAGAACAAATCCGTCCAAAAATAAAAAAAAATTCCATTCTGCACAGACTCAGAGGCAGCCAATGTGACGTCACAAAGGCTTACCTGGCTTTCTGAGAAAGAGTGGGCGAGAGTGGTCTTTTTCCTCGATCACTTCCTCATCCATCACACAATCTGAGACGTCAGACGCTCCTGCTGGCAGTCCCTGTACTTCGTGGTGCTTGCAGACGCAGCGGGGAGTAACTCTTACTCTCCTTGTAGAATCGTCTTAGTGCTCTCCCCCTCCTGCAGATAGAGTTACATGTATCTACGAAGGACACAAAGCGACAGTCCGTTCATTTACATGGAGCAAACAACAAGAAGTGTGATTACGTATTAATGCAAACAACGGTATGCATTAGGCCTACGACGGTATTTCAGTTAATAAGTGCGTTAAGGCAGATACAAGGGGACGTCATTCCCACAGCGGTTTACGGCTTTGAACAGTCAATTTCAAATATGATGGAAGATGGATCACCGTGTTGTGCATAATATGATTAGTGTCCGTTGTATTCTTGTAGCGTGCTAAGTGTATACGAGAATGATTGTTCTGGTGTGTGTGTGTGTGTGTGTGTGTGTGTGTGTGTGTGTGTGTGTGTGTGTGTGTGGTGGCTTTTATTGCTGAGTATTAGTTATTCATGGTCACTTGATGGAATAAATTAATCTAATCGTATCTTTAAAAAACAGAACAGCGAGACTTCAGCTGCGTTCATTGCACAAGCCGTATAATTATAACAACCTCCATTGTACCAACCCAATTTCGATTCAGTTTATTGTGCAAATAATGGCGTCTAATGTGCGAATAATCCACAAAATGCGCCACGTTTATAAATATCCGGAAAGGCAGAGAGTCGGAAGCAAAAAATGAAGATCAACGAATGGTGGATCGAAAAAATAGAAGAGTATTTAATTCGCAAAGGAGAGCTCAAAAACCGGAAGAACAGGTGGACAAAATGTAACCTTCTGAGAGAAGCTTACAAAAGGAAGCAATCAAAATGAGAAACGAATGTGTTACGGGGGAAAAAGTGTGATAGCGAGGCTATCTTGAAACACCGTTTGAATCAAATGATGTCCTGTAGACATCCGAAAAATTGAAAGCACATTGAAGACTGCTGAAGCTACACGTCTCTGCAGCGGTTATCAAAGAATACACCAGTTAATCGCGGGGTATCGATCAAGAAAGCATCCTGCTCCCAGTGGTTAAGCAGTGAGCGATAAAGTTCTCTTCCGTCTCCACGACAATCTAGGAGACGCCAAACCTTTGCTTGGTTACCACTTCTTATAAGGATCTTGTATTTTGCGAGCTTAATTTCGTTGAAATGAGAAGAAGAGAGAAAACATTACTTTTGTTTCTTCTGTTTTTCTCTTTTTCTCTCTAAACGATAGATAGATAGGACTGCTATCCCTTTCTTGCTCCCACCCCAGCACAGACCGTTGAGTGAGAAGCATTAGAAAAGAGACCTTTAAGAGTTCATACAGTATGTAGTGTCGTACCGGGATGGTTGAATGCGCAGTGTCAGTGCTGTGAAATCGTCCCTCGGCTCCGACACACCTCTTTGTGAGTTTGACACCTGTGTACAGCCGGTGGTTTTCTCTGCGTAGTCCGGTTTCTTCCACTCATCCTCAACCCCTCCCCTGTGTGTGTGTGTGTGTGTGTGTGTGTGTGTGTGTGTGTGTGTGTGTGTGTGTGTGTGTGTGTGTGTGTGTGTGTGTGTGACAAAACAAAAAAAAAATGAAAAAAGGCGGGTCGCCATTTTTAGCTACACCGACATATCGATGACTACAATCTGTGTGAATATGAAATGGTCATGGCACAAGAGTACAAGGTGCTAAGTTGTTCCCCAGGGATAATGGAAAAACTAATGGTTTTTTAAAATAAGGGCCTGCTTTGACGTCAGCTTTCTTGAGAGCTCTGTATTAGACTCAGGTGAGACTGAGAAGTCTTCGTGCCTGTAAGGAATATTGACATGGGCCCATTGACGTCAGAGAACGTTCTTGTGGGCACCCCCACACACTCCAGGTGTGGTATCTCAAACTTCCATAAAAAAATGATTGTTCTTACTATGATGATGTTAATCTGGTAATACATCTTTTCTCTTTACGATCATCATCATTATCGTCGTCGTTGTCATCCTCATCAGCATTATTTTAGTGTAACTTGTGGCGTGCCTCATGGAAGACTCCGTAACCTGGTGGTTAATTCCCTCTACTGCAAAGCAGAAGCCAGCTGGATCAAGGCTGCTTGAATGTAGGTCCGTGCTTGCGGCTATAATTAAAATCCTCTCTCCCCACTCAGCAGAAGGTCCTCTATCAGGGGAGGTAACAGCGCTCCACCTTGCACGTGTCACGCGCTGCACACGGTAACCTCTTACTTCACTGCTATGAGGTTAGGGGACTCTAGCTTGACCTTCACAAAGCTGCAGCGCAGTAAGGATAAAATGCACCGTTTCAGTAGCCTGTAGCATATCCGTGGCAAGTAATTTGTACCAACAAAAAATCCATAGAGTAGTTTCCCCTGCTCCCTGATATTTCCACTGGACATTCTCCGCTCGTTAGCTCATTGTCCTGAAATCAGTCTTGAGGCCTTAGGAGTTAGGACAGCTGCCTGTGACCCTGCAGAGGCATACAAGCTTAGTGCACTTTTCCACTTTAAAAAATCTATTTTCAGTAAAGATTTAAACGAATCCTGTTGTATGCGTGCGTGTGTAATTGTATTTGAATGTGCGTGTATGTGTGTGTGTGCGTGCGTGCGTGAGGGAGTGTTTTGATACTTATCAGATGTGTGTGCCCAACGTATTGTAATATGTGTGAGTGTGTGTGCGCGCGCTTGTGTGAGTGCATGAGTATAAATGTTTGGGTGTCACACATATTGTACATGTGTGTGTGTGTGTGTGTGTGCGCCACGTATTATACAGCGCACGTGTCTCTGTGTGTATAGACATACACCACGTATTGTACAGCGCGTGTGTATTTGAATGTGTATGTGCGTGTATATCTGTATGCGCTCGCGCCCGCAAAGTATTGTACAGCGTGTAAAAGAAATTTCAGGTGTAGAACATTCCTTTCATGCTATAGATTTACACCTTTTACCTTTGCTGCTTATTATTTTATTTTGGTGGGGGGGGGGAGTTTTTGTTGGGGTTTTTTTTTTTTTTGGTTACTTTCAGTTCTGCGTCTCTCTCTTCTCTCTTATTTTTTTTCTCTCTCTGTCTCTTCTTTCGCGTGGGGTGGGAATGCGTTTTCATTACCAAGCAAATTGTTTCTAATCAATAATACATTTCCCCAGATACTGAAATGCGAAATGGAAATTTTGGGGGGGCTAGTGATTACAGCCACATTTTTTGGGGAAGAGAGAACACTTCATCCAAACTTTGTGTGATGTTTATTTGCGTTTTGTTTTGGACAAGTTTTTTTTATCCCTATTTGTGAGATCTGAAGTTTCAAGATATTTTGATGTGGTCTCATTTCTCGTTCTGCTTTTGAGTATTCTTCTTTGAAGCTCTTAGTTGTAAGCTGTATTTACTAAAATAGTTCATAAATGAAAAGATCTCTTTCTTTCTTTCTTTCTTTCTTTCTCTCTCCCTCTCTCTCTCTCTCTCTCTTGTGTGTACGTTAGATGAAGTCAGGAAATGTGTGTAGCGGCCTTGATACAAGTTTGTTTTTTTTTCTTCTTTACATTTCATAATACCTTCTCCACACCTCCACAACTCCCAGTTAACTCTCTTTCTCTTCTCTCTCTCTCGCACACACACACACACACACACACACACACACACACACACACACACACTAGAAGCAGCAATATAGCTTCTGTGTAAGTACGTTATGAAATGACCAGGGATCAAAAAGAGCAGTGCGCGGGTTGGGAAGATGATTTTATTTTCTATAATCTGGTCTTAATCAATAACGTGCCTTATAATCTTAAAAGCTGTCTAAACATAGATATCGGTGACCTCTCTGAAGGCTTTCGAGCTGAAAGAGAGCCACTGTCCGGAAGAGGTTTTATGCGAATCTCTGTGTGACAGTTTCCTTGAGTCAATACGTTGACGGATATGTTTTTGAAGGTGGAGGGTAGAGGAGAGAGGGGTGAGTTAAGAACACATAGATTACTTTCTGAAACTTCCGGCAACTTAAGACTGACAAATAAGCAAGGTATGAGCCTACAACTGCTCACTGTGAAGGCAAAACGACCAACATAAGAGGGGAGACAACTATGTGCTAAAAGTTCCAACTTTACCAGCTGTGCTAGATAACAGAACCGACAAGAAAGACGAAACGTTCGTTTTCCTGGCTGGGACCGATCTCCTCAGACGATATTCAAACCCTCAGCCACGATAAAATAGTGTAAGGGTAGAATACACATATGTACAGCTAGTACGATGTGTGCATGATAAAGATGCATATGTGTATAGGAGGAATACAAATGTGTATGGTTAGGATAATATGTTCATAGTATTGCATTGTATATAAATAGTTAAACGAATGCCGAGTGCTTGACAAGGATAATGTTTTCCTGAAAAAGGGAGATAAATGTGCATACCAAAGTGAGCTTGTGTACATGTTACAAAATTTTAAAAAAAACAGTAGTAAGAACAAGAAGACACATTAACATGAACTGGACACGGCAGTAAAACAGAAATGCATGATAGCAGAGAAAATAAACTACACAGACGATGCAAACAAATGGTGAGGAGCTCATATCTGACCAGGAAATTTTGTGACGTACACAGAAGTCTCATATCTACGAACAGGAAAGTTTGCGACGCACCCAAGTGACTCACATCGCCTCAGGAAAGCTTGTGGCATACTCGTCCAGCCAGTGGTCAATGTCCGAGATCTTTTCCAGTCCCATGGGCACTAAGCTAATCAGCCCCATGAACAGGGTTCTCTCCCTTGGAAGAACCTTCCCTTCCCAGCCCTTGAAGCTCGTCTCTTTCAGGCTGGTGCTGGGTTTGAGCAGCCTTTGCATCTCCACGCATGCGCTCTTCATAGCCCGCTTCCACTCCTGCTGCTTGCTGGTCTCGCATCGCGCGGGAATCAGTGAGAGGGGAACGAGGACGTGGTCCTGCAGATGCTCCAGCAGGACCCGCAAGAAGTCCAGCGTGGACAGGTAGTTGCGTACGTGCTCCATGCCGGGGCTTCCCGTACCCATGGCGACGGTCATGGTCGTCTGGAACTCCTTGAGGTTGGGCAGGCTCTCCATGCGCTGGGGCAGCGAGCGCTTGACCACCAACAGGAACTCGCTGAGGTGCTGGTCGAAGGTCGCTTCCAAGTCGTGCAACTTCTGCACGTCACCGGCCAAGTGTTCGCGCTGGTAACGGCGCACGGTATGCAGCAGCGCCACGTCCCGCGCTTCAAAAAACAAAAAATATCCGTATTCATCAAATAGGTCCATCTTCTCCACTCACCTATCGAATCGTCGTCGTCTCCCCCTTTCTGCCGATCCATCTATCTGCTTTCCGTGTCACCCATCAAGATCCCCCGAACCCTATCCTCACACACCCTCTTGTTGGTGTCATCCTGCTTTTTCCACGACAAACCATTTCTTGTGGGATCTGACGTCATTAAAATAAATGTTTCCTCTGAAACTTCATATTATCCAAGTCGCACCTTTATGAGAAGTATAAATCGAGGATTCTTTTTAATTTATGTGAAGTCATATTATCGCTAATAATGCAAGTTATCGTGGTTCTTAAAAAGTCACACTCTCATGATTAGAATCAGTTATCGCATTTCTTCCAAAGACCCTTGATAACAAAAGGAAGTTATGAAGTGGCACGAACGTATCATAATATGATTGAGATTTGCAAAGACGATCCTGCAGGAAACAGGACTGGAAGAAAGAAGAATAGAAGCCGACGAACGAAGAATTAAGCAAATAATATTCAATTTAGGCATGATGATGATGATGATGATGATGCATTAAGAAAAGAAATACTGCTCACGCCGTGTGTGAATGTCGATCTTGACGCCGTTGACATGCGTCATCTCCGTGACACAAGCGTCGACCTCGTCTTGCCATACGCGCACGCGCACCGTCAGTTTCCTGACCTTCATGGCCTTGAGCAGCGCCTTGTCCACGACAATGGCCTGGAACATCGGCGACACCTGCTGCTTGGCGAAGAGCGCTTGCATGTCCTTGATGGCAACCAAGCTGTCGAAACAGACGGCCAGAACGCCTCCTGACACACACACACCACAGAACATTAGAGCTCGCTAACAAACACGTGACGAGCGTTGGCTGGTTGAGAGAAGAAAGAAAAGAGAGCGGGACTGAGTGACGCAAGGAACAGGACTTTTGGATGGAAAAAAGTCACTTTCAGGCCAACATAGATGGGGAAACAAAACAAAACACTTTTAGACAGAAAGAAAGACCTGAAATCCCTTCTCTTCTTCTTGGTGAAATGGAATTTTAAAAAATTAGTTACTATCATCCTCGGCTTATAGGACTGAGTGGCATTGCCCAGTCAACTAAATCAGTTACCATCCTTTTCTGCTTATAGCACTGGGCCCATATTCATAAAGGGAAGGTAAATCGTTATCCCTCGGCAAAATGGGGAAATCAGGGGCAAGAGTCTTGTCTTTGTGGTTAAAAAGCGGCGCCCAGACTGCGAATGCCGCTTTACCCTGGGACCGTAGTCACGGCAAAGATGCTCTGGGGCTACATTATATACAGCAATATTCACTGGGTGTAGAAAGTTCTTCGTATCTACGGAGACAAGAAGTTTGATTTAAGCCTTGTCAACGATTTACCCTCGTTTCATGTATTCATGAAGCGGTCTCAAACGCTCCCCTGAGCGGTCTCAAACAGTAAACCACATCACCAGCCAAGTCAACTACGAACCTCTTCGGAACTCTTCCAGAATGACGCCATCGAAGTAACCCCTTTTCTCTAACTCGCCCTTGATCCTGACGAGGTCAGCACGCGCCAGGTGGTCGATGAGCATCTCGTTCATCTCCACGCGCATCAAGTGCTCCGAGCCGTAGGCGTGAGCATCCTGCGGCACAGCGTCATCCACATCCACGTACAACCCCACCTCGCCTGAAACACGTGGCAGTCACACGTACAGTGGCTGACTGAAGCAATCAAGCAATAAAGGAATATAACCACCTACAGCCCCACCTCCCCTGAAACAAAAATGCCAGCCGAACAATGAGTGAATGAATTAATGCATTCACGAACCGCCTGACCTAACCTGATTCTTACATAGCAATAAATAAATATAAAAATAAGGGGCTGGCCGCTACGACGGGACTTGTATCTGACTTGTTGACTAGTTATAATACACCATCAGCCCAACCACTGTCTTGTTTCTCTCACTCTTTGTCTACCTCTTCTTTTCTTCTCTCTACCTCTCTTTCTTTTTCTCTTTATCGCGTCTTCGCGTCACACTCTTTTTTTTTTAATACTCTGTGTATTTGCGTATGTCTGACTAGTTGTATGTAAGTATGGAGAGGGGATGGTAGACTTCAATGAAGACCGCTGCATATCAGACCTGTTAACCTCTCCTCCACAGCAAATTTCTCAATTCGCGCGCTCCATTCAAAACGGAGTTTTGTTGTACTTAACTCTTTTAAGCTGATTGTTCTATATCAGCTAACTTCAAGGGTATGGTTCTATTGTCGTGTATGATATTATTTTTATTTCATAATGTCTTTTATAACCAGCTTTTAATACAGCAGTTATATGAAACTTGGTCGCACAAGCTGGCGGCCACCAGGGATCAAGAAAAGGTGTGAATAAAATGATTGATCGTCTCTTTTCGTGTAAATGAAAATCATTCATCTTCGCTTTGCTTGCTGACTTGAACTACCAGATCCTTCAGTTATACTTGCAGGGCTGTACGTCTAGTAAAGGGCGTGAGCGGGTGCGTTCTTTTGTGTGTGTGTGCGTGCGTGCGTGCGTGCGTGTGTGTGCTTGCGCGACCATCTGTGTGCTTACTTTGTACGTACATACATGTATATAAAACTGTAAAAATATGACTTAGTTTAATTAGCACTTCTTGTGTAGCTTTACTGTCTTGATATGTTTGTAGGTGGAAAGTCTGTCTGTCTGTCTGTCTGCCTGTCTGTCTGCCTGTCTGTCTGTCTGTCTGTCTGTCTGTCCCACGAGATGTTGGTCCTCCTGTTAAAGCAGTACGTCATTTATCCATGACGACGCGCTAAATAAAATAGTAATTAACCAACAACAAAAAAATTAAGGGACTGGGTGCAATTTCTTTCATGATGATTAGGTAAAGCTCAATCCAAGATATTATTTCCCAAAATCTGGGTCCCCCCTTCGTTTTCCAGATACACACTTTGAAACATCATCATATAAAAAAAGAAAGAGGTCAACAACACTGACGTCGACATTGTACATAAACACGTTTGCGTTGTGAATGCTGCAGCCAACGGGAGAGCTGGAACCATTTTAGGTGTACCTGCGTACAAACGTCACGTCACGATTTTGACTTTTTTTCTGTACATGGATATGTTTGTAGGCAAGAGAGAGGTGGGGGATTCACCAAATAGTATTTTGCACTGAGCTTTGCCCAATCATTAGTGAAAAACTGTTGTGACTCGTACATTAAGATTTTCCCAGCTTGCAGTTCTGCCGCACACACTGCTGAGCCCATCAGTCGGACCCAGGTGGGGGACTTAAATCTTTTCACACGTCGCTACTTTATGTCCACAGTTACTATTTCCCATTCTCAGAAGGCAATGACGTCATGGACTGGTTGTGTGGTGGTTACAGCCTATGCATGGTAACTTTCCTGTGTCCTCACCGTCCCAGTAATTACAAAATCGAATCGTGCAAAATATTATAATTCTCTGTCGGCGCAGGTTATGCCATTGAAGAGTTGCATAACGGTAAGCTACTAAAGGAGGTAAACATGGGTAAAGGTCGTTCCCTGACCTTTTCGGGTCGCTGGGGAGTGAGGTGTTAGAGACCTCACTTTTCTATGGGCCAGCTTTACGTGAGGGCGGTGCCCATCTGCTCTCCCTCGCTGCCTAACCCTCTATGGATTCAGCTACCCATTCCGCCATCTGGGTCGACTGGGGAAAGTTTGCTGCGCTACTCGAGTATTGAACCAGTTCGCCTCTCAGTTCGGACGCCAGCGCTCTAACCACTCGGCTATCCGCTTCCCCAGCAAAAGCGTTATGGTACATTTCGATTGTCAGTTCAGCCACCTGCAATGACTTCTGTCTATATTTAATATTTGAGTTTTATTCTTCAAAGGGAATTTGTTGGTACCCTGCATAATCAACGATAAAAATGTGAACATTTCTAAGTCCTTATGAAAAACTCAACCAAAAAATATCAAAAGAATAATGGCTATTGTGAAAATGTCAGCCCACTCGTTTTCTAGAATACAAAATTTAAAGATAAGATCCGACCTGCTTCTTATCTCCCCTCTTGGAGAGTAGAAAAAACTATTTTTTCCGCGCCGTCAATCTTTCTCCGTAAGACATTAACTTAAACCAGAGCGTTTTATTGCCAAAGTTGTGCTGAATATTATTAGTAAGATATTATAAGTAATAACAAAACTGCTGGAGCCAATTCCGAACGTAAACATATAATGTGACAGATAAAAATAAAGCATTACGTAAATAACGTAATATTTGTTAAATTTGCGAAACAGATCTTAATTATGTTTCTATTTACTAGAACAAATCCGTCCAAAAATAAAAAAAAATTCCATTCTGCACAGACTCAGAGGCAGCCAATGTGACGTCACAAAGGCTTACCTGGCTTTCTGAGAAAGAGTGGGCGAGAGTGGTCTTTTTCCTCGATCACTTCCTCATCCATCACACAATCTGAGACGTCAGACGCTCCTGCTGGCAGTCCCTGTACTTCGTGGTGCTTGCAGACGCAGCGGGGAGTAACTCTTACTCTCCTTGTAGAATCGTCTTAGTGCTCTCCCCCTCCTGCAGATAGAGTTACATGTATCTACGAAGGACACAAAGCGACAGTCCGTTCATTTACATGGAGCAAACAACAAGAAGTGTGATTACGTATTAATGCAAACAACGGTATGCATTAGGCCTACGACGGTATTTCAGTTAATAAGTGCGTTAAGGCAGATACAAGGGGACGTCATTCCCACAGCGGTTTACGGCTTTGAACAGTCAATTTCAAATATGATGGAAGATGGATCACCGTGTTGTGCATAATATGATTAGTGTCCGTTGTATTCTTGTAGCGTGCTAAGTGTATACGAGAATGATTGTTCTGGTGTGTGTGTGTGTGTGTGTGTGTGTGTGTGTGTGTGTGTGTGTGTGTGTGTGTGGTGGCTTTTATTGCTGAGTATTAGTTATTCATGGTCACTTGATGGAATAAATTAATCTAATCGTATCTTTAAAAAACAGAACAGCGAGACTTCAGCTGCGTTCATTGCACAAGCCGTATAATTATAACAACCTCCATTGTACCAACCCAATTTCGATTCAGTTTATTGTGCAAATAATGGCGTCTAATGTGCGAATAATCCACAAAATGCGCCACGTTTATAAATATCCGGAAAGGCAGAGAGTCGGAAGCAAAAAATGAAGATCAACGAATGGTGGATCGAAAAAATAGAAGAGTATTTAATTCGCAAAGGAGAGCTCAAAAACCGGAAGAACAGGTGGACAAAATGTAACCTTCTGAGAGAAGCTTACAAAAGGAAGCAATCAAAATGAGAAACGAATGTGTTACGGGGGAAAAAGTGTGATAGCGAGGCTATCTTGAAACACCGTTTGAATCAAATGATGTCCTGTAGACATCCGAAAAATTGAAAGCACATTGAAGACTGCTGAAGCTACACGTCTCTGCAGCGGTTATCAAAGAATACACCAGTTAATCGCGGGGTATCGATCAAGAAAGCATCCTGCTCCCAGTGGTTAAGCAGTGAGCGATAAAGTTCTCTTCCGTCTCCACGACAATCTAGGAGACGCCAAACCTTTGCTTGGTTACCACTTCTTATAAGGATCTTGTATTTTGCGAGCTTAATTTCGTTGAAATGAGAAGAAGAGAGAAAACATTACTTTTGTTTCTTCTGTTTTTCTCTTTTTCTCTCTAAACGATAGATAGATAGGACTGCTATCCCTTTCTTGCTCCCACCCCAGCACAGACCGTTGAGTGAGAAGCATTAGAAAAGAGACCTTTAAGAGTTCATACAGTATGTAGTGTCGTACCGGGATGGTTGAATGCGCAGTGTCAGTGCTGTGAAATCGTCCCTCGGCTCCGACACACCTCTTTGTGAGTTTGACACCTGTGTACAGCCGGTGGTTTTCTCTGCGTAGTCCGGTTTCTTCCACTCATCCTCAACCCCTCCCCTGTGTGTGTGTGTGTGTGTGTGTGTGTGTGTGTGTGTGTGTGTGTGTGTGTGTGTGTGTGTGTGTGTGTGTGTGTGTGTGTGTGTGTGTGTGTGTGTGTGTGTGTGTGTGTGTGTGTGAGGAATTGAATCCGCTATAGACGTAGAATCACCTCGCTATCCAACAACTTACTTGTTTTTTGTTTGTTTTTTTTAATTTGCACAAGTAGCCATATCACCAGAATACGTCAGCGCTTTCCCCTGCCTTCGCTGGATATAATTGTGTCATTACTGGGCTGAGCCGTTCTGCAGATAGGTAACTAACTATACAATGTCCGAGTATAAACTGACAAAGAGAAGTCAGTCGATATCCGGCAGCTCGCTGTTCGGAACTCCTTTGTCATCCATTGTGGTGTCGCAGGGCTGTATCAATATTATTGGCGCAAAAACTCATCTCAGACGCTGTTTCTTTTCAATATCTTTCTCATTTTAAATAATACTGCGGCCATTGTTTTGCTTCAAATGATTCTGACAGACTTGCTGATTTCTTTGTTCTGCATCCACCCGTACTTAGCAACGAAGTTGTTATCAGACTTCTTACGCTCTTAAGTGGCAGACACCGCCACCTGCTTCAAAATTTTCAGCGCAGTGACTGAGAGGGCTCCTTGGTGACGCAGTGGAAAGACCCTCGCTTCTCACCAATGCAGTCACGACTGGTCATGGGTTCCCATCACGTCTTGGGACTTACGTATTTATCTCTAAATGTTACATCTTCTGACTGGGTAGGCTGTTAGATGTTTCCTGGGGATACACATTACTCCTTCCCTACCCCCTCCACACCCGGATAGTGCAAAATCACAAGATGGAAGAACAAACATTTCTAACTAAATGGATTCATTGATAATTGTTGACATTAGATTATTATTTTAGAAATTGATAAGGCTGAACATCAAGTTAACTTAAATACTGCCACGTAATAATTTCAACTACTTAGTCGAGTTCATCATTTCTACTGCAGATTCAGGGAATACATTTTCATTAGCGTAATAATTAACTACGCTGGGAACGAAGGGCTTAAATGCATCTACAGTAAAGGCTACATAAAAAAATCCTCCTTCATGCAAGTCAAACTGCCAAACACTCACGTCAAAATGAATAAGTATCAGGCACCTGCACGTGCTTTTGCGACCTGCAGTTACCCAACTCTCATGACTCCTTTAATTGGCTTCTTATCTGTTTGCACCAAGGACCTGGCTAGAGTAACCCGTGCAACCACTGGGGCGTGACAGAGGCTAGACTGTCTCTATCATTCAGCAGCGGAGCCCGAGAATCTAGACATTTGCCTGAAAGACGAATTTCGAAGATGTTGAGAAAGGAGAGGCGACACTAAATCTCTATATGGACTCCATCAAAGGTTTCCAGTGAAACATTTATACATACTACGTAGACGATTCCGCAATCTGACAGGATAATGGGAAAAGGGAATGGAGCGGCTATGCTGGGAAGTGAATAATGTTTTGCAAAAGAATTGAGAATCTTTTATTATAGAATTTGTAGTTTTTTTGTCGTGGAACGAAGAGTTCTTTTGCCAGAGAATAGACAGGATTTTTTTTCTTGTTTTGCTTTGCAAGAGAAAAGAGCATCTTTTGCAAGATAATGGACATTCTTTTGCCAGAGAGTGAAGAGTCTTCTGCCAATTGCTGACAAAGCTGTTGAATGAATCCCTTGTCAGGTGCCACTGTTTCTAAGCTGACCGCTAGACCAACTCGGGCTATTCACATCAACGTATTGCAGGTAGCAGAGGCCAGATGCACGTAACGGGTGGCATTTGCCGAGTGTTCAGCGACAATAAGGGGCCTAGAGGTGTTCACCTTTCCCACATGCCGTGCCAGACTCTGCTCGTAAGAATCACACAGCCGTTATAAGTCAAGCTTAGCTCAACACTGGCCTGAGACAAACAAGGGCGTGCAGTCTACGTCAGCATTCAATAAAACCCCGCTTCTATTCTGGAACGGGACAAAAGAAATCTTTCGTTTTTCAATGAGGCGAGTGAGTGGTGGCCTCGGGATCTCAATACTGAGAACAGAAAGCACGCTTTGTGTTCTGGACTTTAAAATGTCCTGCTCTAGCTTTCCACCTTCAATATACCCATAATTTTACATGGAAAGATTAATATCATTAATTGTTTATATATACATATCCATATAAACAACAAAATGAATTAATTTGAATATATATATATATTATTTATATATTCTCCTGTGCTCCATTAAGTTGTTAGCCTTATTTGACTATGGGCCAATTGAGTGGATCAGTAAAACGTGTTGTATCACATCAAGTTTATGAAACAACAACATTGCCATTTAACTTCAGTATTAAGAGTTATTCATTTGTTTAAATGATTTTAAAATTTTCTTTGTTACGAATAATGTATTAAGACCTACCTGCCCTGTGCGTCTCGGGTGTAAAGTTCGTCTGAAGTTGATCAAAATCTTGATCGTGACAAGACACGCCCTTGGCTGTTTACCTGAGGTATTTGACAATGCCCACCTGATTTTTGTAGAGCAGTCTAAAGCACGTATCACACGGTGCGACTGGGTTGAATGAAAAAGTTTAGCAGCAGAATTTTTATTTCTGTCTAAACGGGACAAATCTTCGTTAGGACGATGATTTATTTTCTCAGCGTTATTTTCCCCGGTCAGAGTGGGAGAAGGGTGAACATGTAGAAGATGTTCTTTTCGCATCTTCTGACTCTAGACAATGATGTCTCGAGTATATAGAACTGCCGATGATGATGATAACGAATTGGGGGATTAAGGCTTCACTCACTTCGTCGAAATTCGTCCAACGATTAAAACGCAGCTATAATTTTCTGTTTACGTATTGAATTGCACACGTTATCCCTCTCTTTAATCAGGATTTTAATAAACTCTTTTAGCACTTTCCAATTACATAAACTAAGCAAGTACAGTTTAACCCTTTTGCTCCCAGTCAAATGTAGCCGTTGACTTTTCACATTTATTCTTTGGCTGTTATTTTGAAAATCGTCAAAATCAAACTTTATGCTTGCTTTAATGATTTCAAATACTAGTTTCAGCCATTAGCAAACTTGTTTAACTACCTTATTTTCGTTTTTGTCACCTTTTACAAAACTTTCTGATTCATCTTTGTTTTTGGAGGAAATAGTCGTTGATGCCCGACTTCATTATTGCCTCATCTGACCTTGGAACACTTTCAATGAATTGAAGGAGCTCCTAGTCCTGATCATGAAAACTCGTTCCCGCTAGCCCTTGCCCTAATCCCGGGACTTGCACGGTATTTGGCTCGTCCCGGAATCCCTCACTATTGAGCATTTTCGCCTAAGACAATCTGCTGCCGATTGAGACTCACAAAGCAAGAGAATTTTAAACGAAATAAACCGATTTTCACCTATTTCGATGGAGTCCACCCTCCAAAAGACGTGGAAGCTTGCGATACATGTGCTGTGCTGTGTTGGCTAAAAGACATGGCAGAGCACTTCTAACGCTTAACCAGGGAATTTGTCTTTACCCAACTAACTCCTAGAGTGTTTTCTCTGTGTGCATTCAAAGGCCTTTACGGTTTTGTGGCACCTGGAAAGTCTATGTCGCACAAATGAGCTTACACTGGGTTATGAATAAGCATATTTACAGTGTGAACTTTTTCTTCTTTGATTCTGTAATTCCTGCTTTCTTAAGACAGAATTATGAAGAAACACAACCGCGGTTATTTTCGTTTGGAAGACACAGAAACGCCCTCTTTGAGCACTTTGTTTCCCTGGGGTTGAGACCTCAGCTTATGTTACGCCCACAGAAAATCTTCCCATTTGAGCTGCTATTTATGATACGAATAATGGATGTTATAAACATGCCCGAAACTTTTCATCAAGCACATATTAGAAGAAGCTTATTAACAAACTCCCCCTGATTTATTCCGGTGTTGGCTTACCACAAGGGCTTCTCTGCTGTCAGCCAACGGAAGACAAATGGCTTCTTAAACAAACACATCTTTCCTTCCATGAGTTGACATGTCGAGCATGCTGGTCAATTTTTTAACGCTCACTCAGCAGCTAAGGTTATATCACGGGCAAACGGCAAGCCCTGTAAACAAGTGCCGCAGTCGGAGAAAACAGATGAACCGACCGGCGTCGAGATCCCAAACAACTACCAGCATGTTCTTCGTGAGCTTGCAGACAACCGCTCTGCCACTGTTCTAGGTGACTGAACCACCTTCATACAAACTGGAGATCAACAGAAAGAACTCTCTAGTAACAGAAGTCAAATATCACAAGACATCAGTTCGAACTGCAACTTCATCTCTGTCGACATTTTACTTGTCATGCTCTTGTCAAGTGTATGCACTCCTCCATGTTCCTGTTTTTGTAGGACTGCATTCCCGACTCGTCACATCCCCACCATCCGTCCAACACAAATGTCGGACGAAAGGCGAGGGTATATGGTCCATAACTGCGAGTATCTTTGAGGTAACTGGTGCAAGGTGGTGTTTGCGAGATAACAAGTTGAGACCACAGAGATCATAGAACTCTGTGGTTGAGACGGTACTCCATTTATCTTCGTTATTCACTTTCCACAACTGCTGGTCTTTGAGAATCATTCAGCTGTTTCAAACGGTGCCCGTAGTTCTTGATATTGGAACTCAGGTAAACGCCTGAAGAGGAAACCTTCCCTTACAGGTGAGGCGCATTCTTGTGCGGGGGCAATCCCACCCACACTCCTCCGCAGTGTCTCCTTTGTTCGTTATGAAGCCAAACAAACGAAACGCACTTCAGAAGTTCTTGGCTCGATTGCATACCTTGTCTCGCAAGATTGCCCTCTCAAGAGTTACCGGTCTTGAATCTTCGTGACGGCAGCACTCCTGTTTAGACCTGTTGCTTGTCTTCAAAGTGTTTCACGCTAAAAGCGCTTATGGCTTGGGGGATAGATATAAAGACACGAGCCACTCCACCAACAGCCCCCCTACCAATAAAAAAAAAAACTCCCAATTTCAGTCTCTCCCTATCTCATACACCCCGACTGACAGCAAGAGTTGGGCTATTATGAAAGGCTGTTGTAATTTTTTGCTTGAATTCCGCCAGCATTGTCTGATCTATCACACACACACACACACACACACACACACTCCAACCGTCAAGCGCGAAGGCCATATCAGGACTGGGTAAAGTCATCATTTGATCCTATCCACGCATGAAGATTTACTTTATAGGACTGTGCATACAGGTATATATCATAATACACAAATCGAAGCTATATCCAATACATACTTGCGTGCACACAGTTACATATAACACACACATGCACGCATGTTTACATAAACGCAATGGTGACTGTGTATACTGGTAAATCCCGACTTACCGGTCTATTGGGAACTGGAAATGCATGGCTGTGGCTGAGATAAAACAGAGAGAGCGCTGGAGAGCTCTTTTGCTGTGAGTTATTGGCGACGTTTATGGAAATCACTTTTTAATGAAGTGGGGTTCGCAAGGAACGGCACCCGGGTCACGTGAGGAGAAATCGAAACGTACTGGGTCCGCACCTACAGGGATTGGCTGCCTCGGAGTTAGCTAATGTCTGAGAGGGAGCTGTATACCTTCGGTCCACGCCGCAAGATCCTTCCTACTCTCTTTCTCAAACAGAAAATGGCCCTGTTACCAGCTGAATTCCCTTGTTGGTGTGAAGACATGAAATTTTCATACAAGCTGACCCCAGTCGCGATGAAGTGTGTCTTCTGCTACTTCAAACAGCGAGTAAACCTCTCTCTCTCTCTCGTACTGATGAACGTGCGTGTAAAGTATACTTTAGGTTCTGAACATATTCTCAGCACTAAATTCAGATCAAATAATCTTACTTTTACATTTAGTTGTGAGGTATGTAAAATACTGGATAAAGTACTGAGCAGTATAGTCCAGACAAAGCTCGTAATAAGTCACTGATATGACATCGAAACAAAAACCTCTAAACTAACAGAAGGGTTATGGCTGTTAAACTTTGATGACTGACAAGTCTCATCACTGAATTTTATTTAGTTTTCTAATTTATTTATACTTTTGTTGTTTGTTGTGTGTTGAAACTCGATATGACACTAACAAGACACTGAATAATGACTGATGGTGACAATGATAAACTGTGACAAGCGCTGTTACATGTTTTTTGCTTTGACAGCTTTGCTGTCTCATAGCTTCTTGGCGTCTGTTTAAGACAAAAACCTGTGTAGCCAAGTTAAAATTAGCAGTAGAGAACATGTCAAAGCTATATCCCGCTACAGGATCTCCCTTACCGTTAGTTAGGTCGTACACCTGCGCTACCTACCTACCTACGAAAATGCGAACACCATACTCACTGCGTTACCCCTGTCGCTCCTGCACGAACTCCGCCGGCTGTTATGAACGCCCGACAATCCACCCCTGCACTCTTCTATACCCATCTACCCAGCCTGAAATCGCATGCTACCCGGAATTATCCTATCGATACGCTGTCACGAGCCTGGGGAGTTTTGCAGGTGAGTGTATGGTGTCCCATAAAGGCTAAAAAACAGCATATGGCTTGGCAACTGGCTTGACTACGCTATTCAAAGAAACAGAAAAACATAAACTTCGGTTTAAATATTTAATGGATTGCGGTGTTTATCAGCACTTAGACGACCTGCAGCTGCAAAAGACAAGAACGTTCCTTTTTTTAAATAAAAAAGCGGGGTGGGAATATAACGCTATCGACTGTTGTCCGAGCACACGATCCTTTGTAATCAGACGACCACAGGCTCCGTTTCTTTCTAAATATGTAGCAGCTTCCGGAGATTCTCCTCTCATATGATCGATATCTCCTCTTTTGAAAGTTTACCTAGTCAGTGTTCAATTTCTTTTCCCGTTTGCTTACTCGGTGAGCTATATTCACGTGTTTTTCGGTGCATTTTTTTTAATATAAAGCTTGTCTTTCACTCTAAAACGCTTGACGATTGTATGAAACATTCTCTTTCCAACGGGTCAGCTGAAGGTAAGTACAAGATAGTGTTTTCTAAAATCTGTCTATATTTTGTGAAATTTGAGTAAATTGTCCCTTCCATTCTGGCTATACAAGCCCCAGAACATTTCATGGTCAAGGGCAGAGGAGGAGGGAATGTCACGAATATTCACAGCTTCACCTAATAAAGATATAGTCCCAGCTCTCCCTTTGGCTGTAACCGTAAGTGAATATCCATTCCTAGTGTTCATATTTTCTTTCAACCTCTTTCTGTGATTCGGTTTGGTTGTAGATATGTATCTCGAGAACTAAATGGGGTAATGCACTTAGTCATGATCATACAAAAAAGACCTTTGCTTTACTCTTTGTTCAATGACCGGTTTCTTCCTAACTGATGAGGTCACTACACGTGTGCTTTGTTGTGCTTGACATCGTAGTCACACTGACAGTGACTGTCTTGAGGTGGTCCTCGTCGAGGTCATCTCGACGTTCTTATGCTGCTGTCGTTAGGGCTAGATTACAGGCAGGCTCACCATCTCCCTTTTTCCTTCCTACACACAAAAAGTACCGTATCGCCCGTTCTTTTGATGCAATTTATGGACACCTTCGGGCGTATAAAAGTGAGACGTAAAAGGTTCGTGCATGCTATCCCCGAAGATGTTTCCACGAGTGCGCGCCCCGCTTCATGAGTGAGGTTCCTCTGGCTTCGAAGTTTTCCACCGCGCATCCACGTTAGTCGAGGTCTCGGCGGGTGACGTGTGAGTGGTGCTGCCACGGTGTGACCGTGGATGTCCAGTTGGGCCTTAATGTTTCAAAATAAAAAAGATGACAGGTTAAACAACCCTTAAACAGTAAGTGCGACGACAGGGGGGGAGGGGCAGAGCTTCAAACCTTTTGTGTGCCAGGCTAACAGTTGACTTGCTGACCATCATACACAGATACAGGACTCTTCCTTGGCATTCAAATGTTTGTGCTTGTTATGGGTTGCCTACAGTAATTTTATTAGTCCTTAAAGAACTGCCGCAATTCTTTCAGGTCAACTGCTTCGTGGCCACAATTTGTCCTTCCACGGCTGTAATTATGAAACAGAGTGGTACATCCACACCCCTTGGATTTGCTTTACCTGCGCTGAATACCTACACCCCTTGCGATTCCTCTGTAGTCATAGGTGGGTATACAACACGGGAACCTCTAGATTATCCACCGACATCTTGGGTCTGTGCTGCTTCTAGACACAGGAGCGGCCAGCTACCCTTGAGGTAACCTTACCTCAGCTTTGTAAGTACAGCCCCAAATCTGTCGTAAACTTTTTTCCTTCTCAATGGGCATAGAAAAACGATTAAAAGAAGGGACAATGCATGTAATGGAGTTTATCGATTGTTAAGGGATATTCATCTGAGGACAGGAAACTACACAATATTCTGCAAGCAAATTTGCGATGTCAGCATAACAGTTAAATCGGGCAACAAAATGATAGCCAAGTCATCAGGTTACGCTGCAAATGTGTTTACTTTTTGTGCCTCATAAATTGTCAATGGTTCTCGAAATTAATTTAAGTGTTTTGCCTTTCAGCATGAATACACCTCGCCCGCCATGCTGTCGTCTCGGCCCAGTGTTTATCGCTGTGGCATTGTACCGTTAGTACATGATCAAGACTGCACCAGACCACTGTATGATGTATCAACAGGGCACTGTAGGATTTTCACATGTCTATGACGCAAGTTATTGTCATTTGTTGTCTGATGAGCGGATGAGGTAGTGGTTTGCTACTATTTTGTTGTTTTGGTGGACAACTGCTTGGAGATATCCGTGTGGCTTTTATTGTGGTGGTGTTTAATTTCCGCAAAGATCAATACAGTATTTTCATTTTCACGTTTGACACTGTAGCGTCACGGTATGGTACGTTTGAGATTTCCTCTCTCACTGTACAGCGTGGTTAGTGTCTGAAACGGCATTATCAGTACAGAGAGACCTGTCGTAACTCCCACCAGTTTGTCGGAAACGGAGAAAGAGGAAAGAAAGAAATGACCGACAACAAACAGATGACTAACACTAAAAATATTTTAAAGAAAGATGATATATATACCAACTGATACAGCTGCACGGGATCTTGACAGAAAAGCCTAATCATATACATAGAGAGAGAAAAAGAATTGCGTGCGCGCTCAAGATAAAACAGAACTCGCCAGAATGGTTTTCTTTCTTTTTCTTTTTTTGATTTGGTCTCGATCGTAAATGCGACGAAAATAAAGCAGCAATAAGCGATCGACTTCATCGTCTTCTAGTGGCCTTCAGTTTGCCAGCACTCATTAAACATTTATAAACCTGTCGTAGCCCTCACTCTCTCTCTCTCTCTCTCTCACACACACACACATACACTGTCCTGAATACCAAAATAAAGCCAGTCGCTCGCAGCCTGCACTACCGCCCGTTGGCCGAGCTTGCTCCCTTGTCACATGGTTGAAGAAGCACTCACGCTGAACACTACTAGCCATGCTTGGCAGTTGGCATGAACACATAACAATTTCCCCACCCCTCTTCCACCCAATCCCGATATAAAAAAAGAAAAAAATATATAAATTATATGACACCTTCAGAAAAGGAACTCTTTAAGTCACTTGAGTTCACTTAGATTAAGTTAAAAAAAAGGAACTGTTTCGTGTGGCTGGTGGGACCACAGGCAGCACAAGTGTTTAGCGGCGTGTTCACCAGTGTGTATCAGTCGTTCTGTGCGAGAAGTTTGCATCACAGTCCACTGCATGTTAGGTCAACATGGCCCAACAGCGTACTCTACTCCCAAAGCAACAGCACGGGTGCTCGTAAGAGCGGTCACGGAGAAATAAATAAGCACACAAAACGGCCGCTGATCTGTCCGCTAAAAGGCATATAAAGAAGAAAAGAAAGAGAGAGTGAAAAGACACAGAGAAAGACTGGAACGCACACGTGTAAACGAATGTTGATTCTGATGTGTCTGGAAACGCAGTTCTTTAGCCACCAGGGGCTGGGAGGGAGTTTCCAAGAATGCGGATGTGATTGGTCGATGCCCTCAGCCTTGTCGACAGTCATCGATACACAGCGATGCCTTTGACCTTGTCCAGATCGCGAGCGATGCGGTACAGTGCGTGCTTGAGAGCAGGGATGTTGCCATAGGAACCAGCCGCCTCCTCGCCAAACTCTCGCCGCTCCATGGCTGTAGGGCAGAGAGGGGATGATGTCAGTGAGATCAGAACCAATAAGTAATAAAATCAGCTAGGAGAGCATGCATGTTGGTGGATCCAAAAATGCATGCATAAAAGATGCATGTCTTTAAGAACCTGCTTAAGCAACTTCTCAATTAAAAAGGTCATTAGTGAAGTTATGGCGACTTCTGACTTAACATCAGCTGGAGAAGACAAACAAAAAGAAGTACCTGCAAATACGAATACAAAAAAAAAAAAAAATCACGGACAGTCAGACAGACACAGGCACACAGACACAAAATAAACAGATGCAACATCACTGAACATGCCAGTGAGTAGAGGCTGGTCGCCTGCCTAGTTCGCTAATCCATTTCAACAACTGAGTAAAACACAGCAAAGGAGGTCCAGGCAAACCTCACCTGCGATTTGGCCCTCGATACCGTCCAGCTGTGCCGCTAGGTCGTCCTGCGCCGAACGGACCTGTAACAGCACCGACAGCTTGCAGTCGGCAAAGGGATCTTTCCGTACAGTCAGCGCTGCAGGGGCTGCCTCTCTCTTCTAGCATGGAAATAAATGAGTAAATAAATAATATCTGCACACACAAGCACACACAAACACATATACACACGTCTGCACTGTGCAAAAACTTGTAAAATCAAGGCGACACATACTCGAAATAGGTATTCCAGTAAAAATCACTGCGACACTAACAGAATGGTTTCCTGCTAATTAGCATAATGAAAATGACAAAAGAAAACTAAAATACTATGAGTAATGAAAACTGGATAAGCCGAAATCAACAGCAACTCAAAGAATAGGAATCGATGTGATACTAGCCGGGACACGCGGTTTCGTCCAGGTGGACTTCTTCCGCTAACGCTCCCAGCTGTGACTGTCAACTGTCGAACTATCGCTTAACTTTTTTCGCGCTTATTAAGGCATCACTGCAGGGAAACAGTGAAACACACTCTTGATGTCCCTTGCCTACAATGACAGTCTGATGGGTCATGATCGGCAAATTTCAACATTGTTCACTCTTCCATCTCCCGTATCTCTCTCTTTCTCACACAGCCACACTCTGCTGTATTTATAGGATGCTTAAATTCAGATGCCCTTTTCCATACGAAATTGACAAGCAGTCATAAACCACCCACAAACAAGACATAAAAAGGATAAAGATTATCCCCTAGCCTTTTTTTTTTATAAAGGTCGTTGGGGTGAGATGTTGCAGACCTCGCTTTTCTTCAAGCCAGCTGGATGTCAGGGCGGTTTTCTTCTCTTCTCCCTCACTTCCCCAACCCTCTATGGCGTCAGGTACCCATTCCCAACAGCTGGGTCGACAGTGGAGAAGTGTGCTACACCACACGGCTATCAAACTGGCGCGCTTCTCAGCCCTGACGCTAGCCCTCTTCGCACCACTCGGTTCATACTTTCCCAAGACATGCGTGCAACCCAAAGCGAACTCTGACAAAACTTCACTGACCTCCTCCTTTACCCCGTGGACTGCTTCCGTCTTCACCGTAGAAGATAATGCCCTGTCCTCACTCTGGCCAGTGACTGTACCCTGTGCCCGAACTTGTTGGTCATCTACCGTCTTGCTGGAGGACTCTGCACCACACGCCGGTGTTGGGCCAAGGTCTACAGGGGGCAACACGGAGTCGTCCTTTTCCCCCTGAAGGCCGTCTGAAAGATCACCTTGCTCAGGCGGCTTAGAGGCCGCCGGGCCAGACGTTACTGGCGACTCTGACTTGAGGTCGGGCTCCAGCTTTATGGTGTCAACCTGGTCTTCATCACTCGCCACGATGGTATCCTCGTTGCAGACCTCCATGCTATGGATGACATTCAAATCGTTCCCTGGAACCTTGACGGGAGTTTCGCCGTTCGAAGGCGCATCTTTCCCGAGGGGCGCGGCTTGGCCGTCCTCTATGGTAGGCGGCAACACCGTCTGTTTATCTTCTGTGAGCGCAGGCTGGTCCTTAAAAGAGACGCCGTCCGTTGTCAGGGAAACTCCAACCTCTTGCCCTGCTAGCCCCGCCTGTGCGTGCGAGCCGAATCTTACGGTCGCCTTGGAGTTGAGGCTGGAGTCGGAGGTGGACACTCCCAGCGACCGAGTCTCTTTGGGCAGCGCCGGCTTCCACAGATTCAGTTCCGGATGATCTTTCTCCCTGCAACGTTAAAGGTCAAGCCGACCGCAACATTATTTCATTATGATCGGGTGAGGCTCGTTTTAAAAAAAAATTCCCAAAATATAATTACATAATGATCCTTAATTTTAAAGATATAAGCCTTCAAACATCGGCACTGTCACCTGCAACTAGGAAGGCTGGAAAAAATTACTCCTATATTGAAGAGTTCTCTCACGTGATCAAAGTATTTGTAACAACGAATTTGCATGTCTTCGAGTGAAATGAAGAAACATCACTCAGGTTGTCGTGTTCAAGAAGCGATTTTGTTCGCCCAAAAAATGAAACAGCGGAATTTGGAATACAGCCCTACAGATTGGAATTTAGAAGTTTCGAATGAAGTTAAAAAATAATTAAATGGTCCAAACAGACTGGTAAGTCAATCAGATCAAAATTTAATGGGCAACAATAGTTACAACTGACTGCTGATAAGGATTTTTTTTTACAATTAAAAATATAATGATAGTTTGAAACATGCTTATCGATGTAAAAACTTATTTCTTCCTCATTTAGCTGCATGCAAAATTTTCTATTTACTTACTGATACTCGATCGCACGTGTTCCCGTTTAAGCTCCTTATAATATGTTTATCGCCCTCAATTCTTTTTTTTTTACCTTTTTTTTTTTTTTAGCAGTTTCGATCACGCACATCAATGGTGCCCTCATACTGTCAGTTGTTTTAAGCATTATGCTGGATAAAGATACAACTGATGATGTTGTGTTTGTGACTGTCACACGATGTTACTTGTAGACCAGATCCGGTGTAGAAACCGTCGATGTTGTATATCTGGTGTTTGGTCTACCAGCAGTCGTCGTTGGTTTTAACATCTCGTGCTTTTGTATAGTAAGCACTGCTGTAGGAATAAGATTTCTTCGGTTTACTGAAAGTCCAAGACTTGCTAGTACTGTATAAGTGACTGGATAAAATCGATTTTGAAAAGTTTTGAGCAAATTCATGAGTACGGTGTGGGGACGAAGTTCGCATGGCACGTTCGAACAAAGTGGATCCACTGGCGTTTGCTGCCATTATCTTTAGGATTTCCTTCATGAGTACAAACTAACTCCCTCTGAGTGTCGAAGACAACATTCAGCAACAGCACAATGTGTCCTGGTCAGTTTTCTTTTACCGAGGACTGCATCTTTTCTCTTCGACTTATGCTAGTGCAAACGGTGCTATCTTTAGAAATACGTTCGTTTCGTCACTTCCTGTTTCTCGACAAATCCAGGTGTGCTTTAGAGAAAAATATTAATACACAATCTTTCATGCCTCTCTGTCATAAAAGATCACCAGAACATGTTTTTGTGATACTTTGTGCTCTGTTTCCAGCGAGTTTTGCTTAGCAATCGGTTTGGGCTTTAAAAGACATTCAAGCTATCCCATGGTCAGTCTCCCTATGACCTTGATGAAAACCGGATCACAATCGTTCTACTGATTTCTAGTCCTAAACTCCTAGGCATGCTTGCTCCAATAGCGGGTGTATGTGAAAGAAATCCAAATTAACGAGCCACGACTTATGAATACCTTTATCTTTACCCAGGAATGGTTATCGACAAGGACAACAAAATTCAGCTGCGCAGAATGACCAAGAGGGAGCAAAGTTCCATTTATAAATAAAGATATAAACCTCATAAACATAGCTCACAGTTTAAACCTTTCAGCGCCGTTGCATACAGGAATCCAGCACGTCTACTCACCTCGTCACTGCAATCTGCTGCCGCAGCCCGTGCACCATGCGCTGTACTTTGATGACGTCAGCAACAAGGTCGTGAGTCGCCATCACTTCTTTCTGCCGCAGCAGAGACGGATCCTGCTGCAGGTAACTGAAGGTGGGCAGGCGACCGTGTCGGAACCAGTCCATATCGTACAGATGGCGTGCACTGTCTCGTACCCCTGTTTTTGAAAGAAAACGTGATCATCCCAGATGCTAAGCCCCTCAACAAGTCTCACCAACATCACCTACTAATGACCGAAAAACAGATTTTTGATCACCAGTCTTGGTTTATTAACAATGGCATTAAGCCGACAGTTAGAAACATTACAAACCGTTCACTGAAAGAGAAGGAACTGAAAAATAGACACGGAAACACTGTTAACTTCTGTCTCTACCACGACAGCATCCAGGTAAGCCATTCCAGCCACAGAAAAAGATGCCACATCTTGAGAGCAATAATCTGTGCCTGAGTCACGTGCTGAGACCACGCGACACTTTTCCCTTTCTAGGTCACTGCTGCGTCTCTGAACTGCCATACAGACTAAAATGACATTTATAGTAATTCTATTTGTTGAAAAGCTGGGTATTTTTTCTTGTACTATAGGCAGCTCAAAACTTCCTCATGCGAGAATTATGAAATGGCTCATTTCTGCTCTTAATCAACAGTCCTCACCTGGCGTCTGCTTGCATATCTGACAAACGTAAGATGTGATTGAGTCCAAATCGCCATCGTCTATGTTGAAACACAGAGTGTGCTGCCAGCACATGCACACGTCACACTGAAACACGCCATGACAACAAGTGTTAAAAAAAACCGCTCACATTACATAACACAGCACAGTACCTGGGCTATTCACAACACGTCACACTGAAACAGGGATTGACAACAAGTGTTAAAAACACACCTACATAATCATAATAAATGCATGATTTGTATAGAGGATACTCACGCTCGTAAGGAGCGTGCTCTTAATGCTTGAGACAAGAACGAGACATGGACAACAAACGAGGGAACGGAAGGATGAACAAGAGTACTAATGACTTAAAAAAGACAAATATAGAAAACACAAAGAGGAATCAGCCAACAAGGACTAACTGTCATGATTCACCAAAGTAAGACGAGTAGGGAAGTAGCAATAAACGGAAAGGGGGTGAGGGTGAAAAAGGAGTAGCATTTTGTAGACTGTTAGGAGTGATGTTCAAGGAAGAGGTGTGTCTTTAGTGCACGATGGCGGATATAAAAGGGGATATAGTTCCATCATTTTGCTGCACAATAACTAAAAATCCTGTGACCGTATGTTGTTGTTCTGATGACAGGAGTAGTGAGGATACGGTCATCAAAAGAAGAGCACAGTTGCCTAGCTGGGATGTAGGGAAAGAGAAGTTCAGAGAAATTGTCAAGGCAGGAGCCTGCAAAGAAATTAAAAATTAGCCAGTGCAGAAGTCACAGAAGAGTAGTAACATAGTCCCTTTTCCTAGCTCTAAGCACTAGATGTGCAGCGTTCTACAAAAGTTTATAAAAGAAAAATGAGGTATGAGAAGCAGTAATCAAGCCTAGAAAGAACAAACGCACAGACGAGAATGTTGGCAGTGCGTTGGACAGAGTGTGACGAATGGCGCTGATCTTACGTGGCTCATAATAGGCAGACTGATAGACAGCTGTAACTTGTTTATCTAGGGTCATGTCAGCAGCGACAATGAATCCCATATTCCCGAAGGCCGACGTAAAGACGATGTTGGTTTTGCCTACCTTGACGTGCTTGGACAGACTGACAAGCGATGATTGATGTCTTCATCTCGAGCATAGGAGGGCTTCTATTTTATCATCGTTGAATCTAAGTTTGTTTTTTTACCATCCAGTCTTTGCAATCACTAATACAGTCTTCTATAGTACTGACAGCAGAGTGAGATTCAGCTGGCAGAGTGGAGCAGTACAGCTGCGTGTCGTCAGCATATGACTGATAAGAAACATGGAGAGACTGGATGCATGATGAAAGTGGTTTCGTGTACAAAATGAATAGGATGGGGTCGTTAGTGAGCCTTGGCGAACCCCACAAGAAAGTGGAGCAGGGCGAGATGTTAGATCGTCGACGAACACAGTCTGGGTCCTATCAGTGAGATAGAAGTTGAGCCATGCTAGTGCGGGTCCAGAAATTCCGTAGAGGTTGAAGGAGCAGAGTGTGGTCGATGGTGTCGAATGCAGCTGACAGGTCTAGAAGCAGAAGCATCATCACAAACGAGGGCAGGTAAGTATGTCTGCGGTTTCTTGATGAGAGTAGTTTCAGTGCTGCGAAAAGGTCTACATGCCAACTGAGCTTGGGAGAATAAGGTGGCTCTCTTGTAAACCCAGAGCTGTGTCAGAAATACTTTCTCCATGATCTTAGAAAGAAAAGACAAATTGGAAACTGGGTGGTAATTTTTCAACACGTTGACGTCAAGCGTGAACTTCTTAAGGAGTGGCTTCACTCCGGTATTTGTAAAAAAAACAGAAAACACCTGCTGACAAACTGACATTTACAATATTTGTGATGACAGGAAGTAAAACATCGAACCAATCAAGAAGAAGGTTTGTGGGCAGTGAGTCTAACTGGCAAGTAGTTGGCTTGGCTTTAGAATAATCGCCTTTTCGTAGGCCTCAGAGACAGGTTGAAACTTGGTCAGAGAACACCTCGGGAGAACATCACATGAGATATTGTCAGGCACTGACATCGCGTCTAGGGAAGATCGAATGTTTCAGATCTTGCTAGTGAAATAATCAGTGAAAACTGGTGGTAGCCATGAAACAGAGTAGGCATTGGGCAGTGGTGACATTACATAATACAGCACAGTACATGGACTATTCACAACACATCACACCGAAATATGGCATGGCAACAAAAAGTGTTAAAAACACGCCTACATTACATAATACAGCGCAGTGCATGGGATAGTCACAAAACTCCTGCATCACCTGACACAGCACAGCAGACAGGTTATTAACACAACATCTAACAAAGCCTGACAGCCAGAGGCAAATTTACCAATCCTCATTCAAATGTGCTATATCATCATCATCATCCACATAATACTAAAGCAAATGCAGGAGATGTTTTCTCGAAATGACTAGTAACTTGTGGGCAGTAGCTGTTAGTACTGTAGCTGTTAATAACATATAAGCCGTTTCTCCCAACCTGTATCATAAAGCCATTCTCCTCATTCAGGCCACACTTGCAATTGACCACCTCTTCTGGACTTTCTTCTTCCATTTCGGCGGCAGGAGCTTCCTCCAGTATAGTCAGCTCCATCCGATGACCGGCCCCAGCAGCTTCTTCCTCTAATGTTTAAAGGTTTCCAACAAGAGATTATTTAGGGAGAGCCGACTGTACTTATGTGTAGGTGTTTACAAAGTCTTATCTCTAAGTGAAATTACCAAGACCTTTGTGTTAATTTCCTGCATGTGCATAAAATGTAAAAGTATTAAATTTGAAACTGATATGAGATTGTACAAAACCTTACATGACTTTTTTCTGCCTTGAAGACTCTTTTGTTTAATGCTCTTCCCAGTGCTGCACTTCTTAAAAACAATTACACTCTGCGGTAGGTATTTGCTTTTACAAAAAGCACAGACGAGAAAACTAAAAAAAAATTTACCGTCAAATGAAATTTTCATAGCCAGGTCAGGACTGCCAAGGGAAGCGACTGTAGAAACCTCAGAGATATGGCGCTTTCGCTTAGTGGTGTTGCTTCTAGAGGACATGGAGGTTTCTGAATCTGTGGAGCCTGCAAAAACTGCATTCTGTATATTTCTGTTTATTAGTAGCCCTTCTCACCCAGTTCTTTCCCCAGTGCACAACTCTCTCTCTTTCAAATGTATCTTTCTCTCTCTCACACAAACACACTTGCATGCACACAGCATTACAACCCCAAATTCTGCTGCTTGAAGAATCTGAAGAAATAAACTCACACATGCTGGGTGTCTTCTTTCGTCTGCGAGGAATGGTTGGAGACTGTGGCGCTTCCTCGCTGTGATAGTACTTGACATGAGATTCCAGGAGGCTGGCTTTACGGAAACTCTTACCACATCCAGGAACAACACACTTGTGGCTGTTGTGGTCTTCTTCCACCACAAAAGCTTTAGGTGGCATGCTTGGCAAGGTCATCAGGGGAGGGGCACTAAGGGGCACTAGAAAAAGGGATGGACAAAACCCTGGTGTGGTAACAAAATACTGTAATAAAAAAATAGAACAAAATATAACAAAAATACATTACAGAGCTGTTTTCCAGAAAACTATGCTACATTTGCCCATGAAAAAAATCCATTTTACTTCTTTTCCTAGGAAAAACCACTGATTCCAAAGACTGAAACTCTTATACCTTTTTCTTCAATGGGCTTCTCTTCAACCTCTGTGGACTGAGCTTTCTTGAGTACAGGCAGGGGCGCTGATATCTTATGTAGTTCTGACATTTGCAGCGGACCTGGAACTTTAAGATGCTTCCTTTTTCTTCGCCGTGTAGGTGGAAAAGATCCTGCTCGCTTCTCCTTTTTGGCTGTAGGGAAATTACACACTAAAATAATATGGGTTCTGTCTCATATTCAGTTTCTCTTATTAAAGTCTTTTCCAGATGATCACACACGAGAGTAAGACACAAAGGCATGTTACCTGGAGAAAGACTAGGCTTCTCTGTATTATAAACCTCTGTTTGACTACTGGCCTCTGCTCCAGGAGTTGCTACTGGCTTGTCTTCTTTCTCAGGCAGTTCCTCCTCTGGTGTCTCTGTCTTCACCTCCTGCTTCACCTTCAACTGCTCGTTCAAAGCACGAGTAAATCCCTGCGGATTTCGCACAATGAGCAAGTCAAAACTATCTTGACTTAACATCTGTGACAATAATTTCTTATCATTAAGGCACTTATGAAGATAACTGAGCAAAACAAAAAAGCTGAAAATAAAAAACATGAGTGGCAAAGATTAAAATAATGGATTAAATAAAAGGAGTTTTAAATAATCAAAAAGAACAATAAGCATTACATTTAAAAAAATAAAGAAATGCCTCCATAAAAGTGGAAAGATTAAAAAAAAATATAATGTCATGAATGCAAAATGCTATTTCCCAAAGTCTGGGTGAATAACATCTTTTCATTCTCTCGATACACATCAAATATCACCATGCACAAAAAGAGGTCAAACTTGTGATATCACGTTCATACGTTCATATGGTTGGCTGTTGCCTTGACATATCCATGTAAAATCATGGTGTCTACTTTTGACCTTGACCTGTGTATGAGGATCATTGTTCACGTGTATCTCAAGAATGGAAGGGGGATATTCACCCAGATTAGAGTAAATAGTATCTTGCAATAAGCCTTAACCAGTAACTTAGAAAAACACTGGGAAGATGAACACACACAACCTGATGTCTTGATTGAGTTAAAATACTGAGCATGTGATCAACAGTAGTTAGACTGAAGATCTGCTTACCTTTCCCACTTCCTTGTTTTTTGTAAACATTGATGAGGAGCCATCAGATTTGTTTCGTTTTGCAAAGAGAGATCCAGCAACTATGAGCTTGTTTTTCTTGTGCGGCCCACAATATGTCCGTTGCAGTTTATCGCCTGGTTGACTGCTGCTGACAGTGCTCGAGCTACCTGGGCTAAGCTTATCTGAAACACACATGCACTTAGTGACTGGTTAACTGCCACAGATGTGGCAACCCACAAATCGGTCAGCTATCTGCCAACTATGATAGTATCATAACCTGAGCATCTGCAGCCAGGCCTTCCACTCAGCTGTGTCCTGTGCATGTTAACAGCCTATGCATTCATGGAAGCAGGTTCTGCAAGTGATCAAGCACCTGCATGTCTGACATGTAGCCCAAAGGTGCGAGAGACAAACCAGACACCCACTTATGATGCCAGTACCAGACTGTAGTAGGTTACACAAAACAGAGAAGCAAGCAAGCATCTTACTCCATACAAACCTGTTTTTTTCAACCTTCTCCCTTTCTCTGACATTTTTGCCTCCTTTGATCCTGTAACTACACAGAGAAAAAGATAGTGTTACACTACCAGTAGCAGGCTACATTCTGGTCTTCTTGAATGCATATCTACTGACACCCACTGCCTCAAGTCCACATTCTGTCTTCAGCATCATCCCGACAGATACTGAGATACATACCCACAGGATTTTTCATTTTTCTATAAGGACAAGGAAGAAAGAATAAAGTGTTCAATGTTATGTTTAGATAAATGATTCAGGGTCTTGATAAAGAAAATTTTGTTCTAAAAATGATAAAAGATACTAGGGGTAGTGCACTTTACCTTTGTAATCCAGTGGCTTACTCTTCAACTTTTTCAGATCTCTTCTGGACAGTAGTGGGGGTTTTATCAGGAATTTCTGGAAAGGCAGAAAACAAAATCAGCATTCACAACAACAACAACCTTTAACCCATTAACAAAACAATAAAAAAAATATTCTCAGCAATCAAAATGTTTTAGAAAGATTTCTTTGAAAACAATGTACAATTTAATAAGCTTGCTATATTAACATTTTCCATTTTTAAAAAAGGCATATGTGGATCATGTATCCTTTTTCAGGGAAATACTAAGCTGTGCAAAGTAAATTTCTATCATTACTGCTGGTATTATTTTTTATTACTGAGCACAGAATGCAGCTAGGGAATGTCTCCACATTCATTCACTGATGAATAGTATCTAACATCACAAATCTTCAAATGTAGACAGTAAATAAGGCTACTTCTAAAGGAAATATGCTTTCTCTCATCTGCAAGTTAGTGAGGGGAATACAGTATAAATAATTGTTAATTAAAAATTAGTTGTCAATTAAAATCAAGCATGAGCACACAAAGCAAAAGCATAGAGTGCAATCCACCTGACCACTGAAAATGAGAGATTTTTTTTTAACAACTGATAAACTCAGTACAATAAGAATCCAACCACAGCTTTTCCCTAACAGGATGCTCTAAATATACTCACTGACTGCTTTTGTTGTGTTGGAGCAGGTGAAAGATTGATTGCTTGAATAGTTTTCTTGAATCCGTCATAGAATAGCACACCATATGAACCTGGCATCCACACATGAATGCGCGCAAGCACGCGCACACATACACACACATATTAATTTCAGTCTGGTGTTTCAGCATCAAAAATATGAACTCCCTACTTCAGCAGCTATCCCTGAAGCGGACATGATCTATACAAGCCGCAGCTATAACATCTATTACCACTAAAAAATTATAAATCATACTAGAGACAAAACCTGCGCTTGTAATTTGAATGCACTTTGTGCATTTGAAAAAAGTTATGCATATGAATATAAAAGTTTATTCTCTTTTTCCTTTTTCATACAATGCATTTTTAAGACCAGCAAAACAAATTATTAAAATCAGAACACATGCAAATTAATAATAGGGCTTTTCCTTCGTAAAAGATTATAATATTAACTTTCAAAACAGAGCAGCTAGTGTAATAGTCATGAAAGTTTCCAACATTCTAATCCACTCTTACCATCGCTGTACACTTCATCAATCTTAGCCAGGTACATCTTACAGTCAGTCCACTTGGCCAATACCTTGTCACCAACTTTATATTCCTAGCAGGTAAGAAACAGAGGTAGATGAATATTGACTGCTAGAGATGGTCATGACTACTTCTGCTTTTTTTCCTTTTAATTCACATGCAAGAAACACAAGCAGCAAGCTTTTGTGTACAGGCACACACATACACACAGTTATACACATCAGCATGCAGGTAAACATGAACACATACGCTCTTTTGCTTCCTGCGTCTCTGTCTGTTCCAGCGTTCAGAGTGACGAGTAAGAGGTCGCAAATGATCACTGTTCATGTCTACCCATTCATCATAACGCTGGTTCCACCCTTCAAAATGGATTCTCACACATAGCTCTGCTTCATCAATCTCTATAATTTTTGCAGGATACCTGCACAAATTATCATTTTATTAAAAACCATTTTTTAAAATATGCTGAATCATAATGATAAATGATAGTTAATGAAGATACAGTTCCACAAGATATCCAAATACAACATTGCAAAGACCATTAACAAATAAAACAGGTAAAATCAATGACATGAAAAATGAATGAATTTAAGTACACCATGAAAACATTAAATCAATGATACAGAATAAAATGCATTTTAATCTTTCAATCCTTTGTTAGGAACTTTGCAAATGAACTGCTAACTTTAAATTTTTTGGGGATTTAGGAAGACCTAAAATGCTTAATTTTAATACTAGAAATAAAGGCTTCAACATGAAACTGCTCAAAAACAGACCCAGCAATTGTGAAACATGAAGAAACAGGAAATAATTATGAATATTTTCATTAAGTGCTTTACATCTTTTTGAACTGGGACATGCATGGATGGGAGGTTACAGAGACACTAGGAGCTGAGTCAAAATTATTGGGGTTCACCATTTCTGTAGGTAGTCCATAGCCTCAAGACGTTCTCCTTTCCTCCAATTAATTCCGGGGCGCATTGGAAGTTTGTCTCTTCCTTCTTTGTGATCCTCACTGTCTTCTTTTGGGGCCAATGTCGGCTCTGCTGATCCAGAGGCATCATCTTTTCTCTTTACTCCTGCAAAATAACAACTCAAAAAGATTATGTGACAGCATCTATGTACACACACACATATACAAAAGCATCCAGATACATAAGGACATAGAATACATGTGTATCTTCTTCAAAATGAAAAGTGTTTACACTTCTTTACTGCTTTGATACGATGCCTATGCCTATGTTGAAAGACAGAATGAAAAAAAATAGTTACCTTTATTTTACCACACAGAGAGAGGGAATGGGAATAAAAATTTCATAAGAAAAAGTCGCGTGAATGATAATAAACCGATTCCACTTTTTCCTTCTGATCACTTGTAAGGGACCTAACAATTCCTGTTTTGAGGGTTTCTTTCGCGTGAAAGGTTGCGTCCCTTGCAAGATTCATTGTTTATATGAGTCGATTGGTAGCTCAGTCACTCTATCATCTTTCATATCCACTAGTATATCGTAAAAAAAAAAAAAAGATCTCTTACCCGAACTCATGTAGCTATCTGTCTCCGATGACGATGGCTCCAGCGTGCACGAGTTTGAATCTTCTGTACCCGATGTGACACTAACAGTGTGTGCCTCGCTGGTGTTGTGTATGTCATAGTTGCTGACGCTCGAGGCTGAACTTGTAGGTATTTCCGCTCCGAGTTCTGACGTGTCATCAGACATCTAAAATAAAAATAACTATTTCAAAAATGAGAAGCAGCATAGTGCACAATTTCTGTTACATATGCATAACGTCCACATACTGGTGTGATTTCACATCGAAAGATCTCGAACTTACTTCCGACGCCATTTGGTGTCTTTATAAAATGGCGGAACGGAAATAACAAGTCAAATGTTTACCATTGAAGAATTTCTCCTTCATTTCAAATAACATTAAAGATTTGTGCTTTTTCTTTGAGAAGTAGAAATTTAACTACGCCATTGCAACTCATTTATATATTTCCCTACGCAGTTTATTTCAACCTAGCATGTGTTCAAGCGACCTTTAGTGTACGAGCCACTCTCGCACTGCATAAGGACATGTGCACTGAATTTCGGCCACTTGAGTATGCGGTCACGGGTACACAGAAGAAAATAAAATCAAACGTTTGTTGAAAGGGCCACGGTTTATTTACGAAAAAAGGATCGATTTCTTTGAGATAAGAGTTCAGAGAACTTGATTTAATTTTCAAACTATGGAAGTTCAAGGACATACAAGTACATGTCTACTGATGCTGGGGCAGCGCGATCTGGCATTTAGAAGAAAATGGCGGCTAATTTGTTTCTGTATTGGGGGTCTGGGAGTATTCCTTGCTGGAAACCAATGATCGTACTAGCAGAAAAAGGCCTCAGTGGATATGGAAACAAACTAATATCACTTAGCAAGAATGAGCAAAAGTCGGAGGAAATTTTAAAGCTGAATCCCCGTGGACAGGTGAATTACTATAATTACTTGATGCTACACATTTTTTAAAAAGTGCATTGTCATGATTATTTGTGGGCTATATTCGACTTTGACTACGAATTTATAAAAGTACTGATTTCACTATTGCCAGGTATTATCGTGCAGATTTTTGTTTGCTATTTATCTAGGTTCCGACATTTAGAGATGGAGACGTAGTTGTGAATGAATCAACAGCCATCTGTGAATATCTTGAGGTAAGTATAGGGCTAATTTTAGTCTTAGTAACCAAATTCTAACACCGTAATTGTAACTTTTCCCACTTGTAACAAATTTGATATGGGAAGGTGGGGCAGCACCAAACTGGGTATTGCTTCAAATTTAGTCACATGACTTTACCGGGTTTAATTTCGACCATGATGATGTCCATTTGTAATGATGAGGTATCCATTCAGACCAATGGGGTAAATAAATTAAAAACCCCCATAAAATACCTATATCAGTATCACCCTGTTTATTAAAGCAGTTCATTAACAGTGGGTACATAGCTTCCCTCTGTATAAAGGGATTGCTAATGCCTCTCTTCAAACACCTGGTGTCTATATAACTCACTTTTCTTCATTGTCTTCTCCATACCACAAATCACACCATGACTGCTCTTAATTAATCAACAGTCATGAAGGAACTTGAAAAATACTATCAGAATGCTCTATGACAACAAGAATAAATGGTCTAGTTGCACTTTCATCCAAAATAAATCCTTCAGGAGGTAAGTAACACCATGCAAGAAATTCAGAGGTAATTCTAGGCTGCGGCCTTGCGGGATTCCCGCAAAATTTCGCTGAGGGGCGCATAGTCTGAAAGTCAGTGCGACCACGCGCCCGCAAAAATCCCGTGGCTGGCGCACTTTTGAATACGCGATGCGGCACTTCAAAAATAATTGTTGTCATTCTTCGCGCTGCTTTGAAACCGACCCGCTAGAATGACTGGACAGTTTTCAAACTGACGAGTTGTTATCCATTTGCAACCTTTTGACGCGCCCACAGCGAAAACATTTGGGACGGGAGAGATCAAAGAGTATCGGAAGCAAGCGAGTTGAAAGCGAAGTGAACGCAACTGTCAACTCTGTTTGACTTTTCGTTCGCGACAAGAACAGCAGAAGATGCCCCGTAAAGTAGAAATCGACAAGGACAGAAAGAAACAGAAACTCGTCAGTCAGAGTGTGCCGCACACATTGTTGGAACTGAAAATGTAGACAACGAAATAGTCAGACTTCACGTAAAAAACCACGCATCCAGAGAAACTTTCAGTGTGAATGGCTGAAGAAAAGGCCTTGGCTAATGAACAAGTAGGAAGGCATGAGATGTAAAGTGTGCATACAACAATAAGAATAACGCGTTTACAACCCCGGGTGTGTTAAGTACCAAACGAGGACGCTGCAGAGACATTCAGACTTCCGACCACAGGCACTCTTTGGAGGCTGAAATTCTTCAGAAAGATTTCAATTTTCAAACTATTTTCAATTCTAATTTATTTCTTTCCTCATGACCTTTTCGGAACTTATTATATAACACTTCAAAATAACAGATTGCGAACTTGATACAACATCACAGGACATAGAAGCTATCATGGTTGCTTTTGCGACAATCTGTGCAAGAACATTAATGACATGCAGGTTCCCAAAAGATGCAGGTGATGTTGCCTCTGGATTTTTGAGTTCTTTCCATGCGCCCCATCTTTTTCCTGTCTACAGAAGACAGAACACCCTATAGAGACAAAGAATTAAATATCTTAACAGATTTCTTTGGAAAACCAGCACATGGGCAGCAAATTCAGTAAAATCTTGCTAGACAAAGCAGCATGTTTAGAGGAATGGATTGTGGTCAAAGAAACTGTAACGCAGAATGCATATCGGAGAGATTCCACAAGCTGTTTAAACTGTTATTTGATTTTTACAGGGATTCATTTCCCAATTTGCTGGTTCTTGGAAAGCTGTGCCTCCTTATGCTATACCACAATGCAGGCTGTGAGAGTGGGCTTCGGCCATCAAGACCTAATAAAGTCTTCTCGTAGAAGTTGCCTTGAGGAGAAACATTTAAACCCCTGCACTAATGAGACATATGAAAAGTGTCTAAACATTAGCTCATAGCCCAATGAAATGGACACAAAGACTAATTGGTTTGCAAATTTAGGATGGTATGATAAACTAATGATGATGAAAGATAACTTATCGATATAGAAGAAAAAGATATCTATATGATTAATCTTCAATTTCTTGTGATTAATAAAGTATTTTGTTGTATACCAAATATTTATCGGAAAAAGCAGTGAAAATGTGTTTGTTTCGAGGGACCCCTTGTTTCATTTGAAGGGCCCCTTTTTTCCATTGAGAGGGCCCCAGGGCCCCTCTTTTTGAAATCCTAGAATTACCTCTGAAATTCACTTACAACAGCTTGTAAACACTTCAGTCTTTGACAAGAGCAGATGACTTTATATTATCTGCCCAAAGCAACCTGCCATCATAAATCTTTCATTGACCAAAACTTGGATATAACTTTTTTGTCATACAAATGCTATCACACACATTTCCATAGCACTGCTACTGTGGTGTAGGCTGAATGCACCCTCTGCTGCTAGGAGCCCATATCAACTTTGAGCCACACATTTTTACGTTATGTCAGCAATTGAATCAACATTTTACTTAGTCATGCCCCACAGTTCATCTTGAAAATTTTATTTGTCACAAAAAACAAGCTTTTTGCTGTCTCCATTTTTTGTGCATTTGTGGGAAGGTGTTGAGATATACTTTATACATTGTCTTCTTGAATACCTTATTATCTCCCAGGGAATTGAGTATCATTATCTTGTTAATACATACATGGAGAATAGTTACGTGGATTAAAAGGTGCTACTTGTACCTTTTATCAATGTGCACAATATTAACCAAATACATCCATTTGATCAGCTGTTAAAACAAAGAGTGTATAATGACTAAAACTTGGAATGACTCGTCTATTGTCAGTTCAAGTTTGCAGAACAGGGTGCCACTCTGCTGCCTTCAGATGCTGCAACACGTGGCAGAGTTCTTCAGCGTATGTTTGAGGTGAACAAATTGTTATGTATTTTATCAGTGTTCCCAACATGTAAAAATGCATAGATCATGTAACTAAGAGTGATCCTAATCACTTGTTAATTGAATATTTTTATCAGGATGAGCAAAGCTAACTTCCTTCCCACTACCAAAACAACTTAACTGAGACTCAGAACGCCTCCAACAATTTTAACCTTGTGTCTAAAAATCCCTTGCATTTAATGGATAGGAAACTCTTCATATGTTGATGCATGCATGAATTTGTTCATCCGGATTTATGGGCATGGGTATGTGTATATGCAAGAAAACAAACATAATCATATATATATATGTGTGTTTGCTTATGTTTACATATCTTTAATTACTTTTGATTACATTGTAGCTTTTTCTACAAAGGTTGCATCTTACCCCCACCCATTCTATTCTCTTGTTTTCATCTTGAAGTCACATGGAGTATAATTGCTCAAACTTCTTTTTTTAAATACCAGACTCAGAACCTAATGAAGACACTGATTGAAGGTGTTGCCTATTATTTTTTCCACAGCAAGCCAGAAGAAATTAATCAGGTAGTGTATTACACTTGGAAGATCCACTGTTTTGTCATCATTTGATTATTGTATTTTCCTACCCCCATCTCTCTCTCTCACACTCACACACACACGTGCACACACACACACAGGTATCCTGAAATAGCAAACTTTTGCACTCTGAAATGTTATATCTTTTGATAAGAAAATGCATGAAAGAATTGCAGAAAGATGCAACCTTGCTGTAGAATCACAAGAAAATGTTCTCGTCCCCATCCTCCAACCTCACTGTGAATGCAGGGCAAAGTACTTGGATCATTCTTGAATGAGGGATAAACTTTTTGAAGAGAAACATTAGGTCAGAACATACTGATTAAAGTTGGAATGGTTGCTTTCCGTAATCATAAAATTGTATTTTATCCATTTGTTTAATTTATTAAAAATATACAGACAAGCTAATTACAACCTCTAACACCAATGGGTATGTGTCATGTTTGAAACATTTATTTCTTAGGATGAAATGAATGGTAAAAAGAAGGCAGCAAGAGCAGAGCTTGAGCGCTGGGAGGAATACTTGAAAGCCGTAAGTCCAAAACTCTTCCCATATTTTGTTTACTTAATGCATCTCATGCAAAGCTGCACAAGGCAAGTCATACATAAAAAGTTTGCTTAAAAAAATCCTTTTATAAAGCATGATTTAGTCTGGAAATAATATAAAAAATAAACATATTGTTGTTGATTTGAGTAGAGCCTAAAGCAGAATGAGAAGATATCTGATATATGACTAATTCTAATCAGTGGTGGGTAAGCAAGGGTAGTAAATCTAGCAGCAGCAAAACCTCAAAAACTGGAATTACTGTTACAAATCCTGCAAAAACGCTTCATCTTTTTTTATTTATTAGTTTGTGATCTTACAATTATTTTATATAGCTTCATTCTTTTAAACTTGTTGCCAAGGAGAAACATCCCAAAACTCAGAAAATATTCCAAGTTCAGTTTTCAGAACAATGGTTCTTACCTTATAATTTTCAGCCATATCTCTACTTCCGTTTTTGGCTATGTTACTGATGTAAAACAAAATTCCTTGTTGACTGCTTCTTTTATGGAATGAAAAGATCTCAAGCATGCCCCAGAAGATGTTCAACTTAACCATTTTGTGACTATGAAGCACAGACTACTAAACACATATTCCATCTCACTTTTCTTCCATTACTGAACATGACTGTTGTAATATATATTCATAATGGTTCCCCCCACCTTCACATTTTTCAGGAAGGGCCAGATAGCTACATTGTTGGCAGCCAGTTCACAATGGCAGACGTGTTTCTCTTCCCATTGCTAGCTTTTGGTGTGCGTGGCAACCTTAATCTGAGCAATTTTCCTGCAATCAATGCTTATTACCAGCGTGTGGAGCAACGTCCTTCCATCCAGGAGACATGGCCACCACACTGGAATGAGGGACCTGGCAAAGATTTTTGCAGTGGCATTTAAACAGTTTCACTTTCTTAAGGGCTAACAGCAAAAAGTTTATTCTTGACCAGTTCTTGTTTTAATTTTATTGCAACAATAAGAAAGTTGTCCTCTTTAATGGATTTTTGGTGATATTTGCTTGATGTGAATGTATAATACTAAAGTCACAACTGTGCTGTATTCTTTGGGCTTGCCATAGCATGATGCACAGTTTGTTTCCTATACTTTGGTGAAAGTCTACAGTGGTACCTTAGAACTTGACCATAATCTGTTCTGGAAGGTTGTCAAACATCATATAGTTCAAGTGCCAAGCACTTTTATGTATTATGTGCACTACTCTGCTACTTTTCTACAAGGCAAGATGAATGTGTTATCTGCACGGCAACCTGTACCTATAACAATTTTTATCCAAGGCATGACTGCAGCAGTAAAAGGAGAAACTAGAAAAGATTTGTATGCTGGCATTTAACAAGCATTAGACATAAGTTTCACATTAAAAACTTGACCAATTTGTATTTCCATTGACTGTAATAGCAGGAAAGTTATTTTTGATGACCTTCCTTTGCTTGCTGTTGATGCTTGTAATAATCAGAATTGTATAACTGTGTTTGGCTTGATGTGAAATGATGCAGTTTCCTGTGACTTATTGGTAAGCTGCATCGATTTTTTAGGGCAGTTTCAAATGGCATATACCCCTTTGGCTTTACCATACATATCTATGAGTCTTGTTTACACATCTGCAATGCCCAAAATAAAATAAACCATCCTAAACCTGGAGTAAGTTTTTAATGAAACAAACTCAGATGTCAAAGGAACCATTCATATGTTTTGGTTCTGATGGTTTGGAAATTCACGTTTTTGTTTTGCAGTAACTGTTTATTGTTTGATCCCAAATAAAGCTGCTTTGTGAAAGCACTCAAAGAGTATGCTCTGTTCACAATCTGTTTACAGATAATCTCAATATAGATACATCGGCACATATCATACCCTCTTTATTCCTTATTATTCTCTTTGAATTTTAGCAACACGCCTCGGTCATTGCCTGACATCATCAGTAGCAATAGTGTATTGTAAATTCAGATGATAAGCCGAGACTTTTTTCCCAGATTTAAACCCTGCGGCTTAAACAGCGATGTGGCTTGTTTGGGGATTTTTCAGATTCCAATTAATTTCCATATAAATGTTTTAACTGTTGACCACATTTTTAAATCATAGCTGCATACAGTTGAAGCATTCAGATCAGTTGCTGAAGCAGGCACCCTAATCATCCCGAAAATGAGACTAAATGATTACGATACAGTTTTCAAGTTGTATATATTTGTGGCTTATAAACTAGTGCAGCTTATTTGTGAAAAAAGTAGAGATTTTTAAAAAAGTTAGTGGGTGTGGCTTATGAACAGGTGCATTCAGTAGACTGAAATTTACGGTAATTGTTAAAGATCAACATGATAATGCATGCATGCAGCAGTTAAACGTCACAAAACACCATATTTTTGTTTTAATCCTTTAATTATTTCTGTGGTTTGTTGGACAATGAATAATAAGGGACAATGAGTCATCGTAACAGAGCCATTAAATGTAGAGGAACAGCAGCAGAATTCAAGCATATGAGTTTGAGAAATGACCTGGAAGTCACTTAAGACATAATCTATGATGCATTCATGTCCACCTGACAATAAAAATGTTTAGGGTCTGTAACATTTCTTGGGAATTCATTCATGTTTGCACCTTGTCATTTCTCAATTCATAAATTTCTGTTTGAGAATCAGTTTATTTGAGGTACATGCTAGCTGTTCATGTATTAATGAAACCACACACCAAGCTATAGAAATAGAAAACCTTTTCTCAAAAGTGATGTTTTTTCTGCTTTTGTAAACTATTATTAAAGGTTGCAGTCTTTCTAAGGAGCTGTACATTTTCATTACATCTAGAAAATGCCACTGGTGTGTATCTGACATAATCTACATAAATTCAAACTCAGAAGACAGTCGTAAAACAGTCTTAAAACAAACACTCAAATATACAAGGCAAGTCAAAAACAAAGGTAACGGAACTCATTATCTATACAAATAAAGCTTACTTATGAGCACAAGTTCAAGAAAAACAATTCCACAAAACCTATAACAGAATTTTAATGCACTTATAAATTCCCACATGAATGTCTTTGGATCAATAGTTTCATTTCTGCATACTTGATAATCAATGTCTAGAGTATTTAACAAAATAAATTTTAGAAGCTTATATTTTTAACAATAATGTTGATGTTAAAAATATGTCGATCATCCAGTAGGGGACTGAACAGGCTACAAATGGTTGTCCTTTTGACAGTCACTTTTGCATGCACGATGTTATACTTCAATATAATAATCTTTCATGCATACACATATATAAAGATGATTTCACCTGCACTCATAGAGAGGATGAGGGCTTAATAGTCCATTTAACACCATCCTTTGATTCTGTAACAGAATTAAAACCACCATAGGCAAAGCATGTTCATCATAATATAAAATATGCCTGCTCCTGACAAAGTTGCAAGTGCAGGATGGTGACACTAATGCCGAAGATAATAAATTTTAAGAAGATTCTATACCAAAAAATCGTGTGGAGAAGGACATTAAAAATACTGCTTATTAAAATTAATGCCTTTAAATAAAAACAGAATTCATTAAAACCACGTCCTGTGAAATACAGAGCATCCGCTGTTAATGGTGTTAAGTGATCTGTAAATGAAAAACTGCAAAACGCAGAAAAACTAAAACCACAAAATATCAGTCACCATCAAGCACATTAGTTAACCAAAATATGTACAACAAATGATTGAAAACAAACTACTGACCAACTTTCTGGTCTTTCTGAAGTTTCAGCAAATGCTGAAGGACATTGTTGGCTGCACTTATTTGAAGCATCTCAGGAACACCCTAAAAGAAGAACATAATGAACATTTGCACTAAATCATAAATTGATCTTGGATTTAACCCTGACTGTTACTCAATAAAAATGGTTAACCCCAAAAAACCCAGGGTTATCTGATCTGACATATGCACCATTAAGCCTGAATACCAGTTGGGACAGTGTACTGCTACCATCTTTTACAAGTTTTTACCCTGAAGGAATCATCATTCTAATAAGGTTAACATACACACACATACTTTTATTGTAAATTCTCTTTCTCATTGAGATAGCATGCATCTGGTCAGGTAACCAACAGCCTTCAGACAGCTATAAAGTGACAGCAAAGCCAATAAAGCAGTGTTTTTTTTAAAATGCAGCCCAAACAAACTGGGAAAGAACGAGGTTGGGAGGACATAAATGTCACTTCATCTGGTAAGTCTTGAAGAAAGAGAACTTACAATCAAAATTTCTTTGGCCTCACCAGATGACATGGCCATAGGAAATCAGGAGAAGGGAAGCAAAATAACCATATTTTGTGCACCTTGAGAGACAAGTTCATCAGATCCATCATTTACACCTCCTATCTCACTTGTGTGACTACAAGCATCTTGTCTGTCAGCTCCTAGAGTTTGGTCAAAACCTGAGGCAGCAGAATCACTGTTAGAAAAGCGTAAGCTATCATCCCATTCCATGGGATGCAGAGGCTAAAAACTGCCCAAGTCTAAACATCTGGAACTGGTGACACAAAAGTCTGAAGTTTCACATTCCAGTGAGTGGCACATAGGTCAATGTGAATTGGTAAACAGTCAGACATAAGTGCTGAAAGACTGAAGGAAGCAGGGATCATTCCAAGGAAGATCTCTGTACTTTCCTGCTGAGGATGTTCAAGCATCTGGGAACGGAATAGACCTTTAGCTATATTCTATAATTTCTGCACCTCAGCAGAACAGAGTAAGGCACTGAATGCCCTCTCTGTAAGCAGTTAGGACAGTGAAGTTGTCCCATGAAACAAAGCACTGAACACTACATAGACAGGCAATAGGCACAGCATATGGCTCAAGAGCAGGTAACAAAGAATGTGACGAATGCCACTGTAAACAAAAACAAAAAAAACTGCTATATTGGCGTTGCTGTCACCTTTATAGGTGTCTGATGGCTACTGAGTTTACTGCAGGCTAAGAATGTGCTAGTTCACTATCAAGGAGTAAACTTTAGATAGTTGGAGAACAAATGTAGCTTATTCACTCATATAGTCATGCTGTCAAACTGGATTTCCATCCTTTTGTTACCACTGGACAAGTTATTTCCACTAAAACATAACAGCAAAAAGCATTCAATACATTTCACTATTTAATTTTCCAAAATGAAGAAAAATCGATTAAAATGGTCTTTAAGAACACCAAGAATGTCCTATATTAGTGATAACAAGTGTGACCTACAACATAAATAATCTTCACTAGGTCCATTGGCTCCATTGGTGTATCTCTGTGGTCAATGAGACACTGGATGATCTGAGATTCCCGCTTGTTACGATGTTTGATGTAACCTCCCACAGTTTCCGTGGGATTGTCAATTACAAAACCATGACCAGGGTAGATAACTGATGGGTTGAGGTCAAGAATTTGCTTCAGGGACTGCATATAGCTTGAAAGATCTTCCACTGTCTGTAAATAGTCAGCAACTGATAGATAAGATCTATTTTCAAAAGTACTTCTGCTGTCTTTGATAGCAGAACACTTACTGTAAAGCTAGAACATGTTACAGAAACTAATCTTTTTCTTTTTTCAAGCACTTTAAAAGTTGCTGCAGTAAATCTCTGTTGTGCACCACAGTGTGATTTTACATTCAATAGTGTTATAAAAGTGGAATTGTATAGCTTAGTGTTTTCTCTTGTACTACTAGCTTGTGAGCTGCCACTGCGAGTGCACCAAACCATTTATTATTCTAGACACTATCATCTTCTTTTGTGCCTACTCACAGTGGTTGAACCACCCAGGATAGTATCACCACTAAAGATGGCATTTTCTTCTACTAACTGTAGTATTGTGTGATCTTCAGAGTGGCCAGGGTTATGGTATAACCTGAGAAATGATACAGGAAGAACACACATAAATATTTTTGTTAAAAAGACAAATATTAGAAACATAAATGTCATTATGACACTTCACCTAGATTATTTTATATACTTTGAATAACACTTTACATGGTTCTGCATCAAGAAGCATTCTCTATCTAGATGAAAATAAAAAGAAACTTACATATTACCAGTCTAAATCTCCTGGTTTGACCTGTGTTCAGCTATTGTAAGAAAACAATAATACAGATCTTACTGAAACCTTTATTATAGGTCAAAGTAAAAAGGGTCAAGGATTAACTTCTTTGCAGCTACTTGTGAGGCATAATCACACAATTATTAAGCAGCTGAGACCCAAAGTGGTATAACTGTTACAGTGTGCACCGCTTTTGTTGAAAAAGTTGTTATTTACTGCTTCTTTATTGCTGGCATATTCCTGGAGAATCACTGACCTTAGAGTGGCACCTTCTGTATGGAAAACATGCTGATCTTTGATGAAGGTATAATCTGTATTTTTCAATGGAACATCTGCTTCAGATAGTCGCTTTAACTTAGAAACTTTGTATCCTATTGAAAGATGTTACAATACAGAACAATTAGCAGACTGCTTTAAAATATTTAGCTAGTCTGTTAAGAATTTTAGAATTGTACTAATCGAAAACAGGGTTTTGGTAAGAATCCAGCAAAATAATCATAAACGTTACACAAAAGTAAAATCTTAATGCTTAACTCACTGGCTTTGTGTGATACATGCCTTCACACTGATACAAAGAGATACACAAATTTCAAGCATTTAAACAAAACTATAAGCAATGAACTAAAATGACCAGAATGACATTCAAAGTAAGCAGAAACACACTGTTTCTACTTCCCTTTCTCATAAAACAGTAATTTCATGTAAATACACAGGAAATTAAATGTATCCAATGGGACCTCCAAAAAATATTTGTGAGCACATTGCTATACAAAATGTGTCATCAATGTGATGTCTAGTCCTGCAGGTAGTAGATTCTACTGGTCACACAGCATGCAGAATTAAATAAGCATAACTCATGATGGCAAAAAACTTAAGTATTTGAAATATAGGCTCTTGAATGGTGAATAATATCACTAGCCATATTAATCTGTCCTCATGTTGTCATTATTTTTCAAAAGAAAAGACACCCAAAAAGTATAAATCTTCAAATTGTTGTTTTCCTGTGTCTGTGTTAATGGATTAACTCCATTCAAAATTGGTTCACGAAGTTAAATGATTTGTCCGTTTTTTGTTTTATATTTCTGGTATCATTTATCATCATTAAATATGATGCATAAGATTAAGGGGACAACTATGTTTAGTGTTGAAGGGTCTGCACGTAACAATAATAAAATAAGTAGTAAGGATTTTGTAGAGCACACTTCCATGTGAAAGCAAGCTGATCATTGCATTGTAAACAAAAGACTACAAATGAACTGACATTCAACCATAAAAGAAACACAACCGTCAGCAAATGGATGGCAAACATGAATGAAATACATGGATAAAGATGAAAAACTAAAGATAAAGATGAAAGATGTTGCGAATGTGTTAAACATTTGAAAATATCTAAGAAAGGTAAAGAAATGTATGCTTTCAGAAGATATGCCTGCTTTACTATCAATATTAACAACTTACCCTCATTAAAAGAGCTACAGATGTCATCCACACCTCCAACATGATCAGGATGCCAATGAGTAACAATTATTTCTTGCAGGGACACAGCAAATTTTTCCAATGCTGCTTTAAGTTCTTTTATGTACTCTGTGATGCCTGGATCGCCTGTATCCACTAATATTCGTCTGAAAGACAAACCTATGGTATTATGATAAAAAAGAAAATAAATGCTGCTGCTGTGTAATTAAGCCAGCACTGACTAGACATCAGCCATTATGGAACAAATTATTTTTTACTTGTTGCAGAAGTTAACTTATTTTGTTTCATGTGTGTATGGCCTATGCCTTGTGCCTGCAGGGTAGCTCCATTGCCTGTATGTGTATCACATGCTATTTTTTTTTATTATACATACTACATTAAAATAAAATTTGAAAAAAATCAATAAACTAATTTACACTAACTGCAGCATTTTCTAACACTGTTTTCTCTCTTTTAGACCATGAAGTAAGTGACATTTACAAGAATTTTCCATAATTTCCCATCAACTTTTGCATTAAGCAGGAATGTACATGCTAAGCCATACCCAGAGAAAGAAGCTTATGACTTCTTATAGATGTCTAATTTGCCTGATGGGCCTGAAAAAGACAGCAGGATTGACGAATTTTCTTCTTCTAGGATTTAGTTCATGAAAATAAAGAATGTTCAGTCCAAATAGTGAGTGAGAAGCATATGTCTATTGGATTTACTTCATTTGTTTGGAGTCATAAAACTGCTTTTTTTGGATGGATTCTGATTATTTCTGCTTATTTTATACATTTCTTATAAGTTGCCTTGGTGGGAAGCCTGTGTGCACCAACAGCAAACTGCAAAGCATTACCAGCAGATGGGCCATGTGAATGTATACGAAATGGAGACCAGCACTGACAAGTGCAAAGTCATAGTTAACATCAACTCAACACAATAGCAAAGCTCGAGGAAGTAAACAGCATGGGGGCCAAGCTTTCCACAGACGGCATGGTAGACGTCTACATCAGGATCACAGCATTAATGGTGGCAATGGACAGGCTAGACGGTCTTTCACAAAGCAGTATCATCAGGTTTGCTACCACGTACAGACTGTACAGGACTCTCATAGTTCCCATCATGATGTAGCTATGTGAGACATGGACTCTGCTAGCCAACAAGAAGAAGAGAAAACAAGCATTTGAGAACCAGCGCATGAGAAGGCTGCTTCAAATCTCACACTAGACGTCCAAAACCAATGACTTTGAACAAAGCATGATCACACCCTTGTAGGATACCAGGAATCGTTCTCTCAACTGTACAAGGGTGCAATCTAGTCTGATTTGGCCATGTGATCTGGTATGACCTTCAGGGTACATTATATGCAGCAGGGAGAGAAGGAGGGAGGAGTTGACTCCAAGGTGGACAGAAGAACTACTGGTTGGTAAAAGAAAGTGGAAGGAGAGGAGTGGTGTGGTTGCTCCATGCAGGACCTGGTCACCACTGCTTAAGTCAGGCCTAAATTGCAATCCAACCTTGTCATCAGTTTATGTAACTATGTAGTTATTTCCCTGACAAAATGTACCAACAGACAAGTGTAGTCACTTATAAATTGGCACCAGTCAAAGGCTATGAATAAAGAATAGTACTACAGTGAACACAGGCTTTACTAAATACCTAAACATAATACTCAGCATTATCTGACAATGTGTGTGTGTGTGTGTGTGTGTGTGTGTGTGTGTGTGGGTGTGTGTGGGTGGGTGGGCGCATGTGTATGAAAGTGTTTATACACATGCATGCCAGGCCCATATTGGTGTGACTATACATATATAACGCAGACTGATTTAGTAAACATTGATATAAACGTATAAGGGTTTTTATAAAAAGTGGGATCCAAATGGCTTTTTAAATAAATCACTAAAATTACGGTGTGTAAGAGTATAATGGACAATCTCGAACAACGAGGTTTAGTTCTGAAGAAGAGCCCACGAATGACAACCGCATGACAAAATCTACCCCAATGCGCGGGCGCACTTCAATGCAAACACAGGTGTGGGTGCGTCAAAATAAAGGAAAATATAAAGTTAGAACATATTTAACAATTACAAAAGCTTATGTACACTGTTAATTTTATCAAATGTTAAATTATTGTCCACGTCTTGCTCTGATTAACTAAGGGCGAAGTCCACGTTTATTAGTGTTTTAGTACAGGTAGGCCCCTATATATGTTTTTCACTTTTGTATATATCGTGGCATGAGTACAAATTACATGTTAAACTGTTTTTTAAATTGCCTTTTTCCAGTGCCAATTAGGTAGGTATTCGTCCCCTGTAGCGTGTGAGGCCCAGGATTGCATCCCAAAATACGAATTACTCGCTGTGAAAGCTGCTCAAGTTTTGGTATCGTAGCTGCCGCCATTTTAACTGTCACGTGATGCAGCAGACGATGCTGAAAGCAGGGACCTTCATAGGTCCGTGCTGAAAGGAATCAAAGAAATATTTTACTGATGATGATTACAATTAACTGAGTTTGGCTTTATTTTCGCTAACTTTTTGACTTTATATGTCCATAATATTGGATACATGCATATAACGTGAAACAGTTTAGACTGCGAACAAAACTATATATAGGACGAATTAATTGTTTGATATTGCCCTATACGCGCACCCTTATATAATTACCATATACACGTATAGTTCATACTCTAGCTACCCGAGCTGCGCCATCGCTTGTGTGGATAGAGGAATGATCGATTTTCAGTCACTAGCCTAAGATCTGTATCTTATTCTGATCCTTAAGATTGGCTGGTATTTTCGATCGTTGCTTAGATCGAGATACACTATATATATAGACTGCTAATGTATTGTGCTTACAGCTTTTTCGTTTATGGGAGACAGTAAATGAGTCACATTTGCAGCTATATATATATATGCAGAAGGAGCAAATGACGATCGAATGCGGCGCACTTCATATGTTTTTCCAGGTGCTGCATGGCATGCATGCTGTCAGAATAGGGCGAAAAATTAAAAATTAACTTAAATTGTCTGTATAGTAATTCAGATCGACGAGCTGTGATTTTCATCTCATGGTCAGCATAATTTCGAGCCCAGTATTGCTGGATAAAAAGAGGAGCTTATAATTATACATAATTGCATCAAGGGTGCACCCTACCATCTGTGCTGTTAAACACCTTCTTGGAGAACATCGATCATGCGTAAAACCCTCTTGAGCTAGAAATGTACCAGTGGGAGCACTGTGGGACCACGGACGTTCGTGGTGGGACTAGCGGAGGTCAGATGCATGGCCAGTTAAGATGTAGGGAGACAGCAATTAATTAATGGACAAAGGCCTTACAATGGCGAAAAGGCCAGACATGCACGATCGAGCAGCGTGTAGGCATCCGCTCGTACATAGGGAAGTACATTTAGGATCGCGACAGTAACAATGTAACATCAGGTTGAGCACGATCGTACATTTACACTCTGTACAAGTGCCTCCTTATACATATGTGAAAACGTGGACTCTGCTTGCCGATACGGAGAGGAGAATCAGAGCAACACAAACGTCAAGGCTTGAGGATTGCATTTCGCCATGCCCCCTAAAAGAAGGTTAAGGTTGTGGCACCCACAAGGCATGTTAAAAGCACGGCGACTTAAAATTATTTGCAGTATTCGAGCTTGAACACCTTGATGCTAGTCTTTCATGTTTGCTCCATTATCATAGCCTTGACCTCTGCAGTATCCGATTTGTTGCCCATGTTTTGGAAGTGCTTCAAGCAGAGTGTCTGTCAACCCTTTGCCAGTGGAATCTTCGGCATGTAAAAATTTGATGAAGTGTTTGACACTTCCACATCCTTGTCACTCACATCGACAAATCGCAGCACTAAACTCATTTGTTCTTTATCACTTGGGTCGGGAGTACAGTCAAGAGTAAGAAAAATATTTTGCTTTTTGTACCTTCTCTATAATATCTTTTTCTGAGCTTCTGATGACATTAGTTGAATCAATTCGTCTTGAATCTGATGGCCCAAGTAGTGGTCGAATATTTCTTCGTTTTTGATTCTACGAATGTGTTCTTTCATTGTGGGATCATACTTTGCTAGCATTTCCTTTAAGCCCAGAAAAGGACCATTTTGGGGGTCTCCAAGCCTCTCTTGTGCCCCGCAACGCCATATCGTAGGATGCAAGATATTTTACTCCTGCCAAAATTCTGGGAAGAACGGAGCGCCAGTGCGATTTCTCCTTCTCAATGGTGTCCTGAAGAGGAGATTTGTGGTTAACCGTTGCTGAACTTCCAGCCATATTTTTAAATTTTTGATGTGCTCTTTGGAAATTTCGTGATTGCCAATCACGGTTACCGCGTCCTGTGTTAGTTTATTGTTTTGGTTATTGTTACGGGCGTATAATTTGCAACAAAAACAAAAGACCGCCTCTTTGGCTTTGGAGTACACCAACCATTTTCTGTCTACACATTGCACATTAGCCAGTTTCCTTGAATATAAAGCAGGAGAAAATGCCTATTTTTCTCATCCATTCGTTAGCGATTCTTACAGGGCCTTTCTCCGCCAACAAAGTAACAATGCTCTTACTCATGTTCACGTAGTTCCAGTTACCGGGGTCAGATACATGTATATCTATTTCTGTGACACCAGCAGTTGAAGCGGAAGTTCTTGCTCTGCATGGCTTGCCTCGTGGTCATCAGTATCCTGTTCAGAGTCTGAACTACTCTGAAACACTTCACTAGTAGCTGAACATTCGTTCTTGTTTTCGTTGACGTCATGTTCGATGTCTTCACCATCTTTGGCAGAAAAAAAAAATTCTAGCTGTTGCTCAATATTTTGATTATCCGAATCATTGGACGTAATAAACGAAGGTGGAGCATCAGGTCGCTCATTAAGATTCTTCTCCTGTTTAATTTGTGTCAGCACGTTTGTGGTTTCCTCCCGGAGATGACTTGCTGTAGCTGAAGAATGCCTAATCACTAAGAATTTTTCGGAAGACCCTCGTTGACTTCTTTCAAATTCATCTCGCTCTTTCCTCCTTTTGCTTTCTTTGCGCCAGAATAGTATTTTCTGTCCTTGTATCTGTGTCTATCCATATTCGATTAAATAATATTAATCCCAACGGCAAAAACAACAAAAACGCCGCACAGTGTGAATCAGCTAAGCACACAGCACTCGTACTAAAATAATCGCTCACGAAACTGGAGGTCGGGAGGCAGTAATGCGATCCACGATGATAGATAATGAGAGGAAGCACTAGCGAACGAAGAAAACTCGCCAATTACAGTTATCTTTCGTAACTTAAGATGCTAAGAAAGAGAACGTGACACAAGCCAGCGAAGGTGATCGGTTCAGGCAAGGTGAACAAGGATATGTTTTCCCGGCAAGTGCAGCACGGTTTGACGAGCTAATCCTGTTAATAAATGGATACCAGTCACCTGAATTTTCTAACAAACCCTTTTGTAAGGATTTTTTTATTATTAAGAATTTCAAGAAAGTTACGGACTGTCTCATCCCGAGGGTGCACTTGCTAGCTCGGGGCCTAGCGCTTCGATCTCGCAACGACCGGTACCAGCCAAGGGACGAATGAATGACTGATATACTTGAACTGTAAGAGATTTCCATTGGCTGTGATTGAGTTCTCCATTCAAGCGAGCCAATTGCACTCAACAAATGGCAGAAAAAAGTACGTTTCTTTGGAGGCTTCATGCATCATACCTTTCATACATGCCGGAGTATAATAGGCGTAGAATCCATTAAAACGATTTCTCGAGCTCATGAACACAAATACGTAGGTAGGCAGGAGCCGTCCGGTAGCACACGCCTTGGTAAGACGCCTTCTATATCCCCACAACGTACAGTGAGGGTCGAATTTTTAAGTAGGGATTCACATCTTTTCTGTATGGAAGCGCACACAACTGTTCGCAGAGCTGGCCGTCAACCAGGTTTTTTTCCGTGTTCTCTGGTTTCCCAACCCACGCATCCCCTCACTGCGCACAGTACGTGTTAATAGCACGACTGTGAAAAAAAGTCACCTCTACTCTACAGTTCTATAGTTCGTTATCTAGCCACAAAAAAGGAAAGGTCACCCCATAACCTTTTCTGGTCGTTGGGGAGTGAGGTGTTAGAGACCCCACTTTTCTCGAGGCCAGCTTTTACATGAGGGTGGTGCCAATCTCCTCTCCCTCGCTGCCTTACCTTCCCTAACCCTCTATGGAGTCAGGTACCCATTCCCGTCAGCTGGGTCGACTTGGGGAAGTATGCTGCGCTTATCGGGAATTGAATCAGCGCGCTCTCGGTTCAGACGCCAGCGCTCTAACCACTCGGCCATTAGCGCTGGCGATGGTTAGGTCACATGTGCCGCATGCCTCCAGACTCAATCCCCAGAACAGCCTGCGATGGACACCGCAGGGAAAGAGAAACAGATAGAGGAAAGCCCAAAAAGACATGGAGGCGAGCCATTGAAAAGGACCTCAAGAACAGAGGCCTATCAGCTGAGACAGCCCCCAGAAAAGCAGCAGACAGAAACAGATGGAGGTCCCTTGCTGTCGCCTCACGTGCCAGACGGCACAAAGAGGACTGATGATGATTATAGTGAAAATCACTGTGGCGAGAAGCGGTGTACGTTGAAGAGGAAACAGGTGGCGATCGAGGCTGTATAGTTATGATATTAATGATCTTTAAGTTTAAACGTTTGACACAACAATATTTTTATTTCCATTAATGTGTTGAACGGTTCATTATTTTCTGAGTTTTCGTGTTAATACCATATCATATCTTTTTTAGACGTCAGTAAATTACACTTTTTAATTCCAATCATCTGCAATCGTACCTCATACACAAAGTTGTTGTTTACCTGGCATTTCAAAGTTAAGTGATTTTTATGAACTGTATAGTGTTTAAATGCCTTATTTTCCAGTTTTGATCGGTAGATATCGAGACATACGATCGGCTTACGTCTAAGGAGTCTTCAAAATTTATGATATATGCACAGACACGTACGCGTGCATCCATGTAACCACACATGTCCATTCTCTTTCTCAGTATCTTTCAGAGTCCATAGTCTGGCTAAATGGTTTCCAATAATGACTATCCGTCTTTTACTTTATTATTTATTAATTTCTTTTTTGTGAAGTCATGGTCATTGTGGGCCTCCGACGGACGTACGAACACGCCGTGTTGAATATGCCGCCATTTTTAATGTCACGTGACAAAGCGGTCTACTATTTAGCAAATAACAGACGAATTGTGTTAAAGAAAAAAAAACTAAAGGTAAACTTTACGTAAGTGCAATTTTAACTGTACTACAATTATAGATAATGAAAGTTGTCAAAAATACTTGAGAGTTAACGAGACTTTGTCATTTCCGGAGTGTTCCGATAACCATTAGGGCCTATTGACATTACCTGGTTCATCTTGACATGTTGTCTTTGGTCATTAACTCTGAAATTTAGCACCATGTCGAAACAAAGGTAAACACCCCTAAAGTTTTCTTTATGCATGATTCACTGCATTTTCAAAACCAGATTTCTTATAATTACTTTCTGTAGTAGCCATGCAACTCTGGCTCTCGTCTGCTTCCAGTTCCATGTCGATCTCCAAATAAGTTACAAACTATTGGTTTATTAAGGAAAACTAAATGTATGAATGATTAAGAGAAGAAGATTGTTACAAATTAAACTGATTTTATATTGTTATTAGATATGTTAACAGTCAAGCTTGGGATTTTGTCAAGCAATGAGGTTAATGTGTAGCCTAATGAGGAAGCGCCTTTCGGTGTGCAGATTTTTTTTTTTAAATCGTCAATCATGTTCAGATTTCTTGGCAACCTAGTGATATTGATGTGTCTACTGATTCGCAGGGAACTCACAAAGCTGAGCGATGAGAACTTGGCCAAGCAACCGGATGAAGTGTTTGATATTATTTGTAAGATAGGACGAGGGTAAGAAACTTTTTTGGAAACTTGTATCTGCAGATGCATGGTGCTGTAGCATGAGTGAGACGTTTGTTTCATTAACTTTTCTTGGCATTATGTTGTTGCAGTATTGTAGGATGTTCTTCTTGGTAAATTATTGTTTCCTAGTTTATTAGTTCATTTTAAAGTTAATAACGTGTAATGATGAATGAACTTAAAAACTACGAGCGTGCCCTCTGATTTTACCTAACAGTTGTATGACAAATTATTAAAACTCCTTTTATTTTATTCCTTTTTTCTGACTTACAGTCCCACATGTGTGCTTCAAAATGTTTGTTTAACATGTATGCCGTTTAGAATTTGACCAAGTAAAGTCACTACATAGCCAATATGTGACTTTTTAAGAAAGTGCTTGAATGCATGCCCATAACAATAGCTTGGACATGTATATAAAAACTTTCTCATTTGGTATTATGCTATTTTTATCTTTTTCCATGTTAATATAATTATATTAATATAATAATAATAATAATCCTTCCAACTTCCATGTGGTGTATTGTGTGTAAAGATAGTGAGAGTGGCCAGTCAGATGCTTCACCCATGCTTCTTTTTAAAATAAAATCATTAGAACCCTCATGCTCTTTTAAAAATAGTAAATATTTAAGAAGATGAAGCTTTGTATTTTAAATTTTATATAGATACCAATATCTACACATCCAGCATCATCCAACAGGAAAATGCATTATATAAAAAGTATAAATTATAAGTTAATATGTGTGATATACACCTTACTTTATTACTTGGGATCTTAATTCTTTGTGTTCACTTGCTTATTCATATTACTAAGCTTGAATGCTTTGCTATCACTTTATTTCTATATACGTTATTAGTTTTACAAAGAGAGAGAGAGCATGCTAGTGAAGGAGAGTTTTCAGGAAATAATTTCATGCATGAAACATCAGGTTCAGAGCATCCCCGTTACATATTAATCAGTATTAAGGATAGTTATTTAATATTTTTGTATCAGGTTTTAAGAATAAGGAAGTGAATGTGGAGTACCTGTTTTTCAGGTGAGTGTTAGAGAGACTGTGTTTGTGTGAAATGAGTGATATTTACTTGTAAATAAGCTTATTATCAAATAATACATCTGGTTATTGCAGTTCATATGGCAGCGTCTTTAAATGTCTGCATAAAGAGTCAGGGCAGGTTCTGGCCATCAAGCAAGTACCAGTAGATACAGACCTGCAAGAGATAATCAAGGAGATCTCCATCATGCAGCAGTGTGACAGCAAATATATAGTCAAGTACTATGGTAGCTACTTCAAAAACACTGATCTCTGGGTCAGTTCCTTTAACCTCATTTTTTGACTTACTAGTGCTTGGTTTATTTTATCTCCATTGATTTCACACCATCTTTTTATTTGTGTTACATTTTTTGTTTTCATTGTTGTGATAACCATGCTAAAGATAAAATTTTCCCCCCTATTTGTGATGTCTGCTATAAATAGATGCTTTTTCCTAAAATATACCTATCAGTGCTTATTTTGTGAGACGAATCAAAAAGACTCTGCATTATTATACCTGGTCAATAAACTTTTGGTTTTAAACATTACAAAAGATTGGTACATCTGTATACATTATAGTGCATGCTATAAAAATACTTGTAGATTGTCATGGAGTACTGTGGAGCCGGTTCCGTATCAGACATCATGCGGTTGCGCAATAAAACAGTAAGTGAAATCAGTTTAGTAGCATTTATATCTTGCTGAAAATGACATTTGAACCACTGGTGTTCCTGAGTTAAAATAATGAGAAAGATTTAGTTTCTAGTCCTGTGTCAGACTTTTAAAATCATATCTCCAGTGACAGGGTAAACTACTGCTGTCATCTTGGAAATCAGTGTGTATAATAAATATCATGATGTGTACAAAAGATATGATGTTTACAGTACTTAGTAAATCTATATCACACATTGGAAGGTTGTTAATCTTTATAGTATCATAAGATTTTTGTGTAGAATTTCTGGCACTTTGACATCACTTTTATTGATTTTGTGTCTTTGATGACATCAGTATAAACTCTTTTTTTTCATCTATTTCTTTAGAAGACTAATTTCATTTCTTGTGTAACAAGCATGTAGAGAAGGGGACTAGGACAGCACAATACTACAGTCGGACCTCACTAAGTCGACCTTCCCTGTGACCTCGCTATGTCGAATTACTCGTTAGTACCTGACCAAACTCCCTTAAGACCAATGTATTTTAGGCCTCCTCAACTCAAAAACTTTTCGGCTTCCAACCTCCGTTAATCGAATTTTTAAAATGCTTTGGGTTAATATTCTGGGGCTACATTTCAGAACACGTGTTCGGAAAACCAAGAAAACAGATGCAAATTCTTATCTTAATGCATTCCACAAGGGATTAAGCAACTCTCTGCAGGTAGGATGTCTATTTTGAGACCAAAAATGATCTGGAAAAAAAGGAGTGGCTGGAAGAAGGGGAACTCTGACTCTGAGTCATAACCAACCAAGTGGGATCTGGCATTTCCAAATTCTCAAGAAAGACATTTTTACCCCATTTTCCCTTCATTTTTGTCATTCTCAGGAATCAGGAAGAGCCTTGAATAGTTTTGGATTGGTTTTTCATAGTCTCCCATGGTTAGCGCCTGTCGCCAGTACAGTGAAGGTTGGCTGTTCTGGGTTCAGCTCTCGTCTCGGACATGTTGTTCTTTCTCTGCATATAGCATCAATTTTCGGAATTGGCTGCTTTGCCGTGAAATAGCCTTAGTTCCTGGCTTAGCATAAAACACCATTTCCTCCACCAGTCTCCCGTACAGTACGTGGCGTGAAAATGGTAAGTGGTAAGCATAAGCTCAGAATGTTGTCAGTTATGGAAAAAGTTACAGTCATCAGAGCCGTTGAAAAGGATAACAAGAAGAAAGTGGAAATTGCAAAGCAATTCGGCATTCTCATGAGTATGCTGTCCACTTTTCTAAAAGAGAAAGAGAAGATTTTGAAACTCTGCAGTGAGAAGCCATGGATCCATCAGAAGAGGATGAGGGAATATGGGTATCCCGTCACCGAACAAAAGGAAAGTGAGAGTGGGGATGAGAAAGAAGATGGCAAAAATGTTGATACTCAGCCTGTTCCCAGTCGAAGAAGAAGCGAGGAAGGCTATTGACATGCTGCGTAGATTTTTGGAATTTGAAGTTAACAGACTGTTTTTCTAAAGGTAAGATGCTTCATTGCACTGTTGAAAGTACATACTGTAGATACATGTACTGGTATGTAGTCGACATGTATACATCTCAAACGACAATATAATAAATGGTTATAATAATTAAGCTGGAAAAACATTGTCCTTGATTAACCCGCTCCTATTACGCCATTTTCCCCAACTCAAAAACTCTGTCAGTTGAATTTTTTTAGGGGTCCCTTTAAGTCCAACAGTGAGGTCCGACCGCATATTGCAAGTGTAGTCTTCTATTTATGATTATGTGAATGTGTCTTGACAATTTTCATTAATTCATTCCATGACAGTTGAATGAACGGGAAATTGCCACCATTCTGTACTATACACTGAGAGGTCTGGAGTATTTACATTCTCGGAACAAGATCCACCGGGACATTAAAGCTGGAAACATTCTTCTCAACAATGAAGGCCATGCCAAACTGGCTGACTTTGGTGTTGCAGGACAATTAACTGTAAGGCTTAGTTCCAGTGGGCTAAACTGAAACTTATTTTTGTTTCCCTAATTGCACTGCTGCTATAATATTTTACCATTTAGAATGGTTTAGTCTTTGTGCATTAATATTTTTGGGTAGGTCAAGCTGAGTGAGACTTTGGGATTTGCATTTTTCATAAAAATTATTTGTAGAAAATAGGAAGGGTGCAGAAGTATAAGAACATGATATTAGCTCTCAGAGAATCTTTGATTCTTCATAGTCAATCATTTTGTACCAGTGGCACAGTTGTATGTGATGTTTTTGTCTTCTTAGTGTATATAGGATAAATGTGATTTAAACAACCCTACACAAATTTATTTTTAAACGTCAAGTATCTGAGATTAAGAGCATAAAGAGTTAACTTTATTTTTGTGTAGTCAATCTTTGTGAAGTAAGACAAGTCTATCTAAGATATTTTAATTGTGGTTTCTTCTGTTAAAGTGTTGGCTTGTACATGCATGTGATATAAGAAAATGTCAGCATGAGGTCAAAGCAAAAAAGAGAATACCATTGGCATGAAAGTGACATGTTTGTTTGAAGGACACCATGGCCAAGAGGAATACTGTAATTGGCACTCCCTACTGGATGGCTCCAGAAGTAATACAGGAAATTGGCTACAACTGTGTTGCTGATATATGGAGTCTGGGTAATTTATTCACCTTTAGAAGGCAGTTTTGCTAAGAAAAGTTATAACATTGAGAGCCAAACAAAATATTATATTTTGTTGTTTTGGTAATCGTTACAAATAGAGGGAGATGGATATATATATATATATAAACATGTATTCAGGTGTACTTATGCAGGTGTCTGTGTTAACATAGTGGGAGCAGACCCATGGTGTTGTTTGTAAAAGACATCAGTGTCTTTGGTGAAATTTTAATGATATCTCTGTTGATTATCACGTTTTTTACCACTCATTCCATAAAATTGCATCAATATCTAGAGGAATCTATTTTTCCTATCTGTTTTCAGGTATAACAGCATTAGAGATGGCAGAAGGCAAACCTCCTTATGGTGACATTCATCCTATGAGGGTAAGCTTATTGTGAAGGTTTTACTGCAGCTAGAGGTAGCGGCCTAGAGCAGGAGGAGGAGGGGACACTTCTATGCAGCTCGTTCACTCACCACCCTCCTTCTCCCAACTAAGTCCTATCAGTAATCCTGCACCTCTACACATGTATCCTAGCATCTGCCTTCCATACATGTGCGCACATCATGAACAACACCTTGGTCTAGGACAAGAAATGTTATTAAGATAAAACAATGATTAAGAGATATGTATAATATCTACACTGCAAAGATTAGGTACTCATACCTCACACTCTCTCAGCATTAGTTCTCTACATGCCACTTAACTGAACCACCTGTCCTTCTGTGATGGAAGGTAAATCTGTTGTCCTCGAAGACAATCTCAAACTGTTCTAGCACTCTCGCTGAGGTTGTTCCACGGAACACACACAGTGCTCCTGATGAACTCTTGCAGTCCTCTTCTGCCCATGGTTTCTTCCTTCTCCTAGTTCTCATACTTCTGGAACTCCATCCTTAGACCCCCGGAACTGTACCGCAGGTGCAGTCCCATCTTCGTGAGACACACCACCTAAATCCATACGGGTGACTATATGCTCTGGTCTTAGAGCGGGCTATCTTCCTTTTCTCTGTCAGGCCGTATTCCATGATCCTGTTATTACTCTAACTTCTTTGTACCTGGCACTCCACTGGCGGTACACACGTCTGGTCCCTTCAAGGTTTGGAATCGAAAAGCGTCTTTCCCTGTCTCGTTCCTTCGTTCACCTGGTCAGGTGTGTAAGTGGTTTTCCATTGGTTCATTCATTCTCGCATTTAGTCATGGTAACTCCATTACTACACCTAACCAATCATGCATCGGTTTACACAATGTCCAGGTGGTGTCGCTATTCAACCTTGACTTAAATGTAGCCTATCAATCTTTGACTAAAGTGACCACATCCCACTGCGCTATACCCGGGGTACCCAACATCCCTCTTTCTCACAGTTGGTCACATCAACATCGCGACACTGTCACGACACTCGTCTAGCTCCCTCACTCAGAACTGGTGTCCCGTTGTTGGAAATGAAAAAAAAAAAACGCTATTGTCCGGTGCTAAGTATACCGGTATTCCAATCAACGGGTGTACTCCCGAGGTGATGACGACAGTCTCCCTTACGTAAGCGGCCACGATTCCCAGGCCAAACTGATACCAGGGGCGACAAACGGTGGTGAAACACTCTTAGTCCCATTGTCCACCTGACAACCTGGTATTGCCGAAGGGCGATCGCGGTCTCTCTATAACTACATTTGGGACTCGACCATTTTGTTCTGGCCTTGAACTATGGTGGTTCATGACACATCACAGAATTGTTTGGCTAATTTGAAGTTCCCTTTCCCCTCAGATGTGACCAGATACTTATCTAAGGAAACTAAATACAATTGTCTTTTGCAGGCTATATTCATGATCCCCACAAAGCCACCACCATCATTTCGGCAGCCAGACAAATGGACTGCAGAATTTATTGACTTTGTCTCAAAATGTCTTGTAAAGAACCCCGAAAACAGGGCCACTGCTGAAGATTTGTTACAGGTTGGCAATGCTAACTTTTTTTTGTTTTAATTATAAGTTTGAATTTGTGGCATAGACTGTCACATATTTTAACTCATTCTTGACGGACCTGATTACCTGGTCAGGTCAGCCGGCCATAGAGAATCAGCGCACCTGCCGATATCAGCAGGTCCATTTTTGTTAATTTTTTACACGCACAAAATGCGTTGTTTCGGAAAAAAAAGTTAGTGCAGACGACAGTTCATTCATTTTTCTATCGAGTGATCTTCTTTTTGTGTCGTAGTTTTTACGTTTGACAGTAATTTTCTGCGTTTTCCCATGGTAACCCAACCCTATTTTTTTCGAAAATGGCTACCCGGGGTAGAAAGTTCGACCGGCAGCTTTGAAAATTTATATTTATTAACCTACAGTAAATGCAACCATCGGTAATACGCCGTTTTAAAGAGCATTTTTTAAACATTTCTTTGGTGTAAATTTTAAGATACAGAGGTTTAGTCTTCGAGTACTAAAATCAAATGAAAGATTACGACTGTACGCATTTTAGAAATTTTTTCGGAAATTAACAAAAAAATTATTTACACAATATATACAGACATAAAGTACCAAACAAATATATGTTTCATTAGAATATACATTATAATTTTAAAATTACTTACTATTTTCGTCTCCTTTGCGGTTGTTGAAGTATAAATCCATGTCAAAGTGAGACACAACAACGTGCTTCAAGATGGCGCTTAGCCATTTTTTTTTTTTCACCAAAATACACGTGATCACGCGTGATTCACTGCCAATTCAAGGAAGAGAATCATTGTGGACTATTTCCTGACTGTTTCAGTAGTTACCTCCCTTATGTTATTTTCAATTTTGCTTTTAGAAACATGTACTGTCACCACGAAAATGTTTTGAGACGCACTCATTATCATGGCATTTTCGGTTGGGAATACTATAAAAGTATGTTTTTAAGCAAACACAAGGTAAAGCTGTTTCTTTTCTACATATTTCGATCTATCATTATCAATTTAAATTGTTCATCTACCCCTTTTAGTTATTTTTTTATGATTTTTTGAGAAAGGGCTAAAAACTTGCGTCCCAGGGGGTAGAACGCCTCCTCAGCCTTCCGTCAAGAATGAGTTAAAACTTTGTTTCTTGTCAGCTGTAAATGTTTGATAATTTTTAATTGCAAAAAAAAATGTCCAGAGAGGAAAGACCAGAACAAATTAATGACACCTAAATAAACTGCATGAAAGTCCATAGAGGAAAGATCAGAACAAATTCATGATATCTAAATAACTAAGAAGGATTTATAAAGCATGGCCATGGCAAAAATTATGTTTGTCTTTGCTTAAAGGTGTGAGTTAAGCAGTACAAGGTTTTGTTTTTTATTTTTTAATGAACAGTAAGTGGCATTGCTTTCTGCAGACCCTTTAAGCAGAGGCCATCAATTCAGATTACAGCATCTGCTTTGTCTCATTTCAAGTTTATCTGATCAAGTAAAGACATCATCAGTTCCCATCCTTTACTGGATCTTAAAAAACTTAGTTAATTACATGAAATTATAATATTGGTGATATAGCAATTATTGTTTGAGAAGGGGCTTTCATTTGGGAGAAACTGCTTTTATTTGGCTTTTTTTTTAATATATAGCACGAGTTCATCCAGAAGTCCGAATCATGTGAAGTTCTTCAGGAAATGATTCGTGAGGCTAAGGAGATACAGGAACTGCAAAATAGTCACGTGACAAATGGTGATGAATCGGTATGGTTTCTAGGCACTTGAAAAAGTGTTTCATTTTTTGCTTGCTTGCTGTGTCTAGTTAGATGACGAGTGATGTATGGCAAGATAAGGATTACACTATTTCGGTTAGAAGAAGTAGCATTCTTCCTTGTCTCATTTTAATTCTTGTTGGAAATCTAAGCTGGATGTGAAGTAAAAGATCATGAAGCGTGCTAGTTTGAAGGCTGTTAGGGTAAAACAAAGTAGCAATGATATTTGACATACATTTCTGTGAAACTCAAACTTACTGTTGGCTTATAGCAGATATCACCTACACAGACTAAAGAAAAAGTATTGTGAACAGAAACTCTTACATAGCAGTCTGTTGGCAAATTTACAAATATTAAGGTTAGATTTTGTTTTGAAATTTAATAACATATTGGCATTTATGTGTTATTCCAGTTTGTCATTTTCACAGTTTAATTTTTAAGTATAGGGACTATCTTAAAATATGAGGACTTTCTGTTGGGCTCTGTCCACAACTAGGAACAATGAAGATAGCATGTCTAGATGGACCCAGACATTGATGTTTTCAGACCAGCTTTTGCATTGCGCATTCTATTTTGTGCCTCCTTCCATCAAGCCTTTCAGGATATTTTTGGCAAGCCTGTTGTGATGGGTAGATTTATTCTCAGCATTATACCCCCTTTAGTGGGCAGTTCGGTGGTGGAACTATTAGCACCTGTCACCAATACAGTGAAGGTTGGCTGTCCTGGTTTCAGCTCTCATCTCGGGCATGGTGTTCTTTCTGCATGTGGCATTTGTTTACAGGGCTGGCTGCCTTGCCATGATATAGCCTTGGTTGATGGCTTGGCGTAAACTATATTTGATGTTTGGATCTGTTTAGGGTGAAGAAGATGACACTGATGGCACCATGGTGAAAAAAACTGACCAGACAGACGGAACTATGAAAGCACAGTCAGAAGGCAAGTATCAGCCTTTCAGAGAGTGTTAAGATGTTTTTTATTTGTGTTTTATCTTGATATTTTTGAAAGGTTTCCTCTTTTAAAAAAAAATGTATGATTGGTTTATTCATTGGCTTTGTTAAAATTTGTGTAATTCTTAGTTTTCCTATTTTTGGAGGTGGGGGGGGGGTATTGAATGTACTGTTCATAGTTTTCCATGAATTGCATGCCATTTCTAAAGTACCAGATCAAAGAAAATATGTATATTTTTTATTTTACAATGTTTTTTGCCCTAAGAAGGGTAAAAAAAGAATAACTATTGAGTACATTTGCTTGACAGCTACTCTGGTGCCAGAGGGAGGTAGTGACACTCTAGTTGTGAACAGCACGACCAGCACCTTGCAGTCAGATCTGGGAACTATGGTCATTAACCAGGAGGAGGAGGAGGAGGAAGAGGAAGATGACGGAACAATGAAACGTGTGTTGTACTTAGGCATTCTTCTTCTTGAACTGTTATAGTTAGGGCTATCATTTTTTGTTTTTATTTTATAATGAAGAGGTACTCCATTAAGTAGTCATTGTTAAACTTAAAGGATCTAAGACCAACAACTTGGATCTATTAGGAACTTCACAGACTGCTTCTTAAAGATCTGCTCATGAGTAGAGGACACACACACACAAACACAGAGTCTCCAAATGCTGTTACAGTACTACAAAGTTCTCTAAAACTCTCTGGCAGACTTTGAAAATGTTTCTATCAAGAGATTCTGTGTGTGTGTATGGCTGGGTGGATGGATGCACACATGTTTCTTTGTGCATGTGCTTGTGCTTTCACTTTTTAAAAAAAATATTTGATATTGTTGCCATTGGAATCTGAATTTATATATTAGATCAGAGCCAATATACTTTTTTGCTGTCTATTTTTCAGTTAACAACTAGGAAATGAATAAGAGATAAGAAAGCTTTGGTGTATTATTTTACCACCAACTGTTGTGTACTTTGTATTTTCAAACATACCCCTGTCCACGTGGTCCAATTTATTCAATTTATTTTATGCCACTCGTAGGCCATAGTACAGCCACAGGGGGAAAAGAAAAATATCGGCCAGCTTACCTTGACCATTTTGAGAAGAAGCAAGAAGAAGAAAAAGCCCGCATGTCCAGCCACACCCAGCCTGTGCCTTCAAAACCTGTGCCTCCTCAGCAACCTCAGCCGCAACAGCAACACCAGCAGCCTCCTCCTAAGCAAGTCACCCCACCTCATCATTTTCAGCGGTCTTTCATTGAAGGAGATTTCGCCTTTGTGAGTACAAAGCTTGCCATTGTTGGTTCTGTTGCATTGTGTGTATTACTTGTATTATTATTTGTATATTACTATTACTTGTATTAATTCTGGCAACTAATGACTGGATGCTCATTATTGCTTATTGCCACTTATTTATCTGTTACATGGAGGGTACATGTGTTGATAGTTTGCCTTCTGTTTCTCTTACTTTGGATGGCAGGTATTCACATTATAAGGAAGAGCATGCAAACATCTGTAAGTGTAATTAATAACATAAATACAATAACCATTAATGATAAATATACAAGGTGTTTGTGATTTCAGAGTTCACGTATTTTGTTTTTCCCCCTACAGTTGCACTCTCTTGACTATAAGGAGTTGGAGCAGAGGTTGGCTGACCTTGACCCAGAAATGGAGCGTGAGATTGAAGAGCTACGAGCACGGTATCAAGCCAAGCGTCAGCCAATCTTGGAAGCGATCGATGCCAAGAAGAAAAGACAGCCAAACTTTTAGAAGAAAGTCAATGTGTGATTTTGTAAACATTCTGTACAGCAAAAAAAGGTTAATTGCTGAAGGTGGGAAACACTGAAAACTTGCTTCCTATCTGATAACATTGTCAGGTCATGGAAGAAGTTGCAGTCATGTCAATTCATGGATTTCTGCTATAAGTGTCTCCTAACATTACTTCAAAGGGATTATTGCATTTATCTTTTGGCAACTGGTGGTGGTACCCTTTAAAAAGAACCACCAAACTGTTGGCTATGTGGTGTTGGACCTTCAGTTTCTCAGCATCCTGTAGCTGCCGGAGTTGATTGAAATGTTGCCTTGATAAATCAGCTACCTGAGGGATGGGCAGAGGGGAAGGACCAGAAAGAATGAGACAACAAAGCCCTGAGATCTGGAATGAGCTGATAATGGAAATAAGCACATCAAGTGTCAGGACAAACAAATGAAATTCGTCTCCAGCTTGTATGGTCGTTTATTGTGGTATAGGTCTAGACAGCATTGAAGTCCCCCCAACCCCTCCACCAAAAGCCAGAAGAAACAAGTCGATGATATATGGTAAGAGTGTTGGGAGATTACTGTGGGGCTGGGAGGATAAGTTGATATCAATTATTTAAATGTACAGTTGCTGGAATGCTATGTAAATCTGCTGATTTGGACTTTGAGGATAAGTGGAGCAAATGTCTACCTACTTTCTGTAACCTTCATCTGGGTAGATATGCATGTAAGTACTTTATTCCTGGTAATTTAAACTTAAGGCATGGAGACTGGGGAAAGAGGATCCATTCCATATGGCATTTCTGTTGCCTAATGTGGATCATGCTAGCCATGAGAGACAGCTGGATGCTACATGAATTCCTAGGAGCAGAAACCTCTGTTACTGGGTTTTCAAAAATGTGGATGAGGAGTATTGGCCCATGCAGTCTCCTAATGTTTTTCAGGCAGACACTTTTTTCATATCTGCCCCATAAACAAAAACAAATGTAGGTTACTTGAAAGTTGTTAACCTGGTGCAAGCTTTTCTCAGCCTTCACTTTAATGAAACCATGAATGAAGAGAACACACTGCAGGCCACCTTGTCAGCCATTTGAATGACAGTTGCTTCATTTTAGATTACATCTAGTGAAACTGTTAGTGTGGTTCACTCATATAATGGTTGCTTCTGGCTGGAAGCTGGTAAAACTTCCATTATAAAATACTGTCGAAGGAGTTACTCATTCAAAGAACAAAACTTTTGAGGATTGTCTTGTATCACCACTTTATTTGAGAGCAAACTTCAACTGATCAACATCAGTTCTGTTTTTCACACTTGCCATGCTGTCCAACTTTTGTAGTAATTAGAAATTGCTCAAGTAAAATTTTGCTCATTATAGCATGGATATGTGTGTTTAGACTTTCAGTAACTGAGATCCATGTGAGATACTAAGTCTTATGATTGAATCCCCATGTGAAACTAACCAGAAGTAACATACCTGTAGCAGGTGATCATAAAACACTGTGTTTTAGCTCTAATACAGATAAAACATCTTTGATCAGGAAGCAGAAGGCAAACAGAGGGAAGTTTTATGGTCGCTTGATTGACAGTGTGTTTAAAGTTTGTTACAGAGCTACAAGGAAGGAGGGGGAATACCCTGAAAAATCCGTAAAGCTTATTTTTCAATTTTTTTTCAAACACCCTTATTGTCCATTTGGTATCAGTGATAGGTCTTTCCTGCTGTGTCTTCTGATTCCAGATGATGTACTGGGCCGAGTGGTACATCCTCTTCCAGTCAAAGCGGTTTTCATACCAGACTTCAGCTATTGGTAGATTACTTCCAGAGCATACAAGCTATTTTCCAGCAGTTTCATTTTCATCTGTCATTGTTTGTAGCCTGCATTGTTCATTGCTATGTGGACTGCATCACAATAATATTTGCAGTTCTAGCATAATGGATTTGTCAAAAATATGGTTGTACAGCTGAAAAGGAAAAATGCTACATGTGGAATCAGGTGTAGCAGGATGAGAGTTTAGGTGTTAAAGTGTGAGTGTTTTTTGTTATTGCAAATCATATTCATACTGTTTTTCACTGCACTCAACAGTCAAACCTGTCTGTGGAAAGGGTACCTTGTCTAGTACAGCAGGACTAGCTGCTTGAAGCTTTAACTCTTTACAGCTCAGAGTTTCTTGCTCAGAGACTGAGTAAATGTTTTTCGAACTATACATATTCAGCTGAACTGCAGACAGGAAAGGCATGCTAGTAGTTCCTTACTAAATAGAAAAATAACTAGATTATTTTGGACTATGCTAGAAGGGGATGTTGGCAAATGAGTTTTGCAGAACGCAGGCTGTTCCATCTTACTTTAAGATAAGAAATCCCTGAACGAGTCAGCGTTGCTCGAATTGTTTCTGAGAGCATGGTGGCTTATGTTGAGCAAAACCATGCTCCTGTTGCTTGTGAAAATTTATACAAGTATTGTTTTTCAGTTTTGCTTTTTTTTAATTATCCTTTCCACACATTCTTAACAAGGACACATTTTTCTTTTGCCATCTAAATGTAAACAAGCTGCTACAACTGTACAATTTCACTTCATCACCTCCATCGTATCATTCAGAATCATCATTGGTTTTTGTGGAGCATGGGCCTGTATCATTGTTGTCCAGCACACGGCGCTTTCAGTCTTGTTTTTGGAGTATAGCTGACTGGGTGGGGATTAAAGAAAAAAATTATTCTAGATATTCAGCATTTATCTAAATTGGGTATTAAAAGCTAACTTGTCTGCTATATGTGTGCACTGTTCAGATCAGAAATCTGTTTATGATGTTGTAGAGTGTCTATTTTTCTACCAAAAAAAAATTAAATGATGGTACATATTCATTGACATGTCCAGTGACTACCAGTTTGTGGTTGCGTCCATACTTATTATCCTGCCTTTCTTAGCACAGACACAGGTATCAGAATTCTATTTTTCAGCAAAAAACACATAAGCAGAAGCAGAGCAAAGGTTATTTGCCTGATGTTACGAATATTATAGGTTGACGTTATTAGCGCTAACTACATTTAATTTCTTGTGGATTAGTTAAAATTGTTGATCCAAATTTTTAATTTTTAGACTGTCCATCATTTTAGTAAGACGTAGTACAGTCCCTTTCTCCAAGACTTGTTTCTTTTGTCTGTACCCTTCTCTTGCTACAGAGAAAGAAAGGACCATTTTAACCTGGGTAAAAAATGTTGTCATTTAAGATAAATTGAAAAAAATAAATTCTATGAGACTTTTCTAATGCCTGGAATGTTTAGTATGATGTCCTCAGCTTTAAAAGCAGTGAATTGTTGCAGGCCATTTCTTTATAAAATGTTGCTCATAGGTATTCAGAGGTGGAGACTGCAGGCTGTTTTCACAATAGTGGCTTTCAAAATGTCTGTAGTCATGTATTAAGAATGTCACTGAAAGTTCAAAATTCTGGACCCAGGCTATTGTTTAATTCTGACCGCTATTGCATTAATACAACTTTGCTAAATGTCCTTTATGAATATAGTAACACATGTGGCTCTCATATGTTGAATGATCTGTTACTAACAAAATCCTCAGTGTGGGGTATTTTTTTAAGCCAGTGTGGTTTCAGCAACTTTAGACAAATTTGTCAAGTTTTTTATTATTTTTAACCATTGGTAGTTGTGATGACTTGCAAGATGTCAGCAATCAACCCCTATATAAAGTATGTAGTGTAACAGTGATGAAACCTTTTTTTTTTAACAGAAAAGGGTATGGTCAGAGTCTCATTCCTTTTTCTTGTCAAACCTTCTGATAATGGTGCAATATTCCAAAAGGAAGTATTAATACACCATTCATGCCCACAGAAATAGATCAGAGTAAAATGTTGCCCACACTTACCCCTCTCAAACCCATGCACACCACCAGTCTCAAACACAGCCTCTTAGCTTCTTCCAAGGAGGTTCCATTAGGTGAGAAATTTTCCCAACCCAGAATACTTTCACTTGACCTACCTGTTATGCTGCATAGCCCAGTCTTGCTATGTTTCATGAAAATTTATTAACGTAATGAGTAGGTCTATGTCCAGTAAACCAGGAGTTACTGGGATGTTTTCCAGTCCATGGCTTGATTCCTCATGTAATATCATCATTATAGAATTTTAATTGTAGGAAAAAAATGCACTGAAACCCAGTCATTTTCTATGCTTCTTTGTAGCCACTTTTGCTTTTAAAGTCTAGTCCTGTTTGCAGTGTGAATTAATACCTGTGCTATTTCTGTGTGACACTAACAGCATGGTTAGTTATTCCTGTTTTGTTTTTAATTTAAATTCTGTCTCGGGAAAACTTGGTAATTATTTGTTCAGAGCAAAAGTGCACAATCAGCAACACAGAAGTCGTAAAAAAGACATTTTCTTAGAATTATTTTTGAGAAAAGTTGTGTATCACAAATGTGAAACTCCATGTAACAAAAGTTGTTCTTTTTTCTTTGCCTCACAGACATAGCAGTGCACCTTCATCTGCATGAAGAGCATCAGCATTGGTTGTACAGGGGGGCTTCTAGTCAATATCAGTTGTTTCATGATGATGCATTCTTTCAAACATCAGTTTTTATCCTGTCATCATTGCCAGTCCCTAACATTATTACCCTCACCTGCTTGAAGCTTTGAAGGTCTGCTTAAAACACCTTAAATAAATTAAGCATTCCACTTGACATCATTTAGTTTTTACTTAAAACAGGACTCCCGGCAATATATTCTAGAAATGTGCACAATTCAAGCACCACGTGAGTATGGACTTGAAAACAATATGTATGTGTGCATGTTTGTGGGTATGTGCTTGAGTGGATATTAAATTTTCAACCCAAAAATGGGTGGCTAGCGTCTTGTCCATCTTCTTTCCTCTGTCTCCCTTTTTTTTGGGGGGAGGGGGGTATGCTTGTGCATGTTGGTTTGTGTGTGGGAGTATGTGAGAGAGTGAAAGAAAAGAGCATGTGTACCTGCACATTTACACACCTTGTAAAATTAAGGATGGAAATATATCTGTTGTTTTACTGTCAGTATCTCTTAGTACCTATATACAATAGAAACATATTGATAACTTGTATAGTCTTGATACAAATGCTGTACACTGAAAACTTTTTTCTTTGAGACCTTCGGGAGGAGTGTCTTGAGTAATTTCCTTAAATAAGATTGTGTTACATTGTAAAGCAAAAATGTAAAGTGAGTTGAAAACAGCCATACTCCTTGGATCTTTTCATCTAGGGGCTATATTTCATGGCTAGAAAATGCTATCTGCTGGGATTGTACATAAAATGTTACAGAATGTGCCCACAATAATATTGAACTGTGTCTATACTCATATTGAAATGAGAATGAGAGAGTCTGAGGGTATGTGTGAATTCCTTGGAGGGTTGGTGCAGTTTGCTTTCAGAAAGAGACCAGTGATGTCTCATTGTCATGCTGAAGTAGGCTCAATAAGAAAGAGGTAAATGAAAGGTTTTGAAAAGTTACCTGTTGTTACAGTTATACTTCAGTAATGTCAGTCCTTAGCTCCAGAGAGGAAATGACTGCTTGTTTTAAGTGATATCATTTATGTATGCTATGACTTATGCTGCAACCTAATATGGTAATGCTTTTTCCAGCTGTGCTGGCAGATCAACCAAGTCAAATGAAATTACCAATCTAAAACCAGACCCTCTGCAACAAAGATTTTATCAGATTTGATTTAAGAGTTTTTGGGGGGTTTTTTTTAACACAAACTAGCGAAAGTAGCTTGCACCTACACAGGGAAATGTGCTTTACAAATTGAAGTATAAATTATTAATATTAAATCTGAATCTAGAATATTTGTTTTAGTGTCACAAAAGGGTCATTTCTTGTTTTGTGTGTGTTATAGATGTCTGGACTACTTTGTCTTTCTTTAGACTTGGTAGAACTGCCTTGAGTTTGAGCTGTTGAAGGCTTGTAGTTTTAGGCTAAAGTAAAAACAATAATCATCTGTTGTCTGAAATCCTTATTTTGCGTATTTTAGTGTATACTAGTAAAAGAGATTCTATTTTTATTAATTTTTGTTACAGTTATTGTTTAGAGGGAGTGTAATCCAGTATTTTAGAGACTAAGTATTTATGCCTCCCCCTCCACTCCCCCAGAAAACAATCCAAAACTACTTATATACTTTTCCCCATACTGTTAAAAAAACTTTCACTTGAGTGTTTGAAATAAGTCAGTCTAGCATTGCATACAGTCTGTTAAAATGTTTCATATTTTCAACAGTTCACTGTATATTAGAAAGTGTAGTTATAACAGTTTTGATTTTTGTTGTGGTTTTTTTCCTTTTCCTTAAGTAAGAGTCTAGAATGTGTGCAAATGTAAATAGATCAGCACTTGTAAACAGATTCATGCAATGAAGGTACCAGGAAAGTTGATACTATGATTACCACTAATTATTATTGCAATGTATGAGGAAGCAGTATGAGACATTACAGAAGAATGAAAAAATAAAGTGTGTCTTATTTAATATTGTGTTTTTATGAGGAAATTAGTTGTGAAGAATGTAGAGTTGTACTCCCATATCTGCAGGTAATACGTTCTAAGACTGCAGTTTTATGTAATTAGTGCATATAACGGCACTTCATTCAAACAGCAAGAATGGAGTTAAGTGCTGCACAGAAGTGCAGGACAAAGATGAGTCAAGTACTGAGTACTGTTGGATTTCTCCATGTTACAGTCCATTCTTACCTGGCATGCGTTGTTAAACTCGTGAACCATTTATTTTTTGTAATCTTTTTTTTCTGGCCGTGGCATGCAACTGATCAGCCATCATCGCTGTTGCTGCCTTGATCCTGAGACGTACGTCCGCCGCGTAGCTGCCGTCCATTGAAATGGGTTCGCCCAGGTATTTGAAGGCCTGCGTCTTCTCCAGCTGTACCCCGTTCGTCGGGATCTCCGCTTTCCTAAATCCGGTGGTGTTTACCATGACTTTGCTCTTGTCCCTGCTGATCTCCATCCTGTACATGCTCGTGCTGGCAGAGAATTTGTGTGGGAGGGTCTGTAACTCGCTGTTGCTGCCTGCCATCAGATCGATGTCGGGAGAGCGGAGTTACTGAGTGGCCTGTCTATGATGGACACGGAGGTGTCATGGTCCTGGAGTGTGTCACGCATGATTTTCTCCTGTTGGATGTTAAACCACTGAGGACAAAAGGCATCCTTGGCGCACAGCCACCGTCCTGGGAAAGTTTTACTCATTCAGATTTTGAAAAATACTGAGTTCCTGGAGCTGTCGTATACTGCCTTTTTGGGTGCGTACAAGGCCTTCTTCCACGTTGAATGTCCGCAGCACATTCTAAAATGACCCCTCGTGCCATACTCTATCCAAAGGCTTCTCGAAGTAGATAAGGTTATAGAGATCATTGCCATGATGCAGGTGATTTTCAATGATGAAATCCGGCCTGCTTCTCTGTCGCAGGTGTGAGGCGGTTCTGGATCACCTTTAACACTTGGGAAATGAGGCTGATCGTTCGATAGTTCTGGCACTGCCTCACGTTTCCCTCCTTCGGGAGGGGTATGACCAGAGACTGCATCCACTCTAGTAGTCACTGCTTGTTTGCCCAGATTTTCCCGATACAGTGTGGTAAGAGCTTTCACTATCTCTTCCCCCGTCACCTTTACTCAACTTCGCTGGGACATTGTCCACCCCCAACGACCATTTTCAGTCTCCGAATAGCCCGCTCGACCTCTTTTCGCAGAACTTGTAAGTATTCTGGGTCTAAGTTCGTCTCCGGGTTTGTCGTCAGCGGATAGTTGTAAAGGTCATTGCAGTACTCTGCCCACTGGTCTAGGACAGCCTTGTCTTCAGAGAGCAGGTGATCCTCGCTGTCTTCGATTACTCTCAAATTGCTCTTTACATTCATACATATCTTATTTACTTTTCTTTGTTTGCTTCAAGTGAAATATCACACTGCCTTTACACAATGACAACTCTTTTAAGTTCCCTGATTCATTTTGTTGAATTGTCTGTTATGAATTAGTGTTTCACAAAGAAAATTATTCTCTGAAACGTGCATGAGTATACACATACTGTAGGAAATGCGTACTAAGAAAACTAACACCAGGAATGTTAATTTGTGTTGTAGTCAACAAAAAACAAAACAAAAAAACATAGCTTCTGATTAAAATAATTGTTTCACTCCTCAAACACTGCACACATAACTATTCTCAACAGGACATAGGAAAGTGTAGCATACCGATGTAAATGGCCAATTTCATTAATGTAAATATAGTAGTATGGGGTATGGCACGCACAGACACAGGTACACACACGCATTGCACACACACACACACACAGGGGTAGAAAGGCAGGTGACATTCCTTGTGACCGAAAGAGAGTGGGAGGGGGTTGGGGAAAACCACTGGCCGAATGGCGACCCGGCCGAAGGAGAGCGGAAGGGGGTCGCCTAGTAACAAGGACAGGGCTTCTGGAAAAGTCGGGTGTGAGGGGAATAAGAGGGGGAGAGAGGGAGGAGAGAGACAGTCGAACGGAGAGAAGAGAGGTGGGAGGATCGCCCCACCAAGGAGTTGTTAGAGCTTGATGTATATGCTTTCGCCTAGTCAGACGTACCCTCTGACGCGCTAGTAAATCTGAACCCACGACGGTGTTGTGTTATCATTGTGGTGAGACTGAGAGCGAACCTCATCCCACCCTGCTACATAAACATCCCAAAACTTTCATACAGATATATAACTAGATAAAGCTGTATTGTTCGCTGTATATCAGGGGCCAGTTGCACAACACGTTTCTAAACCTTAAAACTGTTCTAAAGAAGCAAAATCTCTTCTTAGCCATTTTGATGCATTGCAGAAAAACATACAAAAAATTGTACTGACAGAACGTAAACTCAGACTTAAACAACTTTACCTTACTTAAAGCAGTTTTAGTTTTAAAAATTCTAAAATTGTGGTGTGCACTTTAAACTAATTATCTAAATAGAGTTAAAGCCTAAAAGTGTTTAAAATTAGAAATGTGTCGTGCAACTGGCCCCAGGAGAATAATTCCAAAAAATGTTGTTAAAATAATTTAAAGATCGTAAAAGAATTACAACACAGTATGTCATTATTCAAGTGTTGTAATTCTTTTTTTTTTAAGTGAGCTATGTAATTTTATAAACTTGAGCTTTTATTACATATTACACCAGTAATATGGGACTTAATAGATACGACCACAGTTTTTATTTTAATAAAGCCTATTTTCTAACATTTTAGAACTAGAGTCAGTGCCAGCTGCCGAGCGAAAACTGGAGCAGATTGTTTAGTAAGTTAATTAAGTTGATACATGGTCGTTTGGGAAAGTATATATATATATATAGTATCGTCGATACTTTCTTTATGCGTTACTGCAGTTACTATCCTCCATATATCGCGAACAATGGGCTAGCTTAGGAGTACTTGTATTGATCCACAATGATGTTAAGATGAGGTTAACCGTTTCTAGCAAGACAACCTGATCTAGAGCCTCTGATGTAAAACACTGAATAATATATGACGGGGTGGCCGTTTGTCCTCCAGAAGGGTTATGACCTTCCTTTGCATATCACGTGACATGCAAGGTGACCCAGCTTTGTCCGTGGCAGTTGTGATGCTGAGCGTCTGTGATGAGTACATTACGACTCACGATGAGCTGTGTTCCTCGATCCGTCTTGCAGGCTGAGGGCGACGAGGTTGTTTCTGTTCTGGATGTATTTCGATTTGGATGTTAGAAACACATCTTCATGTTTGCATCTACCCCGCGTTGTGGCTACTTCTCATTATGCAGATGAATTTTAATTATTCTCCGTTAAACAAAAGTGCCAACAACTTGGTTCTATTTAAAGAGGTTTTAGTCTGACATTTGATTCTGTTATTTCTTTTTTCCTTTTATTTTTTTATAACAGCTTTAGTAGTATCTTTAGTCGCTCTGAATTAGTTCAGTCGATGATCACCGTCTACTGTCTACTCTGGTCACCGGCTGGTATCTCATAATCTCACAAACATTAGTTTTCGAAAGATTTTCTCAAAATCTTCGATTATTAATCTCTCTTTGATTAACGCCATGTTGTTCCAGTCTTCGCCTTGTTCTTCGTTTATCATCGTTGACTGTTATTGATACCGGAACACATCTACCCTTCGCTGTACATCAGTGTAACCGTTCCGTCGATACTGCACAGCGCAATGAAACATAATTTGCCTGTTGGCCTGAATATTGCGCTAACAAGCGAACTTTATAATTAGTTGCCCTGTCTAACTTCACTTCGCGATCACGACATGTTACCGAGAAGAATGACATACGTCTATCACGATTTGTCATCAACACGACATTTGTAATCAAGTTTTTTTTTTTTCCTGTCTCCGACACAATGTCCGCTTGTGATCACGCTTTGTCTCATGGTGACATGACCTCACTTCGTGATCATGACTTGCTGATTGGCGTTGTCACTTTGAGATGACATCACTTCGCTTACGAATCACGACTTGTCACTGACTGACATTAGGTCCCTTGGCGACACCAGGCGCCGGCACTGCTGCCGGAAGCGCGCGCTGCAGAAGCTGTACACGATGGGGTTGGTGACACTGTTGATGAAGTAGGAGCGATGGGCCAGGTTGTACAGGTTCAGCCGCCAACCGGTCAGGTCCACCTCAATGGTGCGGTGCACGGCCCGCACGCACGTGATGGTGAGGTAAGGGAGGTAGCTGATGATGAAGATTGCCGTCAGCACGAACATCATCCAGGTGGTGCGCGCCGGGATCCGCTTTCTCGTGTGGCGCCGCCGCACGCCCGATGTCGACCTTGTACTGCCGTTGGCGCGGACGTTGATGTCGTCGTTGTCGTCGCCGCCGAAGGAGCGGAGGCGGCGGATGCTGCCGTTGACGAAGGCGCCGAAGCGAGACAGAGAGTCAGCTTTGCTGCCGCTACCGCCTGCGGGACGCGAGGAAACTGTGACAACAGACGTGTTCTTGGCCCTTCCTCCACAACTGGATGGCACTGTGGGAGAATCGGACGTTACTGCTGACGAAGATTTTTGCAGTCCAGGCTCGGAACGAACGTCGTCTGTGAAGTCGACCCGTGGACCTAGTCGACCTGTCTTGCCGGCTTCACTGCTTTTATCTTCTCTTTGTTCTGCGTTTGTTTCTAAGCCACTTTCTTCTAAGTCGCTTTCTACGCATTTTTTCTCAGCCCTTTCATTCCTGTCTGGGGATTCATCTCTATGGAACGGTGAAAGCTGGCGAACACCGCTGGCGCCATTTCCAACAGGCACGTCACCTTCGCTGGATGATCGAATTCTTTCGATGTGTTTTAACCCCTTGCTGGAGTGATGAAAGCAGAGCAACTCTTCGGAGAGGCCGCGAGCTAGACTTTGCACACGGGTCTCGTCCAGTTGATTTTCTTCAGAGTCCGACTGGGATTGGCTGCTCTTTGCTGGACCTGTAGGACTTTTACTAACGCTTCCATTGAGTCTGCCGTCCTCGTGGTGGGGGTGGTTGTGGTGGTAGTGATGGTGAAGTCTCTGGATTTCCGATTCCGATTGCGTGTCCGCCAACGGCTCCATTTCCTCTGCGTGAGCTTTGGTGGGCGTGGCCTTGGCTTCGGAGCTGCGTCGCGTCTTGATTTTGTGCCGTCGCCTGAAGTTCAGCCAGCTTATCCGGGTGGGGCGATGGGCGTGGCTTTCGCTAGCAGAATGAGAAGGAGCGTGACTGTCGCCGTACCCGGAAGACACCGAAGGTCTTCTGCTGAACACCTCGTCGTCATGGCCAGAAGAAACCTCGTGCCTGCTGTCGACCGCAACAGGAGACCGCATCGATGAACTCACCGAAGCTTCCGACACAGCCACGCTTTCAAATCGCCCTCTCAGCCCGATAGCCTCGTTCTGACTAAACACTGCCGACTGGCGCTTATGCTGCACAATCTTATTGGCAATCATGACGTAGGCGGTTGTCATAGTACCTACGCATGCGAAGAAGACCAGGGCGAGAATAACGTTGTAGATAAGTTGGAATGGAGTACGGATGTATCTGTCGTCCACGGAGCAGGCGGAACCTTTGACATCGGGATGACCTAACAAAACATTTTTATAAACGTGTGAAATGTTCTTGTACTTCATAAAGTAAATACAAACTTTATTATGGGTAGATACAATCTAGGGCCACGATCTGGGGCATCAGTGTACTTATTTTCCTTTTCCATTCGTAAGTTACGAGTTTTAGTTTTGGAGAACACATATCGACCCAGCAAATATAATAATAACCCAGGTATAGAAGTCATGAGTACAGCTACCTACCAGCTAGAAAATGCCCAACTACTGAAATAATTCCAGTAATAAAATATTAAAGTAAGTGGCTATTTATTAGATTTGTCAGGTTATATAGCCATTTATTTAAGTAAAATTGATCACGACAATTCACAACCCCCGCCCCCCCCCCCAACATCCACAGGACTACAGACCTCGTAGGGAAAAGTTCAAAAGAAAGTCGCCTTTTGCATTGCATTCATCCTGTTGCAAGCGATACTTCTTTTTGAATACTTTTGACACATTTTCTTCCTGCGTAAATACTGGCTGGGGGATGAGGTTACATTTTCATATTAGTCACTTATAAAGATAAAATTACAGTACAGTTCAGTCCATATAAAAATGCATACAAACAGACGTATGACTGCATATATTCTTTCATACATACACGGACTATACACCCGTCTCCATAATTGTGACAATAATACCAACCTGTCTGGACAGTATGGCGACCATTGAGGACAACAAATGGAACTGCGATAACAAAGGCCACAGATACACACCAGATTACTGACCTTTTGACCTTAAATAGGAAAAAAAAACCTGTTCTAAGATGATAATCAAACTCACTTCCTTTAGCAAGGAAAAATACAAAGATAACGTGTTCATGTGTTATTTATTTATTTATTTATTTATTTATTTATTTATTGTTAACATCTTGTAGATTATCTTCATTACCGTTCTTATTGCTACTGAGATTGTCTTTATTTCTCATTGACATTTCTACACGTGATCATCACAACCTCCAACAACCTCATGCGACCTCTAAAGTCAGTCACACTCCGCCATTACTTTCACAAAAACCACCACCACTACTACCACCACAACCACCAGCTACATCTCGCCACTGAACTCACCTCCTTTGGACTCAACTGGTGCTGCAAAGGGACACAAATCTTCCTGCGCCGGTCAAGAGCCACAGCCACGAGAATGAAGCCGGAAGCGAGCGTGAGGAAAATGTTGGAGAACCTGAAAGTCCGGCACAGCCAACGGTTGTCAAATGTTTTCGAGAAACGGATATCTATTATCTCCCCTGGTATGGAGATCACGTTGAAGAGGAGGTCGAAGACGCTCATCGTCAGGATATAGGTCCTGGTGGAGCTGGGCCGGAACCTCTTGTAGTATACGAGGAGGACCAGAAGATTACCCATGCTGCCCGCGATGGCCTGGAGGCCCATGAACACCAAGGAGGGCAGGAGCTCCAAGGCTTCCTCATCCTGTTCATGATGCAAAAAGTCACGAGCTTCATCTTCTGACAAGCGTGTGCTGTTGGGGTCAGGTAAAACTTGCATCCGCAGAGGATAATAATCCATGATCTCGAGGAGAGACTGTTAGATACACTCGACGGAAAGTCTCCAGATCAGGATTTGAAGGGAATTCCAAAACTTCCAGAAAGTTTTACAGTTGGAATCAAACATGCACAGGATCCCAGTTTTTTAGAGGTCTGAAGAGAACCGCAGGGTCTAAAGCTATTGGGAGGTCTGCTGAGTACTTGGTGGTCATTGGTCAGCCATCAGTCTTTGCGGAAGATTTTAAAGCCGGCTTTTGTTGTTCGTATGGTCTGCGGCAGCCAATATCTCGGCAGGTTATTCAAATCTGAAACTGGAAGGCGGAAAATGAACGGAAACCACCAATCCACAATCCTCAGACAACCATTACTAAATAATGACTCGAAGTCCTGTAGGAGTAGTAATGATTATCATCATTATTCTTACCCTAATAATAATAATAATAATAATAATAATAATAATAATAATAATAATAATGTGAATTTATAACGCGCAGCATCACCACCAAGATAGATCGCACTCTCTGCGCAGACCAATAATGAGGAATGAAAGAAAACAGACAGTGGACGGTGAGATACTTATAGGCACACTGAACAAAATAAAGATGAGGTACAAGATATGTTTTCTTAGAACGTTTGATTGTACCCTTGGAGTCCTAGTGGCGAATGTGATGTGGAATAAAGTTCCACTGCTTAGCAGCACAGAGGGAGAACATCCCTTGTCCGTTTGTGACTGTCTTTGTGGGAGGGAGGGATAGAATGAGCGAGGTGACACTGCGCACAATACACATGGAGGAGACGTTAGCCACCATCTCTGGGTTGAACATTTCCTACAATGCATATTTTCCTGTCTTAATATGCACTCATGCACATATTCCCCACTGCCCCCCCTCCCCTGCAACCAATACAAACAGCGAAAACACTAGCTGACTGAAGGTGAGTTCTGGATGAGGGTGGGGGAGATTGGTGTTTTACGCCGAGCAGGCAGGTAAGGCTATATCACGGCAAGTCAGTCAGCCCAATAAACAGATGTCACATGCAGAGAAATAACAGCGTGCCCTAGACGAGAGCTGAACCCAGGGTAGCCAACGCTCACTGTATTGGGGACAGGCGCTAACCGTTGCAACCGTCCTCTCGAGTGGAAAGGAGGGTATTGGTAAATGCAAGGACTGTGAGACAACGGTACTGGGAGGGTTTGGGCTTCTGGATTTCCCATGGTTACGGCCCGTTCGCTCTTGACGAGTGTTTCGAAATTTTTTTTATTTCATCTTTTTCGGGGTGCGCAATACCATGGATATTGAATCAAAGGACACGGGGGCATGGCTGTACCTACAGACCAATGGCACACTTATATTTCCTCGGATATTTCCAACTAAAAAAATTAAAGAGGACAATAGTTGTTTTACTTATTATTGCCACTGGTTTCGTCATAAATATGTGTAAAAACTTAATATGTAAAGAACAAGAGTTTGACAAAGCAGTTCTTACTGTTTACGGTGTCGTGGACAGAAAGTTCACATCCAAGCTGCAAGCATCCTTCAGGAAAAGCAGCCAGCCATGTACAGTCACGTATCTACGATGCGCAGAAGGCAAAAGCTGCAGAGAGGCTCTGCTGTGACTCCAGCAGTCAAATCAAAGGAGGCTGCACTTTCACGATTGGGGTCAAAGGGTCACATCCGAAGCCGGTCACCGTAAGACTTTCTGCGGACCACGAGCAGGTCAGGCACGTGAAAGCTGTGACGCTAACGGAAGACGCTGCGAATCGGGACGTCATGAGGACAAGAGGTGACATCTGGGGGGATGATGGTCGGTGAGAGACTTTAGTAATGCCGTTAGTGGGAGGTCGTCACCTATCAGACCTTTGGGGTTGTTTGTTTGTATGTTTTATGCCCGTGTTGGGTGTGTGTTTAAAAAGACGAGTCTGTTTTTCTAATAATAAACGCACATATAAATATGCACACCTACGAACGCCACTGTCAGTAATGCGCTCGCGCACGTACGTATGCACGCACGTACACACGCACACTCACACACTCTCTCTCACACACACACACACACACACACACACACACACACACACACACACACACACACACACGCACGCACGCGCGCGCGCGCGCGCGCACTAATTGTCTTGTGCAGAAAAAAGGTGATCACTCTCGTCCAAATAGATCTCAAGCTATATTCCACATGCGCATTTGAAAGTGCAACATTACGTGCACCTAGGCACGCACGCACGTACGCACACATGCACATGTGATACAAGGTGTTATGAAGCTAGTGCATATACGCAAACGTTGACCGACTGTGGTGGACTGAGAGCCGCTGGTGACCATCAATGCTTTCTGACGACCCGCGAGTGACAGTGCGGCAGTCTCAGTGTGTGTGTGTGAGTCAAAATCACGGTCATCGTAACAACAGGAAGGTACATCCTTCCTCTCTCCGTACAGCGCCATTTGTTCCAATAGATAAGCCCTGGGTAACCGAGAACACGATTCTCTCTGTGTGTGTTTATATGTACACGTACGTGTATGCATGCATGTGTGCGTGTGTGTGCATTCGTGTGTCTGTGTTTGTATGTGTGCGTACATATGTGCGTACATGGGTGTATGCAGGTGTGTGTGTGTGTGTGAGAGAGAGAGAGAGAGAGAGTCGTGTTTGTGCGCTTATGTGTATGCTTGTGCATCTGTACGGGCTTTTTCGTGCACGTGCGTGTATGCGCGCGCACGTGTTTATGCGTAAATAAACAAAGCGGTTAAATGAGTTTGCACATAAGCAAAGTTTATTACAAATGATAATTTTAATAAAATTATGAAACATACCCGAAATATATGTGAACAATGGATTTTAGTCGAAAAACATGCAATACTGTTATTTCTGTAGTATTTGTATGTAATGTTGCCACAAAATATTACGACAAAATAATGAACTCGATTCTCTCTATAATCTGGTCGATGATGGAGAAATATATATTTAAGGTAATAGCTCAAACCCCAGGCGGAAAGGTTGAAGGTAACCTCCGCTTTACCTTGAGGTAAGTGTCATTACTCTCATGACATACAGTTTTAGCCAAGAGAGAAAAATCGTATTTTCTCTCTCTCTCTCTCTTTGCTATTTTGTTATTTGGTAAAGAAGAGAAATCAGATGTCCAATTTCTAACGAACAATTTTTCTTTTTACTTGTTTCATTGTTTAATTTTTAAAATTATTTACTAAATGTCAAATCTCTTCCCAATTTAGCACCTGTAATACATACTCTGACATAACGAGCTCTTTTTCTCCATAGTCGACAAAATTTAATTATTTCATGCAAATATTTCACGGATAAATACATTTGATAGATTGAATATCTGTTCATATAAGACATCGACTGCTGCAAAAACACGTTAAACTAGCTCAGATCTGTTATTGACAAGTTTAATTATGTGAATTTAAATAAAGCAAGCAGCAGAGCTGTCTTTGTATTACACTCACCTATCTTTATTCATGCAAAATAAATCTCTAAAATGCCCCCCTCCAAAAAAGGGAATGGTATTGGAATAGGTAAGGCTGTTCATTGTCACTTCTCTTCTTTTGAAGAGAGATACCCATTTCTCACATTTTATCACAAACCAATGATCACTTAGTGAGATAGAAAACAGAAGGGCGGAGGCAGTAAAGGGTAGAAAGGAGAGAAGTGCATAGACAGAAAGGTGCTCTCGGTTAAAAATAGATAGCAAGTGACTCATTTGTAATCCTTGTATAACCCTTTCGTGGAGATAAGCAGACCTAGAGTAAATTTGAAGGTTTCGAAGTTCTATAGTGAGGTGGACTTTTTTTTTCTTGTTAATGACAATGTAAAGCTCAGTGCAATACACGTTTGTGTAAAATTTGGGGACAAAGAGCAAAGACAAAAAACAGGAACAAAAGTATCAGGATTTTTCATAACGTTTTAATATTAATAATAATGCAGATTTATATAGCGAATTTCTCCACTGTACAGCAGATTAACAGCGTTTTACAAATAGTTTCGGAATACACTTAAAGCACACATTCAAACATAAAAAAATGCGTATAACACACATACTGACACAGACCAAAACTATCAGCAAGCAACCGGCTAGAGACACATTAACAGACATAATAGACGGAAAAATCTGTTTATGAACCATGCCAGGGGTTCGACATAGAAAAGAACTGATAGACTTTACCTTTACCTTGTAAAGTTTCAGCGAATGAAAAAGGTGGGGCCATACATTACTTAGGCGTGTGTATGGACACAAGTGATGTTTGTAAGTAGGATTGAGAAGGGAAAGGAGGGGGGTAGTCATACAGATTTCTGCACTGCGCTTTACCCAATCATGAGAAAAAAATTGTGCCTAACTAGACCTTAACTATTGTAATGGGTTTGGGGCAGTTATCGGAGTGGGGATAAAACAATGTTACATCTGTTTCATGCGAGAATTATCTTTCTTATTTGATGCGTGTCTGCATACAAACAGTCAATGTTAGCTGTGTATGTTCATTCCTTTAAGGGAATGATACAGTAACAATGACAATCGACCCGAAATAGATGACATGCTGCATATCATAAAGATTGTCGAGTCGATTACTTGCCCTTGCCCGTTACAAGACTGCGACACTCCTGCCGAAATCTGGCGCTGCAAAAGCTGTAGACGAGCGGATTCACCGCACAGTTGACGAAGTAGGAGCGGAGGGCGATGTTGTAGATGTTCAGCTCCCATCCCTCCAGCCCCTTCCCCACGTCATCAGACACCGCGCGTGCGATGATGAGGAGGAGGTGCGGTAGGTAGTTGACGATGAAGACAGCGGTGAGGACAAACATCATCATCGTCGTGCTCTTCGGGATCTTTTTAACCGAGCCGGCTTTTGATCGTTGCTTCCGTTGCTTCCTATCGGCTTGTGAAAAGGAGGAAGAAGTTTTTTGACTCTGAACGGAAATTGTCGACTTGTTCTCGGCAGCAACAGATGCATCACAATTCTCAGACGTGTTCGCATCGCTGGGAAGAAGTTTTCGGTCGGTGCCATGGACGATCAGGAGCTGGACCTCCGCTTGAGGAAAGCACGGAACAAAGTGCGCGCGCCGTCGCTGCTGCGGCGAACGTTGGCTGCCGGCTGGCAGAGCGTCCAGGGGAATCTCCTCGAAGTGAACAGAGCTCAGCGGCAGCTCCGAGCTGGCCGATTCGTTCTTGGAGCTGCTTGTCGTGTCAAGAGTGGAAGACGCCTTGCGCCAGCCACCTGGTGCGCTGGTGCTGCCTGAAGGCTTCAGGTTGGCCTGTCCGGTGACGTTCTTCGAGCGCTTTCGGTGCTGCCAGAGCTGGCGTCCGACCCCCACGTACGACACAACCATGGTGGTCACGCAGCTAACGAAGGCCAAGGCCATCAGCGCGTTGTACGCCATCGGAAACGGCGTCGACACGAAGGAGTCGTCGATCGAGCACGTCACGCCTGTGACGTTCACCACGCCCGTGGTGATGGTGTGACGTCCGTTCAGCACGGCGAACGGGATGGTCAGGGCGACGGCGACGCCAGTGCAGACCGCTACAGAGACTGCGATCTGGTGGGGTGTCGCCTGCTTCTGCAGGGGTCGGCAGATCTTGCAGTACCGGTCCCTCGCCACTGCCACCAAAACGAAGGCGGAGACTAAGGTAAGAAAGCTGTTGAGGGAGCGAACAATGCGGCACAGCCAGGGCAAGTCGAAGGTGAAGGAAAACCGGATGTCGAGGATCTCTCCCGGAAGTGACATCACGTTGCCCAACAGGTCGAAGACGCTCATGACCAGGATGTAGGTGCGCGTGGCGCTGGGTTTGAACCTCTGGTAGTAGACCAGGAACACCATCGTGTTGCCCACTACGCCCAGGATCATGAGGAGGCTGATATAGATCAACGTAGGCAACATTGATTTCGCCATCTTTTTGTTCAGCTCATCGAAAAATTCCTCGTCGATAACCTGCTCAAAGTTCGTGTTGACATAACGAGCTGTTGTGGTCACAATATTGTCAGACGGTCTGAAGTTTGAGTTGGATATTTGGCCAATAGTTGAACTGAAGCTTTCAGCATGGGTAGTTTCAGAAGCTAGTAAATCACCTCCAAAAGGGACATTCCTCAACGCCATATTGCTGTTTCGTAGTAAACATTAAATATTTTAAAAACAATAAGAATAAGGGGTAAGGCTCTGGTATTTCGCAGAATGGTGCCAATATCTTGTATACGTAAAGAATGAAGCAAAAATAGCTCTTAAAACAGCGAAGCAGGTGTTTTACGTCAACATGGAATGGAAATTCAAAAGTTCAGCACCAAACGCTTTTTGGAGAACGTATGCTGTGACATCCTTCGTTAGGCATGTAGGATGTGGTGAAATCATTTCTGGACGAGCTTAGTCAAGTGCCGCTACTTTTGTCGTCTGTAACCAGAAAGAAAAAAATATAAAGAATGAAATTAGAAACAGAAGGAAACAAGTACAACATCAATGGGTATGATAGCAGTTAAACACGATGATTTAGATGTTAGTTACATGATTACGGAGAGATTCGGTGATTACAGGTTGGGTTAACTGGTTACAAGATTGATTCTGCGATCACAGAACTGACTACACTATTACAGGACTGATTACAGGCTCGTTTAGAGGATTCACAGCACGCTTGGTTACATGACTGATTGCATGATCACAAAACTGATCACATGATTACAGGACGGATTACGTTAACTCCATCGAGTAGCTACCTAATGTTGCAGTGGGGAGCATGGTAGTGCCTCTAAATAACAAGTAAAAATTCATGCAATTCACACTAGAGCTTATACCAGCTTTTAGACTTTGCCTTTGCTTCATATTTCAATTTACCTCAGTTTGTATTATTATTAAAGTTCTCACTTGGCTGTCAAGCAGTCAAACTGAGCTGCTTCCATTTCCACCATCAATACCATTTTTCACTAGTAAGTAACCAAACTGGCCTAACATTATTGTCTTTAGTCAATCTTGTAGAGGGGAGTGGTGGCTGCTTGATACTAGTATGCAGTGTATACTACAATAAGACAGGGATATCACTAACACCGTCATCTCGTCATACATAAAATCATGATATACTACAGTAACACAGGGATATCAGTAACACTGTCATCTCGTCATTGATAACACCATGATATACTACAGTAACACAGGGATATCAGTAACATCGTCATCTCGTCATACATAACACCGTGATATACTACAGTAACACAGGGATATCAGTAACACTGTCATCTCGTCATAGATAACACCGTGATATACTACAGTAACACAGAGATATCAGTAACACTAGTTCAGTCATTACAGTATCAAAGAGCATATCCAGAACTATCTGATTTTCAGCTGGAAAGAGTGTCTAACTTAAAACAAAAACTATACGACGGTGCTTCGCGGGTTTCTGTCATACACTACCACGACGCACTCGTGTCCCGTCATCTTCCTTGTCCCTCTCTCCAGCCATCGTCTTCGTTGCTGTGTTCGCAGCGGTTTTTGCCTCCCTTGCCGCACATCATCAGGACACTTCAAGAACCGGATGTGACACTAGGAAGCAACGGGACCTAAGCGGCTGGAGAGAGAGAGGAGAGAGGTGAATGAGCGCGAAGCTACTCTCTTTTCGACTTCCGATCTAGATTTTGAGTGGTCAGAGCGTCCAAGAGACGAGAAGAGGCCAAACGTAGTGGGTCTTATCTCCAGCAACATTGTCCGCCCTGCCGTTCTTTTTTTCTGATTTCACATCCTTCTTCCTCTTTGTGTGTGTGTGCATGCATTCTTGTATAAAAGCACTTCCATGTTCCATTTGCTTGGTTATTTTTCTTCGCAGAAGAAAATTCAGTGGAAAACGTCCTTCGATTTTCAAGCAAGAACACACGATATTTTTTACACATTTACTATCGTACAAATACTGGGGATAGGTGTGTGTATTTAGATTGTATATATGTATGTATGTATGTATGATAGGGATGAAAGGTGTATAAATGGATAGGTGACTGGATGAGTGGGAGGATGCTTTTTCAATGCACTCCCTGTAAACGTGACAATGGCTGAAATGGCCTTAAGTCAAGAAAATATTCGAGTTCTCTCTACTACTACCGATACACACACACGCGCGCTCAAATGGATTATTGAAACTTAGACTATAGTCATTATAGAGTCCTAGCGAAATACAAGCTCTAACAAATAAAAAGTAGATATATATATATATTTGTAATTTAAGCCTGAACTCAAGTATGATGAGAGAATACACTAAAGATATCAATTGTACTTGAGAACTCTAGTTGAGAATAAAACAGTACACTAAATAAATTATACATTTTTATTCTCTTTTAAATTTTAATTGACTCAAGTTAGTCATGTCTACCAAACAACTGTTTCAGTACTTAAAAACTGTAAGGATAAACTAGTGAGATAAAATGTGGGAGGTCACAGCAACTGTTAAAAATACGATATACTGTACAATACAATGCAGCCTTCTACCTAATGGATCAGATGTATCCGATAAATTTTTTTCACTAAGATGCATTTAAGAACAAAGCCACGTTTTATAAAAAAAAAAATAGTATGGCTCGAGAGTATCCTTGCAAAGTATCACCACACTACCCAAAAAATGGGAATAAAGTAGCGATAAACACATTTTAAATGCTTACCTTTTGATTTCTCTCTCGTGTGGCTAATTCGTCTTGGTTTTAAGATAAAAGGTTGATTTTGAACTGCTATTCACTAAGCCTGTGCTTTCTGGCCAAGTTGCATGAAGTTGTTACTGCACTGTGCGCTTCTCAGCTGCTGATGGTTTGGTGCTAACATGTCAGCGAAAAGGCTATGCCCGGGAACTCAAAATGCCCTTTAAACTCGGGGATTGTGGTGGTGGTGTGGTGGGAAGTTTCCTCTCTTGATCATGCAGGTCGTCTAGCTATTACATCCGGGTCTTCAGGAAGAAACCTCTCCCTCCTCCAACTTTGCAGTTTGCCATCCTAATAAGGTCTGTCTCGTGACGAAAAGGGTTGGGCTGGCGGGGTGCCGTGGATTCAGTGTCGTGTATGAATATGTAAATGCACGTTCTGGCAATTGCTTTAGCTCCACAATGCCCCAAAAGAGAGTAAAATATGTTCGTTTTAAATGATGGATGACCTTATCATGATGATGCAGAAGCATCCCATTGTGTCCGTCATGAGAATGCCAACTGACAAAAACTGAGAATCTCAACATAGCTTCTATCAATATATCTATAGATATTATATATATATATATATATAGTCATTGAGTATTGTTGTTGATGTTCACAGTGCAGCTCGGAACTTTTTTTTTTCTTTTTCTTTCTTGTGTCAGATGCCTACGGGAGTTCAAAGAAACGCGTCTCCTTGTTTCCACCGAGACTTGGCTGAAGGAGACCGACGGGGACAATGATTTATATGTCAGCGAGTTTGGCCATCCCATTCGCATGGACAGGTGTCCCACTATCACCAACAAATCCACTGGCGGGGGCGTGTGATTTTACATAAACGAATGGTATTGCAACACCGTTGTGGTCAAGGAACGATTATGTACCACCGATCTTGAACTGCTGTCCATTTCCCTCCGTTCTTACTACCTCCCTAGGGGATTCCTTCAGCTGTTTTACCCACTTGTGTATTTACACCCACGTGCCAACGCGAAGACCGCCGCTCACCTGATCGCCGACGTGATACACAAATTAGACCCCATTTGCCCGGACGCTCCCGAGTTTATCCTCGGTGATTTTGCTTAAAAGATATGAACAATATCCATCTTGCTCCACCACACAGAGGAGTTCGTTCTATGATCGACCTTTGTTACAGCACTGTCCCTGGTGTACACAAACACTAAGCTTACCATCCCTTGGAGCGACGTATCACAACATCATTCTCCTGGGGCCAGTGTATAAGACAGTTAGTCATCGATTTACAGCTGCGGTGAAAACAGTAAAGTGCTGGACAGAAGAAAGTATCACCCGGCTGCAGGGGTGCCTCGACTGCACAGACTGGCAGTTTTTTTTAAAATTCCAGTGACAATCTTGGCTGATGCTGTGTCTTCTAAATCACTTTCTGTGTTGGCACAGTCATATCCTCCAAGCAAAATGTCATCTTTCCTAATAAGAAACCCAAAGTAACGAAGCAGCTCAAATCTGTATGGAAAAAGAAAAAGCGTATATTCTATACCGGAACTGTACATGACAAAAAGTAGAGAACATGGAGGTGCGAGATGCCATTAGCGACGCAAAGAAAAGGTACATGAACAAAGTTGAGTTGCAGTTCAGTAATGGCAACCTCAGAGCAGGAAACTCAAATCTTTCTCTGTCAGCTTTGTCATCCTCACTCGGTTCTATCACTCCTTCGTGGACAATCTCATAGCTTTTTCTTTCATCTCTTAGTTCCGGAGCTTCCCCATAGGGAACAGGAACAGTCTCGTCTTTCTTGATAATATATGATCCAAGATCACCGGAACCAGGCAGAGGGGACTTGACAGCCTTACGTCATCAGCAAATCCTTAGGAAGGCATCCCGTATTCTCTCTATTTCTCATCATGTGTTGGCATGTGAGTTTTCACTCTTGAGGTCTGGCTGTAGGTACGCGATACCTGTATGCAGAACCAACTCATTCATTCCACGTGCCATTTACCTGATCAATTCTACTGGCCGTGATCTTGTACTAGCCTGAGATGACCTAAGGTCACCAACTGTATCTACTGTTGCTTATAATGTGTGTGGTTGTGGGAGAGAGAAATTGAAAACATATTGTAAGTGGACTGAAGACACTAGAAAGCGATCCGCTTCCTCACTCCGGCTAACACTGTGGTCCTAGCGCCTAATCAGTCCGTTCCTTTTTAGTTTTCCAGGGAAGAGGACTTTGCGGCAAAATGGTACTTCTCCCGCATTCGGGGTGGGCTTGTTTAGAGGGAAGGTGCTGAGGAACAAGAGCCGCTTTCCAGCAGGACCTTAGCAAATTGGTATTTCTCTCGTACTCAGAGCGCTTTTGCTGCTTTTCCAAGTCGTTTTCTAAATATTTTATTAAAGAACCTTCACCTTTTTCATATTCCTACAGTTTGGCTCAATTTTGTGCACTCACGCATTCATCAACTGCTCTCTCTTTTTTCTCTCTCTTTCTCTGCATTCATAAAATATAGAGACTATGGCAACACTTTGTAGAGTGCGATTTTGTGTATATCTACTAACAAATGTCTGTAGCATAGGGTGACCGGACACTTAATCCCCGGACACTTCATCCCCAGACACTTAATCCCCTAGACACTTAATCCCCAAATCGCGACACAGCACTCAAAACTGCTATTTTGTGGACTATAAATATTATAACCGTAAGAGAAATGTGTCGCGTGGTAACTCTGGGTAACTCTCGTAAGACTGGGATGTTATAAATGTTGAAGTTAAGTATTATTTGAATTTGAATTAAATTTTTCATTCACTTCATAATTTTTTGAGTTGAAATTTCATTTTGAGGATTAAGTGTCTGGGGATTAAGTGTCTGGGGATTAAGTGTCCGGGGATTAAGTGTCTGGGATTCGTCGCATAGTATATTGGACCACGGTTTACTAACAACATGAGCATCGTTAGAGCTCACTCATTTGTATAGGTTGACTTCCTTGTTTTGGTTCTTATCAATAACGTCAGTCAAAGTATATATGCTGTTGAAGATAAGTATTTGTCAGGGGATTATGTGAATACGATTTTATCCTATGCCTGTGGCTTAGAAGACCCCACCTCGTCCGTTCGTCCTAAAACGTAGCTGTCGAGCTAATTCAGCGCAGGTTTCCGCATCCTGACTCTTCCCGCTTCGATAGTGGATTTTTTGCGCCGTAGAAAATTTAAAAAAGGCGACATATTCCGCGAATTAAGTCAGTCTTTAGGGAAGGAGTTTCACCTAATAGACGGATAATCATACAGACATACGGATAAACATGCAAACTGGCTAACCGTCAGTCATTTGGTCAGTCAGAAGGGTAGCTGCTCCTGCATTACATATAGATGTGTTTGTATGAAAGTGTTTTGTGTGTGTGTGTGTGTGTGTGTGTGTGTGTGTGTGTGTGTGTGTGTGTGTGTGTGTGTGTGTGATGTCTGTGCGTGCATGAAAGTAAACCAAACTGGCGATGTTGACGGCGATTGTCAAAAAGAAACGTTTTGAGTTTTACTGTTTTAAATTTATCAACGTTTTCATAAAATCTCGGTTGAGGCAGAAGCTCTTTTTGCATTTCTTAGAACCCATGGGGTTGGTCGTCGATATCAAACGCCATTTCCGATTGTCGTTTGACATTCCATTCTCTTAAGGCTGTCGGTGAAAAAGTCAGCAGCGTTCTTGGGTCTGCGTGGATTCTATTTCTGTAGGTTAAATGCTCTGCTAGAAAAGGTTATATATAACAGATGGGTAAAAAAAACAAGTAGTGTTTAAGAGAAACTATTGTGTGCTAACACATTGGTAAATTCATGACAACGGCTCCCTGAGTTTGGGAGACATTCACCACCACCACCACCACCACCACCACCACCACCACCACCACCACCACCACCACCACCATCATCATCATCATCATCATCATCAAAGCAATTAATTGACGTCAGCTGTCATATTTCCTGTTCCTGTTTCTTCTAAATTGGTTCTCAGGCAGTATACAGAACATTTGAGATCGTTTTCGTAAGGCTACTTAAGATGGACTTCCATCTAATCCAATGGCTTGTGGTTAATTATCTGCAGTTCTGAAAAAATCGTTTCCGATGTTTGTTCCTTAAACCTCATTATGTAACAGCTTCAGCACAGCTTCGTGCATCCGTGAAAATTCCGGCTCCGTTGGCATGATTGAAGAGATGACGATAACACCATCTTTACAGGTCCGACAACAAACTGCAGCTGCATGGTTGCATAAACGTATGCGTACATGTGCACGTGCGTCTACCAATTTAGGGGAAACAGGAGGTGCGCGTGACTGGCCGTTCGAAACCTCAGTTGGGCCACGCGTATTTCCCCATGTCCACCCAGCTGTCCACTGATGTTCTTATGTGTACACTTTCGTCGTCATGACTAAATGCATATGGCATCGAAGTCTCAAAGTTCACAACATAAAGTTAATTTCACTAAGGATGTGGACAGGACTGGTGACATCAAATCTTCATGAAATTTCAGGACCATCTTCATTTACATTAAATTGCTATGAAGAAATACAAATCGCTCTGCATTTCTTAAAGCGAAGCTTCAGATTGTAAGCATAGAGATATCAATTATAATTGTTTACTTTCAAGACAGAGTTTTGTCTCCCTTGTTAATATCTGTTCCAAGATTACTGGAACCAGACAGAAGGACTTGGGTGGCGGTCTTAAGTCATTAGCAAATCCTTAGGAAGGCATTCTTTATCCTCAATATTCCTGATCATGTGTTGACATGTGAGTTTTCACTCTTGCGGTCTGGCCGTAGGTACACGATACCCGTATACAGAACTAATCGTCACCGCAATTCATTTATGCCACGTGCCATTTACCTGATTAATTCTACTGACCTTGATCATTAGCCTGGGGTGATCTACGGTCACCAACTGTATCTTACTGTGGCTTGCAGTATGTGTATACATATTGAGAGAGAAATTATTTCAACATGTATATGTATGTACTTGTACATTATGTACTTATCCGGTCATTGTTAGCATGTGAGCAGTCTGTGGAATTGCCCTTGTGTATTAATAAAATTGTATTGTAGAGTTAGCCTATAACCTGTACCTTTATATAATTTTGTGTTAAAACTCATTCATCAACACTGGAATTATTTGCTGTTTAATTCAATTCTTGGAACTGCTGTAATAGATCCCGCCGTTCTTAAATAGCCCTAATATAAACTTCAAGTTTCGTTACCTCATGAACTGTAAGGATAATGTATGTATTATAACACGTTTTTTAGAAGTGGAGAAATCTATATTGGTCGTCGTGGTTTGTATTTGTTATTTGTAGCATTCTATAGAGACTTAACTTTAAGTTCCTTCGAGAAAATACGATCGCATCTTAAACATTCCCATGCATTTGTGTGACATTAAAAGCTCGCTTTTCCTAAAACGAAAAAGAAAAAGTTGCAATTAATAATAGTCGTTAAAGAGGAATCATTTACAACATAAGAATTGCAATATTCTCAGTATTTACTCTCAACACGGCACATTTCAATGGACAATCAACAGTTTACTGATCCCATTTTGCTGGCTTCCAAGCACAGACGTGTCCAAACTAGCAAACGTCGTCGTCGTCTTCGTTGTCGTCCTCCTCCTCCTCATCATCTTCCTCTTATTAAATTAATAAAGGCAGTTACTTAATGTGAACAATCAGATTTCCTTTTCCTTTTCCTTTTTCTTATCACTCACGCAACAGACAGAACTTTGAGATAATCTTCTTAAGGATATTCGAGTAAGATTTCCCGCTAATCCTATGGCTTGCGAAGTGTTTGTTCCTGAAAAAAACTCTTTCTCTCTCTCTCTCTCTTGCACCTTGAACACAGCTTTGTGCATCCTGGCAACTTCGTTCGTTGGCTGTTTGCACGATGAATGTCTCTAGAGACTGAAGAGCTGACAATTCTTCATCGTATCACTGTCTTCATAGTGTGACACCCAGCTGAAGGTGCATGGCTACGAGTACGCGTGCGTGCGTCCATGCGTGATTGCGTGCGTGCGTGCGTGCGTGCGTGCGTGCGTGCGTGCGTGTGTGTGTGTGTGTGTGTGTGTGTGTGTGTGTGTGTGAGCGCGAGAGTTCTCTGCACAACTCTGCGTCTACCAAAGTAGGAGAAACAATCAAGTGGTAGGAGCACCGGTGCTCAGCGTGTGTCCTGCAGTCGGTTCAACTACTGAATGTAACAAAGTGCTGTGAGAGAGAGAGAGAGCCCCCCAAAAAAGCTGTTTTTGGTTAACGTGATGTCTCTATCATCTCACTCCTCACTGACCAAAAATTTAGAGGAGTACCTTTACCTTTTCTTAAGGTTAAAAAACGTTTTGTACAAGATACTGGTTCTCAAAATAAAAGTGAATGGCATTCTATTCATTTTTCGAGATCTTTATTGCAAACATCGCATTCCATAAAATGAAGTGCATGAGTACACATCGGCAAGACCGAAGACAGAGATATATTTGAAACCATGGGTATGTTTACGCCACCTTGACTAAAGACTGTTGGATAACTGTAACCATGGGCACGCTAACGTCACACGACAGTGGGATAACTGTTACTTCGGGTATGCTTACGTCGCCAGACAGTGTAACCATGGTTAGTTCCGTGGCTATTAAAGATCTCTGTGTTCAGGTACATCTGACAATGAGGTGTTGGAAGAAACAACAACCATTTTCGTAGTCTATCTATAAGAGAGTTTTTAATGCGTAGTAAGAACCGTTGTCATGGAGGCAAAATACTTTGGAATCCTTTATTGGTCTGAGTTGATGTCCACACTAAGACCTGCACTTGTGGAAATCATGACTAGAAGGGCGAGACATATGAATTTGCTTCAGTGAATTAACTTTTCATGGCTGTCGGTATGATAGGATACATTTAGCCGACGATGGAGGGCAGCTTCATTTGCTTCTTATTTTTATTTCCGTGAAAAAGTTCTCCCAATGAAAGCTGCGGATAGCAAAGAAGAATGATGCCAGAAATGTTGGAGCTCATTTACATTAACAACTTCAGTTGATGCGTCCTCGAGTCATGGAATAACGTTTTGCTTTGCGAACAGCACACAGCACATCCAGCAAGTCTAAGAAAGAAAGAAAGAAAGAAAGAAAGAAAGAAAGAAAGAAAGAAAGAAAGAAAGAAAGAAAGAAAGAAAGAAAGAAAGAAAGAAAGAAAGAAAGAAAAGGCATGTACAAAACTCTACCTAACCGCATACTCGCAGAGTGACTCACATGTTACCATCAAGTATCTCATGATACGCTCTTTCCATGATATGTGGGCTGTGCGTTTAATTCCCAATTTATTTCAGCTGAGGAGATTTATGTTGTGTGACAGCGCTCTTCGTGGAATTTTTGTTGAAGTAACCAGTGATCATAATGTGTTTGCTTGAGACACAGTGGATGGGCGGCCTCTGACTAAAGCAGAGAAGCTTTTCTGTGGAATTGATAACGACGACAGAACAGGGAAGATAATTACTGTGTCCCAAGAGTGATATTTCCAGGCAGTAGACTAAAAAGCTCAATTTGTGGGGAATCATTTTCGTGAGTATGATCATCATCCTTGGTGGCCTTCTCTGGGGTGGTTTGGTAAAAGATTTTAACCATTCATTTATTAATTGTTATAATAGTAATTTATGATTTTTTATTTAAAAGCCCATTGGCAAATCATCTATGTTGAAAGAAAGAACGCGCAAATGTCACAAGCCTGGTTGGTGAGGTTGTGACACAGGAGAAGAAGTTGAGTGTGAAATAGTAAACAGCACAAAGACGTTTACACTCCTATGCATTTTTTGTTTTTGTTGTTGTTGTTTTTTTGCAAGAAAGATAATCCAAAGATTCTAGGTCTAAATTACGTCTACATTAGAGATATTGTTTGTGCTGTTTCTCTTTCTTTCCCAAAACACGTGTGCAGGTAGTCTTCCAGGTCTCCTCTAATCCTGTCCATTGACTGGCCACTGTTTCTTCAAGGTGGCCCTTCAGTGCCTCAAACCTGGTTTTGACAGCTTTCTGGGGTCTCTCAGAAACTGCACGTTGAATTTGTGGTGCTGTTTGCCCGATGAGTCAGGGAAGGACCACAGCTTGATCTTCATGGTTTCCACAAGCAGGTGGTGGTCTGCCGCTGCATTTGCGCCACGCTGTAGCCTGACATTCCTTCTAAACTGGCGATTGATGAGGATGTGGTCTATCTGGTTTTCTGTATTTCCATCAGGTGAAATGTTATTAGTGCCCCTGCAGCCTCCGATGTAATCAGTACTGCTATTCCTTGGTTATGGTCATGTTCAGAGTCTTTATGTACCCATCTTCCCTGATGCAAGTCTGGTCTGACCGCTGCCATTCCACCTGATCTCGCACAGGCCGAGGAGCTTGATGGCATATCTCTTCATCTCATGGGCTAACTTAGCTGATTTCCCTCTCTCGTACAGGGTTATGATGTTACAGACCCCTATCTTGGTTTTTGTCTTGGTCGAGAGAGGATGGGTTAGCGAGCTGACTTCTTGAAGTCTTTCACTAAAGTGCGCTTTAGGCCACTATGAAGAGGGATCTTCCTGTCCAGGCTTTCTTTATGGTAGTGATATTGTTGCGGTTTCTGCAGCAGGGGTTGTTTTTTGGGGTAGGGGGTGAACCTGGTTTGCATTGCTGTTATCGGACTCGTAGCCTGTCGGGATCGCGCGCAGGGACCGAGTGTGTAGCGGGCTACGAGGCGCTGTAGTTTGCTACACACTTGGTATTTCGGAGGATTTCCACATCCCAACACTACACTCTCCGCAGTTTGGCGAAAAACGAACACTTGCAATTAGATAAAGTAAAACAAAATAATAAGAAAAATACAGACTTAAATGCCAAATAAACTAACCCAAGATACAATAAAAAAAATTCACAATTAACGGCTACCATTAGCTTAGTCTATTTTAAGTCTGCTTTGAGAGAGCTTTTGCAAAATAAGTTGGTGAGTACACTAATGCTGCTCCGTGAGGAGGCGGTTGATACCTATAGTTGCACATCCTTCGGGAAATGGCCATATAACAAATGGAAATGTTCGTTTTTCCCCAAGCTGCGGAGAGCATATAGTGTTGGGATATGGGAGCCCTCCGAAATACCGAGTGTGTAGCGAGCTACAGCGCCTCGTAGCCCGCTACACACTCGGTCCCTGCGGGCGATCCCGATAGGCTACGAGGGGTAGGGTTGCTATCCCTACGCCCAACCTTCCTCCTTTATCCCGGCTCGGGATCAGCAGGCTCCCCGGGGAGTGGCGTTTCCATGTGGAGTTAAGTGTACTGCTAGGTCTGGTTAAACACAGTTTGCCTAGAAACAGCCTGAAAACGTATCGACTATCGCCCTTCCACTAAGTTTGTAAGCTTTAGTATTATGCTATGAGCACTTTTGCCTTGTATACATCGGGTTTTATTTCTGGGTTATGGTTTTGTAGCAGTCATATATGCTCGCAAGCAAATGGTACAGGAAAGTGAATGGCGAGTTAGACATGAAATGATTCTCATTTGGTGTTGCATTTAGAACATTTCTGTTAAGATGCGACGTAGGCAGTGAATATGTCTTCACAGATAACAAGATACAAATTTGGGAAAAATGCCTTCACATATGAATTTGCAGCCTGTGAGCCTTGCTTGGGATTATATCGCAAAAGGCAGAAATGAAAACTTTTTCCAGGTATGCTTATTCACTAGTAACTTTCATCATTTTATTTTCTTTTTTTTTTACACCTGGTTTATTTTCTCTATACGTCTTCTAGCGAAGAAAGGCAAACTGCTATGTCACTCTTACTCTTGTAAGAAATGTATTTATGTCACGTGTCTTTTTAGTGGAGGTGGACGCTGTTATACAAGGAAAGAGTCTACATTTACTGAATAGAAAAGTGGTAAAGGCCAAAAAACAGAAACATGATACAGATTTAAATGAAATAATACAGTTTTTTTCTTTTCAAACTCATTTGGGTTGTGCTCAAAGAATGATTGTTTTTGTCCTGTTTATTTATAAATACACACTCTTGCCTTAGTTTCCAGCAAGTCCCCCTCTTTCATCTATAATGTTACGACCACAAACCCTTGTCGCCCCATAGAGTCAGTTTGCATGTTTGTGTTTTAGTCTTCTCATTTCGTACAGCGCATATCAGCGCCCTTACACATTCACAATCATCAATATTTGAAAACAAAGTCTTCTATGGTTGAATTCATTCTGGTAATCGCACGTCACGTTCTGTACTCTTTCCCCAAAACCCATCATCTGTCAAAAAAAAAATGCTGAATGTGTGTCCTTAAAGTCTCTGGGCAATGAGAGAGAGAGAGAGTTGCCTCGAAGCTTATTCTTTTATCATATCAGGTTTGCTGAAGGTTTCTACACAGGGAAATTCATACAGTCTAGAGAGACACTTATTTATCTATTGAGGGGTGACAGTTGCCGGCAAATAGTAGATCTAATATCGTTTCCTGTTTAGCATACCCATCCACATAATTAGATATATAGGAGAAAACATCAAGCGTGGTTACTAACATTTGTCAAGTGTATATTAATTGCCAGACTAAACAACGCAAAACAAAACAAAACAAAACAAAACAAAACAATATATATATATATATAACAAGCAAGGTGGAAGCTGCTCCGTCAACTGCCTGGGTAACGCTGCTGAGCCACCCAAAAACATTCTGCCATTTCCATTTTAAGATCTAACAGGCAGTAAACAATGGGCGTTTACATGTTTCTTGTCTCGTGTGTAGATCGAACAACAGCAATGACATCAGATATAATGCAGGGACCAGGATCATTCAATCAGCCAGCTTATATGACACCCCAGTACGGAAGTCCTCCCCAGTGGGGAAACCCGCCGCCTGTGGTAATGCAGCCTCAGATGTCGTCCAGCAACAACACGACAGTCGTCATCAACCAACAGCCCCCCGTACCTGCGTACAAACCGCCGCGCCCATGGAGCACTGAAATCTTCGGGTGTTTTGAGGACATGAACGTGTGTGAGTGTGACGTCACTGGCGGGCTTGTCGCCTTTGACCTCTGCTCCCTGTCTCGAGTTTAATATTCCTTTGACCCTTCTTCCTCTTCTGCTGTTGTTATGTCTTCCTGGCCTGTCTATGTCAAACATCCTCATCCATATTATTGCTTTTCTTTTTTAGCCATGAGTTTTGCTTGTTTGAATCGTGTTTAAGCTAGCGTCTGGCTAAAATTCAAAAGAAAGAAAGAAAGAAAGAAAGAAAGAAAGAAAGAAAGAAAGAAAGAAAGAAAGAAAGAAAGAAAGAAAGAGGGTGTATCGGTGAGAGAGAAAGAAAAATATTTGGCTTTCCTAATATGATCCAATCACTTATTCATTCTTGCGTCAGGAGCCATTACTGAGGTACAGGCTTTGCTAACAGACCTACTGTTTGTGCTCTATTGCGAGTTTTTGTAGAAATCATGTCCAAATTATATATATATATATATAGTGCATTTTAAGCATCTTTGTCTACCACACTACGTGTATTGTTCGATTGCACTTACCTTGGGAGTTAGTTCCCCGATAAACCTAAGTCAAGCGCAACAATGGCCAAATAAGCATGGCCGATTGAAAGCAAAAACGACAAAGAAAAGTATTTTATATGATTTTAAGGGATTTATTTCAACATTTAAATAAACTTGAATTTAAAGCAGACTGAAGTTATCATTCCTGGAAAGAAAGCTGACTGGTCGATCTCCCTACTACGACCACTCTCAGTTACGACCTGATTTTGGAGGATTTTAGCGAGTCTTAATAGGGAGATTTTACTGTATTACTAGCGCACATACCCTACAAGTGGGGCTATCACAGCACTAATTACTACTCATGCTGCTTGTCCTGCTGGGTGTGTGCAGAATGTCAGCTGTGCATGAAAATGATAAAAGTACATTTTAAACATTGCATCATCACCGTGTTAATTCGCGTGTACAAGACAATTGCTGGCAAAATATTTATTTGTTATGTGGATGGATTATGATATATTGTCATCAAACTTCAGGTTGCTGCGTTTGTGTTTGTACAAAACACGCTGAGGGCAAGTTGGTCTCGGACATGGGAGAGCACTGCTGTGTCACTCACCTCGTGCCGTGTTGGCTAATGGTTCTTAGAACAAAGCTGCGAACTCAGCACAATATTCAGGTGAGCTGAAGAAATGTTGACTGCAGTTGCAACGAAAACGTTCATCGACCAGACTGAATAATACTTCATCTCCCCATCTAGAGCTTAACCCGACTCACTTCCTTCTTCTACATGAATAAATGAAAGAAACAAATAAGCAAATAAAGAAAGAAACTAATATGGCAGTGCTGCGAGTGCATCTGCATTTATATCTTCTTTGTCTATCTGTTCTTCTATCTATGAGTCTGTTAAGATCTCATTATGAATTTTTTGAAAGGTCAAGTCGATCGCTGAGCAAAAATCGCTGGAAACAGAGCACAAAGTCTCACAAAAACATATTCCGGTGTTATTTTATGACAAAGAGGCATGGAAGATTTTATATTAATATTTTTCTCTTAAGCACACCTAGATTTGTCGAGAAAACAGGTAGTGACGAAACGAACGTATTTGCACAAACTGAAGTCCAAGAGAAAAGATCCAATCCTCGGTAAAAGAAAACTGACCGGGACACATTGTACTGACAGTATGAGGGCACCATTGATGTGCATGATCGAAACATTTAAAAAAGGAAAAAAAATTGTGGGTGATAAGGAGCTTAAACGGGAACACGTGCGAGTATCAGTAAGTAAATAGAAAATTTTGCTTGCAGCTAAATGAGGAAGAAATAATTAGTTTTTACCTCGATAAACATGTTTCAAACTATCATTATATTAACACGACAACCAGAGCGATGTTTCTTCATTTGACTTGAAGACACGCACACTCGCTGTTACAAATACTTCGATCGCGTAAGAGAACCTCCAGTAGAGGAGAGTATATTTTCCCGCCTTCCTAGTTGCAGGTGAGAATGCCGATGTTTGAAGGCTTATATCTTTAAAATTAAGGATCATTATGTACTCATATTTTGGGAATTACTAACTTAACCCGATCATAAAGAAATAATGTTGCACTGCTCTTGTCCTTTAAGGCACTAGATCCTTTTTGCATACAAATATCTCCACATCTTTGGCAGTTTTTCGTCATCTGTGTTCATAAAATATTTGATATACATATTCCCACTTATAATCTGCATATGTTTTTATTCTTTGCTGTTCTGTAGTCATCGACGTTCTTAAAACGATTATATATATACAAGTGGAGAAAGAGATGAAGGATTCCCCAGCAGGAACAGAAAAACCGCGAGTGGTTCACTGTGTCTTGGCCATGGCGTAGTATTTCTCCTTGCCTTGTAAATCAACCACATACTGGACGGGGAAAGAGTTCCGGTTATGGACCACAAAGCGAGTCACGAACTCGACACGATCATCTGCTTCACAGCTTTAGAATTTTTAGATATTTATTTTAGAGTCTCCGGAAATCATGTGTGTAATCGTGTCTTTAACCAAGAGCTCACGTTTGTTCTTCTTCCCTGCATATCTGTTATCCTTTTCGTTGCTATGTTTTGTCAATATTTGTAAAATTATTAGAAGAGTATGTGATATTTCTACTAGATTACGCACTCTCGTCACACGAGATCCTGCAGTGTATTTTTTACCCATGCTGATATATAACGACGAATGAATACCCAGCACGTTAGTAGTAATCATTCAGTCGAGAAACAGTTTACATTCGCTTTTAAATTTAAAATGAAAAACGCATTGAAATTTTTCTGTATATTCTCACACCAACAAACGCGTGTGTTTTTGACAACTCGTTGACTAAAGAATATCACAAAGTGAGGACAGAACAGCTGTCCAGGGGGCCGACTAGCTGATTAGTTAGTCAACATCTACATATCGCCAGTGATTAAAAAGTTGAAAGAGTTCAAACACTGCTAACCCTCAGTCCCACTCTGTTTGCAGGGAGGCGTCATGAGCGACTGTTGCAGTGTCTTCTGGTGCTACCATTGCGTCCTCTGTCAGATGATGAGGGAGGTGAAACTTATAAGAGGGGTGATTCCCTATGGAGTCTAAAGCCAGCCTTCTAGCCGGCAGCAGAGGACAAGTATTTGGATCATCAACTTTCAACTTCGTAATTAAATAGTTGTGAGCTTAAGTTGCGGTTGGAGTGCAGGCTCACTAGTTTTAAAGTTTATTGTACTTTTGGTTCATAGTCGTCATGTTCTTGCTCAGCAACAGGACTTCTAAGCTTCTGAACTGACATTTTGACTATCTCGTAAGTAGGTACTATGTGTCCGGCTACATGTTATTTTCAGGTTTACAATAACAAAACGCATCCCGAGCATCTAGGGGCTTATGCAGACTTTTAATTAAGCACGTATTATTTTTGCTAAAAAAAATCGCTAATGATTTCAATGTTCACAGTGACTTCTAGTTTTTATTAATTTCTTTACGGTCAGTGCAGATGGGTCATAGTGCCCAATGTTAAAGTTTAGTATTATTTTAATTATCAAACTTATTTTGATGTTTACATGAAAATAATTATTTGAATTTGAATAAATATTTCATTTACTTCATAATTAAATTTTTCATTCACTTCATAATTTCTTGAGTTGAAATTTCATTTTGAGGATTGTCTGGGGATTAAATGTCTAGGGGATTAAGTTTTGGGGATTAAGTGTCTGGGATTCGTTTAAAAAAATTTCAAGCATGTTATTAAGTTTTCCTTGTTTTAAACATTGCATATCATCGTGAAAAGGCTTATTCTGATCAAAATACTTGATCTCCTTGTTTAGAAAAAAATCTATTCGACCATGAAAACTGTTGCTAAAGCTCTCTGTGAAACGGGATGGGATACTGAGAAACTTTTTTTGTAAGGCGCCTGTAATTTCATTTAACGAAGCTACCAGAACCACCAAAAACTGTCGGTAGGTAGTATTTTTTTCTCTCTTCACGTAGTCACCGTAGCGTCTCATCTGGTCAAACAACGGCTTCACCATAGCCGCCGTGTAAGTAATCCTGGGCTCAGCAACAAACGATATGATCTACGACGACACAGGTCGATTTCCCCTCTATGTGCATTTCAAAGCCTCATGCATACGATACTGGTTACGCCTCACGAGGCTTGAGCTCTAAAAGATTTCCACGCAAAAAAGATTATAATATACTGGTTGTACTTCATATACAGGGAAAGCATGCTGGGTGTTTATTCATTACATGTACAGTTTTGGCTATGTCTGGGAGAATCGAGGCATTGGCAAATGTCTCGGTGTGTTTAAGCAACGTATTGATATATGTCATGATAATGCCAGTCTTGTTTATGAAAACAATTACATATATAACATGCGATGAGTTTTGTTTTTTAAATATTCATCACGTGATTGATTTTTACTTTGCTTTCTAACAATTACGTGACGAAAGCGCGTAGTTCAGTAGAAATGCAAGACTGCTGTCTGCTAGAATATCTTGATATCAAAGATGCAAACAGAAGAGTCCTAAAAACTGTTAACCAATTACATTTCCCTGTCGCCAAGGCGTTTAAGCTATAAATAGGAACGTGTGGGCATGCTTAGAGGTCCAAACAGACTAATCTCTTGCAGAGATTCTAAAATAATTTGCTACAAAATGCAACAACTTTGAAGCAAAGGGACAGGGATTCGTGGATCCCTTTGCTCTGAGTGGAAATGTTTCCCTGCCCTTTACCTTCCCCCATGGGCGATTTACAATGAAAGCAAAAAAGACGGTGAAAAGACAGTCCTGCTTACTTTAGACACGGTGAACCACTTATCGTTCAAAGCAATTTCAATGCTCTTTCTACCCTAAACTCATTGACAGTTGGTGTCTGTGAAGCAAGAAAATACAGCAAAATGCTGAATTTTTGTGACTTTTCAGGGATTTCAGAAAATTGGACAGTAAGTTTAAAATATTGCCAATTCGTTTCCACGAAGACGTGGGATGTGCACCAGATAATGTCCAACTGAGCGAACCGTGTTGAAGGATTCTTTTCATGCCCAAAACACTTTCCAGTTCTTAGTAAGGACACGTTTCCGATCTTAAAAGATATTTCCATGAAGCAGAGTTAGTCCTATCTGTGTTTGTGGAAGGCAGACAAGCATTTGGCCAGTTTTGAGAATTACCACATTGGAAATTTGAGGCATTTAGAGATGGGGAACTTTCACACCCTCAGAAGGAAGGCCTTATTACTTGTCTACCAAAGGCTGACAAAGCTAGCGAATTTATTAAAAACTGGAGGCTGACATCGCTCTTAAATTTTGTATATAAAATAGGTTCAAAAGGTATAGCCACCCGTATTAAAAAAAAGTACTGCCATTACTGATTGCAGATGGCCAAACAGAATTTATGGCTAATAGGTACATTGGGAACAATATCAGATTTATATATGACTTGATAGTATACCTTGACAACAAAAATTTACCGGGTCTATTGCTTAGTTTGGATTTTGAAAAAGCCTTCGATACCATAGACTGGTCTTTTATGCACAAAGTATTAAAGACCTTTGGATTTGGGACAGACATCTGTACCTGGATAAAATCATTCTATAAAAACATCAAATCAGCTGTCACTGTTAATGGAAGAGTTTCAGATTGGTTTGAAATAAAACGTGGATGTAGGCAAGGTGACCCAGTGTCTCCATACTTATTCATACTTTGTTCTGAAGTCTTAGCAATAATGATAAGAGAAAATGCTGGAATAAAAAGTATTCATATAAATGAAAAAGAACACACAATATTACAGTTTTGGGATGACACACAAATCTTTATGTAGGGAGGATGAGTTATCATTTAACAACACTTTAGACACTAAATAGATACAGTAGAACATCAGGATTGCAAATAAATTTTGAAAAAACAGAAGCTATTTGGTTAGGTAATAGGAAAAACTCCCCAAAAAAATATTCCACACAGCTGAAGTTTAGATGGAACCCTTCAGAATTTAAAATTCTAGGGATCTGGTTAAGCACTAAATTAGAAACATGTTATATTTTTTAAACTTCAAGGAAAAATATGTTGAAATTAGAAATTTAATAAAATCTTGGCTTAATTGAGTTATTACTCCAATGGACAGGGTGGCCGTGCTGAAATCTTGTAGTTATAGATAAATATGGTCCAAATGTGTACAAAGACACACAATCTAAAAATAACTTCTGGAAAGATGTACTAAATGCATATAAGGACTTTTATTATTGTGTCAAGCCAGAAACATCTGAGGAGGTGATGGCACAACCAATACACTTTCATAGTAGACTTCAACTTGACAAATAAGGTTATTTTCATTAAAAACTGGGTCAATAAGGGGCTATATAGCATTCAACATTTTTATAATGAATCTATAGTAGTTTTGTCATTCCGTGAAATTAATGCCAAGTATGGACTCACAATAGATATAGTGACGTACATGGGATGCACTAAGGTAATTAAAACATTTATTCAGTCAACAGGAATCATAATTAGGAATATATGCAGCGCTAGAGAATCCAAAAACTATTGAAATGATTAATTCTATAGAGAAAGCTACTAAATATTACTATGAAATATTGACAGAAAATGATATAGTGCCCAAATGCTGTGATAAGTGGGAGAGCAAAATAAATACCTAGTTATCCTGGAAAAAATCTTTTCAAAGGTTCAGTGAATAAAAGAAATTAATTTGAAATGGTTTCAGTATAGAATTACTCACATAATTCTAGGTACAAATTCCCTGGCAGAATATATGGGGTTAGAAGTCAGTAATAAATGCACCTTTTGTGGAAATGAAAGGGAGACAATTGAACACCTTTTCTGGTACTGTAAGGTAACAAAACTATTCTGGACAAGCCTAGAAAAGACAATAAATGAAAAATGCACTAAAAATAATAATTTAATACTACATGAATCTATTATACTGTTTGGATATGAAGCAAATTGCCAAATAGATAATACACTAGAGACCACGGACCTTCATTACTGGATAAGCGACTCAGGTTTTATGTCCGGTGTAAGTCTCGGCTTTCCTTTAGTCATGCAGGCCTCGTGTTTCCGGTTCTTTGTTTGCATACCTTAAATAAATTCTTAAAGTTGATGTTTTGTTTTCGTAATAGAACAATCTATACAATTGTTTCCACAAAAAAAAACCCAATGTTTTTTTTTTGAATTGTTAGTGGTAAAACAAGTCGATAGCATTTGTTGTGACGATGTTTTTATATTAGAAAATTGCCGAAAAATCTAAATGCGTTTTCTATAAACAAAAAGAATATATTTTACAGAAAATACTATTTAGTTTGCAATAAATCTTCTTTAACAAGGTTCTAATGACAGAAAAGCTTAATTACTCACTTCTAAAATTTCTTCAACGTTAGGAAGATCCGCCATTTTGACAGAAAACGGAAGCGAAAGCCCTTCGTTTTTAGGGTTCGTTACGATTGGTCACTCCTATGATAGAGCAAAGAGGCAACGAATGAGAGACACTTATCAAGTGAATGAAGGTCCGTGCTAGAGTCTATACTTTTAGAAGCAAAGTTTTCCATTTATAAATGTAAATTAGAGAAAAAAAAGCCAGATTTAGGAGTTTTTATTTTACAACTAAGCAAATGATAAAAGATTGAGGAATTTATTATGCAGTAGCTACTGTTGCTGGTGCTGCGCAGCATGATCACGACTCCGCATCAGGAGAGCTCATCAACGAAACATCGTTTCAAAGCACTTCGAACGGCACGGAAAGGCTGAAGAAGGGAAGACCTTCAAACTCGTCTTTGACCAAATCGATCTTTCGTGGGCACAGTCGAAAAAGCTGCTCTTTTGCGGAAACAAACAAGAAACAAGGGAGGCGATTAACACGGTCGCGAGGCAGCATGGTCAAGAAGATCCCGAAGAGCACGACGATGATGATGTTTGTCCTCACCGCTGTCTTCATCGTCAACTACCTACCGCACCTCCTCATCATCATCGCACGCGCGGTGTCTGATGACGTGGGGAAGGGGTTGGAGGGATGGGAGCTGAACATCTACAACATCGCCCTCCGCTCCTACTTCGTCAACTGTGCGGTGAATCCGCTCGTCTACAGCTTTTGCAGCGCCAGATTTCGGCAGGAGTGTCGCAGTCTTATATTGTGCAAGGCCAACTAAGATCCACGCACTTTTCACCATCACATGAATCGTACGTAGAAACATACTCTAGGGGGAGACAACTAAATTACACGAAAACGCCCTCTAAGTGTAATCAATTTCACAAATTCAGATCCTGGCTTGAGAAAGTAGAATAAAAAATGTCATCTAAGAGCATGTAGTGGTAAGAAGTTAATGGTAATCTTGACAATTATACTGGCATCTATGTCGTACTAAAACATTACCAGAATCAGTAAAAGTCCAGATAAAAGACATTCAAGAGTTGATACTTGACAGTCCTTTTTCTTTATTTTTCTTTTCCTCCTATCTAGGTATCTGACAGATGCAATTAGACGATGAGTAGTTAATTGAGGGTGGGCGAATGCTTCGTGAAACATATACACGTTGTTCGATTCTCACTAAAAGAAAAGAGCATGTGCGAATTAACAGACATATTTCGTTGCACCAAAACGACAAACCGTAACAGTATTCATGTTAGTAGAAAACTGTTTTGTTGTCACTTCTGTAATTATATGTGACATGTGTCATTGATCAGTTTCACGTAGTCTGTCGTATTACATATTAACCTGTTGTAACTTACATGATAATTACATTTTGTACATGTTTTTTAATTGATTAGTTGTCACACACTATTTAAAGAGTATCTTTTTCATAAGCTTTAACTCCTCTTAAGAGAGTTTTCATCTTTCGTGGTAAATCTCTCTTTCACTCATAAAATTTTACATAATGATGCCCTTCACCTTAACTTATTTTTCCTGAAAACCTAGTTTGATTTAGCTTTTTTTGGTGGAGTGATCTTGATTTAAGCTTGATTTAATATGTTCCGATGATATATACAGATCACGACTGTAATTGTATCTGTCTAGCTAGGTACGAATCATGCCGGTAGACGGCGTACGTCGTGAGTTTCGCTGTAACTTTTCTAAGATGAATGAGAGTAGAAAAATACATTGGTTTATTGTGACTGGCTCGTGGTGCTTACATATGTAGCTTGTATAATGTTTCAGTGCGTTTCGGGATGTTTACATGAGTAGCTTTGTGTGTGTGTGTGTGTGTGTGTGTGTGTGTGTGTGTGTGTGTGTTTGTCACTCCCCAACGATCTGAAAAAGCATTACTCCTATCACAGTCCACATTGCTAGTCCTTCTTACCCCCCTTCCCTCTTGCTACTTTACCCATCTTTCTCGGCAGAATCACTATATTTCTCTGTTCCTGTTACTTGATGCCTTTTGTTTTCTGTTTCGTCGTCAGTACTGTCGTTTTCTTTCGTCCCCTTTGTTCTGTATCTACTTAGTCCATGTCTCTTCCCCGTTTTAAGCGCTAAGAGCATACTCTCTATGAGTGTGAATATGCGCTATAAAAATCTTCACAATTATTATTATTATTATTATTATTATTATTAAAAGTCACGAGATGATTTTACCACTTTTTTTAAAACATCAAAGTTTCACACAACAAAAGGTCTCTTCCATTTATGTCCGTGCCTAAGACTCGAGAAAAATGAAGTTCCTCGTCATATTTTGTCCGACGGATGCGAAAAGAGAGGTAGAAACTTGATTTTGCCTATCTATATATATATAGATATATATATCTCGAATGCTTAATGATTATATATATATATATATAAACACGTACATACACAAATACGAATATCACCATTATTGATTTAATGTGAATGTTTTTATTATTAACTGCAGCGAATATTTGTGTAAGTAGACGCAAATAAAAATGACAACAATAAATCTTAATGGGTTAATAAGTATAACACAAGCGATATAATAAAAGAATAAAAAAATCAGCAAATGTGAAACATCAGCACATCTATTACGCTTTCTTGAATATGCTAATGTGTTGAAATATAGTAATACAATGATTATAAGAATGTGCTGTGGTAAAATCTATAACTATTAGGTTATAAATATTGTAATATTCAATCTTCTTCCTCGCTGACAGTAGCCTTACAAATTGGTTTCAAATAAATTCACATGAAACGAAGTAAAGTTACATGACTTTTGAACTGTACAGTGATAACATACAAGAATGCTATATTAAAATGATAAGTTATATTACAACGACAACAAATGATATGAATCTTGCAACAAGTGATATAAAATATCAAGTGAAAATAAAATAAGATAGCAGTGATATCAAAATGATAATAAGTAATTTCAAAGCTACAAAAGGTAATATTAAAATGAAACCATTGACCCAGACGTTATCTCAAAGAATAATTAAAGATACAATGTTTATAAAATGTAAGGTAACTACATTAAAATAAGTAAATAGATCTATGTTGAGCAAAATAATCATTATGAGACAATTGAAACACTGTTTCTAAAGACTTTGAAGAGAACACCAGTTGATATTCCGACCCCTGAATACATGTTTCTACTCCACTTCTAAACATTGAGTTCCAAAGCATAAGTTATTTTCAAACGGTGATTTCGGCTCAAGCAAGTGCAAACTTATAATTGATATCATAATTATTACACGTATTTTCAACATATTGTCATGTACATAAACGGGGATTTCGTTTCAAACTGAAGTGCAAACTTATTAGTAATATGACTTATTATACAAGCTGTGGGATCTTACAGCTTTGGACAATGTCCTTTTCGGCAAATTTAATTTTCAGATTTCACTTGGTAGAAAATCAAAATCTGACGATTAATTTAAAATGTTACTTGCAGACTAATCCAAATACTCAAGTCCTAAATTATTTATTAAAAAATAAACTGCTTCGGCCATCGTATTACCAACAAACAGTCGAGTGCAAATGCAGATTGTCCTGAAATTTACCAGCATCTCGACACACACAATCTTTCTCGATGAACATATCCAACTCAGATTCTCCAGAAAAAGCCCGCCAACCTCCAACACCCGACCGCTTATATTTCCCCTTCCCTTATCAAACCTTTTAGAACCTCTCACCCTGCCTGACAAAAACTAAAACAAACAAGCAAAAAAATAAACAACAACAACAACAACACACACACACACACACACAATTAATGAAGATAGGCCACCTAGGGGGCAGCGAGTCGCGCGGAAGGTGGAAGGTGTCGACTCGTTCGAACGGGGTCCTTCATCGTGACAATCATCAAAAGTAAAAAAGGAAAGGAGACAAAACACGTTAGCAAAAAAAAAAAAAAAAAAAAGAAGAAGAAGAAGAAGCAGAAAAAAAAAACTAAAATCGCAAAAAAAATAATTCTTAGTAATAACTAAGAGGTTGCAATTACATCACGGTTAAACAGTGAGCTTAACATGAATAGTTTCCTCAACTGTCGAGATTCGGCATTCCCTGGCGTTTATAGTAATACGAAGACTGTTGTACACCGTATACTAATAAGATGGATTACATAAATATATATTTTTCCATTGTCATTTCACTGAAAACGAGGAAGCAGGATCAAGATCTCGGTATCAAACAGTATAGCTTAAATATGCGCAAAATATATCCAAAATAATATTTAGAAAGCTCATCTCGAAAAACACTTCATAATTCTAATATATATATATATATATGAGATAATTCCATGTCATGACTGCAAGTGTAATGACGATTTGCTTTACTCATTTTCTTCAATTTCTTCCCCGGATTCCTTCCTTTTCGTCTTCGTTTTATCTTCAGGCTAGTTACTTCTTCTCTCTCCACATTTTGTAACTCTCAGGTATTTTGTTTATTTCTTAACATTTTTCTTTTCTATTTCCTTTTCTATTCGTAGTTAATGTTTTATTTTCTTTTCCAGCTGCTGCTGTTGGTGTTTGATGTTTCTTTATGTTTTTTCGCCCACTAACACGTTGCATTCTCGTCGTTGAATTTTTAGTGCATAGAGATTCAAGTGTCAAAGTTTGTTCCAAACAGATTTCACGAGATCCCTTTTGACTTTCCGGAGATTCAGGAAAGGTCTCATTAAGTTTAGGGTCTGCTGTGCTGCTCCAGGTGTCGGAAAATGGATCATAAGGACGTTCTGGTTGTCCAGGCAGTAATATCGAGCGAGTGAAGACCATCGCAGTACAGTTAGTGATGTATTCCCTGTCCTTGTTCACAGTCTCCTTGCTGGACTTTTTACTTTCATAGCCAATACTTTTTTGAGCGTAGACACGAAAGCATGATTGGACAACTTGTTTGTTGGAGTCTCTAAGTCTGCCAGCTTCTTGTTTGAAACATTCGTAACCCATGCTGTTGACGTAGTATGCAATGATCGCTGTCTGATTAGCCAGGTCAGTTAAAAACCGAGATCGGTCAATAGTGTTGTTGATACACGTGAATAATTCTCTCAGTAGAGCAAAATGGTGTACAACATGTTCGACTTTATAGGCAGGAATGAGATCACAATCTCCGTTTGAGTTTCGCTGGTATCTGAATCCGTGTATGCCTGACTTGCTCATAAACTCAATTGCCTTCTTTTCGTTAGTACGATTGTAAATATGAGAATACGCAACCAAGATGTATGGCACCTTTCTTTGATTACAAGTAAATATTGCTAACTCTTCTGAGCAAGAGTAGCCAAGGCCTCCAATATTCGCACAGGGAATGTAAAATGAATATATCAAAACAATAGGAAACTCGTTTGGTTTTATTCGTCTAAACTCAATGAGCATTGTATCAAGTATTCCTTTATGAATACACTGCACTTCTCCATGTAAAGGACGATTTCGATTGAACTCATCTAAACTGTGGTTTTCGTCGTTAAGCAAAAATCTTACTCTGTCCTTGAAACGGATATTTTCAAAGTGGTCTATCCCTTCCTGTATTGTGAGGTTTACACGTGGAGCGTGTACGATTTCGGAATGTGAAGCTACCAGCACGACCAGAAACTGGTGGTAATGGGTCCCAACGTCGTTCTTCTTGAAGTCGCCGTAGTCGTACATCTGGTCGAACAAAGGCTTCACCATGGAGGCCGTGTAGTTGATCATTGGCACAGCACGACAGGCGACAGCAATGAGAACAAGAAAAACAGTGAGTTCCTTTGTTGCCATGACGACTCTTCTGGCGCGCACTGAAATATTTCACACATGCGCGAACGCACGCACGCACGCATACGCACGCACGCACGTTGATTGCAGATGATAATATTATGTACGTAATCTTGAAAATGTCTTATCATATTCTCTAAGATGTTTGAAATAAAATCACTTATTTGCCATTTGTAATTAGCAAGTATTTTAGAACAAAAATGGACATACGCACCACGTGGCTGTATCTCGGACTGCTGCACACAGCTATGCGATACGAGTCAGTAGTCTTAGAGGCTGTGGCAAGGAATGAAAGCACGAACTTGTATTACTGGACTGCTTGCAGACGATTTGTTCAGTGAACTACTAGAACGAACCTTTTGACGAGAAAGCTTCCGGTTTAATCACGTTTCACCTTCACTAACAGAACGAGGCTTTTGACGAGAAAGCTTCCGGTTTACTCATATTCATTGTTTAAGCTCGCCGAGACTAACTTCGCAAGAGGCTAAGAGTGAGTCTCGACAGACAGACATCAGTCTACCTATACTCGTCGGTGATGAAGGTTACTAAAGTTTGGTTGACTCTCTTGTTTTATCATGAAAAATGGCAGGAGCAGCGAGAAAGCGATGAGTGTTGTAGCTCAGTCATTAATTTTCTAGCATGCGAAAGACAAAAGGAACTTCGCTTAAAACTCTTCAGAAATAGATCACAAACGAAACCGGAAGCTGCAATAATGCTCACATCTGCGCTTTTGGTCTTAGAAAACTAGGTTTCCGGAACAAGAGACCAGATGCAGGTGCAGTTTCATTAGAGTTGAAGTAGATTCAATAGTTATTAGGACGAATCGAAGGCTTAGCGGGAAATCATGCTCATAAAGTCTTCAAAGGGAAACGGATCTTCAAAATTCATCAGGAACCGAAAAGGGAACTCTTACAGTGTACACCACAAAGAAGATATTAATTTTAATGACGACGACATCTCTGACTGACTGACTGACTGACTGACATCAAAAGTAGTGAGTAATTCAATGGTTGAATAAATTAAGTTTTGAAATCCCTTATTGCTCATTCCATACATTGAGATCAGTTACACAGTCCACATGTAATTTAAAAACCTTCAGTAGCTTGTGCTCTAAGCAATGAAAAATTGTGCACGCACCACAGCTCTGTATTTCGAATATTAACTTAATCCTGTCAAATATTAAGAGAGTAAGTGAAATTAGCTTAGTGGTCGCAAGAAGGAGAGAGTCCACTTGGTTCCTGAGACATGAAACTTTTTCTATTTCTGTAAGTTTTCTCTGGGATATTATCGTGCAGCAACTGCATTATATCTAACATTGCAAGTACAGCGGCGATTTGCATCGTCTCTTTAACCAAAATAAAAACATGAATAGCCATAGCAAACTGGGCTTAAGCGATAGATACTGACATTGTGAATCATCTCTGCTCAAAATTTCGGGTCGCTAAGCAATCGTTTATCTACAATCGCATCTAAGACACGCAGCTCCAGGAGATTGCCATAACTTGTTGTTGAGTCACGTCATCACACCTATTCAGTCTCAGTTCGGATGTCCATAGCAACATGCAGATTCACACCTGAAGAGGAAGAGCTAAGCAAAGTGAGGTAGACTGGCGTGACATACAATGTCTCTCTTGTTACACTGACATTTATTTTATTCATTCACCCCATTAAGGGTATGAAATTTTTTTAACTCTACACATCTAGTAGCTCACCCATACAAAGCTTGAATAAATGTGTACAGATAAAAGATAAAAAAAAGTAAATACGAGTTGTATGAGAAATAAAGCATAACAGTGATACTAATAATGGCTGAGATATTAAAAACTTTTCTACAGCATTAACATCAGTAATGATATTTAGAAAAGCTGTCATAGATAATTTTAATAAATTCAATAAGTTTTTTAAGTGCTTTTTATTGGAGCAGAAAAGACTTACATTTCACTGCATTTGGATATTTTACATAAAATATAGGAATTAATCTTTTTCTTTCATTCATGAAGTAATTACATACTAGAATGTAGTGAAATTTGTCTCCAGTATCACAGGCTTTACATTTAGTAATTTTTACAGTGTCGCTGTAATCTTGGTACATTGCAAAATCGTTCAGCCTGGACTGGAAGATTATTATTTAATGTTCTAAACTTAAAATATGCTACACAGTTTCTGTAAGGTAATAAAGTAACATACTTTTCACATGAAAAAGAAGCTTTATACATTCTGAAATTACAATATAGATCCTTCTCGTACAATTCAGAGAACCATTTTTTCAAATGTCAAATAAACATATTTTAACCTATACATTTAAACCAGTCTTCTTAATTCTTGTGTTGGTCCCAAACCCATGAAAGCCCTAAACTATTCAATAAATCTGTAACTGAAATAACATAATCTGAATGTAATCTACTATTCACATGCTAATTTGTAGGTAAACCAATAAACAATACTAGAAAGCTTAAGCGCATTGAAAGAGTTGACCAATTTATACCGTAAACATAGCATCCTAATTTTTGCAATGACATCTATTTCCCCAAGTACCATTAAGCTAGGTGGTTTTGTTCATTTTAAAAGCATACTTTAGCCAGGTCACACTTCACACACATACAACAAGAATGGAACAATCATTTTATCAAACGGATCCATCTGTTTATCTTCAGGAAGGGATAGTTTTCTATCAATTTGCAAAAAATACGAAACATGGCGGTCTCCGATAACCAACGGGTAGCTGTGTTTTACACGCGGTTCTAAGTAAACGGTTAATTTAAAACCCGAAATTTTGATCGAAAATGATTCATGCCCAACTAGATTCATGCCCAACTCGCCCTTTTCCCTGCTTTTCCTGTAAGTGTGCCTAAAGTTTCCACTTCTTATTCTGCTTGGTGACGACAGTCTGTCTCGGTTTGGGGACGCCACACAGTGCATGCTGTCGTTAAGGAAGTCTTTGCGTCTAACATAAATGTTAATTAACGAACTCCATTTATTAGGCATTACATTAGCAGGAAAGACTATCGAGCTGACTTTATCCCGAAGGTTGTAAGACAAATTTTCATGAGACACCTGGGTTTGATCGAGTGGAACAGAAGGCAAATGATATTTGGAAGTGAATCACAATGAGTCTTAACTGGAGCTGTATCTAATTATGAAAACAGTTTCGTTGTCAAAGGTATGAACACGTTTTCTTTATAAAATCTAATGTATGGTGTCATGCTCTGACCCGTGTGACCGTGAAGAGAATATCTTCTATGCTGAGCTGTGAGAAAGGTATAAATACACCAAATGATGAGAAAAAAAACCGAAGGTTGCTCCCTACCTCCTTGTCTCCCCGTCTTACCTGTTTTTTTTTTTTTTTGCCTTATATGTCTGTCTACCTGCCTGTCTATCTGCCAGTCGTTTGTTTCCCCACCTACCTACCTGTCAACCTGCCTGTCTGTCTACCTGTCTTTCTACCTGCCTCTCTACTTGTCTGTCTACCTGTCTTACCTGTCTGATGTGCCTGCCTGCCTGTCTTACCTGTCTACCTGTTTGTGTTAACTCCATAGTTGGCAAATATTTTGATCTCACGACGCATTTCAGTCAATCACGGCTGTTACATCGCTTAGTATAAAAGCTGGAAATTCGGTAACAAGAGGCGAATGACAAAATGCACGTTTAAAAGCTTGAAACTGTATGCAAGACGAAAACGTTTAGCATAAAAGCTCGAAATTGTGTTCAACAAGAGGTAAAAAATAAAGTCTTCGTTTAGTAAACGCGTAAAAATTGTATTCAACAAGAGAACAAAATTTAAGACGTCCAGACCAGCTAGAAATTTTGTTCCGAAAGAGGTAATAATAAAATGTAAGTGACAATGTTCACGTTTAGTAGAAATTGTGTTCAGAAAGAGGTAAAGGTGAAAAAATGGGATTATCCACTTAAAGCATTATTTAAAATGTAAATTGTATTGTCTTGCAACTATTGCATTTTATGTATGAGTGACGGATTTAAAGCGCACATATCTTAAAATAGGACTTAAAATATCATGAGTAGATTGTCTTAGCTGAAGTATGGTTTTCAACATGTCAACACTTACGCTGCCTTGTAAAATATATGGGCCCCTTAAAGTAGGATCTCAGCGTTTATGCCAGTCTGAGTTGTCTCAATTAAGGAGTAGACATAAAGACACTTGTTATTTAGTTTAGTAGCAGTGAAAGATAACTAAAGGAGTTGAAACTGAGACGCATGTTACTTAGATTAGTGGCAGTAAAACTAGCCCAACATTTCATTGCTCCTTGAGGTAAATGGTTTGTTGTAAATATGAAAGTTTTTCATGGTTGTCAATAATACATTCTTTACATGAAACTGCACTGAGTTGTTTATTGAGAACGCACGCTAGGAGCTCGGAGCTTCTCGAAGACCTATGTTAACCAGCAATTTATTGTACGTGAATAGCGTACAAACATATGCAAAGTAGACGAGAGAGCAAATAGCCAGGGGCAGGGACTCACGTGCACCCCGTTCTTCCCACTTTCTTATTCTTCAAGGCTGATGACAAGCTAAGATACCAGGATATGGCGCGTGGAGCGTTTCGTCCATGGACCAAAAAGACTCACCGTGCACATGGGACGACGCAACTGCCGGAGTATCCAAGTTACTTCCCCGAGCCATCCATCCCATACACCACAAAGAAAGCATCAACTAAAAACGAAAGCTTGATTAATAAGGACTGACGTTATTAAGAAATATTTTATTGTAAGTGATATAGTCATATTTTATAATAAATACAGGCATACGCTGGTATAACGTCAGTAATATTTTATAGAAACGATATTATTTGACATAATAATTTGTAATAGACCTAGCACTTTAATGTAATAATATGAATAATATGCTGTGATCAATGAACTTCAAAGTTATAATTTATGTGTTGCACTGTCAACGGATTCCAAGGACTAGTTTCAACCATTGACCTGTGATAATTAACTAACAACAGGTGACAGTAAAATGGCATCGAAAGTTAAATGACACAGGTGTTAAAATACAGCAAAAAATATATTGAAGTGAAGCAAGTGATATTGAAATACAGCAAGTCACATCAATACAATAGAAAAAAACTGTTGGATGCATGTTTTTAAAGGTGACCGGACACTTCATCCCCGACACTTAATCCCCTAGACATTTAATCCCCAGACACTTAATCCTCAAAAATGCCCCCACTACCTCACTTTGCTTAGCTCTTCCTCTTCAGGTGTGAATCTGTATGTTGCTATGGACTGAATAGGTCTGATGACGTGACTCAACAACAAGTCATGGCAATCTCCTGGAGCTGCGTGTCTTAGATGCGATTGTAGATAAACGATTGCTTAGCGACCCGAAATTTTGAGCAGAGATGATTCACAATGTCAGTATCTATCGCTTAAGCCCAGTTTGCTATGGCTATTCATGTTTTTATTTTGGTTAAAGAGACGATGCAAATCGCCGCTGTACTTGCAATGTTAGATATAATGCAGTTGCTGCATGATAATATCCCAGAGAAAACTTACAGAAATAGAAAAAGTTTCATGTCTCAGGAACCAAGTGGACTCTCTCCTTCTTGCGACCACTAAGCTAATTTCACTTACTCTCTTAATATTTGATAGGATTAGGTTAATATTCGAAATACAGAGCTGTGGTGCGTGCACAATTTTTCATTGCTTAGAGCACAAGCTACTGAAGGTTTTTAAATTGCATGTGGACTGTGTAACTGATCTCAATGTATGGAATGAGCAATAAGGGATTTCAAAACTTAATTTATTCAACCATTGAATTACTCACTACTTTTGATGTCAGTCAGTCAGTCAGTCAGTCAGTCAGTCAGTCAGTCAGTCAGTCAGTCAGTCAGTCAGTCAGTCAGTCAGTCAGTCAGTCAGTCAGTCAGTCAGAAAGAGACGTCGTCGTAATTAAAATTAATATCTTCTTTGTGGTGTACACTGTAAGAGTTCCCTTTTCGGTTCCTGATGAATTTTGAAGATCCGTTTCCCTTTGAAGACTTTATGGACATGATTTCCCGCTAAGCCTTCCATTCATCCTAATAACTATTAAATCTACTTCATCTCTAATGAAACTGCACCTGCATCTGGTCTCTTGTTCCGGAAACCTAGTTTTATAAGACCAAAAGCTCAGATGTGAGCATTATTGCAGTTTCCGGTTTCGTTTGTGATTTATTTCTGAAGAGTTTTAAGCGAAGTTCCTTTTGTCTTTCGCATGCTAGAAAATTAATGACTGAGCTACAACACTCAACGCTTTCTCGCTGCTCCTGCCATTTTTCATGATAAAACAAGAGAGTCAACCAAACTTTAGTCACCTTCATCACCGACGAGTATAGGTAGACTGATGTCTGTCTGTCGAGACTCACTCTTAGCCTCTTGCGAAGTTAGTCTCGGCGAGCTTAAACAATGAATATGAGTAAACCGGAAGCTTTCTCGTCAAAAGCCTCGTTCTGTTAGTGAAGGTGAAACGTGATTAAACCGGAAGCTTTCTCGTCAAAAGAATCGTTCTAGTAGTTAACTGAACAAATCGTCTGCAAGCAGTCCAGTAATACAAGTTCGTGCTTTCATTCCTTGCCACAGCCTCTAAGACTACTGACTCGTATCGCATAGCTGTGTGCAGCAGTCCGAGATACAGCCACGTGGTGCGTATGTCCATTTTTGTTCTAAAATACTTGCTAATTACAAATGGCAAATAAGTGATTTTATTTCAAACATCTTAGAGAATATGATAAGACATTTTCAAGATTACGTACATAATATTATCATCTGCAATCAACGTGCGTGCGTGCGTATGCGTGCGTGCGTGCGTTCGCGCATGTGTGAAATATTTCAGTGCGCGCCAGAAGAGTCGTCATGGCAACAAAGGAACTCACTGTTTTTCTTGTTCTCATTGCTGTCGCCTGTCGTGCTGTGCCAATGATCAACTACACGGCCTCCATGGTGAAGCCTTTGTTCGACCAGATGTACGACTACGGCGACTTCAAGAAGAACGACGTTGGGACCCATTACCACCAGTTTCTGGTCGTGCTGGTAGCTTCACATTCCGAAATCGTACACGCTCCACGTGTAAACCTCACAATACAGGAAGGGATAGACCACTTTGAAAATATCCGTTTCAAGGACAGAGTAAGATTTTTGCTTAACGACGAAAACCACAGTTTAGATGAGTTCAATCGAAATCGTCCTTTACATGGAGAAGTGCAGTGTATTCATAAAGGAATACTTGATACAATGCTCATTGAGTTTAGACGAATAAAACCAAACGAGTTTCCTATTGTTTTGATGTATTCATTTTACATTCCCTGTGCGAATATTGGAGGCCTTGGCTACTCTTGCTCAGAAGAGTTAGCAATATTTACTTGTAATCAAAGAAAGGTGCCATACATCTTGGTTGCGTATTCTCATATTTACAATCGTACTAACGAAAAGAAGGCAATTGAGTTTATGAGCAAGTCAGGCATACACGGATTCAGATACCAGCGAAACTCAAACGGAGATTGTGATCTCATTCCTGCCTATAAAGTCGAACATGTTGTACACCATTTTGCTCTACTGAGAGAATTATTCACGTGTATCAACAACACTATTGACCGATCTCGGTTTTTAACTGACCTGGCTAATCAGACAGCGATCATTGCATACTACGTCAACAGCATGGGTTACGAATGTTTCAAACAAGAAGCTGGCAGACTTAGAGACTCCAACAAACAAGTTGTCCAATCATGCTTTCGTGTCTACGCTCAAAAAAGTATTGGCTATGAAAGTAAAAAGTCCAGCAAGGAGACTGTGAACAAGGACAGGGAATACATCACTAACTGTACTGCGATGGTCTTCACTCGCTCGATATTACTGCCTGGACAACCAGAACGTCCTTATGATCCATTTTCCGACACCTGGAGCAGCACAGCAGACCCTAAACTTAATGAGACCTTTCCTGAATCTCCGGAAAGTCAAAAGGGATCTCGTGAAATCTGTTTGGAACAAACTTTGACACTTGAATCTCTATGCACTAAAAATTCAACGACGAGAATGCAACGTGTTAGTGGGCGAAAAAACATAAAGAAACATCAAACACCAACAGCAGCAGCTGGAAAAGAAAATAAAACATTAACTACGAATAGAAAAGGAAATAGAAAAGAAAAATGTTAAGAAATAAACAAAATACCTGAGAGTTACAAAATGTGGAGAGAGAAGAAGTAACTAGCCTGAAGATAAAACGAAGACGAAAAGGAAGGAATCCGGGGAAGAAATTGAAGAAAATGAGTAAAGCAAATCGTCATTACACTTGCAGTCATGACATGGAATTATCTCATATATATATATATATATTAGAATTATGAAGTGTTTTTCGAGATGAGCTTTCTAAATATTATTTTGGATATATTTTGCGCATATTTAAGCTATACTGTTTGATACCGAGATCTTGATCCTGCTTCCTCGTTTTCAGTGAAATGACAATGGAAAAATATATATTTATGTAATCCATCTTATTAGTATACGGTGTACAACAGTCTTCGTATTACTATAAACGCCAGGGAATGCCGAATCTCGACAGTTGAGGAAACTATTCATGTTAAGCTCACTGTTTAACCGTGATGTAATTGCAACCTCTAAGTTATTACTAAGAATTATTTTTTTTGCGATTTTAGTTTTTTTTTCTGCTTCTTCTTCTTCTTCTTTTTTTTTTTTTTTTTTTTTTGCTAACGTGTTTTGTCTCCTTTCCTTTTTTACTTTTGATGATTGTCACGATGAAGGACCCCGTTCGAACGAGTCGACACCTTCCACCTTCCGCGCGACTCGCTGCCCCCTAGGTGGCCTATCTTCATTAATTGTGTGTGTGTGTGTGTGTGTTGTTGTTGTTGTTGTTTATTTTTTTGCTTGTTTGTTTTAGTTTTTGTCAGGCAGGGTGAGAGGTTCTAAAAGGTTTGATAAGGGAAGGGGAAATATAAGCGGTCGTGGGTTGGAGGTTGGCGGGCTTTTTCTGGAGAATCTGAGTTGGATATGCTCATCGAGAAAGATTGTGTGTGTCTAGATGCTGGTAAATTTCAGGACAATCTGCATTTGCACTCGACTGTTTGTTGGTAATACGATGGCCGAAGCAGTTTATTTTTTAATAAATAATTTAGGACTTGAGTATTTGGATTAGTCTGCAAGTAACATTTTAAATTAATCGTCAGATTTTGATTTTCTACCAAGTGAAATCTGAAAATTAAATTTGCCGAAAATGACATTGACAGAGCTGTAAGATCCCACAGCTTGTATAATAAGTCATATTACTAATAAGTTTGCACTTCAGTGTGAAACGAAATCCCCGTTTATGTACATGACAATATGTTGAAAATACGTGTAATAATTATGATATCAATAATAAGTTTGCACTTGCTTGAGCCGAAATCACCGTTTGAAAATAACTTATGCTTTGGAACTCAATGTTTAGAAGTGGAGTAGAAACATGTATTCAGGGGTCGGAAAATCAACTGGAGTTCTCTTCAAAGTCTTTAGAAACAGTGTTTCAATTGTCTCATAATGATTATTTTGCTCAACATAGATCTATTTACTTATTTTAATGTAGTTACCTTACATTTTATAAACATTGTATCTTTAATTATTCTTTGAGATAACGTCTGGGTCAATGGTTTCATTTTAATATTACCTTTTGTAGCTTTGAAATTACTTATTATCATTTTGATATCACTGCTATCTTATTTTATTTTCACTTGATATTTTATATCACTTGTTGCAAGATTCATGTCATTTGTTGTCGTTGTAATATAACTTATCATTTTAATATAGCATTCTTGTATGTTATCACTGTACAGTTCAAAAGTCATGTAACTTTACTTCGTTTCATGTGAATTTATTTGAAACCAATTTGTAAGGCTACTGTCAGCGAGGAAGAAGATTGAATATTACAATATTTATAACCTAATAGTTATAGATTTTACCACAGCATATTCTTATAATCATTGTATTACTATATTTCAACACATTAGTATATTCAAGAAAGCGTAATAGATGTGCTGGTGTTTCACATTTGCTGATTTTTTTTATTCTTTTATTATATCGCTTGTGTTATACTTATTAACCCATCAAGATTTATTGTTGTCATTTTTATTTGCGTCTACGTACACAAATATTCGCTGCAGTTAATAATAAAAACATTCACATTAAATCAATAACGGTGATGTTCGTATTTGTCTATGTATGTGTTTATGTATATATATATATATAAAATCATTAAGCATTCGAGAGAGAGAGAGAGAGATATATATAGGCAAAATCAAGTTTCTAGCTCTCTTTTCACATTCGTTGGACAAAATATGACGGGGAACTTCCTTTTTCTCGAGTCTTAGGCACGGACATAAATGGCAGAGACCTTTTTTTGTGTGAAACTTTGATGTTTTAAAAAAACTGGTAAAATCATCTCGTGACTTTTTCAGATCGTTGGGGAGTGATGTGTTAGAGACCTCACTTGTAGGGAATCTGAAAATAACTTTTGTTCATACCGAGCTTTGCAATTACACACACACACGCGTGCGCGCGCGCGCGCACGCACCCACGCACACACACACACACACACACACACACACACACAAAGCGACTCATGTAAACATCCCGAAACGCACTAAAACATTATACAAGCTATATATGTAAGCACCACGAGCCAGTCACAATAAACCAATGTATTTTTCTACTCTCATTCATCTTAGAAACGTTACAGTGAAACTCACGACGTACGCCGTCTACCGGCATGATTCTTACCTGGCTAGACAGATACAATTACAGTCGTGATCTGTATATATCATCGGAACATATTAAATCAAGCTTAAATCAAGATCACTCCACCAAAAAAAAGCTAAATCAAACTAGGTTTTCAGGAAAAATCAAAATAAGTCAAGATGAAAGGCATCATTATGTAAAATTTTATGAGTGAAAGAGAGATTTACCACGAAAGATGAAAACTCTCTTAAGAGGAGTTAAAGCTTATGAAAACGATACTCTTTAAATAGTGTGTGACAACTAATCAATTAAAAAAACATATGTACAAAATGTAATTATCATGTAAGTTACAACAGGGTAATATGTAATACGACAGACTACGTGAAACTGATCAATGACGCATGTCACATATAATTACAGAAGTGACAACAAAACAGTTTTCTACTAACATGAATACTGTTACGGTTTGTCGTTTTGGTGCAACGAAATATGTCTGTTAATTCGCACATGCTCTTTTCTTTTAGTGAGAATCGAACAACGTGTATATGTTTCACGAAGCATTCGCCCACCCTCAATTAACTACTCATCGTCTAATTGCATCTGTCAGATACCTAGATAGGAGGAAAAGAAAAATAAAGAAAAAGGACTGTCAAGTATCAACTCTTGAATGTCTTTTATCTGGACTTTTACTGACTGATTCTCATAATGTTTTAGTACAACATAGATGCCAGTATAATTGTCAAGATTACCATCAACTGCTTACCACTACCTGCTCTTAGATGGCATTTTTATTTTACTTTCTCAAGCCAGGATCTGAATTTGTGAAATTGATTACACTTAGAGGGTGTTTTCGGGTAATTGAGTTGTCTCCCCCTAGAGTATGTTTCTACGTACGATTCATGTGATGGTGAAAAGTGCGTGGATCTTAGTTGGCCTTGCACAATATAAGACTGCGACACTCCTGCCGAAATCTGGCGCTGCAAAAGCTGTAGACGAGCGGATTCACCGCACAGTTGACGAAGTAGGAGCGGAGGGCGATGTTGTAGATGTTCAGCTCCCATCCCTCCAACCCCTTCCCCACGTCATCAGACACCGCGCGTGCGATGATGATGAGGAGGTGCGGTAGGTAGTTGACGATGAAGACAGCGGTGAGGACAAACATCATCATCGTCGTGCTCTTCGGGATCTTCTTGACCATGCTGCCTCGCGACCGTGTTAATCGCCTCCCTTGTTTCCTGTCTGTTTCCGCAAAAGAGCAGCTTTTTCGACTGTGGGCACGAAAGATCGATTTGGTCAAAGACGAGTTTGAAGGTCTTCCCTTCTTCAGCCTTTCCGTGCCGTTCGAAGTGCTTTGAAATGATGTTTCGTTGATGAGCTCTCCTGATACGGAGTCGTGATCATGCTGCGCAGCAGCAGCAACAGTAGCTACTGCGGAACCCTGCATGATGTTGACAGCAGGTGATGATTTGTCGCTTAGACAAATTGGACGTGATCCAGGCCCTGCCGCCATGTCGGACGCATCGGAGAGCAACATTTCTTGGCTACGGCCCTGCCCACGTAGCTGACGAACATTGCAGGCCTCGTCGGTTGACGGCTGCACGAAGAGAGCCTGCCACTGATTGGCTGCTTGAGATTTCGGCAAACGATCCAAAGAATTGATGTCGGAATTCGACGAACTGGCCGGCAGCTCCGACACGGCGGATTTCATCCTGGTGTCAGACGTAGTGGTGTCGTCGTTGTAGGACGGCTTTTGCCAGCCTCCCCCGCCTCCGACAAAGAAGGAGGGACGTCCCTGTGCGGCGGTGTTGACTCCAGTGACGTTTTTCGAGCGCTTCCGGTGCTGCCAGAGCTGACGTCCAACGCCGGCGTAGGACGTGACCATGATGGCCACGCAGCTGACGAAAGCCAAGGCCATCAGCGCGTTGTAAGCCATCGGGAACGGCGTCGACACGAAAGAGTCGTCGATGGAGCACGTCACGCCCGTGACATTCGCCACGCCAGTGGCGAGAGTATGACGTCCGTTCAAAACGCCAAACGGGATGGTGAGGGCTAGTGCGAAGCCTACACAGGCAGCCAGGGAAACCCCAAGTTGGCGCGGTGACGTCTGTTGCGCCAGCAGTGGTTGGCAGATCTTACGGTATCGGTCCCGCGCCACGGCCACCAAGATTGCGGCCGAGACCAGCGTCAGAAAGCTGTTGAGGGAGCGGAAGATGCGACACAGCCAAGGTAAATCAAAGGTGAAGGCAAACCGGATGTCGAGGATCTCTCCTGGAAGTGACGTCATGTTGGCCAACAGGTCAAAGCCGCTCATGACCAGGATGTAGGTGCGCGTGGCGCTGGGTTTGAACCTCTGGTAGTAGACCATGAACACCATCGTGTTTCCCACCACGCCCAGGATCATCAAGAGGCTGATGTAGACCAACGTCGCTAACATTGATCTCGCCATCTTTTTGTTTAGTTCGTCGAAGAATTCTTCATCGATGGGCTGTTCGAGGCTGGTGTTAAAATACATGCTGGTCAAAGTTGTGACGTGGTTTGTTTCCGTCATTATCCCTTCACTAGCCTGTAACCCACAAGTTCATGTGGTTTTATATGCGCATGGAACATATTATTTGTAGCAGTAACTTTTGCAAAATGTCTTAATAGTTTTCACTACAACAAATTTAAGTGATCAGACACTGCCAAAGAAAAAAACCTGAAACAGAGCCTTCCACATTAGACGAAGGAAAACAAATGTGGTTTCGGTACACAGAAAATTGTCAGAACGAGAATTGAAATTCTCGAACATCTGAAAGGAAACGAATAAACACGCTTTCTATTTAAATTTTAAGAGTAATTAACAGAAATTTTAACTACAATGTTTCCATGTCTACTCAAAGCAGCAGAAATTTAGTTCGTTTAGCACAAATACTTTCTGGGCATGGCGTCGAAAACGTAGGCAGGTTCCATCAACAGGATATACAAGAGCTTTTCGCGTGCGGACAGCATCGAAGGACGGACAGCACAAAAGAAAATGCAGGAAATTAGTTCAGCAATGATGATTGAGATAATGGGTATGCTAGTAAAAAGTTATCATTATCATATCAGGAAAGATACTATTACAGCCTTAAATATTGGTGCTTTAAAATGAATGAGTAAATTTGACGACTTACATGCTTGCACGAAAGACCTTATAACGGAACTGACAAGAGATAAACACCCAAACTTTGTGGTTTGCGCCTTCCGTCGTATCTCCTTCCTCTACAAAGAAAGGAGCACAACGAACACTATTCATTATATGATATAAACTGAACTACGGACTTTTCAAACGTCAAGTGAGGTTATTGAAATTTCTGATGCAGTGCGTTGAGTGGTTGCTATTGCCCTGTGTAAAGCTCTGCTTTTAAGAGTCATTTAAAGCTCTTCAAAACATCCAATAAACATGCTTCAAGCTCAGGAAGCCGACCACCATAAAATAATTTATATTGAGATCACTTGATTAGCAAAGTGAAGCGCCTTACAAATGGAAATGTACGCATTGTAAATCATGAAGGGTTCAACTCAACTCACAAACGCTTTGCCGTCGAGAAATAAATCCAGCTCGAGTCTTTACTATTAGTGATGACCTATCGTTCAAAACTCTAACAATCCAGAAACCACGATGACCTTAGTTTTAGTCCATGCTGTATCTTGAGGGTCCAAGTCTTTATGTTTTCTGCTGCTTTTTAAAATAATTTTTGTACCTTCCCTGCTACAGCAGGTACTCTTTACTGGAGAGCTGTTAAAGGTTAGCCTTTTTACTGCTGCACTGAGTATCATGAGGTCATGAATTCAAAACCCATTGTGAGGCACAGCTATTTCTCTCAGATCGTGTTAACATATTTCAGTTTTTTCTCTCCGTTCATCACCCGCTATACCTTCTCACTCCCACTGTGCAAATGTGCCACTAGGTAAAATAAACCATTCAGGCAGGTAACTATTACTAAGGCAAAATAAGGTTCCTATGAAAGACCAGCACTTCTTCAGGGGAACAGCCTGCTCTGAAGTCGAGGCCATTACTTCTCAATTGTCTGTCTTAGTAAAGATACTTCACAAAGGTGGCTACCTTGCTGGTGAAGAGTGCGTGGACGTGGACCTTATTTAGCCTTGCGTAGTACAAGACTGCGACACTCATGCCGAAATCTGGCGCTGCAAAAGCTCTAGACGAGCGGATTCACCGCACAGTTGACGAAGTAGGAGCGGAGGGCGATGTTGTAGATGTTCAGCTCCCATCGATGAAGGTACGTGACAAATTTGTCGGGCTTAGTTAAGATACACGAAGAAAGGATATAATGACAAGATTGTCTGTTTAGTGAAGATAAACGAGACAAACATGTATGCCATAGTGAAGGTACACCACGAATTGTCTCCCGTAATAATGACAGGGATGTTCCTTCGTCTTGCTGGCTGCAGGAAGGTTGCTCTCTGTCATATTTTTGTTTCACCTAGCGTCTCGGTATGTGTTTTTTGACCTGCCTGCAACTGTGCATTTGGCCTCTTCCATTTCGGTGGCTTCAGTTACTTACTGTGTGTGTGTGTGCGTGCGTGCGTGCGTGCGCGTGCGTGTGTGTGTGTGTTTGTGTGTGTGTGTGTTAGCCTGTGCGCTTGGGTACTTATTTACGTGTAGTATTTATTTCACGCCCTGTTGTGGCACGATTAGTAGCACTTCAGTGCACTTACCATGTTTAAACTAGTATTCGTGACACTATCCAGGAAGCTGTCATGTACTTCATCCCATGGCAAAGCTTTGTGTCGGTAAGCCACTATATGTGAGCTTTCATCGTTAGACTGGAAAATGTCGATTGAACGCTTCCCCCTTAAACTGGAGGAGCTCTTCACTCGGGTTTGTACACTGTACAGCTTCCGCTGGACGTTGGCTTTGAAGTTCATGCGCCAACAATTAACGCGATGTTCAGTAATAAGTGGTTACGCACACAAACACGCCGCTAAAGCGACTATTCCCATCCTTGTCTGTTGTAGTCTGATTATTTTATAGCTGTAGACTAGTAATCAATGTTTATGCATATGTATATACAGGGCTGAAGTACACTTACAACTCGTTATTTCGCCATCACCCTCTTAATGCGGGAGGTGAACCTGGTGACATAAGTAAGTCATAAGAAAAATAGCTAGAGATAACTTTTAAGGAAATCTGCATCTTACTAAGAGTGATGAGTGAAAAAGGTTGGCTAGCTAAAGCGTGGAAACAGAGACAGAGAAGGAAGGAAGACCCACCGGAAGACAAAAGACCTCGATGTAGATAATGTTGATCAACTCTGTGACCCTGTCGTCACCAGTGTTATATTTGTAACGTTAATTTTTTTCACTTTCAGCATTAGATTCCTCGGAAACTGTGATGGAGTAGTGCATTTTTACATGATGATGATAATGATGAATTGCGTTTCCCCATGTGGAAGCGAGCTAAATATGCTGTACACGAAATACCAGGCGACAGTCCACTATACAAGAAACATAAACGAAGCAAACAGCTTTCACCATGACAACAATCATGAACTAAGTGCAGGGATGAAGAACTAAGGATTGAGCGGAATAGTTCGTTTGATTATGCAAGACATTTTATAAAGAGATGGGCGTTGATGCCTGGTTTGAAGGCTACGATGCTTAACACAGAAACGGGTTCTTTGCATAAAAGGTATACATGTTTCTGGACTCCTCATTTTCTATGTCTATTTGCTTATCATGTTTTCATTTACTAATGACAAAATTTTCTTTCTCTATAATTTATCTCTCTCACTGTGTGTGTGTGTGTGTGTGTGTGTGTGTGTGTGTGTGTGTGTGTGTGTGTGTGTGTGTGTGTGTGTGTGTGTGTGAAGTAGTAAAATTAAATGTTCCCGTTTTCCGCTGGTATCTTTCTCTTTTAATACCATTCACTTTTGCGTGCATGTGTGAATGTGTGCGTGTGTGTTCTGTGTGTGTGTGTGTGTGTGTGTGTGTGTGTGTGTGTGTGTGAGAGAGAGAGTGTGTGAGAAGAGAGATTGTCAAACTTACTGTTCATGCCAAACCGCACTGATTTTGCTGCCGGCAGGGAATTGCTTTAACAATAACAATAATAATAATTGAAAAAGACACTGTTTTTAGTCTTTTTAACAATATACAGATGCCAATACTTTTACCCTGAATAATTGTTATCATCAGCATGAAAAAAACTCCCTATGAATATCCGCCTTTTCGGAAAATTATACAAGTATGAAACCTTTCACCCCGATTGTAAGCCTCATCTCTTCCGGGTCTGATGTCCGCTCATCGCTACGTGGGCAAGGAAGTTGTTGTTGTTATTGTTGTTGTTGTTGTTGTTGTTGTTGATGATGATGATGATGATGATGATGAATTTGTAAAGGGCATTTTCCCTATGGAGATGAGATAGTGCGCTGCACACACAAAAGACTACAAATGAACCGCCAGACAACTATACAAGAAACAGAAGCGTCAGCAAACATAATGACATAAAGGAAAAAGAAAAAGAAAAACAATTGTCGTTCAAATATTGTTCTCAAACTACATTTAACTTCAGATAGTTTCAAATACTCAGTCTTCTCATTTGTATTAACATAGAACAGACGAAAATATTGTGACTAATGTGGACGTAAGCGTTTGCAGCAGACGATGTGACGCCTCTAGTTTCCGCGAAGCGTGATTCTTCGGCGGCATCACCTTGTTTTCACTTTCAGTGATCTATATTCTACATAATGTCAATGTGCGGATACTTAATCGTTCTACTATTTAATTCAAAGATGAATAAAACTTATTTATTTCGCATTTTTAAAGTTCAGCGCATTCTTGATGAGAATGAGTAGCGCGCGGCCTCGGGACAATTGTAGTGAAACAATTACTGAAATGTACTGTACCCTTAGAAGATTTTTACCAAGCATTTCAAATGTTGCTGTTAATTAAGACAGCCGTTTGGGTTTTTTCTTTTTTAGCAGTGCACATTTTCCCTGTCATTTTACAATCTGTGTAATAAATATCCCTACTGAACGCTTCGGTGCACATTTGAAGATGAGCCAGCGAATCTGCAAAAGGACTGACATTATGAATTTAAAAAAACTGATTTTTTATCACCAGACCTGGGAAAAATGTGAAGAATTTGACCGAAAATTAATATTTTTAAAAATACATCGACGAGTTCTAAAACACGTCCATACTTTATTCATCAAAATGAAGAGAAAGGGATGGATGTTAAAGAAGAAGGTATAATGTGTTCCACATCAACCCAAACGATTTTTTGAATGAGATACAATTACAGATATAGTCATGCACATTTTATCAACTGTTAAACCAATGGCATAAAAAGATAATAAAAGCATCAGGAATAGAAAAGTCAAAATGATTTTCTCATTTAAAGAAGGAATGCCTTCCTCCCCTGTCCTGATCCACTCCTCTAGTTGTAAACGTTTCCCCAACCTTTTGAGAAATAAATAAAATTTAGCAGGTGTGGTCTAATTTTACCGAAATAAACAATTCTTTGACATACGTAATCATAAACAGTATGTGAAAAAGTATCCTCGCAGTCCCTATATCAATATCAACAAGTGAACAACAATAGCAGATAACACATAATTATTGCACGCGCCTCTGTTGTCTGTCTCAACTGCTTGTCTTCTATGTGCAAGATGCTTATTTCATCTCATTTTTAAAATCTGTTTCATGCTCTTGATTTTTATTTTTTATTTATTTAATTTGAATTAAATTTAACTTTATATGGTAACCCTATACGCCTATATTTTTATTATGAAATACTTGTACCCAGGCTCACGTTCACGAGTGCCTCCATATGAACATATTTTGGAAACAAGAAAGCCCGGCCTCTCCTGTATTCAAGACAGACTGTAGACCTCACCAATCTGCAGAAGAGCAGAAATGCAGGTCCATACAGTACGCACTGCATTTAGAGGGAGAGAGAGAGTGGAGAGAAACCAAAAACAGAGAATGGGTGAACTAAGGACATAAAGTAAACATATACACATTGTTTTGTACCACAATACGACAATTATACAAAGAATGTAAACCACAGTGATAGCTCAGCACGCCCACAACTGGAGAATATGTTGCTGGATTCGAATATAGCGACGTTGATTACAAGAAATCTTGACAGGGCTGCGAACACGGCGGTGAGCTTTCATGCATGAATTCCGGCCAGATTTGTCCGTGAAAGTATCCTTTTCCTATTGAAGATGAAGCTCGGTGAGTATTTTTTTGCTCTCTCACACACACACACACACACACACACACAAAATCAAAACAACATCAATGATTAATATACTTTGGGTAATTCTTCGTAAAAGTCATAAGCCATTTTGGATTCTTCCTACAATAAAAGGCAGTAAAAAGTTAAAAGATTCCCAGAATTAAAAAGGGCAACGGACTACTCGCATCGCAAGTACGTTCTTTACGATCCAGTGGCTGTCTCCCTGGCACAGCTATATAGGCCGTCACGCTTCACATTATTTTAGGACGTTGCGTTACACAGTTCTATGGATAATTCGCGTCATTCGCGTTATCATTGTGTTCATCTGTGCGTTCTACTATCATTGATGTAAATGTGATTACAACTTTGTAACATCAAACGATCTTTACAATTTAAATACATAAATAAAGCAGTATTTTTTTATTTTTTTTTTAACCGCTCCTATATACAGACCTGAAGATCAGGGAAGGTCTAAATTTAATTATACGATTTGAATCCTAAAATTTATTTTTTCCAATATTCATAATTGGGGAAGAAGTTGGGGTGTCACTTTTCCCTATACGTTGCACTGCTATTATTTCTCTGTCTCTGACACACACACACACTGCTTCGGTCAATAATTATTGCACAGAGCTGGGGATTTCAAGGGACCTAGCTCCTCGGTGAATGATAGCGTCCCTCTTTCAACTCTTAGATACTGGAGGGTAGGAAAGTGCAAGCGCGGGTTAGCCTTTAGACTCTAAACACAGCTAGAATCGCAGAGGTGCTTACACAAATCACCGTTTTTATCGTCTATCGTAAATTATTCGCTTTTGACTCTTTAGCCAAGTTAAAACGTATTCTCAAGTGACTCTGGTATTGTCTTTCATGACTGTCGACCATCTCACAGAAACTGTAAATAACAGTGTAAACTATATTAAACGATGCGTTTTCAAATAGAAACTTGATTAAGTTGAGCAACGATGCGATAATGTACCTAGACGGTCATGAACAGAGTTAGTGTCATAAAGGCCTGTTTATTTTGCAGATTACGTTAAAATGTTGTGCTTTTATTTAATTCAGAATTAATGTGATGTTTGCAAGATTTTCAGGTACTGTCTATTTTGGGTAATCAGCTAATTTATTTCACTTTCAGAGAGTACACCATACTCATCAATGACAACGAGGAAAAGGTTTCGCTACAATACCCAGCTTGATTTAGATCTCATGGACCAAGTAGTTTTAGTGAACCCTTGGGACAGAAACAAGTCGTGGGAAGATGTGGCGAGAGCAGCACGGACCGTGCAGCCTCTATTCACTACAGTGACCACTAAGAGTTTGATGGACAGGGCTAAAATGCTAATAATGAAGAGGAAAGAAAATGAGCTTGGTGTTGGAATGTACGTCTCCATCATTTTTAACAATTCCAGTAAGATTAGAGATTTACTGTTTGTTACTATTATATGATACTATAATATATTGTCTTATTTTATCTAGAAATGTCAGTCCTTCATGCCATCTATTTACAGGGCCAGCTGCTTTGTCATGATATTGCTGTATTGCTGGCTCAGTGTAAAACACCAATCCTTGCTTCCTTCATTCTTTTTATGTAGCTAAAAAAGATTTGTTTTAAATGCTCTATTTTCGATAGGATTTTATTTCCTGCAAAACAAAAATCAGTTTGTGATTGATTCAAAAGAAAATTTCAGAAAGTCAACAATCCACTCTGTTTGCTAACTGTACAAACCAAATGTGACATTAGAACCAGATCTTAAGTTTGTGCCCCTTTGCAGAGAAACTAATTATGCCATTGCAGTGCTGTCAAACATTGGTTGCAGATCAGGAATTGACTGTAAAGAAATTCCAGAGCTCATAAGAACAGTTGATGAAGCAATAGTTCTGTGGGAAGCTGAGATAGATGCTGAGAAGGAGAGAAAAACTGCTGGGAAACCAATCACATCCCTGAATGCAGATCAGATTAATCGGATCTGTGCCCCTGTCATTGCCAGCATTAGATGTAATGACATTCCTTCACCTTCAACTTCAGACTCCTCAAACACAGGTAGTTGTGTTTTAAGTGCATTTGCAGTGAATATTTATAATAAACCCATCATTTTCTGCTATGTTAATTTGAATATGTAATTTTTTTTCCTACCTTTTGACAAAATGTGTGTGCATGCATGAGTGCAGGCACATCCATAGACTGAGAGACAACTGAAATAAAGGAATTAATCCTTTTAGAAAACCAAAAATAGATGTATGTATTTCTGCTGAAAGTTGTATACTATTTATATCAGCATAAAAATGCTCTACATATAACTTTACGATTGTTCAACTCTTGCAGATTGCTTGAAACGCAAACAGACTTCCGACTCTAAATTTGATGCTCTTCTAGCTGTCTTAGACAAACTAATCAGACGAGATGAAGATAAACACAAGAGACAGATGGAATGGGAAAGAGAAGAAAGAGAATACAGAAGAGCAGAGGCTGAAGAGGAGAGGCGCTTACGGAGAGAGGAGTTGGAAGTTCGAAGACAGGAACTAATGTTGCAAGCAAAGCGTGAAGAGGCACAGCAGAAACGGGATGCTGTAATACTAGACTTTCTCCTGAAGCATGTCAAACCAAACACTTAATGGATCAGGGACTTTCCTGTATGTACCACTTTTAATACGTCCATTAAAGTAGGGTGGCTTTACAAATTTGGCAGTCTAGATGCATATTGAGAGGGAAGCAATCACTAATTAAAACTGCTAGTGTATTTTCTAGCAAGTTTCTTCCCTATAACTGTTTTTAGTTTCTGCTGTACAGGACACCCAGTGGATGTCTTTGGCATCAAAGCTGCAGTGTTGTGATTCAAATGTTGTGGTGAATGGTTGCAGTATTAATGATTTCGTAGACAGTGAGAGAGTTCATTGCAATCAGGAGTGTGAAGGAGACACTGAGGGAAGAGGGATTCAGAGGAAGCTGTGGTAAAGACCATCCTCTTCTGCACAGTCAGTTGTGTACACATTTGACGACTTTGCAATTGATTACTTTTGGTAACCTTTGGACCAAAATTTGTTGAGAAGATGAGCAAAATTAATGAGATCGTAGACAATGCAATATTTCATTACAGGAATGAAGGGAGGTGCTAAAAAAGATGTGCATGATGAACAGTAGTAGTTGGGTTACCAAGAGCATTAGACAAGCCTCTTTCTGCAAAGTTTAATAGGTTTCATCTGAGAACCTTGCAGTCAATCTAGACCTTTTGATTTCAAATCATCTTTTATATCCAGTTGTGTCATTTTTTTTTTTAAACACTGGTGACACAGAACTGAAATGAGATTACCGAGGACACATACACTAAAGGGGCCTTAAACTGTGTGAACTCTTTGGTTGGCTGATCAGGTGCACATTTTTGACTGCTACCCCTCTAAATAGTGGGAAACAACTGTTTTAACTTTTAGCTGTGGTAGTTGTATTGCACAACATATTTTTTGAAGAGGCAACAGATAAAGATTATTTGACAATATGTCTGTTGAAAGGCAGTTATTGACAAGTTGACAACTACTAATTCTGCACATAAGTTCATTGCCTTTGAGAAAGAAGGACCTGTAACTTTCCTACCAGAAAATTTTTACTTACATAAATCCCTCCGTATCACCTGGAGAAGATGGTGACTGAAAGTGAAAACCTACTGCAGTTTTGAAAGTCTGCTTCAGAAAGGCATCTGGGCTTAGGTGATGTAAGAAGCACTTACTGGTGTGCATCTGGGGTTGCCCAGTGCGTTTTGCATTGCTTCCAAGTGTGGTACACTAAAAAGAAGATTAAGCAGGTTTTTGATGAAAGAAACAAAGTTCTTGTGTCTTTTGTGTGCTGATTTTTGTTCACCATCCCAAGAAAATGTTGTGAATGGCTCTTTCTTTAATGTGGGAGAAATGTCTTTTTTAAACTTACATTGGCCATTTCTGGACTGTCGGTACACTTTTTTAAAATGCAGCACTAGTAAATAAAATGGAACTGGTTCAATGAATTTATATATATATATATATATCAGCTGTCTAGACTGGGTTTTTTTAATTTGAAAAGTTCAAATTTTTTAAAAAATAATTCTTTCAGAAAATTGCCAGTGATAGAGTCTTCAAATAAAAGTCATCTTTCACCAGAGTTCTTTCAAAAACCATAAACTATTGTTTACCAGAAAAAAGGGGACACTGAAAAATATAGTCAGGTTCAGAATTATGCAGATTCTAATAGGTAGAGACAATATGTATTCTGTAAAGTTCAAATGAAATACAGCCATTTATTTCTTACCTTTGTTCAAAGCTGTTTTATTAGTAATTTTATAACCGCAGTGAACCAGAAAATACTACTTTTTCTTTTGGGTACTTATCTCTATAAAAATGCTGCACATTTAGCATAGTTTGTCTGTGTTCAGTATGCATCACCAAGATAGCTCTTTATCTCGCCACCCAAACTGTTCTGTGCAATAATGTTTGTTTAGCCTTTGTGGTATATACATTTTCTGGATAGTGCTTGTATTGTAATTAGCAGCACTGTATTGTCTTTATATTTTTAATAGTATTTTCAGGCTAGACCACCTCTGAAACTGTTGTCTGGTGCCGCAAGGGTTAGGTCCTTTCACCAATACAGTGAGGGTTAGCTGTCCTGGGTTCAGCTCTTGTTGCAGGCACAGTGTTCTTTCTCTGCATCTTTTTACAGAGCTGGCTGCCTTGCTATGATATAGCCTTATAGACATATTATCTGCCCTTGACAGGGGTGATGTTTCTCCCTTAACTCTATTGGACCTGTCTGCTGCATTCAACACTATAGACCACTTTCTACTTCATAGACTCCTCACCCTCTATGGAATTTCTGGACCTGCCCTCTCATGGTTCAACTCCTATCTGACTGATAGGACCCAGACTGGTAGTTGATGGTCAGACATCTCGCCCTGCTCCACTTCTCTGTGGTGTTCCCCAAGGATCAGTACTTAGCCCAGTTCTGTTCATCCTCTACACTAAACCAATTTCATCATGCATCCAGTCTCACCAGGTTTCTCATCAATCCTATGCTGACGACACGCACCTTTACAGTTCCACTCCACCGGTTGAGTCTCACTCTGCTATTAGCTCACTAGAAGCTTGTATTAGTGACGTCAAGGGCTGGATGGTAAAAAACAAGCTTAAACTAAACGATGATAAAACAGAAGCCCTCTTGTGCCATAGAAGAAGACATCAACATTCCTCGTCAGTCTGCCCAATCACATCAAGGTGGGTGAAACCAGCATCACCTTTATGTCATCCATTAGGAATCTGGGATTTATTGTTACTGCTGACATGACTCGTGATAAACATGTTACAGCTGTCTGTCAGTCTGCCTATTTTGAGCTCCGTAAGATCAATGCCATCCGTCACATTTTCTCTACACACGCTACCAACACTCTTGTCTGTGCATTTGTTCTTTCTCGATTTGGCTACTGCAACTCCTTGCTGGCAGGTTGCCCCTCATCCCTCATTCAGAGACTCCAGAAAGTACAGATCTCCGCTGCACGTCTGGTGCTTAGAGCAAGTAAACGGGACCATGTCACTCCTCTCCTTCGTTTTCTACACTGGCTACCCATCCGTTCTCACATTCAGTACAAACTGTGCTATGTTTTAATTTCTTTGCAGGCTTCTGCCCTGATTATTTCTCTGAACTTCCCTTACGTCTCAGTCAGACTACTACGCTCTTCGACTGATGACTGTATCCTAACTGTTCCTGTCACCAGAACAACAACATATGGTCACAGGATTTTTGGCTACTGTGCAGCAAGACAATGGAACTCTCTCCCTTTCCATACCCGCCGCCTTCCTACAATTGAATCCTTCAAATCTGCACTGAAAACGCACCTCTTCCTTGAGGATTACTCCTAACGCAGTCCACACAGTGCTCGTCCTTTTTAGTCTCCCCCTTCCGCTCTTGCTGCTTTTCTACCCATCTTTCTCTGCAGAATCACTATATTCTCTGTTCCTGTTACTTGATGCCTTTTTGTGTTTTCTTTCTTTATTTTCTGTTTGTCGTCAGTACTGTCGTTTATTCTTCCGTCCCTCATGTTCTATCCATTTAGTCCATGTTTCTTCCCCGTTTTAAGTGCTAAGAGCACGCTCTCTATGAGTGTGAATATGCGCTATAAAAATCTTCATTATTATTATTATTTGCTGTTTCTACGTAAACCACAAATTTCTCCCCTCCCCCACCTTTGAAATTTAAGCCTTCCTGAAAATCTTTTTTTCTTTTTTTTCCCCCACTTTATTCATCAGCTGCTTTCCATCTTCTTTTGAACATGGCAACAACAGTCAAGCATTTGTATGTTTGTTCTGGATTTTCATTAGCAAACTTAAAATCATGCAGTGTTCCTCTTCATTTTTTTGCACATGGGTAACAGTGGCTGTAGATGATGTGATGGCTGCTTATTTAGGGTTTACAATGGGTGTATGTAAGGTGATAGTTATTAAGTGTACACAACAGCTGTAATAACTGACAGAAGATCATTTTCACTTCTGAAGCCTTGTCATTGTCTAACACCTTCACAACATTTTTGGTGTTTTTCTGCACTCTTTATGTTTTCTTCTGTGACAACCTTGATTGCAATTGTACTGTTTATGAAAGAACCAGCTTCTTTCTGGAGATGGAGGAGTCATTCATGTCTCTTAAATTTTTCCGCCCTCAGACTCCATCCTGATTTTCCCAATAATTAAACAAAAGCGCCTATTAATCTTATAGGCCTTCCCCTTGCTTTTATTTATTAAATTATTTGATGTATTGAAAATGACTGTCCACAGACGACAAATGTAAAATTGGATGATGTATGTTTTGTGTTCAGTGATGGAACACAATAAATCTCTTATTTCACAAGATTTTGTCACACATAGCAGTTACATCAAGCTCGAGAATGGTCTGGGCAGACGGGCAGAATGGTAGCAATTGTTGATTTTATACTAGTCACCATTGTGGCAGATTTTAAGAGCAGGCCACTTTAAGGACTGAAAGTTTCCGGGTGGAACTGTCGTGTTTGACGAGAAAAAGCATTCTTCTGTACAACAGGCACGGGCCCTGGAAGAACATTCAGTCATCAGTATCTTAAAACTCTTGCTTTTGCAGCGTATGTGTTACTGGTAGTGGTCAGGAGCAAAATGAGGCGTAAAAACCAACCAACCAGGAGCAAGTTGCTCTGTCAGAATTCTGTCTTTTGACTGCAGCAACGGCACATTAGGGGTGGCTGCCTTGCCGCGATATAGCCTTAGTTGCTGGCTCGGGGTATAACACTAACACCCCCCCTCCAACCCCTCAACGGCATATGAACATTTCGTGCACATACTAGGAGCAATCGCATAATACAACTTCACGAACGGTTTTTCGCCCGAAAAGGAATTTGAACAGATGATGAGGCAAATTATCTTCATTTAATTTCTCGAGCGCCACGTTTCTCCATGTGATTTTGTGTTCGAGACAGTAATAAGGGATATGAAGGGCGTGTGTGGGCGTAATATGTGTCGCCACTCAATAAATTAAAAAGTTTTAGCCGACTCCGGAAGTTAACCGTTGAACTAGCTTAACCAAATAGTAGGTGAATAAAGAAACTTTTGGATGCTTTCTGTTAGTTCTAATACAGCCAATATTACCTTATAGACCAACCTAAATGGTTTGCGTTTTTTGCAGTTATCGATAGATATAGGCGATATAAACCTAACCTGTAAATTGCAGCCTCCAAAATCCATCCGTTGATTAATTATCCGCTAGCAAAGTACGCAATTCGCACGTACGATTAACAATCGCCGCTAACAAAGTACTACGTCACACTAGTGCACCATTCACAACATTGCCAGCGGTCAACACCAAACAGAGAGAGAGAATGAACGAAAGTTCGGGTTATTCAGATGTTGAAAGTCTGCATTTCTCGTGGTTCTGAAAAACTGCTACTTTAGCACGAGAAATGCAGACTTTGACGTCCGAATAATCCCAACTGTCGTTCATTCTTTCTCTGTATTTGGTGTTGACGGCTGCCAATGTTGTGAATGGTGCACTAATTAATTAATGAATGGGTTTTTGGAGGGTAAAATTTACAGGTTAGTTTTATATCGCCTATATCTACCGATATATCAAAACGAAAACCATTCAGGTTGGTCTTTAAGATGCCACAGAAAGGACATTGTCATACGACTAATTCTATTAACGCTTTGATTTTCTGCCATTTAAACCCCTGAGACAGCCGAAACATTTTCAAGAAGGCAAAAGGTGCCTTAGACTGAAGAGGTGAACTGAGGCGGAGACAAGTCTTGAAGAGGATGAAAGTTGACACAGTCTTGAAAAGGATGGAAGAAGAAACAAGCAAGCATTCAAAGTCGGCCGTCGACTTAAGTGTTAGACCAGTTCCCTCTGATTTCTGAATTGTGTGTTGTACCTGACCCTAATGCTGCCACCTCTTTTTCAGGTTCAGGTGTTTATCCATGAAATTTTTTAAGTTTTAGTTCTATTTAGTTAATTTTTATCACGATTTTGTCATTTTCCCTGATTTTTTTTAAAGTGAAATATATTTTACCTTCAAAAGCCATCATGCATTCTCGACAGTAGATGTACAAATACCTTTGGCTTTAAAACAGATGTTTTGTTGGACAATAAGCATGTACTTCTTATACTGCTACAGTATTATAAGACTAGGTTAAAACATTATATATATATATAATGGCACTTCTTCATTCTCATTTTTTTCTTTTTCTTAAACTATAATAGCATAAACAGTTTTTGAAAAATTTGAATATCCTATAAGCGGTAAAGGCCAAGAGAATCTAGTAACAGAAGACGAATTAACAATGGGGGACTGATGTATAGTGGTTATAATATGCCCACATGCTACACCCTCTCAGCGCACCGTAGTCAGCTCACCTGGTCTACGATGAGCATGTTCCTCTCGGCTTTTACTGATGAGCAGATGCCTGGCACATGACAGAATTGTTCTCGACATTGGCTGCTTTCCCTCATCCGTCCGTTAACGACAGCAGGAATCTTTCAGCTGAGATTAATTACTGTCCGGTACTAAAAACTGCAAAGGAATCTTGGTCGAAATGATCACAGAACAAGGACTGCATCAGAACGTCGTGTGACGGTCAGTCTAGCTGCCCAGTGCATGCACACAACTGACACAAGTAAACCTGTTTGCTGTCCTTACAGCAGTCGTCCGGGAAGACATGCAGCACCCGTAGTCACAATATAGATGAGCACGGAGCGACTGCGCCGCTCGCCAGGTTTTTAGCTGGCCTCCATTCTTATCCATTGGTCAGTCGCTATGACGAGCGAGGGTCCCTACCATGACAGTATGTCTGACAACCTCACGCAGTCTGTTTGTGCTGCTCATACCTTTTCCTCGCCTTCGACAGCTAACATGATGGCGGCAGCATGCCATTATGTCGCACAGTCGTGACTACTTTCTTGCACTCTTCCAATCTTTGGTTACCATCGTCACTGACACATCTGAAATTACCACAGAGACATCTTATCTCGAGATTCGGCCTTTCACCGGAAAAGTAAGCAGAGGATGGGCAGGAAAGAACGAGTTCGACGTAGACTGAGGAAGTTCGACCTTAACGGCAGGAGTAAATCTCTACCGCTACCACCACTTTACAACATTGACGAACTCTAGGTTCATGTTAGCTGCCTGCAGGAGGACAAAGAAACGTCTGCTCAGCGGTTTTGACTATCCCACGGACCTAGGTCCATGGACTATCCCATTTGCATGGACTGATCTAATATCATCACGAGGAAATCCATCAGCGGGGATGTGTGCTTTCGAGTGAACGAAGAATACTGCGACATCGTTGTTGTCAGGGGGAAACTGTACACCGGCGACCTCCAGCTGCTGTCCATCTCAGGCCCCAACCTCGAGTATTTCCCCCAGCTGTTCTTCATGCTTGTGGATATCCACCCACTTACCAGTGTCACGGCCGCCGCTCATCTTATTTCCGACGTGACACAGAGACTAGACGCCATTTGCCCGGTGGCGTTAATCACTTCCGACTTACTGGGGTTCTCAGAAACTAAGAACAATACGTGTCTTGCTCGACCACAAGGAAGAATATCATGGTTGACCTGTGCTACGGCACTAGGTCTGATTCTTATGAATCTCTGTGCTGACGATCCCTGGCGACGATGTAGAAGAACAGTGAGTCAGGAATTTGAGCCGGTGGAGAAGACAGCAAAGTGCTGGACCAAAAAGAGCACTACATGTATTCGTTTACGGAGATGCTTTGAATGAGCGGGCTGACAGGCTTTCTACAACTCATGCGACAACCTTAACGACTTGGTTGATGTTGTCTCTTCCAATATCACATTCCGTCTTCCTCCCTAGGAAGCTGTAATCAAGCCCGGGTAACGAAATAACTCGATTCTGTGCTGAATAATAATAATAATAAACGTATATCCCATACTGGTACTGCATAGAATATAAAAAATGGAGATTCAGGGCCTCATTGGGTCAGAGAGGCAAAAGAAAAGGTACAAAGACAAAGCTGAGTTCCAGTGGTGGCGATCTTAGGGCTGCATCGCAAGGTATACAGACTTATGTCCTCTGCTAATCGTATGTCAAACTGTAAGAAATGTGAGAAACCTGTGGGCGTTGAAGATTGATAGTGATATTTTGTGCGTGCTTATTATTTTTTATACCCGCTTTGTGACTTCCTTATAATGTTACCACACTAAAACAGTCTCTTAAGTGCGTGATCGCCCAGTCCTCTGCCACAAACCTTATGAGGAGTGTAAAACAAAGCCCCGAGTCCCGAAGGGATCTGTGGGCACACCCTACATTGCTGCACCGATGTCTTATCCCTTCCAGTCGATTCAATATTCCCGATATTTGGAAACTTTTGTACACTGTGTCTATCCGAAAAGAAAAATTGACCTAGTCAAACCAACGACTTCAGACCAGTAACACTTACGACACTTATCATGAAAACACTTGGGAAAAATTGTTGAGGGAGGTTACAACGGCTGTGAAAAACACATTGACCCGCTGCAGTTTTCCTATAGATCTGGAAGTGGAGTAATAGATGCTAAGTTTTTGTACAAACATCTGGAGAAGCCTAGCTCATGCCAGGCTGATTTATCCTCTTTAACTTAAGGATGCACACACCTGAGGTAGCCAAAAATTTAGGCACTTTGACAGACAGCTTAAATGGGACGCCGACATTGGCATGATTTTCGGTCGGGACCATTTTCGCCTATACCTCCTACGGATAATGCGGTCTTTCCTTGTCACCCGTCATTTTTACTCGGTTCTATCATTGAAAGTCCAAGGGGTTTTCTTTTTTTCGTTTCTTGGTTGCACGATCTCTCTGTAGGAAACAGGAACAGTCTAGTCTCCCTTGTTAATATCTGTTCCAAAATCACAGGAATTAAGCAGGGGAACTGCTTTATATAATCAGCAAATTCTTAGAAAGGCTTCCCGCATCCTATTCCCCATCGTATGCTGGCATATGAGTTCTCACTCTTGCCGTCTAGCCACAGCAATATCAGTATGTAGAACAAAACATCACCGCAATCCATTCTTCTCTTTTTCAATGGATGTGTAATTCAATTATCCCGATCTAGCTCTGGTGACATATTAACAGCTTCTGCCATATGTGGTCAAATCGACCTTTGGTTTTGGTCGAATCGACTCATACATGGCTGAATCGGGTTCTGGGCGAATCGATCAACCCTCATTCGTTGAGGTCGTTGTACACATATGGCGTAATACTCAAAACTGAAGCTTAGCTAGGCTGTCGAGTGTGGAGCCATCTGTCTACGACATGGTATATTTTAAAAGGATATCGAAGTCATCAGATGCCATCTTGGTAGTAAGTACAGATTAACATTCATACATGAAATTATCGAAATTAAGTACTAAAAACTGCTCACCAACAGCTCTCCAAATGATGTGCTGAATATGCTGGTCAAATATCTACTGCTTAAACGTCGTAAGAAATTATGCAAGCAGTATCATGGCGGTGAATTCATTATTGAAAATATCTTGCTTCTCGGCTCGATTCGTCAACTATAGGGATGGCATCGCGTGCAGCCTCGCCTACAGCATACCCAGTAGTCTCTGTTGTCCACTAACCTTCATGACCCTTGACGATTATAGTATTTACTGCTATCTCATTAGACATATGGCGTGCTGACTGAACTGTAACACTGTCATTACAGCGTTTCTACAATGTGAAGTATGCCTGAGTACGTTTACCTGGATGCAGTAGTATAGGATGAAAGGTGTACATGGATACCAGTGAAGCTTAATTTTCTCATTCTGTGTAAACTCCAAAAAAGGCGTTTGTTACACATCCCTAGCACTACCTAAATATACTTTACGAAGCATTATTACTTTGTATCTTATCTTACTTCAGTGCTTGATCTGTCGGCTGCGTTTGATACACTTGACCCTGACATCCTTCTCCATGCAGCGCCTTAATTTGTGTTACTTTTGGTCTCTCTGGCACTGTTTTGAACTGGTTCCGGCTTACCTGACTGATCACACTCAGTCTGTGGTAGTTGTAGGCACCACATCTTCACCTGAACAAGTGCCTCAAGCCTCCGTTCTTGGGACTCTATTCAGTGTCTACAGCTCCAGCAAGTCTGCACCACCACACAACACACAGTAGACTCTGTGAAACCTGGAGGTCGATTAACAAAGTGAAGACGAATGACGACAAAACTGAGGTCTTCCCAACAGCCTGTGCAAATAATTAAATTGAAATGTGTGCCATACTCTGCCTTTACTTTCCCTGGGATTAATATATTTCTCTTTGAGACTGTCCGTAATCTTTGTGTTACTATCGATGCATCATTATCTTTTGAATCTCATATCAATGCAGTCTGTATTGAGCTTTCCAGATCAGGTACATTCGACCCTCCCTGTCGGTTTCTGGCACCAAAAAGCTCATGAATCTGGTTTTGTGTTGTATTACAATTCTTTATTTGTCGATCTCCCTAAACGTCTACCGGACAAACTTTAAAGGGTTCAGAATAATGCTTTTCATATAGCTTTCCGTGGGCGAAAAGCAGACGACCAAACTACACCGTTCCTCTGCGAGCTTCACTGGCTGCCAGTCCGAGTTTGCATTGATTACAAGATTGCCGCACTATATATATATGTGTGTGCTGCCGTTGTCTTCACGGTCTTGTCCCGCCATACCTGTCTGAGCCACTGACGCGCGCGTTACTACCCAAGTCGATCTCTTCAGTCTGCTTGTGTTGCCACGCATCAGACGGGAGGAATTCGGCAGACGCTTTCATCTTTTCTTTCTCATGCACTCTGGAATTCTCTTTCCATTTCTCTGAAACTGTCTCCGTTCGAAACCTTCAAATCTGGTCTCAAAACGCATTTCCTTAAGAAATATTTTGCAACTGTATTGTTCCGCGCATTACTCATTTTTTCATACATGCACTATAGTTTGTGTTTTTGTCGTGGTGCCAACATGGTTTTTGACGCGCTTATGTTTCCTGTAGAGTTTTTTTTTTTTTTTTTTTGGTAGTCTTTCGTGTGCCGATATGGAGCTCGCATCCAGACGACTTACAAAATAACAGCTTTACATATTCAATTATGGCTATTTATGTTAAGGGTCTTTATCGTCATCATTTTGAACTATCAGTACTCCCGCGCGCGCGCGCGCACACACACACACACATCGTAATACATAATACTGCATGCTTTGTAAGGAACCGAGGCCTGTAAAGTTGACGTCATCACCTGCGAGTGACGTCCCTTACTTGGGGTAAACAAAGCCGCCCACGAAGCCGCCAGCTTCGTGAGATTCGAAAACTATAAGACCAAGACATTATTGAGCTAGTGTTGAAAAATCTGAATGCGCCATATGCTATATATGGAAATAAAGTAGTAAGTCGATCGCATTTTTTTCATTGTTAAAAGTCCATGTGTGCTAGTTCTGTTACTTATCCAAGTACACAACTATGTCAGTTATGTTTACAACAGGTGACGGATGAGTCGCCTATACCGAAATCACTGTATCAATTCTTTAACAACGCCTTTGCACCATGGGTCCTCCTTAAGCTCATATTCATATTAGTCTAACTCTGTGGTATATAAAGATGATAATATTTTGTACTATGATATAAATATCTTATTTAAAAGATGTATAATATCCATCCTGTTTTGTGGAAAATATGTGGTAAAAATCGGATGAACTGAATTTTAGATGGAAGGTAAGGTCTATAACTTTGTGTGTTCTTGTTTTGTATTTATAAAAACATTGATAGTATAAATTTAATATAGCATTATTAATAGTTCATCACAGTTTAGATTGTCATATATAAGCATACAAATCAAGATATATATATATATATACAGGGAGACACTAAGATAGAACCCTGACTTTTAACCTACTGTAATTAAAACTGACTCATGGATTTCAGACGTTTTTAAGGGTGGATGAACATTCAATTATAACATTCTAATCTTAAAACTAATTGTAAAAAATGTTATGATATAAGACAGGAATACAAATTTTCTCTAAAAATAACTGATTATTTTAATAGTCCTCCTAAAGCTTAACTTTAAAGAAGAAAAATTCATAAGCCTTATCAAAACCAAAAGCAAAATGGTTAGTTTATCCTAACTGCAGGATTCAAACAGATTGGAACTAAGTTCCAGGTTTCTTTCCAAACATCTTTTAAAATTTCCTAGACAGCTACTTTTACAATAGAACATTAAAACAGTACATTGATGATACATGATTTGAACAAGAGATCTGTAGCATCAGAGATGCTGCTCTTTCTGTCAAACATTACAAGTGACAATTGAAAAAAAACTGACAAACATCTATATGTGTAAATGAATATCTTGAGGAAGATCTATGTGTTTCTATCGACCAGTGTGTGCGTGTGTGTTGCGCTGAGTGTGTGTGTGCGTGTGTGTTGCGCTGAGTGATGTGTGTGTGTATGTGTGTGCATATGCAAAAGTAAGAGACAAATAAGCAGCATAAAAGTGCTAAGTAAAAAACTAAAAAGCTAAAATATCTTTTCAGAAGTAACCATAAATTAAAATTTGCAGATAGTTTGCAGATAAGCATTGAACATGTGCACTGCAAACTGTCCAAGTTTTTGACCTTTTTAGACTTAACAAAATTCTCCTTGAATCTTGTGTTAGTTATCTCTTTGCCTTGATTCATTTTCAAAAGTCACCAAAGGGTTTTATTTAACATTAATGATTTAACATTCTCAAATAATTGACAGGATTCGTACCCAAACAGACAAAAAGAAACTAAGCTTATGACTTTAAGGACTTTAAGGATAAATGTAGGTTTTTGTACCTTTAGAGAAGTAGTGTTAATGAAAGGACCACCTAGCAGTCAGAAAAATGACTAAATTTGGGGTACTGCATGATGCAGTCTATTTTGTTTTTCTATTTCCTTTCTATGAAATATTTTATGCTTGTTTTGAACAAACCGTACAAAATGAACAGCCTTTCCATGAAATAAAATATTCATAGAATAAGATAAGTATTTTTTCGACTGATATTGCTATTAAATAACAGGCACATACAGCTGGTGTGGCCAATATTTTGACTAACCTACATAAAAGTCTTGAAGGCAATGAGACGGTATTCTTTGAGTTGGCGCCACTTACTATTAGTAACTATATAAGCGAATTACAACTGTGACAGTATAGGGACATTTAGTAAGTTGTGTTGATTTATTAGCCAGCTAAAAAACAAAAAAACCCAGATGAATGTAGATTATTCCACATAATATGACCATGTATTTTTCACAGAAAATAAATCGTGTGAAAACAGCTTTTAAATGCTTAAAAATGCGATGCTGTCTCACTGACACAGCCGCTTAGTCTTGATCGTGTTTGTTTACCTCAAGTAAGGGCAAGTAACTCTCGCTCACATCAAACCTTACAGGCCTAATTAAGACTTGCAGTGTCTGTACAGTTGACTGAAAGAAAAATATAAGAGGAGTAACTCATTAATTCAAACGCCCAACAGTTATAGTAAGCTTCAATCTGTGATCACAACGTATTTTAATTTCGCTTAGTTCGGCAGTAAATAACTCATTAACGTAATTAAACATGATGATGATGATGATGTCCATTTATAATGCGCAGATATCCATTCAGAAGAATGCTCATTGCGCAGCTAAAACAGAAGAGAAGAAAAAATAAAACAGCAGGAAAGTAAATAATAATAATAAAGACAGAAGGGTTGCTTGGTTGTTGAAGTCCGTCTTTTAAGTAAATAAATGAGTCTTCAGTCTTTTCCGAAACTCGTTTGCTGAGGTGATAACTGTAGTGCATGACTCGAACGCCCAACAGTTATAAGCTTGTGATCACAATGTATTTTAAAATCGCTGTATTATTTCGATTCAACGATCAGTTTAATTATTATTCTCACCATGCAAGGACCACGCTCTCTGTAACATCGCGTTTGTCAGAAACGCTTCTAAGGGATGCAACTCCAAATGTTGACGTTCATTTCCTGAATTGCTGACGAGAAAACCCCCCAAAATAAAAATAATATAAATAAACAACCCAACATGAGATCGATGGTATTGTGTTGGTCTCACTTCTACTGTGTTGTACTTTGAAAATCGACGATTTTCTGTTGAAATTTAGTAAGTTTTTATTATTATTTTTGTTATGATCGAAAGATTGATCTCGAGCCAGATTCAGAAACAGTCATCAATGTATGACTAACTCTTGATGCCACTGGCAGTAATAGTGGATGGCTGTGTTTTGTGTTGCAAGCAGTTGAGATGATGAGAGGCAACTCAAGATGCGCACAAATACGATATAAAGACATAAGCAATTAAAATAACGGTCGGGTAGGTAATACAGTGTATCATTACAATTTTTCGTTCATGGTCAACGTTACTGTTGTCATCCCACGAGAGACTCAGTTTTTGACCTAGTAACGCTTTTGTTTGCGGGGTTTACGTTTCATTAATAATTTGGCAAATAGTTTGATAAAAAACAATAATAACTCTTTAAAAATTGTTTTAATACTATCATGACATTAAAGTTTAGCTGCCATTGTATCTGTTTAGTAGGAGTCCTTGCATAAGTTTGCAACAGGTATTACAGGGTTGCAATGACACGCGTAACCAATCAGCAGCTGTTACGCAACGGTCAACTAGGTTGATTTGTGACAACTGAACTAAAAGTTAAATGCAGGCAGAAAAAAGAAAGGGGCCCAGTGAGTCCAATTACCACTTTCTCACTTGCATTTTAGTGACAGTTTTAGCTCAGTTGTTTTTAAATTTATTTAGTTTTTCAGTCATGTTGCCTCCAGTTTTAATAGGCAAGGAATTCTACATTTTGTAAAATAAGGGATACTCAGACTATACTTCCTTACAATCCTAGATGGTCCAGCTTACAGCAAATGTTCATTTATATATCATTCTGATTATAATCAGTGAGGGTACTTGATAATATCACATTGGCTAAAACTTGGATTTGAATGTAGTAATCAACATAGATCATGATTAATCTATAATGGTTATTATGATAATTTGATCACAACTGCTGGTGATACATGGGTTTAATCTGGATTACCTTGCAAAAGGTTAAGAGGCAGGCTGTTTCTTTTTGACTGATTATGTTTTGTAAAGCTGTGAAGTAAACTGCTTTGTCTTGAAGGCTTAATACAGTTTGTTTACTATTTGATGTGTGGGTTAAAAAAAAATAGACTACATTCCTATGAATCGTAAACATAGTGTAATGACTGCAGTGTGCACTTTAGTGTGAGACCAGTGTTTATTATGTATAGTTTAGTGACTGCACTGTAAAGTAACTGATTTGTGAGGTTAGGTGACTGCACTATGAAATGACTGCTTATGAGGTTAGTGACTGCACTGAAAGACTAGTGACTGCACTGTGCTGTGAACTGTGAGATTAGCGATTACATTGAGAGATTATACTGACTGCCTTTGAGGTTAGTGATTGCACTAATGAAATGGTACCTTCACTGTGAGGCTAGTGACTGCACTGTTTCCTGCATGTAAGATTAATGACTTCACTTTAAGACTAGTGACTGAACTGTGCACTACATGTAAGATTAGCAACTGCACTTTAAGACTAATGACTGCACTGTGTCCTATATGTAAGATTAGCAACTGCACTTCAAAACTAATAAATGAACTGTGCACTACACTGTGTGATTCATAATTACAGTGTGAGGTTAGTGACTTTTCCAGGAGAGATTAATGACTGGACTGTGAGATTAGCATTAGCATTTGCACTGTTACACTGTGAGTTAAGTAACTGCACTTTGTACTATATAGTGAATGTAGTGTAGCTCAGTGGGCTTTGTCCTGCAGCATAAGATAATGTGGTTGCTGGGACTGTCCCTCTATTTGACAAAACTGTAGCCCTCAGTCTAGTGTTTACAGCAGATGGGATTCTGTTACAACATTACATCTGACCTGCATGTCAGAGAATCATGACAGATTATTTGTGCTAACTCTACTTATAAATGACTCTTATAAAACTTATGTGTTTGTTTCAGATTTGTTTATTACTGATTGTTACTTGAGATACATATTGATTTTATGTTTCAACTTTTGTACTTTCCTCCTTCTCTTCTCATGATCACTTCTCAGTATTTTTAAGGATGACAATTGTTTTGTGATCCCATTTTGTTCTGTTTTTGACAGGGTGTGACCAAGTTAGGGTAACTGTGCCATCAAGTCAAGCATAACGTTATCTGGTGTTGTTTTAGAGATGATTGACTCACGGACGTTTCATGTCCATAGTCATGCAGCGAAGGCATTCAGTGTTATGCATGAGCTTCGTCTGCAGGAACAGCTCTGTGACATTATCATCAGCGTTAGTGGTGCCAAGTTCCATGCACACAAGGTAAGACATAGTAGAATGCTTCAGCTTCCACCATTCAATCTTTGTTCTTTGACTGGTAGGGGGATCTGGTGGTACAACAGTTAGCACCTGTCACCAATGCATGTGAGGGCTAGCTGTCCTGGGCTCAGCTCTCATCTCGGGCACGCTGTTCTTTCTCTGCCTGTGGCATCTGCTTACCAGGCTGACTGCCTTGCTGTGATAGAGCCTTAGTTGATGGCTCCATGTAAAACACCAATCCCCCCTCCCCCCCTTGACTGGTACTGGTTGTTAGGGGAAGCACATGGATAGGCATGGCAGCTGACAAGTCCTGCCACTCATGTCTGTCTTGGGCAATGGTGATCCACAGGAGGATCAGTCCACTCCTTCACATTCATAAGCCCTTTCTTCCTTTGGCCACTGTGGCCTCAAATACCCTCCAAGATAGCTTGAGGGACAGTCTTCAACAAAGTATCATGCTGGGTCACAATACCAAGCTAGACCAGATTACGCTGCTTGACTGTTGTAAGTAGGGGCTTCTGCTGACCTACAGGTGTGACAACCATGGTTTGTGTAAAGTCATTGGTTTTATGCTCTCTGTATGAGATACAGAGCAGCTTTCTCAGGCACTTGCTCTTGAATGCCTGGATTCTCCTCTCCATATCAGCAAGAAGAGACCACATTTCAAATTCAGGATTGGTACTATGAGGGAGTTGTACAGATTGTACTTCATTATGGGTGTGCTGTTGCAGTCATGGTCCTGATGCAGATATCTGTCGTGGAGCTGCCGTCTTTGGAGAAGGGGCACCCAAGTACTTAAAGCTATTTGCTTCTTCAAGCTTTGTTCATGTAGATATCTGCTATGCCATTGCACCATACTGATTTGTTTGTGACTGATTGCTATTTGAGATATGTATTTTATTGTGTTTCAGTTTTTGTTTTTTAACCTCCTGTAACAACCGTTCTAATATGAACTCTGCTCCAAGCCTTATTGTGTTGTCTGTGTAATGTGCAGGTGGTGCTAGCTGGCTTCAGCCCCTATCTCCGTGCTATGTTTACAAACGGCATGATGGAATCAGGCCGTGACACAGTGGATATTCATGGGATCGAAGCAGAGACAATGGATCTCCTGTTGGACTTTATGTACACATGTTCTATTGTAATAAGTGTGGAAAATGTTCAACAGGTCTTACAAGGGGCAAGCCTTCTCGGTCTGACATCCCTCCGTAACATGTGTGCTCACTTCTTGCAGTCACGTCTCACACATTCAAATTGTCTTGGTGGGTGTGAATGGATGGATTCATGTGTTTTTCTTCTTGCTCCTGCATGCACATGCTCATCCACACATAGATGTGCACGCACTCATTCGTTCCTGCATACTTATGCAGATAAACATTAATATCACCCTGTGAAGCTTTTTAAGTACTAATCATACATTTTGAAATCAACTGTTGTTACAGCAGCTTGAACCAACATCTTTGCAGGTATTCACCAATTTGCAGACATGTATGCTTGCACAGAACTGGAGTCAGTAGCTAGAGAGTTCATCTTCCAAAACTTCCTGCTTGTGTCCCACACAGAAGAGTTCTTTGAGCTACCTGAGGACCAACTTATAGGGCTCTTGAAAAGTGACAAACTTCATGTAACTAGTGAAAACCAGGTAACTTTTTAGTCCAACAACACAACTTCTTTAACCATAGAAAATTTAAAATTGGTAACTTTAATTCTATGTAGGAACCATTTAAATCTCAGCTTCACTTGGAAAACATACTCTGTATTGTGATTTCTTGCATGACTGGCCCACCCTGTGTAACCATGTAAGGGAGACATGGGTTACGTGTCATTCCACGTTATTTAAGGTATTGGGTATTGAAAGAGTGCTGTTGATTTAATTTGATTAATGTTTCTTCTTGTCAAACATTGAAATATTGAAATGGCTGTGAAGCTCTTCAGAGGTAAGATGATGAGAACTAGTGAAACAAAACATTGTTCCAAGAAGTACAGCTTTGCATTATATAGTAAAAACGCTGAGATAATTGTGTAAATAAAAGGAATAAAAGGGATTCTTTTTTCTGTTTTTTTTCCAGGTATTTGAAGCCGCCTGTCAGTGGGTACGCTACGACCCACAGTCACGACAGCAAAATGCCTGTCGAATCCTTCAGAATATCAGACTTGCTCTCCTAGATCTTCCATTTCTTGAAAATGTAGTCCTGAAGTCAGAGTTTTTTCGGACTTGTCCACAGTGTCAGCTTCTTATTAGCAATGCCATTCGAACGAAGCAGGACCAATCTCAACTAGAGCGCATCACTCCGCGTGCCCAGCCCCCTTGCATCTATGTCATCGGTGGTCGCAACAGTGAACAGTGTCAGCTTAGCAGCATGGAAAGATATGATTTTTTGACCAATGAGTGGTTTACAATGGTGAATGCTTGAGAACTTTGTTCCTTAAATCTTTGTTAGGATTTAATAGTCTTGTTCTTTTATTGAATTTACAAACATGCCTGCTTATTAAAATTCAAAAAGTGCATGACAGTAACCAGAAGCAGGCATTCCACAGGTAATTATGAAATTCAATTGTTTTAGTGATTGTTGTTATGAAAACAAAGCTGGTACCTGTATAATAAAATGTATTACCTAAGATGATGCTGATTGCATCTACTAAACAGTGACATTTACTAAACTTTAACATATATGGAAATGCATGCACATGTACACATGCACTCTTGTTAATTCACACTGCACATTGCTGACATAGAAAGAAAGTTGAGTGTTGCGGAGTTAGCTGCTTATGTGGAAGTATTTTCCATGTATTGTTACGCTTTTTCAGAGTAAGGATTTTAGCAGGGTAATGTTTCCATTAAAATACAAACTTTCAGAGGATGTTTGCCTACATTTCTCATTTGCAAATGTTTCCTACAATCTTACCAAGAGGCTTCCAGACAAACTTGCTGCCAGCCGACAGTTTTTTGCTCCAATATATTTTTGCATATCCAAGGTCTGCTTGAGTGTGCAACATAAAGATTGTAACAAAGTGCATCTTGTTTGCTGACAGCAATGCATGAACACAGCCCGAACAGCTGTGGGAGCCGCAAGTGTAGACGGACTGCTGTATGCAGTGGGTGGTGAGTGTGCCATGGCTAAAAATCAAGATGACACGCTGTATCTGCGCTGCACTGAGTGTTATGACCCCGTCCTCAAGCAGTGGTTTAACAAGTCAGATATGAGCAAGGCTCGCTCGTTTGTTGCTGTTGCAGCTGTGGGTGGATACCTGTATGCTATAGGTAATTTCAGTAAAGCGGGTGGTGGTGGCGGTTTTTCTTTTAGACTGATCCACGAAATTTGGAATGCAAAAGTTGTACATTGGTAGAGGAGAATGGAAAGTATGGTGTAGTTACAGGACTAATCACTATTTTATTTATGAATACTAATCATCATAAAGACACATGTTTACATTGGAGTGTGGATTGTGGTTTTGCTCTACTTTGTGAAGTTAAGCAAATTTTATACAAGACTAAATCTTCAGGAGCTTGGCTACATTAAACCACAGAAAGTAAATGATCTTGTGAATATTTGAATAAAAGTGAAAGCATTATTGACCTTTTCCTGGTTCCTGCAGACCTTTTTTATTTTTGACCTTTTTAATTTTGAAACATGCCTTGCTTCATTGTCAGGTGGAGAAGATCGACAGATTAGTTACAGCACAGTTGAAAGGTTTGACCCCAAAACCAACTCATGGACTGAAGTGCCAAGCATGAAAGGCAAGCGCTCTGGTGCTGGAGTCACAGTCTGCGATGGTAAAATCTATGTGGCAGGTATTAAGATTGTTTTCATTTTACCTTTGCTACTTAACAGTTTTATACATTGCAGTAACATAAACACAGTGACATGAGGTGAGGCACAATGATGTATTGCACCGGAAGTTGAACTAGTAAAGTATTTAATGCATAAATATTTTTATTTTACCTGTATATTTGCATTTTTATTTTAATGTATAACTGTATTTATATTTATATATATATATGTGTGTGTGGGTTAGTGTCCAAAGATATACATAGGCAAACAACATGCAGTTTCACTGTTTAGATCTTTAGCCTGCATAATTCATAAGCTGTTGGTTTCAAGATGGCTGTTTCTGGGTTCACTGTCATAGACTATACATCAACCCATTTATGATATGATGTGTGCCGCATAATGAGCTCATTATTATACAGAAACATGCAGTACATTGCAGTATGGTGAGTTTGTCTATAGGTGGGTATGACAAGATCCTGCACACTGACAGAGCCAGCATGGAGTGTTTTGACCCTGACACACAGGAGTGGACATTCACAGCAGAAATGGAAAAAGCTCGGTCAGGTTTGGCGCTAGTTGCTCTGGACCATTTTATCTATGCTTTTGGAGGCCGCTTCCGCCCTACTGACCAATATTTTGATTTAGTGGAAAGGTGGGCTTATATTTGAATAAAGTTTTTAATTTAATCCTTTTTTTCACTTGATCTTGGCATTGTTGTTTTTTTTTTGTTTTTTTTTTTAGTAAACTTGCTTGGGAGCAATATAAAAGAAAATTCAACAGTCTTATGAAATTTTATAATATATATTTTTGTAATTTTGGAACTAAGAGATAATGTTATTTTAATTTTATCATCTTGGAGGACGGCATCATTTTAATCTTTGAATCAAGGGGTGGAAGATCATTCCTGATTGTATGTTTCAATATTGTGTTAGATAGTATGTTGGTGTCATACTAACATCAAGCTATGAGATTCAGATCCCTCATGTCTGTTGAATGTAATGTCATTCTAATTTAAGAATACAGAAAAATATGTTTGATATAGTTTCAGTTTGACCACTTTCTAAAACTAATTTTTGTTTTATTTGAAGGTTCAACACTGTCACACGTCAGTGGAGTACCATACAGTCCATGCAGAAGCCACGGGCATGGGCAGGAGTTGCTGTGTTTGACAACAAAATTTACGTGTGTGGTGGGTTTGATGGACAGCACCGATTAAACGATGCAGAGGTGTATGACCCAGACATGGATCAGTGGACGTACATCAGCAGCATGATTATCCCCCGGGCAGGGTGTGCTGCAGCTATTGTATGACAATATGCACTGGAGGGTGGGTGGGGAGACAACTGTGGAGTAAATATGTGAAAAGGATTGTGGAAAGACAATTACTGGGCAGCTTTGGTGCTAAAGAATGTGGACATTGCTCAAGAAGGGAAATGTGGGTTATGATGCATCGTGCGTTTGGGGCTTCACTTGAATCTGAACTATTTTTTGTTCTCAATTACATACATATTCATCTTTCAGCATCCATTTAGATGACACTGCTTTATGTTAAAGCCTTCACCTTCAATGGGCAAGACTGACAACTTAGAATGCAGGAAGTATCAGATATGCCACATGCAAACATGTCTCTTTCAGCCCAGCCTGCACAAGTGAAGAGGAAAGGGCAGTTGACTGCTTTACTTCCTATCCTTCATGAGACAAGTTTGTTTTCAGTGTGTAAGGAAAGCTGATCTTACAAGTAGCTGGAATGGTGGATAGGTGGGAAACCTGTGATACTGTCATCTGCTTGTCTGTAAAGAATTCTTATGCGTAGGACTTAAGGCTTGAGTAGTGTCTGGCCTATTTCTATTCAACGTCTCTGGTGCTATTTACGTTGGTCCTGGACTTTGGCTGCTGTATTTTTGTAGTTATTTTGGGTGTAATCATTTCTGGATTTCTTTTCTTTTGCCAAATTTTTTGGATAGTCTGTTTCACACACACACACACACAATGTATACCTAAATGAAAACTTTATCAGAAAGTGCTTTTTTCCAAAGCTTTTGTAGCTTCAGCTGTACTTGTTTAGCTACAATCTAGGTTTGACAGATGCAAAACAGCATCAGAGGGATTTTCAGGAATGCTTGTAGGCTTTTAGCATTTACTTATATTGAAATGCAAAGAATGTAGATATTTTCTTAGTTTTTTTCCCGTAAGTCACAAAGCATCATAAATTTCAGCGGAGAAACATTTTGCAGTCTGCGTGATGGTATTTAAGGATGCTGATGTACTCAAAGGTAACATCTGGTTGACACACTTATTGAAACTTGGATAGTAATTGTTACTCCCCAAAACACCTGAAATTTGTGGATGAAGAACACTCAGAATTCTCCCTGATTTATTTCTGATAAATTTTAAAAACCTGGTCAAGCGCAGGAGCCTAGTGGTTAACATGCTTGACTGCAGAATAGAAGGTCATTGGTTTGAGACCAGCTCAGACATGTGGCTCAAATACTCCCCCTGCCCAGTCTGCAGCTACAGTAATGAGCTCCTGATTTATCAGGGGAGTTAAAAATAGGTGAGGGTAGGGTTCTGCTGTGAACCCTTGTCCTTACTTACATGTACTATAACTATGACATTTAGGCTATGGGAGCCTTTTATTGATTTTACCTTTCTTAAAACAGCATAGTCTTTGGTATCTAGCTTATTATACTTTTGCTTGTAAAATTCCTTGAAGGAGATCTACACGTGTGTGTGTTCACTCTTATTTTATGAATCTGATCTGTTCCAAATCAGTAAATGCACTTGTACCACCTTGGAGAACCTGATATTTGCTGAACAGTACTGCACTGAGCAACAGTGATAATTCCCAAGAGCATTCATGTGCATGTCTATTTTCCCTATTCTTTGACAGGTTTTTAATATTTGTTGTATTATGATGTTTATGATTATTTGCCAGTTTGTGGGCATATGAACCTTGGCTGTGGGTGTACATTTTCAAACTGACATTTAAGGGAAGCTGACTAAGGTACTGTGATGGGTACCATGTTGTGTGAATGAAGCAAGAAATCCATGCACCTTGTCAACATACGGCAAACTTTGAAGGGTGTGGCCTGCGGGAAATACATACTTTGGGCCACTGGTAGTGACACAATCCACGTCCGCTCAAATAAGCAGATTTTTTATTTTATATCAGTGTGCATGATGCAGATAAAATTATGCAGCATTTAAATAATTCATCTGATGACTGCAGTTCACTGGAATTAACTTTGCTCTTTGATGTTTTGCAGGCATGAAGCATGTTGAAGCCAAGATATAAATAATATATTTGTAGTTACATTAAGGGGAGTTGCTAGTGTAGCATACTTTCCATCTATTGACTATAGTGGGAATGTACACTTTTGGTCACTGCCCATTAATGGACCGAATTACACGATAAAACCCATGGTTGTTGCAGTTCACAAATGCTTTGCCATTTACAGTGAACCATAGATCAGTGTATTAAGCCTGCCTCCACATGAAGACATGCACTTAACAAATGCTATTATGTTTATAATTTCTTAAAATATAGAAAAAAGTGGGGTGTTAATCCTCATTGTTGAGCATTGCTGTTGCAGTTGCATTTGGTTACAAGGTGAAAAGTATATGGATTTTTACAAGCAAGCTACTGCATCCAGAGCAACCATAGCAAACAGGGCAGAATGCACTTAGCTTTTTTACCTACAAAAAAGTATGTTCATATGCAAAGCAAGATTATGCACAGGCATCCGGTAGTCATAAGTTTTGGTTAAAATAATTACATCTTTATCATTATTTTAATCAAGACCTGTCAGTAGGAGTGCTACATGTTGTACAGATATGCTGAGTAAAAACTTTTATGTTAAGATGGTAGTCTTACCTATTTTACACTCAAATTCACAGTCCACATTGAAGTAGAGGTTCTCCATTTTGAAACTGGTGCAAAATAATAGAAAAATTGCCCAGAAAGAAGGAAAATCATTACTTGTTTTGATTCTGTTCAGGTATTGTATCTTGCATAGAGCCAGCTTTTTTGGTGTTGGGAGAAAGAAACAAGTTCGCCATTGTTAAACATCTTTTACAAATACTTTAAGAACTGTTTGGATCTTGTGTGTTTTATTTTCATACCATGGTGTATGTCTTCTTTGTCTATGTCAATCCAAAAATGATTTTTTTTATTAATGCCAATCTCATACAGCTGAAATGTGTTTCTTTTGCTGAATACCATCAGTAGAGTCTTGCACTACTCCACTGCAGTTTTTAAACCTTTTTCATTCCCAGTAGTGTCTCAAAGCCAGTCCATTTTGCTACTTGTCCATACAAAAAGAAGTTGACGCACAAGTACCAGTTAGCATGTAAGAGATTTGCATGCTCCAATGTACACCAGTCATCAGGGATTGTGACTATGAACTTAAGGTAACTACACTTATGATTTCTTTACCTCTGGTCTGCAGCTATAGTTTCAGGGAGTGCCTTAAAGGCAATGCATAGTAAAGAATTTAGAGTTGGGGATAATGAAGGTATACACTTTTATTCTCAGAAGTTTTTCATACACTTTGTAACTACCTGTATGGAGGTATCCAAATTTCCCCATTTGCAGTTACAGTTCTTATTTTGTTGCAAAATTATTTGGGAAATGTGATAGGAATTCTATGACCATTTTAACAAACGTGCCAGATTCCATCATGGCAAGTTTTGTTCTATTTTCTCTGTGTGTGTGTGTGTGTGTGCACGAGTAGATAGGTGCACACCCACATGTATTACATCCAAGAATAATAATAATTGAATTTGTGAAGTGCATTTTCTTCAAGTGAGCACAGTGTGCTGCACAAATTGACAGTCAACAATACAAGAAACATAGTTCATGTTTTTGTCATGTGTTGCTGGTGCTAAGTGTATGGATGAAGAGCAAAAGAGTGAGCAGAACAGTACTCTTGATTATGCAAGATATTTCTTAAAGAGATGGGTTTTGAGGTTTTGATTTTTTCTCTTGGGAGAAGCAGTAGAGGGAGGGTGAAAGATAGTTGTAAGGTGTTGTAACCTCCATGGCACCTCCACCACCTGTCCACATGGCCTGTGGACACTGCCCTCGAGAACATCTCACAAAGCACATTAATGATAAGCAAGCATCAGAGCACTGATGTGGTTAATTACATCGATCACTAATTTACCAAACACTGAAAAAGCATTTTCAGCTGTTCACTAAAACATATAATTGTGTTAATTTCTCAATGTGACAAATGCTAATAATGCTGTCAACTTAGTCCAGTCAACATCCCTCTCCTTGAAGAGTAATCAAAAGGACATGCAGAGCATAATCTTTATGATCTGTAAGATAGAATAAAATTTGATACTCTCAAGTCCTGCTTCCTTTCTGCTATCCTTCCTTCATCTCTCTCTCTCTCTCTCACACACAAATACATGCATCCATGAACAACACATGCAAATCCACATACCTGCATATGAATGCACGTATCAAAAATCAGGAAAACAATCTCACAATAAGAAATTGATGTCAGATGCTGGTCAAAGCAATGGCATCTCCCTTTTCAGGCAAAAGCAACATGTCTATATCCCTGGATGTTGGATTTCACAAACATTTTGGAAGAAATGCTCACACAGCATCTTCTGCATCACAAATTAAACTCATCCACAACATCGATAAAAATTGCACGTGACAAATTCACAGTCTCCACCACCAAGTCCTGTCGACCAAGGTCTTCCAAAGTCTGTAGGATTCGCACAATACTTGGTGCCTCCTTTGCGCCACCCCTGCCAACACCTCCAAACTCCTGCAGAAAGCTTGTCACAGTTGTGAGACGTAGCTTCTGCATGCAAGGGATGCTGGCACAAGCTACAGTGATGTCAATCTGATGCTCAGGAAGAAAGACGTTGGCCGATATGTCCAAAACCTAAAATACATATTTCATTAGAACATAAGACATATAATATAAGCTTGATCTAGTGAGTGAAAGCAATGGCTCACAAAGTTCAGTTACCTTGATCAAAAACATCTCCTCACACCTTATTTGACCATGCACAGCATTTTGCCCCATAAATTTAATTAAAAAACAATGCTTTTTCCTATTGCACTTCATACAAATTATTTCCAAAACTCTTAACAGCAATGTAGTGTTCTGTACATATCAAAAGTTGCACACCAGCAGCCAGCCATACCCAACAATCTCTATTAGAGATGATAAAAGGAAGATGGAAGACAAAAGGATCAAAGAAACAGCATCATCAACTATGTTCAAGTGGGAAATGAAAAAGCCATACCTTCAGCTTTGGCAGATGAAAGCGAAGTGTTGAACACAACTCTGATATGAGTGAGTTTGGAATATGATTCTGTGACAGGTTTAAGATGGCCAAGAGAGGAAAATGCCGTAGAATAGAGACAAGTGCACTAGGAGGTATTCGTCCTTGGTAGAAAAAGACAACCTGATAGAGAATAAAATGTGAACCATGTTTCACATCATCTTTCTCATTTTTCTGTATTTGTGTGATTATAAGCAACACATTTGATTTTTTTTTGTACAATCTATGTTTGTCAATGCACATGTGATGGAAAATATTTAAATGCATTTGTATTTATAGAAAACTCTATGAGTGTCCTTCCTGACAAAATAAGTATCTTCACCTGACACAGCTTGCTAAGATTCAACTCCCGTAATGAAGCTGCATGCTTGGATGAGGCCAAAGCTTGGAGGTCACTCTCATCAAGGTCGCATCCTCTGAGAGCCAGATACTCAAGCGGGCAGCTGAGGGAGTGAAGAAGCTCCCCAAGGCAACCTAAAATGTAGTTGAAGCTAAGATCCAGTCGAGTTAGGCAGGAAAAACTTGAGAACAGTTCTGTTATCCGTAAACGTGAGGCTGTGCGACTTCGAGTTCTTCCTTCCTGCAAAATAAAAAAAAATGCATATCTGAGTATGTTCCATGAACACATGAAAGTACACACACATATTTTATAGGCATATATTTGCACACATTCTTTCTCTCATATACCTGTAAGTATATGCTACAGTCTTGGACGTCCAGTGCTCGAAGTTTGGTAAACTTTTTTAGCTGGCTACTCAAGACCATGAAAAGGCTGTCCTCAAGTTGACGCAGTGACAGACCCTCTAGTGTCTGCAAATCATAAAATTCACATTGACTTTTTATGAGAAAGGCCCTAATTGGTGATCACTAACTTATGTCAGATGCATCGTCAACTCAGTTGTAGAGCTCTCCACCCTCCAGAAAAAAAAGAATCATAATGATTTTGAAAATTTTGAAAGTCTGGACAGAAACAATGGCTCTTTTTTTTTAATCTTATCTAGTTTTTACATGTTTGAAACATCTACTGTCATATTTTGATGATGCTGATGTCACAATATTTTGTTTATCTCACTGCTGATACAGATGATAGAAATTACAACTACAATTCAATAAAGTGTATATGGTAAATGCTATATTAAATTATTTATGCAAAATACAAAACATGCAGCTTACTTCTGCCTCGTGGCCATGGATTACCATGAAAGGTGTGAATAACTCTGACATTTCACAGGGAAAAGAAAAAGCACCAGATCTGAACAAAGAATATTTTCAACTGAAAAAGTACTAATCTCTGCTATGATCACATGCAAAAGATTCACAAGCAGAATTAACTTGTAACAACTCTGAGAAGTCAGGTAATATGCCTAAATTTCAAGAAAGCAAAGTACCATTTTATCCACCCAGTGTCTTAAGCAATTATCCAATAGCTTACAGAGAACAATTCTTGTCTGATTTAGAGTTAAGGAGGTAAACATGAATGAAAAATATCTACAGGTATCACACTCTGAACATAACTACTACACTAGGGAGATAGATGGATGTAAAGCTTTTCTCTTTTCACAGCAAAAGGTAATATCATCAAAGCATATCTCTCTTACTACAGGAAAATGAAAAATGTAGTTACAATAGGCATGCATACATGCACGGATGCGTGCACACACACACCAACACTGATTTCAAATCATCAAGTCATAAAAAGAGTTCTTAAAAAAGAATATTATGTCTACAGGTTTTCAAAGATATTTAAGGAATGCAAGGGTCTCATTAATTTCTTGACATCAACACACCTTATGTGAATGTTGGATACCTTGATCTGCACAGGTGTGACAGATCTCAAGCAATTGCTGACTAGGTAATCCAGATAAAAATTGTCACCAGAAGTAAAGAAGAGTGTGTCCAGCTTAATGATCAGCTTTTTACCTGCACAGGAAATCAAGTAACACTCTATTTGTAAGTGTCAAATGTTATCAATAAGACAGTGGGCAAGTAACACTCTATTTATGAACACTGTGCATAATAAAATGGCTGAACTTTGGAAAACATGTATGTTGGATGATTCTCTGATAAAATAAATTGGTCACACTTTCTTGGCAAAGCATCACCATAGGTTAATGCTGATTTTGCAATTTCATATCCACTTTCCTCATCCAAAAATAAAACAAACAATAAAATCATGTTTATGTATCTTTGAAGAGGTTTGTATGATTGGAGTGGTCTGACTTTTGTTTACCCAGAGTACTTAAATAAGCTGTTTCCTGTGGATGTTTAAAGTGAAAACTGAAAATCAATAACCTTACCTCGAGGTATGTTTATGTGAATGTCCTTATACCGAGACAATACACTGTCTAAAGTGTTCTTCAGCAGCGTTGGAAGATTTTCTGAGAATGCCTTGTCATCTTCGAAACCTAGAACGCAGCAGCATGTGTCATTGTGCAGTCTACTAAAGATTGTTTAAAACACAATTTTTTTCTTTTCCCTTCTTTTTTATGGTGTGGGGATTAAGTGTCAGGACCATGAGGGGGAGGAAGTTAACAGTTCTTTGTCCATCATGTGTTTATTGACTTAATCTCTGTCCAGGGATCACTTTTAAAACCTGTGTCATAACTTGCAAATAAGTCGATGTTGCTTTTCTACCAGTCTTTGATTAAGACAAAACATTTTGCTTAAGACGTCATGGACGCATTATGGCAATCTGTTTTCAACACTAAATTACATGCCATAAGCACATCACCTGCATTTTTCACAATAATGGTAGCCAGTCGTTTGGTGTTCATCTGTTGTTTTTTGAGTGAGATTAATGGCCACATCTGGACAATAAGCTTGCAAAATGTTCTGTCTGAAAGCAGATAGAATTTATGCAAATATTGTAAACTACATTAGACAACACAACACAAAATCACACTGATTACAAAAAAAACAAAAAAACAAAACAGTAATCCTAATTTCATGTATCTTTAATGATGAACATGCAAATATGCATGTTCATATGTACACTCACTTCTTCTCTAACACTGCTCTCTTTTCTCTGAAGAACCCATCAAGCCATACTCGTTAGAACTTACTTAGTTTGAATCCCTGAAAGTCAAGACACCTCATCTTGCAGCATTTTTTTCGAGTCAAGATGCCACGAAAAACAACAAGGTCAAATCCCATTTCATCTTGAAACAGATCACCATATCTTGCCGTACCTAATACTTCACGAAAACTGGAAAATAAAGGAAAACAATTTATCATGCCACCTATAAAAAGTATGGTACACCAACATATGCTTCTGTTATGCTTTTGGCATCTCGATGTCTGGCTAAGACCGCTTACAGAATTCACATTTATTTCTTTGCACTTCGGTCCTTCTTGCTTACTGATAAATAGGTTTCTAGTTTATGACAACAACAATGTATATTATTAGAAATATAATTAAACATGGCTGCAAGCATATAAAAGTACCTCAAAATTTATTTTTGCACACACACACACACACACACTTTATACATCAATTCACATAAATTTGTGATGGGACATGTATGAGAGTATGGATCCATATAAACATATGCATGCATGCATGAACACACACATATGTGTGCACTCAAACACATACTTTTTCCTGTTCACATCTCTGCTCACCTAAGTGTATGATGAGGCCAACATGAAATGATGGTGCTGACTGCAGTACACTGATGGTTGTCAATGGCAACTCGCAAGAGCATAGGTAACAGGTGCTGAGGTAACACCTTTACTGCTGAAACAAGAATGTCCTGGCATCCTAGGCTTATATCTGCACTGTCGTTGATAGCATCACAGCAAAGTTCTTGCAAGCTTGCTGAGCGCAGAAGATTTGTCGGCAACCTTTCTTGGCCCACATCTGAAGTTTTTCGAGCATTAACCTGCAGCTGGTCATAATTGACGTAGTCTAGGGCTTTGAACATTCTGTTGTCAAAATCATTCTGTGGAAGAAAACATGTTCCATGTTTAATAGGCAAAACTAAATGAAAGTTATCTGATAATGTAAATGTGTCTGTGATAATGCTGCTACCAAAAATGGGTGCCATGCTGACTTGTAATGTGCCACATCATTCATGGTACTTTATCCGAGGGGCAATGTAATGTTGTTGGAAAAAGGCTGTCAAAATCCCCTATGTACCTGCGGTAATACAGCTTGTGGAATTCAGTAAAAAAAACAAAACAAAAACAAATTGTGCCTTATAAATATACTTTTTTAAAAGTGGGATCCTACAAAAGCGACTTCGATTTTTATTAAAATTTGAAAGCTGCCAATGGTTGGTTATCAACAGAAGACAAGTTTTAACTTTTGTTCAGGAGAAACAACCAAACTGATACATTCCAAGAAAAATATGCAGTTCGGCTAGATGTCTGATGCAAACAGACGTAACAGTTTTGAGACTGCTAAATATTTTTTGCCGATCCAGATCCACTCTGTCGTGTTTAGGAAATAGTAAAGCCCTGTTATACAAAATAATAATAATAATAATAATAAACATTAATTAGTCTGTCATATCGCGTTTGAAAATGTTTTCCCTTGTAAGCGAAAGAAGTCTATTCTTTTGTAATATAAGGATCTTCATAAAGTGTTACTTCGACGGACATCTCACGGTTTCTTAAAGCAAGCTGATAACTGAAAGAAAAAGACTCTGCTACTGAGTACTGATCTTACGGATTCTGTTGCATGTTTTTCGGCACCTAGGTTACCTCCCTTAGTCCCTTCCACACGGATGGGGGTGAGAGTAGCGCCGCTTGACATAGGGTTAGCGCGTCCGTGGGGTTAGTGTGTAAGTTAACAAGTTTATGGCAAGCGCTTTAACCACAGACTTCTAAGTCTGGCTTCAAGTCTCAACCTCCTACAAAACTTATACATCGCCATCAGATCCTCAGCATATAAAAAGCTGTGCATATGTATATAAAGCCAATAGCCCTTATAATACTACTTTCTGAACCTTTACTATTGAAATAGAACGCAATAACATTAATAATTTAAACACATTGAATCAATTAAGCATTTTGAATTAGATAAATTCAAAATTTCTTTTGACCAGTTTAAAGTCATTTTCATGATTACATACAAGAAATAAATATAGTTTCGGCACTTCTCGCAACTTTTATTTATTTGGCTAATATTTCTTATATATTTCGTCCACATATTTTCCAGTCATAGTTTTCATAAATTTCTGAGAACTGTTCCTGTTAGGGTACTTTCACTTTTTTTAAAACGCGCAACGGGTAAGCCAAGCGACTAACATTATTGTCTTTCTTGTTTTGGGAATTTTTCTTTTTGCGTGATCCATAATCTGCATCAGATTCTAGTTAGTGGTGAAAGTGTAATCCGCTGGAGCTGTGCATAGTTTTTTTTTAACTGAACGCAGGTTTGCTACCACTGTATTAGGCGTTGGCCCGTGCCCATTGCTGAGTAGCAACTTCTATGCAGTTCACTAGGCAGCTGAATAGTACAGTTGTCGAGGAAGTGAAACAGAAAGTAGCTAAATATGACCGACAGGTATTTTGTCAGAGGTAGCGCAGAATTTTAGAGCGTGTAGCATCAATGAGACTTTTTTTTCACTGAAATCGATAGTTCTTGGGCGTTTACTTGTCACAGACGTGACCTACTATGGTAGTAACTATTCTCTAGCTAGGAAACACCAGTTGTATTGACTGTTACCGTCCCGTAGCTTTCAGTGCTGTCAAATATTATTTTGAAAAGTATATAGAAAAGTTATCTTTTATTGAATTATTGACTTTAATTAAGGGGAAAAATCACTTTTGTTAGTTCTTGTAAATACCCTAAGTTCTATACATTGCATATTGTATTTTGTAAGCACGTACAGATCCTTTTAAACATGTGAATTTTTGTCTCTGTCATAATATAGAGCATGTCATTTAGTGTGGGATTTCAATCTCAAATGTGCTCACCCTCAATTTTGCCTGTGTCCTATATAGAACTTTTTGTTTTGTGGTAAGGGTCTGCATATATGAATCGTTGAAGGATGTGCAACTCATTTAGCTAGATATTGCAGCTGATTTGGTTCCATAGTTTTACACCATGGCTGACCACATTCGTGAGAGAATGAAGTGTCTGGAAATCCTTGGACTTCAACCAACAGCAACAGAAGGTGAGTGCCAGCCCCAGTTCTCTATTAAGAGTCAGTGTGTTGCCGAGAAAAATCCATGTTTTCTGGCCGTTATCTATCAAAATATCAAATAAATTGAGTGCAAAACTCTCATCCATCAAAATCATAGTTGTTGTGTGGTTGGTGTTTATGACTCAATCCATATATTGTGTGCATTAACATGCACAAGCAAATAATTGAACGGTGCATGACGCTCACATGCATGACCAGTGTTTTGCTGTCACTCATTTTTATTGACTTAGATATAAGTCCACTCTTTTTTTTCTCCCTCTTTTTTAAAACATTTATATCCACTTTTTTCAAACTCATAGAGAGAATAAAATACATGTGTCCACACACACACACATCTGTACACAGTGCATGGGGAGGTAGGTAGCCAAATAGAACACTGGCATCCAAAGCCAAAGATGTGCTTGTTTGATACCATGTGGTGCAGCAAACTCCCACCCATTTGACCCAGATGTCCACACATCCACAACTGCTTGCACGATCAAGCCCACAAAACTTATTTCTCACAATCAACTCTAGGATTCTGCTGTTCGGGGGGGGGGGGGTGATGCAACAGTTAATGCGTATCGCCAATACAGCAATGATTAGCTGCCCTGGGTTCAGATCTCATCTCGGGCACACTGTTCTTTCTCTGCATGTGGCATCTGTTTACAGAGCTGGCTGCTTTATTGTGATATAACCATAGTTGCTTGCTTGGCGTAAAACACCAATTCCTCTCCTCCCCCCCTGCTGTTTGGGTGGACATAGGGAGCTGTCTAGTTACGTGTAGCTCAACACACACACACACACACACACACACACACACACACACATCTCTGTCTTTCTTATATTTGTGCATAAATAGTAAGGGGACAAAATAGCATAATAGAGAAAATATTGACATGATTTTCTGCATGTTTATAATAATGCAGGAGTTTTTAAGAGTAAATTTGTTGCATATTGATACTGCCTTCCATTTTGAAAACACCCCCTAAATGTTGCTTCTGAGAATACTGCTTACTTTCTTCTTTGACGTTACCAGATGACATGGTCATAGGAGGTAATAGGTTACATTTGCTCTTTAGCCATCAAAATGTTGCCTCCCTGACTGAGCTAGCATCTTGCTAGCTTGCGAGGTGCTTCACTGGTTAGGTGAAGAACAGCCCTCAGACGGCTATGGTTATATCATCTGGTATGTCTTAAAGAAAGAGAAATCAATTTCATTTTTCCTTTTAAGGAGGAATTTATGTTACATATTTTATTAGTAAGTTATTGTGAATATTATTATTATTCACACCTTGATATAAATAACTTTTTAAAACTATTCCTAAATGATTGACAAGTGTTTTTGTCCTTGTAAATCCCTTATGGTTATTTTTCATACTTCAGATGAGATTAAAAAAGCATACAAGACTGGGGCTTTGAAATACCACCCAGACAAGGTTAGTGTTACTATGGTTTGGAGAGTGCTTAATGAACATCTTTCCTGCGAATGCATTTTAACTGCATCTTTTTTCTTGCTCTTTTTTGTGGAATTCTTTTTGAAAAGATATGTTTTGTAAAAATGTGTGCCTATATAGTTGCTAATGTTGCAGAGAACTTTGGGATGTTAATTTTTCATAGATTATCTGCATTTTATATACATTTATGTTCATGCATTTTTTTCAGAACAAAAGTGAAGGTGCAACAGAGCAATTCCAAGAAATACAGTATGCATACAAGTACCTACAGGAAGGTCAGAAACTTAGATTCTTGTGCACTCATAAGTAAGGCTTAGATGTTCCCTACACACCCACACACCAACCCCAGAAAGGTGTCCCTCAGAATTTACATACACATCATTTGAAGGCCAGATATAATAAAGGTACTTATTTCTTTGATGTATATGAAAGAAGCAGTTGGTACTAGTAGTTCATCAGTTAATCCATGTTTCAAACTCAGCAGTAGTGGAGTATATAAGTAAATGAAAAAGTGAGTTCATCAGGTGACATTGTAAACTCATCCTGATACACACAGCTTAAATCTGTGTTTGAAGAATTGTTTAACATTTTAATAATATTACAATATGAAGCATTTTTATGCAGGTCCTGAAATTTTGGACCACCACAGTGAAGATGATGATGATGGTATTCCTGTAAGTAGACAGCATAACTATGTTCAACCACTTAATGTTGGTTTCTTAAGATATTAAGTGACAAACATTGAGTGCATCGTACCTTTAAAAAAATCTTAGAAATAACTTTTTTAATGGACAGCAAGATGAGCTAAAATGAATATACAAGTATCACACCTAATTAGTCATGCATGTTTGCATATCTCTGTTGCCTCTGCATTGTTTAATTTTTAGCTTCCTTAATTTTTCTGTTTGCAGATCTTTTTTCTCATGCGACTCTTTCCTTGGTTGTTTCAAAGTAAGTATTTGTAAAATTTGATACTGTTACATGTATTCTGCAGACATCTCTGAAGGTGGATCTTATAGGGAGGAAAAGTATATGACATTTCCATAAATGTGTGACAGTTGTCTTTATTTGTTTCACTTGCTAGTGAAACATGTATAGGTATCATGGTGGGTTAACAGCTGAAATAGCCATGAACAGAACAAAACTAATGCTAGTCACACTTAAAGCATTCAAGATAAAGCTGTGGAAGTGGCAATATTTGCTAGCAGGTATTATCAGTCAGTTAACTGTTTTTTAGGCTACTCTGGAGCTGGGATGCGACCAACCCATTCTCGATTCTTCATGTATAACAATTATGATACATCTTCAGATGAGGAGTATGATACACCAGATGATGAATACAGGTAAATGGCATAGACATTTTTTGTCTATGTGACATTTTTAGCTGGATTTCACACTCACACTTGCCTCCTGACAAATGCATAGAAAAAAATCACAAAATGTATTACTGCATAACAAGAAGTTGACTGTGAATAGCGCTTATAATCAGACTTCGGCTTACTGTTAGGGAGTGACAATGATTTACGTGGGAAGCAGTCATAATACAGTTTAAGATGTTATGGAATGAAAACGATTTATATGGGAATTAGTCATGATGCAAGTTTAAGAAGCTGTGTTAAAGTGCCTGGCTAAGTGAGTAAGCTGCCGTCAGAAGAGAGATATTGTGGTCATGTTTTTAAAGTTAACTTTTTTTTTGGCTAACACAGAGTTTATTTAAACATCTGCAGTCTTTCAAAAAACAAAATGTTTAACCCATTCTCTACATATCACGTTCTCAGAATTAAGCAAATTTCTTTTCAACCAGGGTAGTGTCTAAAAACACATCACGTTGTGCGTAAATAAATGAACTGTTGGTACCTTTAAGAATTGTTCTGGTAAGAATTACTTCCATTAGGGAGCTGTAATAGTTGACCAATCAGGTATTTTGTGATATTATTTGAAAGTAGGCAGTAAGCCAGTTTATCGAGAGCCATGTTTGAGACAGTTGCCGGTTTCTCAATTTGACATGGATTTATACTCAAACAACCCAAAATGACGATATAGTAGTAAGTAATAGTTGAAGTGAAATGTGCATTCTAATAAAGTATTTTATTGTTTGGCACTTTCTATTTGTATATATTGTGCAAATAATGTTTTTTTAAAATATGTACCTCATAACCTACATTCATGACATGCGCTCTACCTTTCCAAGCAGTTACCATCTTTCATTTGAATTTAGTACAAGAAAACAAAAACTATATTTCCTTAAGATCACATCATGTTCATATTTAAAAAAAGGCTCTTTTAAACAGTGTGTCACCAATGGTTGTCTTTATTGTGGTTTAATAGGTATAAATATTGAAACACATTGTACTTTTGTGCTACCACTACTGTTCAAAATGTTCAATTGTGATGATTTAGTCCATATTGGATGTGTTAAAATGTTCCAGTTAATAATGTATAATGACAGTATGAGAGACTTGCTGTTCGTGTTTTGGTTCGTTTTTTCTTCCTTTTTGTTCTGGTTTCTTTTATGATATTAATACATGAAATCAGGTTTTGAAAGAAACTTTATGATTTGTGGTCTGTACCATCTCACAAATTTAGGGCAAGCAGTTACAAAGCAACAACAGATGTTTCCTCATCTCAGAACTCCACAAGTGCTAAAAGTCGGAAAAGCGAATCGAAACGGCAGAAAAAGAAGCGTGCCAAGCAGAAGAGGAGGGAAGAGAAGAGTGGTAAAGAGTGGTTTGCTATTTTTTTGTGTTCATATTTTACTTTTCCTCTTCTGTATTGTCATCTGTTGCAGTTTCTCTTTTTCTATGATCAACAGGTAAATTAGGGTAAGGTTGTGTCTTAAATCCTCTTTTCCATGAGGACAACAAACTCTGTGGTGACGCTTATGTCAACTGCTAATCTCCAGAGTTTAACATCTGGGAGGTGGGGGGTAAGGTTAAGCCAGACTTTTTGTCTTAGTAGTCGAGCTTCTGCTGCTTCTAATTTTTTTTTAGAGTATCGTAGGAAGGTGGATTTAACGACAAGGATTTTTTTCTTTTTGGAGTGTGGGGGGTAGTAAAGGACATATTCTTTTTGGCTTAATAACTTCTTCTTGTTCCTGTTAAATGTGTCTGCTTAATTTCAGCTGCTGCAAAAACACAAAGGGAAAAAGTACAAACTTCATCAGACTCTAGCTGCAGAGAAAATCCTGTCACATTAGCAGCACAGACAGATCAACTGAAAGGTGACAACTCTGAAAACCCAGATTCAGGAAGACAAAGCTGTCCATCATCAAACAAAGACAATCCAGTATCTGCAGATTCCACCTCTGGTCAGGTGCCACTAGCAGAAGAGGGCGTAAGTGGACAACCTTCCATTGTCAGCGATGATAGCCAGGTAAAGTCGGGATGTAGAACAGGCTAAACTTGTGCTGTTTTTCCCCAGCTCAGAGTAGCCATATTTTCTAGTGTGGTGTCTTATTCCAAGTACCTTACCCAAGAGAACTGATACAGAGCTTTAATCTTATTATAGCATTCTGACACTACATTTTGCTGAGGAGCTTACTTACTGTAGAGTTGTAATCTGTCATGTCGGGCACATTCACCACTTCCTTGCATTGACAGTTCAGGCATGCAGATCTCACTGATATAAATGGAGTATTAAGTGTCATTCCAGTGAAGTGACTAAGATTTAGTTGCATAGGTCACTTTGGTGAGATATGGTTTGAAAATGACCAGGTCTATATTTGCTCCAATATGTTGTATGTGATAGGACAGTTCTTAACTGTTTCAATCATGGCAGTGAGCAGTGTTGAATCAGACACTTAGAGGTTGTGGCAGTGAGTAGGTGAATAAAGTTAGATCTTTTATTTTTCGTAAAAAAATTGAAATTGTCTTAGAAGTGTGTTTGAATTTATTAAAAAATAGTTTATAGTACCTTCGTACTGCACGATGTGTCACATTATGGGTAAAGCTTTGTGTGTTGTGTCATGGGTAATGTGTCATGTGATGAGTGGGTCTTTGTGAATCACTTGATGGGTATTAGTGTTTGGTACAGATAACTAAAGTGTTATGTATTGTATGACTGTTGTTTTAAGTGATGGATAAGGCTTTCTGTGTTACAGGTTTGTTTGTTTGTTTCACTTGATAATGAGACTGCCATTCAGAAAATTTCAATCTCAGCTGTGTGACAAGTTTGTACATGTTAGTTTGTATATTGCAGTGAGTTTTCTAGTTTACCTCTATGCGTAGGTGCATGGTGACCGAGCTTTTTAATGTGCAGCTCATGGTTAAGTGAATGCCTTCACGTATCTGTTTAAGACAGAGACCTGTGATACATTTATAAATGACATATCATTTTTTCACTTCTGGTATGTAAGAAGAGGAAAATGTTCTCCTTTTAACTCAGTCCTGATGTACAGAAATGCTAATAGCAGAAGACCATAGGTTTCTTCTTCGTACTGTACCAGATGACATGACTATATGGAGATCACCCTCTAGCTGCCTCAAATCTAGCTGTCCAAACCTGTGCAACATGGTAGGACTTGAAAACAGCTCAGCCCCCTTCCATCCCACCTGTCTCCTAGTGAGCCTCTCTACACCAGTTTTAAGCCTGGCTTCACGCAGTTCAGATGTGTGTCAGCTACCTCGTTTCTTTTGGATATGCCATGTGAGGCCTGTGAAGTGTGGTGATGTTTTCTGCTGTCTATCATAGGCGTAGTACCGACAGCCTGGCGTCCTTTTTATTCCTGTGAAGTTTGCCGCTTCTTCTACTGAAAGGGACAAAGTTGCCAATGCAGGGGGTCAGAGAGGAAACACAGTGGGAAGGTTTTCGCTTCTGCTTGTTAATTGCTCTTATCTTTGGACAGCTGGATTTGAGGTAGCTAGAGGGTGATCTCCATATAGTCATGTCATCTGGTAAATACTCGAAGAAAGAAATTTTACCACCAAAAATGGTATTTTTGTGCTGCTGACCAACAATTGGACATGCAATTATTTTGATTTTTTTTTTATCAAGATCTGTTAAGTATTCTAGGGAAGGAGAAGGTGCATTCAAAAGCAGAATAAATTCTTTACACTGTTACATATCTTGAAATTTATTTCTTGTATATCACAATAAAGTCAGTGTGCAAAAGAAAAAGTGCAAATAAAAAATTAACCATTCCACAAACTAGTGACACAACTGAGAATGAAATACCAAAGGTGAGCCCCACTGCACACTTGTGTGGTGAATAACCTGCTGTTGTCTCAGGCTGATACAAATACCAAGGCGTCAAAGTCCAGCACCAAAAATACTGGTGCCGGTCAGCCTCAGCCATTACAGCCACCACACCTGCCACCAAAGAAGTCTAAACAGCAGATCAGAGAGGAGCAGAGAAAACGGGAGGAGGTTAGCACATGTACAAATTCCTTTTTTTACTTCCATTCCATATTCATTACCCCTCACCTGTTGCCTCCCTTGCCCACAGATAAACAGAATCAGTTGTTACAAAAGAAAACCATTGTCTTTCAGTATGTTCTGCTGTTGAGTAGTATATTGTGGCTTTATCTGTTTTTGCTGTAGTTCATCACTGGCAAGATGTCTGCACAGGGTTATTTGTGATGAAATTAAAACTGCTGTATTGTGATATTGTACCATAATAGTCATGTCACTTCATCTTGGCTTCATGGGATTTTAACCTCCTTGCCATTAACCCTGAATACTACCTGGGCTAAGAATTTTATGTGAAAGCAGTTAAACATGTCAGGATGGCCTCATTAACCCTCTATGCAGCATTAAGCCTAAGTACCATTCAGTCGAGTCTTTTTATATAAAATTGCAAGCCAAGGTAACCGTCAGAATTAGTGCCAAGGAGTTACTAACAAAAGTGTAATTTGTGAAGTCTGTCTATAGATGTCATGTGCAGGGCATAGAAGCAAAGTTCTGAAAGCCACTGTTGTTCCCTGTGCACCACTAGTTGGAATGTTGCGCTTAAAAGAGACAGACAACAGTGCAGTGCTAGCTATTAAAACAGTGTAGATGGTGTGATTGTGAAGTTTATTAGGTGTTTAAAGTTGATATTGTCCACTGCCTTTGTGGCATACTACACTGTGATATAATGAATCCCATTCTGATTCTGTTCTTTGGTAAAAATCTATCCCATGATGCAGTCTGTTACAAGGTTTGTTCTATTCTCAGTTTTTCACTAGATGAAAGCTCTAGGGTGAGAGAGTTGGAAGATCATTTGTTTTTCTCTTTCTTTTTTTCTTTTTCGTTTTCTTTTTTTTTTCTTCTTTTTTTGGTTTTGGGTGATGACTATGTAACATTTTCAAATGGTTGGCTGCAGTGTGCGCGTGGACATGAATGTGTGACCATGCTCACACTAAACACCGAGTCCTTTTTTTTTTTTGAAAAAAAAAGGGCTGATCAACAGTTAGCACATTTATTGTCAAATTAGTTAACTAATGAACTAAATGATCAATAAAGATGTGGATGATGGGCCAATGGATCTACAACAGTGTCCCATGGCTAGAGATTCAATCTGGAAAACTTTCATGTCTGCTGTCACTTATCTGCTGTTTGCCCTGCTGCAGTGGTACAAGCCCTCTAACGGCATAGGGCAATGACACAGCTTGAACTGGTGAAGTCAGTGATGTATAATAGAGGTTGTTGCCGACCAGTCAGTTCTGGCTGATTCTGTTGATAGACTTGTATGTAAGATGGAGATAGTCTATAAAGATTAACAGATGAACAGTAGCTGTAGCATGAATGAAGAACACAGAACGGGGACTCAGACTACCCTACAGTAGTAGAATTTTTAACCCACATAGCAAATTTCTCCCGTTCTTCATTACTGTCGTCTTTGGAGATTTCCGTCTGAATGCTGGTGTTTTCTTGGGGAGCTGCTACTGACCTATCCTAAACTACCTCTCCCTATGTACCAGTGAATCAGAATGATTATTGGCCTTTGTTTCTATCCATATCACCTAGCAACACTAACATGCTGAGTACCCATGCTGATGCACTACCTACATTGTTTTGTTGAATATTGTATTGCATTTAGTCATGACACCTATCATGGAGATTTCAGATTTTATGATCGGAAGCCTCTTAAAATCCCTTCATGTCATGACATGATGCAATATGTGGTAGGTTGCATCAAAGTCACATGACTTCCATAAGGCTGCAGATCTTAACTTAGTAAAAATGACTCTTCCTTAAACCACAACAGATAATTGAATATTAGCCATTTGAGTCATGAAATGTTACATTTCTGAGGTGTGACCTGACTCTAAATTTAGCATTGAGCAGGTATCTCTTGCTTTGTCAGATCTTGGGGACTGACATTATATCATGGTCTGGAGAGGCACATAGAGGGTTTAATTAAGTTCAGTGACTGGCTTGTAGTTAATAGCAGTAGTAGTTATAGGTACCAGTGCATCAGAATTTACACTTTCAGTATCTTGAATATCATCACAGATGGTAAATAAATTACCTTTGACTGTTGTCACTGCTAAAATCTGGATTATCTGTGATTACTGTTGGAGGGGTGCACTGCAAGCTCATAGATTGCTTCAGTCATGAGGTTTGTCACAAAAGTCCAGTTTATTGCAGAAGATCTAGTCTTCTATCTGCTTGTCATCTTCTCTTGTCATGACATAACTTGAGGTTGACCAGATTGCTGAGCTCACTCCAAATTTAGCTAAATGGTTCTAGTCTCATACAGCCTTTTCTTTTCTTTCTTGTAATTTATATCTTTCCATAGTATCAACATGTAACTTTCATCCACCTCATAGGAAGCCAACAAGATTCGGAAAGAGCTGGAAGAGAATCTTCGTCTGGAGCAAGAACGCAAAGCCAGGAAACAGGCAGCTCGCGAGGAGAAGGAGCGCCTTGAGGCTGAACGCCGAAAGCAGCAGGAAGAGGAAGAGATTGCAGCAGAAGCGCAGCGTCTGATAATGGAAGAAAAGGTAGCAACTGTGACAGGCAAATGTTTATCTGAGATAAGCGAATTTACAACTAGCATGATATTGTGAGCCAGAGCAGACTGGGTTTTTTTCTTTTGGGTTCATACATGCATGTCATGTCCACATCCAACGATTTTCAGAGGCAAGCAGAGGAAAAAGCCAAGAAGCAAAAGGAGGAAGAAGAGGAGAGGGAAAGACAGCGCCTCCTGGCAGAGCTGGACAGCAACATGTTCATGGATGCTTCTGGAGATTTTCTGACCCGGGATTCAGAAGGAGTGGGCAACATCAAGAAAAGAACAGTTGTTTACACCAGTCCAGAATATGACAGTCTGTGGGAACAAAGGAGCGAAAGGTAGCCATGTTTTCTCATGTACTAAGCTGTTTCAATCTGTAAATTAGCAGTGTCACTGTTGCTCATGACTGTTAAAATGAATTTTTTTTAAATGACACAAGAAGTGTCTGAAGTTAACGTAGAATATGATGACAATGAACTCTGTAAGTAATAATGATAATAACGAGGATGCTTGTATAGTGTAGAATCCCAGCATGTAGCCAGGCTGTCCACACTTCACATTGCCAGGCCAAGAACATGGAATACAACTGATTCTCTCTGGCACCAAAAAGATACTGGCAGGCATGTACACATGCACACACACACACACACAGAGTAACCATGGAAAACACAGGGCTACAGTGAGAATAGAGTTAATGTAAGAGGTATTTCTAGTCCAAGTGCTAATAAAGGCCTCTTAAAACTTGAAATAGACTGAATGGTTTAACTGAGAATAGCAGTGAGCTTCACAGAGTGTTTGGCAAAAAAAAGTTGTGGTCTGCTGAAGAAATGGCCACGATATGAAAATGAGGGGAGTGTGTGTGAGAGAGAGAAAAAGTGTGTGTGTTTTGAATTTGTCGATTCTAAGGTTTCTGTTAATTCGTTCCCTTTTGCTATTCATCACCTCAATATAGCCTCCATTCTTGAAATAACATCAAGCACCAGCAACCAAACATCTCTTTTGCTATGCTATTTTCTTTTCTTATTTTCTTTTTTTTGTCCTGTGTTCGTAGATCAGTCTTTGCTGGACCGTCATCCCACAATCAGCCTTATGGACAGTCATCCTTCAACCAGCCTAACAGAGCTTTCAGAGGTGATGGAGGATACAGAGGTGGCAGAGACTTTAGGTTCCCAAGAAGTGGTCCAGCCAGAGGCTTCCAACCCAGACCACCCTTTCAGACAGGAAACTACTTAACCAGAATGGAACCTAGCTCCCAGAGCTGGGAGGAGCAAATGCAAATGAATGAGCGGTGGGAAGAGCAACATCAGGCTAGGAAGATTTCACAACCTGCCGATGACCAAAGAAGTCATTCTGATAACCATGAACTGTTCACCACTGCTTCTGCCAGGGACCCACCAGAAAGCCCTCTGCAGACCTTCCACAAACGCACAGATGCTCCCATGCAAGGTTACGGGAGAGTGAACCAGCCCACAGACCCAGTGCCGTTCAGACTTAATGATTCCAGCGAACCACAGCCGACATTTGGTGGGGGCTTGAATGGCCCTCCTGGCAAACATGGTGGTGTTCCCAGTGCACAAGCATTAAACAATGCAGGTTCCATGCAGCAGCCTGGTGCAGTTAACCAATCTAATGGTCCTCATTCTGCTGGCAAGGTTGTTCACAATGGCGTTGCTTCAGACAGTCTCAGGGGGAGAGGCAGAGAAAATGTAGGTCTTAATGTCGCCCAGAAAAATAATTTGCTCCATGGAGGAGATGACAAGATGCATATGGAAGGGAAACACAATAACCTCCACAGACCAACATCAGGAGATGTGAAAGCTTCATTGCCAGAAAAGGGAGACCATGGGGAGTTGGCAAGTATTTTCAATGGCAGCAGACTTGAAAAAGTTGTGGAGAGATCCTCTAGCATCAGCAGTGATGGATCTGACTTTCACCAGCTGCCCTCCAAGCCTCATTTTTCAGTAGGAATGCATCCTCCTCCAAACCGCCCTGCCATGCATTCAGCTGCTAGTGGCGCACCACCTCTGCTGCCCTTTCCAACTCCTGGATTGCCACCTGGCTTTAATCAGCAGAATATACCAGCATTTTCACCTTTCGTGCATCAGCCATTCTTCACTCAGAGGCCAGCGACACCTCAGCCTTTTGTATCACAACCTGCTGTCGCTCAGCGCCCACCCAGTTTCAGTCAAACAAGACTTGCAGCTCCGTCTTTTGTGAACATGCCACAGACTGGGGGGCCCTTTCAGCCGGTGCCACCAGGCCCACAGTTTGTGTCTCCCTCCCAAAAGGCTTCACAGTGGACCATGCATCGGCCAGCACAAGGCCAGGTGCCTCAGCGTGGCAGTGTGCCTCCATTTGACAGCAAGCCTCAACCTGCTACTAGCTTACATCAAGCCTACAAAGGCAGTGGAGGCAATGTTAGTGATGTATTCAGTGGCAGCCATGGGCTTGATGACATTGACGACTGAGACTTGCTGAAGAGCATGGACTTTGTAAAGACACATAGCCTCTGATTCCCCGGTGTGGTTTTCAAATGACAAAATGTTTCTATGATTTGGACCAGAAAGCATACTTGTGTGACAGAGATGTTAGAGTGAGACATAAATGAAGGTGTGAGAGAGTGTGTGTGTTTTAACATATGCACAAGAGAGAGAATGAGTGTGCATGTGTGTGTGAGCGTGTGTGGGTGTGTCTGTCCATGTATCAACAGTACAAGTATTTGAGTTACTTTTTTTCCCTTTTTTTTTTCTTTTTGATACATTTGACTTTCTGGTATCAGTCATGGCGTTTTTAAGCAGAACCTCTGAAAACAAAAGGAGGCATTATGCTCAGACTGCATTGTGAGATGGATTCTGTACGGACTATTTACTTGTGTGCATAAATGCAAACCTGTTGAGACAAAATAATGCAGAATGAAAAGAACAACAAATATGTAGTCACAAGGAAAACAATAATGTGAATCTGTAATCTGTTTTTTGTTGTTTTTTTTTTGCTGTTGTTTGCTCAGCTGTCTCAACTCATTAGCAGAGCTGGCGTTAGGGTAGGACAAGCAGGGCGACCGCCCCAGGCCCCACGCCTGAGGGGGTCCCCCGAAAGGAGATTCTGTGGTACAGTATATAGCCTACACTTACGGCTAAAGGCCCTGGATATGACATTCGCCTAAGGCTCCGCAGTGCCCCACGTTCTAACGCCGGCTCTGTCATTAGGGTCTACGATCTGTGATCTCATTCTTTTTAAAAAAAAAAAAGGAAAAAAACACTCTTTTATAAAAAAAAGCAGCTGATTATCAACACCATAAAGTTTAACCCTGTTCTTATTTGGTTGCTTTTGGCTGACATAACTTTCAAAAAGTTTAATTTGCCTGTGACTGTTGGTAATGCTAAATTTCATGTTGCCCACCTAGACCCTATTTCATCATCTTCCTAAAGTTTTAGTGAGAGTAAAACATCTGCTGTGGGGATGAGTTTTTGTTTTTGTTTTTACTGCAGGGTTATTTAGGATTTTATAAAGATAGTAGATATATTTGAAATATGCCGATTTAAAAAAAATTCTGACACTTGACAAAGTTTCATCATTTTTGTCAGGGTGACTTTTGGAAGTGTATGCTATGTGGTCTGGTACTGGTGTAACAGCAAGACTCTGTCAGTATGTCACTGGCAAAAAGCAAGAAACATTAGAACAGGAAAAGAAAAAGGAAACTGTATTTGCAGAAACCTAACTGTGGGGCAAATATGCCAAAGATTCAAGTGTGGTGGAAAAAGTTTTTAAACTATGCTTTACATTCCAAATTCCATAAATGCTCCTAGCAACAAAAGAGATTAGGACAATCATGAAAGTTCAAGTTTTGCTTTGTTCTGACCTGTTTAGATATCAGATCATTACATGGTAGTGTCTTTATGCTGTTGTAAATATGCACATTAATGCTGTACTATTTATGGGTAAGTTTGTGTCCTGCATATCTGTAATACTGCTATATTTTAAATGTCATCAAGACTGAACCACTAATCAGCAAGGATGTATCTTTGCTGCTTTTAAAATTCCATTTTCCAAGCATACCCTTGGATATTATATTTCATCTTTCATTCACTTTGTATGGTGTAGTAAACGGGCTGACACAACAGGCTGAACTTACTCATCAATTTTCAAGTTTAACGAGAGCTTTAAAAAAAAAAGCTTGTGTTTCTAAATTTGTAGCAGCTGTAGACCAATGGGTGATTTTGTAGTTTCCTTTTTCTATCTTTTTAGCTGCTTGTAATTGTCCATTCCCTGATTTAGATTATTGATGTATTTTCTCTTAAATTGTTGAGCAGCTGGGAAGAAGGATGTGATCAGACCAGTCTGGTTACGTCTTTTTTTATATCTCTATATTTCTCACCACATATACCAGAGTATTACTGAGTGGAGGGACAGAGGCTATTAAATTTTTCATGTAGACACTAAGATTTTTCATTAAGAGATGGGAGGGATGGGCTGTTTTGTTTAGTATTTACTTCTGTTTTTCCTCTTTGTTTTTTTTTCTTCCTTCTAACCCTTCCTTTTAAAGTACATTTTTGTTTTCACTTGTGAGTTGTGAAGAGAAATTTTCATTGCATATTATTTTTATGTCACCTACTATTGCACACCACTGTGATGTTGCAAAAAAGTATTAACACTTAAGGTGGAAGCCATTTAAAGTGTCTACGTGAATTTCTTTCAGTTCTGTCATACATCATGTTTAATATTTGAAGTAGCTGTGCAAGTGCACTCTAGTGCAAAGTTATGCACAAAATGTTAAACAATTGTTCTGGAAAAGGCATCTTTGTATTATTACAAAAAATACCCTTACATCTTTAATTATTTTCTAGGGAAATTTTGTGGATTAAGGTGTTCTGTCTGAAACATTTTGTGATTTGTAACAGTTGCATATTTCCATTAATATATCATTTTTGATGATAAGTTTGGAAGGATCGCATGGTGGACGGGGGGAGCATATCTCACATGAATTAATCATTAAAGTTTTACTAGTTTTATGTGATTATGTCATTGGGGAAACGTGGCATCCATTTTGTTAAAAAAGTTTATAGATTTGATTCTGTTAAGGTTCAACTTGCCATGAATTTTTAAACTTACATCATGCACCTTTTCATCAGTAGGAAGAGTGCATGGGTCATCTAGACTGGTCAGTAACATTTACCTGGAAAGAACATTTTTTTAAACTTGAATTACTTGCCAGCTAGAAAATGATTTTTGACCATTTTATGCTCACAAAGTTGCAGATTCCAGACTACAGCAAATCTTTATATAGTGTCTGTGAGCCTCTCTTCTTTGTTGTCCTTAAGAAGCATAGGATGAAATCTCACTGGTTTCTTTTAATTTTTAGACAAATATTTTTATAAAAGAGAGTCTGCATGCATTGTCAGTTTTTGAGGATGTATTTCCCATTTAAGGTGTTAATTTTTTTGGGGGGTAAAAGAGTGGCTCATGCAACATTGATACATTTGACAATTTTTGACAAGGATGGTGAGAAAGTCCCACTTCCTTCTAGTCCTGTACAAAAGCCATTATCGAAAGAAAACTGCATAACCAGACTATGCAAAACAATGACAACAAAACGTAAGCTGCACCCATCATTTTAACACTGATACCATTTGTTTTAATGAAATTGTGCCGGGTGATATTTCATACATACAAATCAAGATGTGCACATTATATGCAGGCATATTTATACGTTTCTGTGCATGCATGTGCAGCTTGATGTGAGATTAGGTGCTGAAAGGTAGAGATTAGGGTGGTTTAAAGAAAACAAACTACTCTAAATTTATGATAACATCCATATTTTTAATCATAATAACCATTCATCACTGTGCAGGGATACTTATCGCATTTGGTGGGGGGGTGCTTTAGATAAAACAGATAGACATAAAATTACACTGTACAGGTACTTCATATATATAGAAAATTCAACAGAAATTCTGTTATATTCAACTCTCATTATGGGAAACTTCATTTTAGTTTGTAAAGCCAACAGAATTATCAGGCAGCAAGCTTCTTGGAGAAAGATCGTGCCAGGCTCACAGAATAATTAACAAGCTGTTCAACCAAGGAGATGCAGTCAGCTAAATTCATAAAATGCAAGTTAAGCTGTGATAGAGATTTGTGTAGCTGCTGGCCATGAGCTGGCTCCTGAAATGCCTGTGCTGTCGATGCTGTAATGCATTTTCTAGAGGTTTGAATAAAAATATTACTGCATTGCAACTTGTGGTAAGGCAAAATGTTACTTGTAAATTGCTTATGTAAACATGAAAGTTTCTACCATTGATTCTTTGTTCATGAATATTTTGTTTTCTTCCATACTCACTTCATTTGAGAGTATCAGTTTTAGATTTCTTTTGCAAGATTTCGGTTGATTTTGGAAGAAACATATTAGGCTGTGAAAATTGCTGCATGTTTCTACTCAAAGGAAAAACAGTATATTTTATTTTTGATATTTAAGGAATTTATCATTCATCTCTCACTGTGTCAAAAGTACACTATTCCTTATCCATGTATACCAAGGGAGTCCCCAATAAATATTTGTTGGTTTGACTTTTGTGTACATTTTCCCATCTTAATCCTATATCATTCAATATTGCTTAGAACATTTACATACCTCTGGATAGATTAGTACTTGACCCAAAGATATTGTTCAAATAGAAATGCTTTAAGATATACAATTGTACAATTTCCCTAGCATTACTGTGTGTATGTATGCCAGTCTGAAAACAGGGCTCATCAGGTCTAATCCAAACAGCCTTCTCAATCTCTCTGATCTTCTGTGTGAGCCCCATTTTCTTCACAATGGATGAAGACCTGGTATTTAGAACATTGCCTAAAACATCCTAGTTTATCCACAAAAACTCGCGCTGTACAGTAATGTTTGCAAAATTAGTGCATTCTTGAAGTTTACAAAAAGGTTGCAGGGAAGAATATCTTGTTGCAGTCAGTAAAAAGTATGCAAGTTTAACATGGGTTAAAATATGCCTGAAGTACTAGCAAGCAAGCTTACAGTTAAGAACATGAACAACTGTTTCTAACAAAGATCTTTATTCTTTCACAATAGGAATGTACATAAGACTGACATTCCCTCTTGCAGCCATGCACACCACATCTGGTGTAGGTCCCCCTGTAACATATTCAGGCTTGTTTCCATCTGTATCAGGGTGTCTTTGATTGGTGCTGCTGGCTGTGACAGTAATATCTTGCAAATGATGTGCAACAAGACAAATGTCCAATTTAGCCTCACCTGCCCCTTCATCAGTATGTCCTACTGTTACCTCGGTTAAACACATAGGTTTGAATGGGACAAGAAATGCACACATATTGGGAAAGATGGAAAGAATGTTGGTTGAACTTCTCAATTTCTAAATATGATAATTTACATAAAAAAGCACTGTGCAAAGAGTTGCAAGTGCTTTGCACATGCAGTTCACAAACCCAGACATCTGGTCGGGCAGCAGAAAAAACAGACTTCTATACATAAAGGTGTCCCCATGTTCTGCAGTATTATGCCACACTTCTTGATATGGGAGTATCTGAACAATACTCTATTCCTTTAAAGGCAAAAGGAGGGGATTTTTCTTCTTAAAAACGTGGTTAGCTACCCATTTTTTCAAAATGTTTTTACTGTTTGATAATTGGTCCGGCTTCTGTGAGGATGGCACTATACTGCCAAGGAGACTAGAAACAAAAAGCAATCAAAGAGGGACAAAAATGAAAAGGAATTAATGAGATGATGAGAAAGGTAGAAAAGAATAAAAAGGGAAGAAAAATTAAGAAGTGTAGACACCCCAAGAACAATTCAAGCTGCACTGGATTTTGTTTAACTGACCACACAGCACAAGCACAATCACAGTAAAATGGATACAGATGCTACAGACACTGCCATCTTGATGTGGCACTACCTCCTTCTCACCCTGCAAGTTGTCTACCACACACAAGCATGCACAAATATGACTTGACCATCATCCTAATCCATAGGTAATATAAATCTTAAACACTCCTCATGTTCAATAGGATTCTGTTAATGCCAGAAATGCAACAAGGACAAGGGTGTGACCTAAACATGCACATACTTGCTGAAACTCTCCGCATTAACTCCTGCAAAAGGCTTTTTTAAGAGTTAACACACAAATGTAGCCAATGGGCTTCTCATCCGTGAAAGCACAAGAATATGGAGTATTTATCAAGCACAGCCAACCATTTTACATTTTTCCTTAAAAAAAAGCCTTCAAGTTATCTTGCATTTCAACTTTCACATTCATTTGATCAAGTACCACATATTTCTCTTTACATGTGTTTTTCTTCTTCTCCACCACCTCTCTTTTTTTCTTATTTAGACCTGCACGTGAATGCACATTCATAAACTGCCTTCAATTTATACAACTGCTTAATAATCAGAAACTTCCACACAATGTGACTCAAATCTGTCATTTCCAGATCTGGCAGTGTGACACCTTCAATCTATACAATTGTTTCATAATGAGAAACTCCCACACAATGTGACTCAAACATTTCATTGCCAGATCTGGCAGTGCCATGAGGCCTCATTAAATGAAGAAAGGGTATTGTTCCACCCTTAAAGGTATAGTATGACTTCTGATGCCCCTATTAAAAATGAGGCATAAATTAAAAATAATACCTACATGGTAACAAAAGACTGCATACTTCACAACTTTCATTTCCCTCTGGAAGATCAATCATCATGAACACACTACCAATAATGTACTTGTAGTGCATCGAAACGATGTTACATATATTTTCTACTATAAATGAGGGCGTTTCTTAAAATCTAAATGGACTCAACATGCCTTATAAAAAACTGTCTCTTCACTTTCAACAAGGCCAATCTCATTGAGCTTTGGAGACTTTTTTTATAAAAAATGTTTGTTCACTGTGGTTGCTGTCAAAAATTCTCCAAGATCAAAACTTTATAAAAACCAAGTAGCTTCAGAAGAGAGCAAGATATGTTAGCATGGAGCATTTTGTCATGAAAGATGCCTCACACATGTGGGATGCAGAGATAAAGCATCATGCAGATAATACTGGCCTACAAGAAGGCAAAGTATAAATACATAACAAGATCTGATTTCCCCACAAAAAAATCTGACGCACTTTGAATACATCATGCACTGAATACACTCTTCTCACTGTGGTCTCTGCAGTAAAGAGTTTAAATGTCATTCTAGAAAAACCGGCAGATTAAAACATTGGGGGTCTTTCTTTGACCAGACTTTACAGGCCTCAACCCAACTTCCTCAGGTTTGAAAGAAAGGAATGGATTTTCCACAACCTACATTATGCTAGTTATCCATGAAGCTCTCTTTGCAGAAGTACTGTCAGGGGATAGCGAAAATGCCATTTTTGATCCAAACGCTGGTAGGGCCCCTACACATATTGATAAAATTTATTTCTTTGGATTCCTTTTTCAAATTCTACCACAAACTATGTTTTGGTTTTTTTAAAAGCTCAATATCATTTTTGAAGGTCAGAAATGGCTATCAAGTTTTAAACAACTGCCACATCCTTTAACATAAAAAGAATTTTCCTTAAAGCAATGCTCCTAGCTTCCTTCTCCCACTTTTGTTTTCACATAAACACATGCATGCACGCACGCCCACACAAAACATAGTATTTGAGGCAAGTACAAGTCAAACATCAAAATACGCTTCAACATCACATCAATTTACAAATTCACATTCACTTACTACCAACTGCCATCAGTGGTGACTGTGTGACAGCTACACTCAAAAGATTGGGGGTTGCAAGGGGAAAGGTGTTTGACTGTACAGGGGAAATCTTGAGCACTGACCATGGCTGAAATGACATCTCAAAAACAGCTAATAAATACTGCACAACAAAAACACCTCACTAATATATTAGCATCACACAGTGAGTGCAGCACCTTGAAAAATTGACTTAAATGTAAGTATCATTCACTAGCTTCTGAAACATGTCCTTAACCACAACAGCATAAGCACTTTGGTCCTGCAAGTATAGGCAACTCATCGTAACGCTTCGTCAAGCTGCAAGCTTAGTCTCGGAAGTGGCATGTATAAAACGAACAAAAGTGCAATCAACTGATAAACCAAGCTTTTCAACAAGAATGTTGACTAAATGCAAATCAAGAAATCAGTAACATGCACAGATGTAAATTCTGAAATGAACATTTCAGCATGTTCACTAGAACACATTTGGCCACAGTGTAGCTTTACTTGCATGAACCAATGGACTAATGACCAGATATCAATTCTTTGGAACCAACAAATCTTTTCTATGGATAATACAATGCATTGGCACCAAACACACATGGAAGTATACACCTGGAAAAATATCTACAGAAAAATTACAGAGCACAGAGGAAATATTTTCACCTATGTTCAAGTAAAACATTGTACACAACTCTTTAAAACATGGCCAAATTGGGCGACATCACCAAATGACAACATAGACTGTAACAGTCCTGGGTGCTATAGGATGGTTGTGAGGGCACCTAACAACTATCACCAAACAGGTCCTATGACATCACCACAGTAAAAGAGGAGTGGCAGCTCAGACGAAGGCTGTCTCAAGTGCCGATGGCAGGTTTAACAAACGATACAGGTAGTATCCAACTAAGCATGCTGTGACAGTCTCTGGACACATCTAGCCTTTCAGTTTGATCTTGTACAGTTTGAGTTTGAAGCCCAGAAGCTCTGTCATGACTGTGGAAAATGCTGAGAGTACGATTAGCTTGGCAATGTTGTAGATAAGGGGGTTAGCAGAGAAACCAGATATCTTGAAAGGACTTTCTAGTTCCTGCAAAAAAAATATATAGCTGAAGATAAAATGGTCATAAAATATGAGACTAAATGATGAAACCACATTTTAGCATGTTACATGATTGACTATGTCTAAGGAAAAATCCAGAAATCTTCTCCAGCTCCCAGTTTCTCAATATGCTCCTTTCTGGCAAATCTGAGTGTGTTCTAATTTATGTTGCTTAAAATCCAGAGAATGAAAAAAATACCCATTAACCAACCATGGTTTAAAAAAAAAAAGCAGAAAACAAACTTTCAAAAGATCCTGTGCAAGCCGCACCACATTGTTGGCCAGAATGAGATCCTCTTTCTTGTGTGGTTTTTGTTCCATCTGCAGGTACAGGTTAATCTGCAAACCACACGAAGGACACTGAACAATGATACATATGTACCCAACATCAAGACTGCCATGAGAACCTAACTATTGCTGTCACAATAAAGATGCTGAAACAAGTTTCTCGTGATTTGATGCAGAAATGAGGAACGAGGGGGACAGATTCAAAAAAAAGCTAAATATACATGAAAATAAATATGGATGCACAACAGTCAGGAAGGACTGAAAAATGAAAACCATTTCACTTTAAGCAAGAAAGGTTAAGTTAAAGCTGAATTAAAACTAACAACAGAGCCAACAGTTTTGGGATGACTAAAGAGGCTTCAGGACAAATATACTATTTTCTAAAATGTGAGTGAATAACTTCCTTCTGTTTTCAAGTTACAAACCCTTCATTCCCCCCAGTAAAGGAAAAAACACAATATCAAAAAAGCTAAAAACTATGATATAAAAAAATATCCAGGGATAAGGTTAATATACAGTCTTCCACTGACTTTGGCCTTGATAAACAAGTCTATAAAGATGTGTGAGGTCAGAGTTTTGACCTCATTCTGTGCATTTTAAGTCTTGAGAATAGTAGGGGGTTGTCCACTCAGTTTTGGAAGTGGTATCTTCTAAAATTGGCTCAGTCATTTGAAAATCAATCATTTGACGAACTTTAAAGAAGCAGACAAATGAACCCTCCATTCCATCTGCCATACATGGTGGACAAGGCACTCCTGCACACCTTGACACTCATACACGAGTATGTACACATACAATTCACAACACAGTTCTTACTTGCTCAGTGATGAGGACGGAGAGATTGCGATACTTCTTGTTAATCTTCAGCCCTAGGGTCATAAAGCGCATGATGTAGATGCCAAGTGCAATGCACCACATCACCAGTTCCCAGTTACACAGGTTGTCCAGGTAAGTCTCAGTTTCCTTCAGCATCTTGTTAAGATAAAAAACAAGTCTTGTTTAATGCTCCTTAGCAAGCACCACCAGCGACAGCTATAGGAAAAAAAATGTTTTATATACAGCCAAAGCCACAACAAATAGGAAACACTGGTTGCTTTTTACTTCACACATGTGATCACTCATTCACTCGTTCTGTCAACAGTTCACTGGTTCATTCACTCATACATTCTGTAATGAAAAATCTCAGCATATCAGCATTGTTTTCAAGTAACAGACTGCTAGCTTTGAGAGCAAAGAAGTAGTTATACCAAACTTTATTGCTTTTTACCATCAAACACTGTCTAATGGCGATGTGCAATGGACAGTAGCCTGAAAATAAATGAAGACAAATATGAGGGATGTTGTACCGAAGTGCAGCAGTCACGGTAGTTACGTCCAGTAGCCTTGGGATCACATCCAAGCAGAGTAAATTGGGACATTTTGTTACTAAATGACCCTCAGCAGGCCAGCAAATGCTGGCAACCCAGCACATCCTAATGAATTATAACTGCACGTAAATTTTGAAATACCAAACACTTGTGTCATGCTGTGTAAATGTTTTACAATGAACTGCTGCTAAGTGTCCCTAGGATGTTTAGATTTCAGACTACATTATATGGAAGACAAGTGTGCTAACCTACTGCTTGCATTCCCCCTTTTCTCACTGTTTGCCTCCTAGATACTCCATATCATGTTCTAAATGAACCAACCAGCCATCTAATAAGTGTTTCCTGATCACTGCCCAAAAAATTTCCAAACCAAAAAGCAAAGTGGGGGCAAGGGATTTAATACTATAGACCATGCAAACACTAGCATGTTGACCAGAATTGTATTACAGACAGTAGTATCAGTAATGTTTTATTATCATCAATTATTTCACTTGTCTTTAGTTGCTAATCCAAGTGTGCCCATTTTATGCTCATTATGCTATAATAAATGCTCAAATTAAGTATTACTGTAGTCTGTGAGAAGTCAAGCCTGTGTTCTGTAACAAGGAGGTGCTTTTATTGATTTCAAAAAGAAATCTGCCATTTTTCACTCAGTTTTTGATTATAAACATCTACAGCTTAAACGTATATCTTTTGTATATCACTGTATAACACTGGACGAAATGACATTAAGCAACTTCACTCTGGTGAAGCTGGGATGAAGAAGAATCTATAAGCAACTCTTCACAGAGACAGAAAATAAAGAAATTATCTCATTAGCCAAAATTTGCGCATGTCTCATACTAGAATCTGCTTACCTCTCTGCTCACAATACCTGCAACAATCCTCTTTTATTACCAATAGCAACAACACAGCCATCACAAATAAAAACATGATTAAAACAAACAGACATACTCAAATGCAGTCAAGAAAACTCATCAAGCAGGCACAATAACAACTGCCAAAGATGTTGAAGATGCCTCACCTGTATTGACATGAGACAGACCAGTATTATGGTGCAGTAAAAGCCAGCTGACACGATGACATCCACTGACCGCTGCGGACCTCGTCGCTGAAAAGGACAGACTAATGCAATAAGTGCCAACAGTGCAGCAAACAAAACACAGAAGAAAGAATTCTTAATATCCTGTTGGTGAAGACATGAGTATGATATGTTGCAATATGGCAATTAAGACTAGACAGCCTAACACTTATGCCTCCTACAAGCTTTCTTCTATGCACCTGCAAGGTGCACAAAACATTGCATTATAAAGGCTACAACATGTATGATAATACAATAAAATATAATTTTTAATTTACACTCACAGTAATAATACATACAGTGAAACGTCAGGGTTTTTTTTTTTATATATATATATACTTCGGTCATCTTCAATTTTAGTTCTTCATCAATTTTTTCCCGCGAATATTTTTTATTGGTTTTCATCGGCTAGCTTGGATTTCATCGGCATGTCCCTGTGACCTCACTACTAATGTTGCGACCGACGCATTCTCCTGCTCAGTGTGGTGCTGTTTTTTGTGTGAGCATCACCCTGCGCATCTTGCCAAACAATTTCATTGTTTTACAGTGTTTTGTGCTTTTTTTTTATTGACTGCGAGTGCTAATACTACAATTACATGTAAGTGATTACGGTGTACACAGTATTTGGTGTAATGTGTTTACTTTGCATTTTTCAATTTCAAAATGTACATAATGCACATAAGATAAAATCACTCGCTCAAATCTAATTTTCCCTGTTGTTTCCCTTGCTAATAAGTTAACCCTTTCCTTTTAGCTCTATCATGGGACCAAAGAAAGTTTCTAGAGCCACCAGCTCTTTACATCAGTCTTCTATATTCATTTTATATTAATTTCTTATTGTTTTTAGTATTAAACACTATATTTATTCTCTATATAATCTGTTTTTGATATGTATTTTGGAGTGTCTAGAACAAATTGGATTTACATTGATTCATAAGGAAATAATTGCCTCGGTTTTTGCCTGTTTCAGATTTCTGCCAATTGTTTATCACATCATTGATGAAAACCGAGGTTTCACTGTAGTCATGAAATTCATGACTTTCCTTCCTTCTTTTTTTTTAAGTATTTCAAAACAACCCAATACAATGCTTATGCTAGGAAAATATACATCAGTTTGTCCTTACCTTGAGATAAGACCGAAGCGACAACCAGATTTTAATGTTACGCACTTTGTTCAGACGAAAGTGCGGAACATCAAACTTGCGAGCTCGACGTGATGAGGTAAGGTAACTAAAATGTTTGGCATACAGGAGGCGCTGTTATGGGGGAAAAAAATGACCAGGTTAATTTAAAAAGTCTAATTCATAAAGAGGCACAAAAATCAAGGAGTTAGTGAGGAAACACATCACATCTCTCATACCCTTTACTGGATGAAACTTGAACACAAAATTTAAAAAATGTACTTGATGGCTGTACTGTTATGTGGTAGGAAAAGACCAAACAAAATATAGCATCCACCTGTGCAATAATGTTACACACACACGCATCAAAGGAAAAAAAAAAAAAGAGAAACCTTACTTGTTTAAACGTTCTGTCTGTGACAGTAAGCAGAAAGAAGAAAATACTACTGAATACCAGCCGCTGCATTATTCCGTTAAAGACTAGGAGATTTTGTCTGCAACATACAACAATGTTCAGTTGACATCTATGCATGCTCTGCTTGAAAAAAGTAGAGGAAGCTGCATGGGGCAGCAAATAAACCATCTGTCACCAAGGCTATATGAAAACTGATTTAAAATTTCACTTGCAGCACAAGTACATTATCTCTGGATGCCACACAACAGCACTGAATCCACTGTATGTAACCATAGTTGCTGACGACATAGCAATCCAACTAACAACAATCACATTCTGCTACAGACTTGAACCACAATATAGTGGTACCTCGAGTTATGAGCTGCTCCATATAAGAGCATTTCGAGTTACGAGCAGCGGCTCGAGCAAATTTTCTGCTCGAGTTACGAACATTGTTTCGAGTTACAAACAGCTGAGCTTTGGAATCCTACAGGTAGTTGTTGAGTCACCGTATTTATTTGCAAGTGAAGATGCCAAAAGTGCAAAAACAGATGATTAGCGTAAAATGTATCATACGTACGTAAATGTTAAGCATAGGTTAAATTTAAAATTAAGTAGAAATTTAAGAAAGTTTATTATTACAATTTACGTTATTTTGTGTAAAGAAAGTTTATTCTCTTATTATTTAAAGTAAAGAAAGTGCAATTGTAGTTTTGTTTAAAGTGTAAGAAAGTATCTACTCTTTGTTCCGACCCAGTATCGATCTTTCCTCCCGCCCTCTCCTCAGCCGCTCTCAGTTAGAATCTTGAATCTTGTTAGCCGCGCTCATCTGTCGCCAAGGTAAGATTACAGTACCATATTTTATACATTTTTATTACTGTATTTTGTGCATTTTTATTTTATTTATTTATTTTGTTGTGTAATTTGAAGTTTTACATGTGTTTCTTAATTTAAAACGTATTTTTTCATAATTTAGGAAATTTTGGGGACTTATCAGAGGGCTGGAACGGATTGATCTGATTTCCATAATTTTAAATGGGAAAATTCGTTCGAGTTGCAAGCATTTCTAGTTACGAGCATAGCTCTGGAAAGAATTAAATTTGTAACTCGAGGTACCACTGTACTTCAGTTTGAGCACTGAAACATTTTGGTTTAACATCAGACCCATAAAAGCTATTTCAAAACAAAGTGTAGTCATAGCAGTGTCTGGGCCACCCACCTCCAGGAATGGTTGACGATGACTCCCCAGACCCACATGTGTGGTTGCCATGCTGCCAGCAGGGTTTGATCTTTATCAAAGTAAGCACGGTAGGCCAAGGGAACAATTCCCAGCAGAACAGAAAGCACCATACCGATAACTATGTAGTCAGAGCTTTCTGGAAGGTTGTCTACCTTGTCAATAATAGCCCAACCAATATCCAGTGCAGTGAGGTCCACTTTCTTGCATTCATTACCCTCCCAGATGACACAAGAAACTGAAAGAGTCACAATGCAATGTTTTCACATCAGCACCATCCCTTTTTTACCAAGACAGAAATTGGTGAAATTTATATATGTATATATGGTATTTTAAAAATTCTTTAATATTGGATATGTGCATATTTTTCAATTCTATTGCAAGAAACACCTATATGCAGTTGGCACTACTTTCTCAAAGAAATGGTTTATAAACTATTTGAAGGCAAATACATATCATTGTACATCATATTCTTCATCACTGATGACTTACTTGATGGTATTAATGTATGATGTATTCCAATAATATTGTTTCATATGCAGTGTCAATATTTCTGTTCTGCACTCTTAATATGTTACTAATCTTCATGATGAAATCGTGCTTCTCAATAATATATCTGACATCTTACTTGAGATGTCTATTAATAAATATTAACACAGTCTCTTGATAGAAAGGGGAGCATCTGCCCATACTAAATATTTAAACAAAAAATAAGATGGTTGTGACCACTCCATTCAATAACATCACTAACATAACATCTCTTGCACCTGTGCATCAACACTATTCTAAATGCGCACTCTAAAAAAGAAAAAAAATTCATGCCTGCATGAAATGATGTGGAAGCCGCTTGTGACAGCTTTAACAGACATTCATGTTATTTCAATATGCACTCTACAATTATTTCCTAAACTTATTTAAAGCACACTAATTCTCTTTCTGAATAACTTACCTTTGTCTGGCTGTTGTGCATATGGACTGCTGCTACTTGTTGTTGTGGGCTATTAACAGAAACTTGGAAATAAATTTAAGTACTCTCTATCCCCCCATTCCCCTCTAACTCTTCTAACCCACTACTGATAAAAATAAACATGCATGCATCATATTTTTGTCAGGTGATGGGTGAGTATGTATGTGCATGGGTGGAAGATCTGTGAAAGTGCACATGCTCAAACTCATTCAAATGCATGTTATAAATGCAACCTGTTTCGCATAATAACATTATATTTATATATATACACACACACACACACACAGAGGAATAAAGCGCTACCCATCATCTCTAAATGCCATTTACCACAACCATGCATCCATCACAAACAATCCAATGTCAGCATCCACCACAAACTATGCAACGTCATGATACTAAAAAAGTTACAGCATTACACCACATGTATATCAAACTCAGCACTCAAAGGGCAGGCACTCCAGCTGCATGGTCAGTGAATGAGGGGAAAAAGCATTCTTACATGGCCTACATGTTATTATAAGTGCACCTCTGTCACTCCACCTCTGCACATGCTAAGATTAGTAACACTCAAAATATTTGTGAAAAGAGGCAGGCCTCTAAAGAATGGCACTGTGAGATTAAGGTGGCAGAAAGCTGTGATGCTAAGTACTAGACTGGGCGGAAAGGCCAAACATGTAAACTCAGGTATCTCTGAAAACAGGACAGAAACTGCACAGCTGTACAGTAAGAACACAGCTTTAGTTTAGTACATCATACTGTGGCACTGAGTGCACCGACTACTTTTAACTCTTTCAAATTCCAGCTGATAATTAACAAAGGATGACATAAAGCACTGCAGGTAAACTTCCACATCAGGAGCAGACAAAGGAAGTAAATAATAAAATATGCTCCGTATGACTTTAGGGGAATTACATCAGGAATGGATAACAAATCTTCTTTATTCTGCATTCCCCCCACTCTCCCTTAAATTTTACATATATTAACCCCCCACCCCACCACCATTGATGTGTACAATTTTGATGGGACTGGAAGTTGAAATGTGCTGTAAATATAGCTTAGGCAAAGTGATCGTGGATAATTTTTCGTAAGCAGAATATAAACTGCTGTTCAGCCTGGAAAAGCAATCTTGCAAGAGCACACTGTTAACTGCCTAAAAGTAAAATAGTTTTTCCAGTGCAGGAAACTGATGTGCCAGTCATCAACAGCCTACACTGCACAAATCTACCAACCGTACTCAGAAGCTGTAAAGTACTGTGTACTGTGACACTAGAAAGCAGAATATGCATACAGATACATAGATCTTTTCTTATAGAGAGAGATTACACCTTATCATCAGCATATAGATAGCAAAACAATAAGATGGTTCTGATAAGGACCCAGCTAGCAAATAAAAACTTTTTTCCTGCCAAGTTTCAACATTAGCAAAAACAATCCACTACCCAAATAAGCAAAGCAAAAAAAAGAAAAAAAAAGATTTTATGCTGTTTCAAAGATGTAACACATTTGGATTTACATGGTTATGAAGAATGCCCTGTGTTTGCATACTATTCAAAGAGCTCCTGAACTGTTATGGCACATACTGAAAATTTGCACACATCATACAATGCCTATTCAATTAATGGAAGAAATTTTAACAAATTATAACAGGAGTGACCACCTTTTACAGGTTTACACTTCCACTTGATGTGCTTATCCATTCCTGATGAAATGGTGAACCAATATTGCCAGAAGTTCAAAACTTAACAACCTACTGCAGTCAGAGAACAAAGAGCTGAAGAGAGTCATAACAGAAGATCCTCAAGCAGCAGGCTATGTTGGTTACGATTATAAATTATGTGGAAAAAAGGTTTACGACAAAATTTTTAATACTTAAGGTAAAGATTTTTACCTTCAATAGCTATTGATACCGACTTTAGTTGCTTTTATATTTAATCACCCTGGCCTACATCATCAAAAATGTATCAAAAATGTCAGCCAACAGGCACTTATCAAATGCTATGATTTATTAAAAAAAAGCCTTTTTCAGTTAAACGCCATCTGAATGGTATTATAAAACTAACATCCTTAAAATATCATTGTTCTATTCAGAAGAAATAGGTCTGATAATATTATGCTCAGCCACTAGTATTACTCAAGTTCATGGAACTCCCTCCCCTCCTCCAGCTTACATTGCTTTATATGACAAATGTATTGTGTAATCTTTGTGAAACAAGGATTTAACTCTAGCTTTATCACCTTATCTATTTGTCAGATAATAAACCAACAGTTTAGGACTACAATAAGAAGTTTAAAGGACTTGTTGGGTGCAATTTCTTTTGACTGGGTAATATACTCAGTGCAATATATTATTTCCACAAATCTGGATGAATACACTTATTCCATTCTCTTGATACATGCCTACAGACATCATAGTGCATTTTTTTCAGTTCTACAATGGTCTTTTCATCCAAAAGCCAAAAGTAGACCAAGTTCCCCAAAACATTATAACATGTTGTCAGCTGAAAAATCAATATGTATTTCTGCTGAGCTGTTTACCAAGCAATCACAAAACACTACCAAATAAATTGTTCTAATTCCCCCCCCCCCCCTTTTCAGTCTTGTTTTTCCATAAAAGCTGGCTTAGCTGCAGATCTTGTTTGGTAATCACAGATTGTTGTGACATCAACTTTCTCTATGCTCAAGCATCTAAGTCCTATCATAAACTCTCAGTGCTAAAAGGTTACCTAGAACTTCTTACAGCTGAATCTTATTTCTTCCTGAGCTCAAGCAGTTCATAATTGATTGTTTCAAGACTAAATGTTTAGAGAGCTATAACAGATTCCCTAATTTCATCTACAAAACCAGTTAAATTCTACTAATTGAATTAAATTCAATCAATTATATTTAAGATACAGCATTTTGAAAAAATGTTATGTGGGCATCCTTTTGACATTAACAATGTGGCATTACAATGTGCTGTACTATTATTAGAAACCCTAAATGGTAAAAGTACCATTGATAACCTTCCTCTTCCATTATGGTTAGTACAATAAATATGGCAGAAGGATGTATTTGTAGATTGAGAAAATGCAGTTACATGTCAGAGCACATGCGTTATGTCCCTTGCACAAGCAATGCAATAAAATGTCCAATTATCTGGCATAAGGCAGTCTCTTCTCTCAGAAATCGTACTTGAAAAGTTCCGAAAGATATGAAGGTGTATCATAAACAATACTAATAAACAATCTGCTTAGCTAAAAGCCTAATTTATACCTTGGAGTTGATCGAAACATGAGGGATCGACCCCTTGAACAAAAAAGAATAAGATAATAATAAATACACATGCAAAACAATTCTGGGACAGTTTAGCACACAGACGTGGCAGTTCTCCCCCCCCCCACCCCATAGTATACACACCAAGAATTTCTATGTACCGGACAATTGCTTTCCCAGTAATCCTGAGTAATGTGTGTGTGTGTGCACGCGCGCACATAGGGGTGCATGCATGCATAATTTAAGGTGATTTATAAGCATATCCATTTGTGCAATCTGTGCATGTGTGTGACTCCATCTGTGTGTGTGGATTAACATCACAGTACTGATCATTTATTGTCTTGTTACCTGTTCACAAATGCCTGGTTAGTATAGGATGTAGCAAATGTAGACACAAACATACTTAATAACCAAACTGCATGCTCCTTTTCAAGTTGCTGCAGAATATACAGCACTACTTTTGGAAACCGGCACATATGCATGCATACATAGATGCAAGTGTAACACTGACGATGTTTACTTCTGCATGTATGTGTTTTATGAAAATAAACTGTGTACTTTAGTGGATACAAGAATGTGTTTACTTTTTTAGTGTACATAATCCCTGTGCTACATGCCCTGTCTGTATGCCAGGCAAACAACTTATTGGCAAATTTACAGATACATGTATTACACTGTCTGCATCTGAGAACTGCAGAAACTCTGTTTTTTTCACCTCTCTGTAAGCATCTTGCATTGGCATGTTACAAGTGGGAAAAGGGCCACAAACCAAATCAACTATATACATGCATGTACATACAAAGCAACAATGACTAAATATGCAAAAGGCAAAAAAATGTGCTGTAACATTTTCTTAGCTTTACTTACTGGCTGAAGCAAGTTGATTCCATGGAAAACACTGGTTGAAAGCCCCTCAGAAGCCAAATCATCATTATCATCTTCCATGTTATCGTTGCTGTCAGAAAGTTCACTCTCAGTGTTGCTAGTTGAATAGGAAGAAGAGGTAGTCATGTCTGACTGCATCCTGTCCTCCCACTCTTCCGAACTAATAGTGGCCTGCAAGATGATGTCATACTTGTGATAGAAAAAAATCTTTTTCTTAGGATATTTTTTTGATGGTTTTCAAGCCAGCCATTTCAAATTAAAAAAATTCAGTACCTCTTTTTTTTTTTTAAAAAGCCTTCTTAATGTACTTACAGGGGAGCTAAATGGATCACTTTATTTTCTCGTGTATATCATACAAAAAGCTCACTACTCCTTGCTAATGTGTGGCAAAGGTCACAAGCACGGTTAGCATTAATGGCTACCTTGCAATATTTTATTCCTCTAAGCTGAAAATGAAGCGTGATCCTGTGTCTTTACCTTTACATCTTAACAGCTCGAAGTGCCAATGCCCTGTGCATCTGCAGCGCACATAAAGGTATTAAAGAGTATCAGGCACCAAGGCAGCAAGACTGAGAAAACTGCTCAATGTAGCAGAATTCTCTGTCCTTTTATTGCCAACGGATATTGAAACAGCACTGGGTTGCATGGCTGTCAACTAAACTAGCGCTGCGAGGAGCCACAAATGCTGTGGGCAGATGTGCAACATTTTGTTGTAACCACTGCTCCATCTGCAACAAATGCCTCTTCGCAACATTAATCACAACACACTGCCTTAAACTAGAGCCCAACCAGGTCCCCCCCACAGGCTGCTTACCTTGCTGCCAGCATCTGGAGTCCTGTTACCAGCCTCATTCTCAGAAGAACTCACCCCACTGGTCTGGGTCAATTTGTTCAGACTCCGCAAAGTTGGGAGCTTCGACTGCAGGAACCTGGCCCTGCCGCTTCCATCCACTCCTCCTTCTCCATTCGCCTGATTTGTGCTGACTCGGCGTCTACGCCGAAGTGATGTTCCTGAGCTTGTCTGTCTTGCATCAAGCGAGCCCGGGTCACTGGCAGAGGATTCTTCATCCTGTGCTTGCTGCTGTTGCTGAGACAATATTTTTCTGGGTGAAGCGTTGAGAGAAGCACTACGTATGGACAAGCATGGGCTGGGGGGAAGGGATGCTCCAATGGGCAATGATGGAGTACCAGATCCGTCACCAACAGTTTCTGAAGATGGAATCACACTTTTGGCTAGAGAAGTACGAGGAAGTTCTTCATCTTCAAGATTGTCTGGTTCACTCTCTGGACCCGAGTCAGAAGGGTTGTAATTGGATGAGTTGGACACAAGACCAGCATCTGACAAGTTATCCTCATCTTTTTGATCGCAAGTGTCTTCTGACATTGAGTTCCTATCGGCCCGTCTCCCAATATCTGTTATATGGGATAGAGACAAGCAGCAAGTTGTTTCAAGGTCAGAAGTTGAGCTTTTGTCTTGAGAAGATGAAAGGCTAATTAAAGCACTTTGTGTACGCATCATTTTTTCTACAATTTCATCCCTGTTGTCATGACTGTCTATGTTCACAATCTCAAACCTCCCTGACAGCGAGTCCTCTTCTGTGCTGTCTCTCTTGCTGTGGTCACTTTTTTTGTGCATACCTACAGTAGTTTCACAACCAACTTTGTCTGTATGAGAAACATAACTACTTTCTAGATGACTACAACCTTTGTCGGGTCTTCTAGCAATGGTTTGTACATCTGAAATATCTTTGACTATATTAACAGGGTCACTAAATGCATCAGTGGCCACCCTATGGTCACCATCCTCCTCAGTGTTTCTGCGTTCTTGTATTATCGGCTTTACCACATTCTCTTTCTCCACAGTAACCTTGCCCACCTCCTTGACCTCTGCTTCTCCCCTCAAAGCACTGCTGAAACTCTGCACTTGATCGGCAATCCTGACATTCTTTTTGTTGCACCTCTCACTGCCTGGTCTTTCACGTTGGCAAGAAGAGCGTGCATGTGAGGCAGACCAAAGAATGGATTGGCCTGGCAGAATGTCTGGTTTATGCAAGCCTCCAACACTGTTTGCACTCATTCTTGGAGGTGAGAGGCGAGAACCAGGAACCTCTCTTCGATGGTGATGATGTCTGCTGCCACTGCTGTCTGATAAACCTTCACCTGACATATGACTGCTGTTGCGCTGTCTTTTTCTAGATTTCCTGAACAAATAAAGAAAAGTAAAAACCGATTGTGTGCAATTAAAACTGACCTCAACTCACAGACCTAAATAATCATTTTTATAGTATTCTTTCTTAAATATTTCACACCACAAATTCTAATATTTTAGTGTCTTTGCCAGAAATAATTTAGCTTAACTGTGTGATATTTTAAAGGCTAAAAGCAAGGTTCAATTCTAATCTTTCTACATGTATTCTCTCTCACCCTCATGCACACATGGACATGCACACACACATGGGTTAAATGCTATTATGTTAAATTTGTTTTATATATAAGACATAGGAAAAGAGAACATTTTTATATTCTGATTTTACATAAACTGTCTGCCTTGCGGCCAGTGTTTTTATTCTTCAAGTGGCAGGTTCTAAATAATCATAATCTCATTTTGAATTCTTCAAAAAACAAAATATTAAATTTCAACACTTTGGGGACACTAACTTGATCATGAAGGAAGGTATACTTTGTAACATGTCACATGGCTGGAGTGATAAGACAACTTTTAAACGAATGCCAAAAAAAAAAAAAAAGAAAACCCTAGTCATGCAGATGGATACCATAACATGGCAGAATTCATGCTGGAAAAAAATCCGTAAATAATATCCTTTCCATTATTAATCTTTTTTCTCAGTGTGGTGTACTACGCTCTACAAGACCATGCAAATGTGTGCAGCATGGCATTTTGCCGATGAAGGTACCACACTCTTCACTGATGTTAATAAAATTGGTCATTGTCATTTTTTGTGTTGCCCAAGCAAGGAATTCAGCAAGGATGAGAGAGCTGCACATACCGTTGTAAATGGCCACCCCGACGAGGTGGCTTCAGTGAGAAGTGAGCAAGCACAGTCTGTGAGTGAATGAGGCCCAGCAAAAACATAAGGCTGATGGGAACCATGACCTCTGTTAATGCCAACTCCTTCAGGAAGGAAAAAATAGCACAAATGTTTGAGTATACATTAACAGATAATCAAATATGAGACTGACAAAAGTTTGCCTCTGGCATACAGTTAGACTTAGATTGCTTACATCTTTATTTTCACTTTGTTGAACCTGAAACTATATCAATGGATGAATAAAGGTTTCTTGAGACACATATGATAATACTGGCTTTCTGTGTATTGATTTTTGCATGTTTTGTGTTTTTGAATGCGTGAAAAGTAAAAACACTGAAGAAAAAAAATGGCCGGTCGAGGGTGGGTTACTTTTGACGTATATTCTATTTACACTATGAACTGTCGAACATTTACGGTGTACTGAAACTTTTCATCTAACAAATTTCTACAATTTCCACACAAAAAGTTTTTGTCAACATATTCCTGCAAACAATTAATGATACCGACGGGTGTCATGGTATTTTGTTCTGAAATCGTGGAAACATTGATTACCGAGATAATTGCATTTGTGTAGTGAACAACGGAAATTGTGTGTAAAAAATGGTTAACCAAATGCTAATTTTATTAGATATCTGCTAAGAGTCTCAGAAACATGGACAAATTTACAGCTAAATATAAATTTTGCTTGAAACTGAAAGACTTTGTCCAATTGTGACAACCATTAGATTTCAATGAAACTCTTCCATGTCAACTTTTTACATGCATCAGAACCAGATGAGCAGTTATCTTTTTTAACTACATTTATGGACACTTCATGCCCCATACTTTCAAAAAATATAGCAATATATATATATACTGAAATTAATTTTACGAGCCATGACCGATTTTAGGAGCTGAACTTTTGTCACAGTGTCATATGCAAACTGCATTTAGCATGTGATTGCTCTAAATTCACAATTAAAATGCATTCCTTAAAAGTAAACCTGAAACAAGTTATAAATGACTTTCATATGCTCCAATTTACTTTTAAGTCTATTTTTGTGTAAACAGAGATTCATGAATATTCTTTCACCCTCTCTTATACAAATGTGACGTCCACATACAATGTTACTTACATCCTCAATAATGCTACCATCAACATTTCTGAAGTAGACTGTGGTTGTAACAACTTGCATGATGTACAGGACCATCAAAGCTATGAACACCTTCCATGATGTCTGACGCACCCACCTGATAATAAATGTAAATGCAAATACTCATACAATAAATAGAAATTAAATAACCTGTACAAGAAAAACCACAAATATACATTTGAATCTACAAAGGTATTTATACCTGTGCCTTCTGCAATCATTTGTAAATTTCAATGTACACTATACTACTATCAAAATTCTGCCAATCATCGGTAAAGTGAATGTGTTATCATACAAAGGAAGAGATAGCTTACCATCTGTAATAGAAAGGAAAGAAAAGGACCCTAACAAAAGCCTTCCTTGTAATGTAAATCCATGGCACTTGAGGCTTGGTCTTGGTGAACGTTGAGCCTGTCAACAGTATTTTTGTCAATATTTCAATTATTAAAACTATGAAATCTACAGAAATATCCTTAAGTTCTTTCATTTTTTATCCATACAATCTCAGAGCGTTATAGCACTGGAAGTAGGCATCACCCAACACAGAAGTCAAACTTTTGACATGTTATTTTACAAATATACCTAATTAACATATGATCTCAACTCTCTTACTGGCTGTAGCGTTCACAATGCAAACATATAAAGTTACAACCCTGATATCTAAGTTGTTAATCTCTTTTTGTGCATGATGTTTGTTGATGTCTCTCAATAATATAGTACAGTTAGACCTCACTAAGTCGAACTCAAAGGAACCTCAACAAAAATTTGACTTACGGGGTTTTCGAGTTAGGGAAAACAACATAATAGGCAAGGGTTAATCAAGGACAATGTTTTTCCGGCTTAATTATTACAATCGTTTATAATACCTATATATATATATGTAGGATACATACCAGTACATGTACCTAGCTGTCAGAACGGTGGACCATTCTTTGGGACTTGGAAGTGCGTCTGTTTCCATTGGCATTCCCTCCAAGTGCTCCTTTGAATTGAATCAACAGTTTGATGTCCAAAACCTGCTTTTTTGAAGGAATTCTTGTTTCCTCCAGAACTTCATCCCAAGCTTTCCAGGCCATTCCCATCAGCAGGTCAATTCCAAGTGAGCATTTCTCTTCGATATCCCATATCAATTTTCTCATGATTTTGCGTTATCACAACTTGAAATGGTTAATGATGCCCTGGTCGAATTTCGGCAGCAAAAACTTGATTGTCACAGCTTTCATGACACGGATACGGTTATGTGCTGTGCAACTGTCAATGAAAAGAATGATTTTTCTTTTCTTCCTTACCACTGCTGCATCCACTTTCTTGCCATCCTCTCATGCCATCTAAGCTTCCTTTTGGCCTCATAATGCAAAGGTAGCCATTTCACAATTTTGAAGCCTCTGGGTTTCAATGATTTCCCAATCAACAATATGGGCAATTTTTCTAAAACACTCATGTTTGTGCCCAAAAGAAGAGTCACGCGCTCCTTACTTTTCTTTCTATTGTGGCAAGGTTCACCTTTAAAAGTCATTGTTTTGTCAAAAGTGCATTTGAAGAATAAACTAGTTTCATTTTCACTGAAGACGACATCAGGACTGTAATCTTGAACAATTTCTGGCAGTATTTGTACCCACTGACTGCAATCTTCTGAATTTTGTCACACTTTCGTTGCATAGCCTATTAAACATAATTCTGCGTCTTTTCTTGAATTTGTCCAGCCAACCATTGCTGGCTTTAAATTCTGAATGGCCCAACTATTTGGCGAATTCTTTTGTTGTTGCTTGCAAAAGCCTCCCGCCATTGTTTCTATCCCTCGCTTGCACAAACCAGTTCAAAATGCATTGTTCAATGACGGGATACTCACATTCCATTATCCTTTTCTGATGTACACATGGCTTCTCACTCCAGAGTTTCAAAATCTTCTCTTTCTCTTTCAGTTATGTACTCTTTCAGAGAGTTCTTGTGGGAATGGTGAGATGCTTTTCAATCTCCCCTTCTTGTTACCCTTTTTCCCGGCTCTGGTGACTGTAACTTTTTCTGCGTTTGACAATGTTTTGAGCTTAAGCTTACCACTTGCCATTTTTGCGGCACATACTGTACAGGAGACTATGGAAAACCACACTATTCAAGGAGGGGGGTAAATTAGTGTTTTACGCCGAGCAAGCAACTAAGGCTATATCACGACAAGGCAGCCAGCCCTGCAAACAGATGCCACATGCAGCGAAAGAACAGTGCGCTTGAGACAAGTTGAACCCAGTACAGCCAACCTTCACTGTAGCGATGACAGGCCCTAACCATTGCGCCACTGGGCTGCCCCCAACACTATTCAAGGCTTCTCCCGATAAGAGACTGATAAAGGTGAAAGGAAAATGGGTTAAAAACGTCTTTTTTGAGACAGTTTGGAAATGCCTAATCCCACCCGGCTGGTTATGACTCAGAGCCCCAAAGGGACGCGTCCTTCTTCCAGCACTCCTTTCTTTTTTGTCCAAATCATTTTTGGTCTTAAAATAGACGTTCTACCCACAGAGTCACTTAATCCCTTGTGGAATGCATTAAGATAAGAATTTGCATCCGTTTTCTTGATTTTTCGGAATATGTTCTGAAATGTAGCCCCAGAATAATAACCCAAAGGCCTTAGAAAATTTTACTAACAGGGGTTGGGAGGGAAAAGTCTTCGAGTTGAGGAGATCTAAAATACATTGGTCTTAAGGGAATTCGGCCAGGCACTAACGAGTAATTCCATAGGGAGGTTTTCAACGTAGAGAAGGTCGACTTGGTGAGGTCTGACTTTTTCTTGCACTTTAACCAGTCATTACAATAAATAATAAAAAAAAAGTTTTGCACCCCACTGGACCTTTAAATTCTATATGAGTATAGAATGAAAGGTTTTTAATTTTAGCCCGTTCTTAAACTGAGGTGGAACCATCCAGAAGAATTTGCATAACTGCACATACACCACCTCCCTTGCCAGAAAACCTAAGTCATATATATCTAGCATCTAACTAAAAGCACCCATAATAGGAAAAACAAATTTGAGGTCAGAATCTCACCTCTTATTAAGTCCACATCAATAAACTCAGTTTTCAAACGGACTGTTTTACGAGGAGCACGATGGACGCTAGCAAGCCCCTGCGACAGAAAACAAGTGTTCAAGGAACAGAATAGGAGAAAATGATGTACAAGTGTAAAGGGTGATGGTTCATGGCAGCATGAGCGGATGAATTATTTACTTTCAGTAGCTGATCTCACATATGACAGCAGTGCAGTATTTGGCAATTTTTACATTAAAATTCTGACCAAGAACTGTTAATGACAGAATGTTTACACATACTGAAAAAAACAGTGATCATTAAAAAAAAATCATCTCACATTTTTATCATGAGGTTTAAACACCATACTATATACCCTTAAAGCACGAAAAAAGAAATCTGGACACTCAAAGGACAAGTAGGTTTTCTACAGTGTCTCCATCTAGTAGAATGCAGCATAACAATAACACTAACAATTTCTTGGCAACAAATTTATACAAATCATTTAACATAAAATCTTACTGACTAAACAGAACAAATCATGACATGAGCTATTTTCAAAATATTAGTGTTTAGTTGCTTGCTTCTATGCTTTCTTTAAATTATGTGCTCACCTTCTGGAGCTTCTTCTCCACTGATTGCTCCCACAGTTGCTTGTCATAAGAGCCAATCTGTTACAAATTACAACATTCTTTCATAACAGGCCTTTACATTCAGAATACAAAAAGGAAACGAGATATGCGAAGGTAAAATGTACTCAATCACACATTTACAGAAACTTAATGAGAAGAAACGTCTAATATAAATGCAGCATGATCCATTAATTTTGCGATCCTTACATGGTTAAAAAAAAAAAAAGTTAAATTAACTGCTGACATGAAATACATACAATATTTGTCCACTGAACACTCAGAAAGTTTCAATCATTATATTATTATATCTATATTAATATTATCCGCAGTAACAGCAAGTTCCTTCTCTCAGTGAGTACATAGGTGCGTGCACACACACTCTTACTCCCATCCATCTACCCACACAAACATACAAGTCTTAATCATTATTGGTCTCTCATAAAAAAGTGTGCCTGGATTTACGCAGAGTTGTGCCACTTGAAGAAAGTTATATGTACCTCTTGTGAAATATGACTATAAATAATGTACATTCTCTAACTATAAAATTTGTGTATTTTGTGCTTGAATAGCCAGAAGTACCATTTGACATGAGCACCTTAGCTGTCAAAAGCATGAGAAGTGGCAAAGCAACAAGCCCGGACAGTATTCTCCCAAAAGCACTAAACGCAGACCCAGAAACAACAGCAACAATTTTACAGCCCCTCCTACACAAGATTTGGAAACAAAAGCTAGTCCCAACAGACTGGAAATTAGGCCACCTGGTCAAGTTACCAAAGAAAGGAGACCTCTCCCTGTGCAACAACTGACGGGGGATCATGCTGCTGTCTATCCCCAGCAAAGTCCTGACAAGGATAATACTCGAGAGACTGAAAAAGGCACTAGACAAGAGACTAAGACCAGAACAAGCAGGGTTTCACCAGGACAGTTCATGCACTGACCACATTGCAACCCTTCATATCATCAAGCAGTCTATCAAATGGCAATCCTCCTTTTATATAACTTTTGTTGATTTCGAGAAGGCCTGACAGTGTAGGCAGGGATGTCATGTGGAGGCCGATGAACCACTATGGTATTCCACCTAAATTCATAAACATTACCCAGGGATTGTACGAAGACTCGTCTTGCCTAGTTATCCACAACCGCAAACTCACTAAACCTTTTGTAATGAAGACTGGCATAAGACAAGGTTGCATATTATCTTCCTGATGGTCATGGACTGGATTATGTGTAAGATGACTCAAGACAACAACATCGGTATCCAGTGGACCTTCACCAAACAGCTAGAGGACCTGGACTTTGCAGATGACATTAGTCCATTATCTCATTGGAGGCAGCATGTACAAACCAAACTGAGTAAGCTATCAAAAGAAGCGAAGACTGGCTTAAAGGTCAACAGAAAGAAGACCAAAGTGATGAAAATCAACAACAAGCAGGAACTCCCAATCCAACTTCAAAGAGAGAACATCCTGGAAACAGGCCACTTCACATATCTGGGGAGCATCGTCAACAAGGATGGTGAAGCGGACGATGACATCAGAAGCCGCATAAGCAAGGGCAGGCATGTTTTCAACAACCTAAGCCCCATCTGGAACGCCCAAGCATTATCCTTCCACAGTAAGACCCACATCTTCAACACCAATGTGAAGGCAGTCCTACTGTATGGCTCTGAAACCTGGAGAGTGACAAACATCATCAACAACAAGCTCCAGACTTTAACCAAGTGATGCCTTCGCCACATCCTAGGAATAAGATGGCCTGAAAAGATCTCCAATAGTAGAAAAGAACTAGCCAGAATGCCCCTAGAGATCAAAATGTGGAAGTGGGGCTGGATAGGACACACCTTGCGCAAACCAGCTGACACCATTGCCAGGCAGGCACTTGACTGGAACCCACAGGGAAAGAGGAGAGTTGGGAGGCCTAAGCAGACTTGGAGAAGACCAGTAGAGAGCGAGGCAAAGGATGCCGGAACCACATGGGCCCAACTGAGGGGGGCTGCCCAAAACCGGGTTTGCTGGCAAGGTGTTGTTGGGGCCCTATGGTCCTCAAGGAGTAACAATAAAGTAAACTAAAACCTTAGGTGTTCCTACCTTTTTTTGATACCATGCTATGGCATTGTGAATTCTTTCCATTCCTCATATGCCACTCAAAGGAACATCCGCTGTTATTCACACTGCTGAATGTTACTTGCAAACTTCTGAAAAAGACAGTCTGATCATCAATGGAAGACTGGAACATCCATCTTGATTGGCTTTGGCAAAATGCTAGAAATTTTCCCAGCCTCTCCTCTGCTGTGCAGAAACACAAGCAAAGAACAAAACATTCTGGTAATCTATTCAAGGCAAAAGTTTGGTCTGTACATATCATACCCCCCAATGTTCAGCCAGTAACATTAAAGTAGGCTTTTTACAACATATACGACAATAGATGATCATCTTCCAATTCATTTTTTGCAGGAAAGCAACAGCCCAATGATTCTTTTAAGTAAATTACTGCTGTAAATAGAAAATGCGTGTGATTTTTCTCTTTAAATGACCTTTTAAATTATAGATTTTGTCATTATTTTATTGTGAACTTGTATTTTGACATTTTTGCTACTTGTTTCATTGGTGATCGATTCGCCTTTTGGGCTTGGGACAATTTGACTTTTCTCTTGGGATGAAATGGACCTACGTGGGACGAACTGACTTCTGGTGTGGGACAAAATGACTTATAATCAAAAAAGTACTTTCTACTAATGGATGGACAATGACATGAAATGGCAATCAGGTCACTGATCATTTCACCCCACAGCATGAGTCAAATCATCCCAGCTATGTCCATATCGTCCCATATTAGCCCACATTATTATTAAATGCAGAGATGTCACTGTTTGGGTACTCATTTAGCTTGAAGAACATCTTGCTACAGTAGAGCGCTGACACCACTGTCGTCAATTGTGAAACCCACTTCAAAAGAATGTTGAAAAATGTACTACATAAATTCACATCATTACTATTCTTCATATAGTGTTCACAGTGATGACAACAGTAAATTTTCTGCACAATAAGGAATTCCATATAGTAATATATTCCATGCAGAAATGTTAGTAATGTCGTAAATTGAGATGACAGATGTGGTCTGGCCACTTTCTACTGGCTGTCAATTTAGCCTAGACTTTATTTTGACAGTTGTTATTTATTCTTTAGTTGAAGATTTGCATGTAATATATATCATCCCAGGCTAAAAAGACATTTATCACCTCAATCGCTCAGACAAGTTTTTGTACCTAGGATGATAAGCACCGTAGTAAGACACATTCTCTGCATGTGTATTGCCAATCAGCTCTTTTTGTTTAGTAAAATGGTGACTAAATGCATTCGTATGTCTCTGTTTAATTAAATAGTAAGTAATCTTGCCCATAATTGTTCGAACAACGTATAGCTCTTTTGGTAATATTTCTTTACTTGGTACTTCTTCAAAAGATCTGATCATCTGCCAATTTCAGAAATCTTTTAGCATTTCTTCTGTCTCATAATTTGTATACTAATGTTAACTAAATGCATCTAACTGCACATGGCTGTGTTGTAATGAAATGGCAACTGTATTATTTGCGTTACAACTTGAATGGTAAAATATGATCTATGGTTTGCAAAGTTGGCTGAATCTTTTTGGCAGAACTTTGATATGGGGTAAGACGTGACGTCATAGGCCGGTCTATGTTATTTTGTCAGAGGTTTGGGGTTAGGGTTAGGGTTTGGGGTAGGGTTTGGGTTAGGGTTAGGTTTAGTTTATTAGGTACACTTGGGCAATTGAGTGGAGCGAGCTGACGACAAACGCCGCGAGCCAGTTTTGTTATGGCAGTCGCGTCTTACCCCATATCAAAGCTGTACCATCTTTTTACTTTCCCACCGAGTCCACGACGAAAGTTTCTGGGTAAGAGGAAGAAATAAAGATCTGCACGCGAAATGGCTCCGTACCACCAGATGCTCATCTGGCACGATTCTGGACACACTAGAGAAACATACTCGCCCTTCATGGGACAAAAAAACCCCAGACGTTTCTATCTAATCCCATGAGACGCAAGACCGTCTTCGGGCTGTCTTCATAATGATGAAACACAATCCAATTTTTTCATGGTCAAATCCTGCGTCACAGCTGCTTATGAAAAACGTATTTTTTCACGCTAACCGAAATGCATAACTCATTAACTGGTCAGTCTACCACGTTTGAATTTTTTTCTACTCGTCTATCGCTCAGCTATTTGGTTTGAATCTTTCAAGACTCTATCATAGAAACAACAATTAACAACCAAACCTGTCTTTGGAATAACTCCAGGGTTGTAACATTCAACCAAGTACGTTTCGCCCTAGGAGCGATCCACCAACCTTTCAGCCAACCAGCTACAATGGTTATCTGCGTCATCCGGGCACCTCACTGAGTATTTTTGCTTCCTCACGCGCATGAAGAGCTATTTTCGGTAAATTCTAGACAGTAGGTGCTTGTAGCGACAAATCATTTTGATATTCTCGCTTGCGCTAAAATTGGAACATAAAAGACTACTTCCATGGGATCGGCCAGATCTTTGAAAACGCATAAATAATACACAAGGAAAGGAAATGTTTATTACTAGTAGACACGATCAAGTAGGAGCATGTCTCACAATCTACAATATTCTACATCCTTGGTCGCATGTGTTTAGTGTCTCTGGTCGAATCGATGACTGGTGTAGCAGTCCCAATTCGAATAGGTATATATCTTTGCTACGTCAAATACGTTTTACTGATGTATGATATTAAGATACGTGCAATCTATTTAACCACACGCGCTAACTCGGCACTTCACTAAGCAGCCATCGAAATAAATTAGCGTAATTCTTAAACCGTTATAAGCTACGATAATTCTAACCTAAATGACAGATCATAAACTTTTGTATTCTGCAGGTTCTTTACTGAAGAAACTGCGTATGTTTTTTTTAATTCCGTATTACAATTCACAGAACACAATTCAAACACCTCTTTCATTCTTAAATCCATACTAGGGGTAGAAAATATAGATATAGAGTGTTTCATATCTATACTTAAAAATAGAAAGAAGAGAGAGAGAAGAAGAAGAAAGTGTCCACATAGCATTACAAAAAGCTGTACCTAATTACGCTGCACAAACACACAACTGTTCCTGGTTTACATGGCAAGTGTAGGATCAATAAGTTACACGAAACTGCGTATAGTTGCTGCGCTGCTGCTGGCTCAAGATCTGTTTCTAAAATTTAATATTTGAATAGGGTCCCTGATACCCACCTCTTTGATTTATTTCCCTTGTAGTTGTATGCTGGCATAAGCTCCTCGATCTGTTCCTCCGCCAGTAACAGAAGCAGCATGCTTTACTTTTTGTTTGGTGATAAAAAAAACATGTTGACACCCATGGATGTGCCTTCTATTTATGGCTCGTTCATGAGGAACAGCTTTTGTCTAAAAATGGTTCAACTATGCATAACGATAGTGCCGCCAGTGAGTGCACAACACGGTATAGGTACGTGCTATCACGGATCTTCATTTACATTTACATTAAGGAACGTGGGTGCAATGTTGCTCAGGCTTATGAACACGCAAGAGAAAAAATCGATGTCATGAAGGTAAGCTACCCTCGTGGGGAAAAAATGGTATACTGTATTAGTAAGATCGGTCGTTTTCAGCTTAGAGAGTTCCGTTTGACTCGTATTTAAACCAGTTTAATGCCCTATAAGATTTATGACTTTTTCTGGAAGTCTCTGGCTTGAGCTCATCACTATTTTACGAAACTTCATTTATTCATTAGTAGAGCATACCGTATATACACGTGAAGGTATACGAGCACACATCGTAGGTTGCGGCTGTAGTACCTTACCACTGATCTACAGCTAATGGAAAAATCCTGTCCGGTTCTGATCTAAGCCTACGATCGAGGTACCATACTGGTACTAGAAAGGCGATTCTATTTTGAATGGCCTGCCACTGTATTTTCAGGTGGTTTTTTCATGATACTGTCAGCGTTTCATACATTTTGTTTTCCGGAACTGCTCTGGGTTTTTTTATTTCTGAACTGAGAGGGGAGGAGTTAGTCGACTGTTCCATTATATATATATATGACATTATTTGACATTACGAGTAGTCTGCTGGCTGCGTGGTGGCTTTAGTTCTATTATAATGCACATGCAGGATCTATCCAATGCTTTTGAATCGGTAACCTGCACACGCACTCACACATATATCCAGAGAGAGGCATCAGCGCCGAGATCCGAACCCGTGATGTCAGATTCTCACCGTCGTGGTGATGGGCATTTTAGTCACTGGCGTGCCACTGACAGCACCATTTGTAGCTCTTTAATGTTCTTCTCGTGAATAAATGGATAGTCGAGCGCTTTGAAAAGATTGCAGGCCACAATTTTCATATGGAAGTTGATTTTCATGTGTTCGGACTCAACTTCGACAGAGAGACCGAATAACAAACAATATTATCAATTCTTATTAGATCAGAGGCCGACGGCTTAAAAAGACAAAAAAAAAAAAAAAAAAACCAACGTAGGCTATACTGTTGCGAATATACACGTGTTTATTGTTGATATTTTGACACTTTTTGTGTATCAGCGATGTCTTTCCTCTAGCTCATCGCACAACAGCTTGTTTTACCAGTTGATATTTTGCAGATAGGTTATTTTTACTTAAGAGTTCGTTGTAATTATGCCGATCGTTTGGTAAACGGTGATGCGTTTTATGCTGATATTTTCATCGCGTTTTTTAAATAGGTGATGAAATTTTGAAGAATATAGAACCTACATTAAGATGCTGAAGAAGAAAGGCTTAACCAACGATTTTGGCATTTCCGAGACAAAGAATGCACGCATGCACTGGATAAAGGCTGGTCCTCAGCATGTCAGTAAACAACGGGTTGGGCGGGGAGGGGGTGCACCAGTCTGGGTGCAACTTCACTCAGTTCTGCAAACACTGGACCTCAGTAAACTAGCGCACATAAAGCTTGTTAACATTTCGTTCATTTACATTTGATCGCATTGGTTAGGGGGAATCGACAAGTGATGGACACAACTCCGATAGGTCATCATGAGCATGCACCAACAGGGTTTGAAACAACATTTTAAAACATCGTCATCGAGTACGAATTTGTCATACAGACCGTAGAACAATGAACCTGGTGTCCAGTTTCAAGGTTGCCATCGTATTCATTTATTATTAATTTATTAAGAAAGGAGTTGGTGCAAATGTCAAAAGATAATACTTAAGGTATTTATAGTACTAATCACATGCAAATTATAATGATAATAGATAAAGCTACTTTAAAAATGTTCCATCATGCACTGTAGAAAATCAATGGAAACGCAAAGTAAATATTTTGTTAAAAATAATTTATGCGCTTAGCAAAGTCAGGTAAGAGCCATACTTTAGGTCTGTTATTTCCATTACTATTTCTAGGTATTACGTACATGACTTTAATTTCAGGACGTATCATTTTTTATAAAACGCACGGTGACTGGCTTGGCAATTAGTGCCTTATCAGCTGTCCACTGCAAGCATGTACCTTACTACCGCTCGCTCTGTGCTGTGGCTTTAAACATAATTAATGCGGAAGGTACTTAGTGCTAATAATGCACCAAAAATGCATCTTATCTTCAACATATCATCTCCATGCCCGCCATATCGGAAATCGTAAATTGATTCTGCCTCTGTTTGTAGGATATCCTGTCACAGTATTCTTGATTTCTCAATAAGTTTTCAACGTTGTTTGTTTTTGCTTTTATCAACTACTTTAGTTATTTGATTTAAAAACTGAGGAGGTATATGTGTCAATGTGTTCAGATGCGACATGTTTATGACATCACGAGTTTTAAGTAGCTGCATGGTAGCTTCAGCAAATTCTGTTACAGCGCACGAAGGGTCTAGCCAGTATTTTTAGATCAGTGATATTCGCGGACACAACACTCTTGGCTGGGTGGTTCAACCACCGCACTGATGACGCGGTCATGTAGCCGTAGAGAACACGTGTAGAGACGAAAAGCTTCTAACAAAAATCTAGACCCTACTGGTGCAGACGATGTTATCTCCCCTGCCCGCGTTACTAGGTAATACATTTTTGAAGATGGGTTGGGGTACCTTTCGTGTGCTCTCCATTGTACAGATAGCTTTTGGGCATACATTATCTACAGTTTACTTGTTAACAGTAATAATATATAAATAATACTGTGCATTTATATAGGGTCGATCCCAAGCACCAAAGCCGTGCGGATTAAGCGCTTTACATACAACCACGAAGGCGCCCGAGTACACATCTGCTTAGGGTAAGGATCAAATGCACCTTCGGGCATGAACACGCATGTATCAACGTATCCGGATGAGGATTACGTTTAGCAGAGTTGATACACCTCTAAGCGCCACATACTTAACTAGTGATAGACACAATAGTATTACAAAGACTGTATATGTGTTTTATATACGTTTGGGGGTGGCAGGATTTATCTATTATGGCCAGAGTAGACAGATGAAAGGTATATTGGAGATCAGGATTAAGGAGATGCCTGACTGTTTCAGCATCAGCCAGGTCAAGCTTTCCTTGTGAGTAGTGTACTCACAGTGGCGAGCACTGATGACTTACTATAGCATGTCAAGGTCACAGGTCAGAATACCTGTTCTCGCGAACCTTCCTCCGGTATCGTGATTGCGCACAAGCAGCTTGTATACGGTCACCTTAACGCCTTCCAAGGTTGGGTTGCAAAGAGCTCGGGATCATGTGTCCTAGTCAATTCTGGATGTAGTTGCAAGGCGCTTATTTAAAGCTCTAGTGGGGTGCAACTGTTTTTCTAATAATTGGATGAAGCTCAGTGCAAGATGCAATTTCCCCAAATCTGCGTGAATACTCTACTTTCCGTTCCAGAGATACACGCATATAAATATCACCATGCAGAAAAAAGGTCAACGTCACAAACATCAGAAGTGCATGGACACATTTACCTTGGTTATGCCTCAGCGTCAAGAGCTGGAACCATAATTATGATACTTAGGCGCGTTTGCATGGAAGCGTGACCTCGCGGTTTTGGCCTTTTTCTGTGCATGGTGACGTTTGTACGCGTATATCCCGAGAACAGAAAGGTGGAGAAGGGAGGCGATAGATTCCCCCAGACTTAAGGAAGTGGTATTTTGCACTGAACTTTATAAACATTACAAAAAATGTGCGCCCACTATACCTTTAATGCAGGGCTGGTTCATAAGGAAACAGCATGCGTACAACTTACCCACTTCTAGCTTGGGGAGGAAGTGACGAAAAATAACAATACGGAATTTTTTTCAGGCTTCGTAATTAGAATGAGTACACTTTAGACCATTTAACGAAGATCTATTGGAGAGCAAGTCTGGTCCCAGCAGCCGCAGTAACTCCAGATCCAATAGCGTATATCAAAAGTTGTTGCTCATAGTTGGGATTAGATACTGAGCAACAGCAGGTCTGCAATATTCTTAGAACGAAGACTTCTATTTGGTTATTCGGTGGCAATGAGATTTACGAGGTAAAGGCTACTACCTTCTGAGCACGTTAATCACTCGTAGCTGGACCGCGAGAGACATGCGACCAAAGGACAAAGATCCTTTATTGAGCCAACAAGGTTTCAAGCGAGTCGTACAGGATACATCTGCACCGCTAACCGCAACTACTTAGATAGTCAGAACGCTATAGTGATCCTGCGTTGTTAAACGGGTCGTAAAAACGCAAAGTCCCGCTCCCACACAGCTCTACCCGAACCAAGGGAAAATGATCTCACCACCTTGTGGGCTCCACTGGAAAGACGGAGGATAAGGGAGAAACCCCTGACAGAAAAACGAGATGTTAATACGACATCTTTCCACAATGAAAGCACCGGCCAGGAAAGTGCCTCTCAGGACAAAAGCTTCTCAAGACGAGAGAACCGGCCAGGTACCAGTGCCCATGCTTTTGCGACCAGGCGACCTGTCGAGTATCGGCTGGGATGCGGCTTGGAGAGGACACGGGTGCCACAAAGTGAATAAGCCAGGACTTCGATAGAACAACACAGAAATACCAACATGTCGGATAAGCTGGGGCATAGAATAACAACGACCACACACCCTTCTGGCACACTCCATGTAGAGAATAGTGAAAAGTATGCTATTGGAGCCGTCAGGACTCGAGCTTCGTGACGGAACCTCTATCGGTAGATGGAATGTCTGCACATTAGTGAAATCAGTGCGGGAAGGTGCACGAGCGCACATGAGCTCAAACGTTACAAATGGAATGTCGTGGGCTTGGAGGAAATCCGTTGGGCGGGCTCTTGAGAATCAACAACGGACGAAGACTACAAGCATTGGTACAATGGAGAGGATGCCAAGCACGGATATGGAATGGGCTTTTTTGTACGTAAAGAAGAACGCCTGGTGGGAGCAGCCAGACCTCACAATATCACCATCATCCAATTGTACGTCCCAACCGCCACACATGATGATCTCGAAGCGGAGGAGTCTTACGAACAGCTGGAATGTGTCGAGAGGGCCGAACCAAAAAAGAACATCCTCACCGTGATCGGGGATTAGAGCGTAAAATCGGTTCAGACGCGCATCAGCAATGGGTAGGCACAACAGGGACACTGACTCATAAGTTTTAAAAAAAAAACAAACAAACAAACAAGACGCTTGTCGTTGAGTTTCCCATGTTGCCCCAGGGCTTACTCCCGCTTCATAACTACCACCCCAGGTCGCGCAGCGGATGAGCACAACTGGGTAATCGGATCATGTAGTCTTTCGGTGGAACGCTAGGTACGAACATAGACATCGCTTTTATTCAAGTCGAACGGCGTACATTGAACTGGCACAGCAGTGCTGTCGTAGGACATCTTAGGAAGAAGACTATCAAAATCTGTTTAATCCATTTAACGCAAATCAGTATTAATTATACACTTTTGACATCATGTGCACTTAAGCTTCAAGCATAAATTCCGTAAATAGCTGGAGTGTTTGCGTGAAGTGAAATTTGACAGCAAGTTAAAGGGGTTCTGAAAAATATTTGCGATTATAACTGACATTTCGGTCTTGCCAAATAAAGGTTTGCTGCAGTATCGTGTGCACTTATCATTGAGTTTACATTATGCAGCTATGTCACCATGCTCATGTACACTAATACCAACAGCTTCATCTATCCATTCATGCATTCATACGCGCGCGCGCACATTACTCAGGGGTAAAAAAAAAATTAAACAAACTGACTGACAGATCCTACCCGCTATGCTGAATCCAGGTGGGAGAAGCATCGAACTGAAAATGAAAGCATACCTGTTAGCGCCAGCATAAAGCGATTCTGTCTGTAATCCACCTTTTCCCACGACACTAGGATCAAATGGATTCTAATTTTAGCGCAAAGCCTGACGTGCCGCAGGGCATCATAACATGGCCTCTCGCAATCCCGCCGAACACGCGCTGGGCGTGTTTGCGCGAGAAAGAGCTAGCGGAGGACAGACTTCTCTTACTCTCTAGACAGAAGATTTCCCCGAGTTCTGAGGCAATGCGCGAGGAACTCCATTTACAGGCAGAAAGAGTACGGATCGTTTACACCTACACCCGAAAATTTCTTGTCATTTATAGAAATGATGGGTTCATGCAGCTGGTTGCACCAACCGACAGAGGAAAGATTCTAACAAGCCTTTTCATTTGTAAGTATGGATTTTAATGTGTTTTTTTTTAAAGATACTTTATAAGTGAAATTGTAAACACTTCTCAGAACATACTTGTCCATTGATCAGTGTGAAGTATTTCAGCACACATGCAAACTACTTTTGACAATTTAAAAAGAAAAATCTATATAAAATCTTATCTTTAATTAAATTGCATTACATATGTGTGATGCAATAATAATATGATACTGTATAATGTTAACATAATTCAGGTAAATGTTAACACTATAAAGCATTCAAGGATGTACTTAACTAAACTTTAATTAATGTATACTAAATTAATGACACATTAGTTTTAAGAATAAAGCCTACTTAAAAAGTGCATTTAATCATTTGGATTTTTTCACATCTATTTATGTGTTAACATTTTCAGGTTATCATCAGATCCATCATGAAGGACTTTGTGGCTTAATTTCAATGGCAGAGTTAATGGTTTTTTCTGCTGTTACAAGCACAGTTGTTGTTACTATGTATTTCTTTCTCCTATAATGATAGGGTATCAATGTAAGCCTTGTAAGAGAAAGCATGAGACACAGTTTAGGTTGTATTATTTAAACACCAGCAATGGCTGTTATTTATTTTATTTATTGCTCAACTATTAGGGTGTCAGCAATAAGGGTTTAGCAAAACATTCATTTTGAATAATCAATTTTCCCAGTGGTGTGAATGAAATAGTAGATTAGGACGAAGATAACAAGATAAAGTTTGGCCATTTAAAAAGTCATGGCGCTGTTAAAATTTCATTAACTTTATTGACATTTTCTCCTTCTTCACCGATGAAGGAGTTTTAGGTATGAAATCAACATTTCAGAAATATTTGTTTGGACCAGTATGGTGAATATGCCTTTAAATTATTTTTTTCGAAGTTTATGCCAGTATGGGTATGGGAAAGTCAGTATATGTATGAGCTTCAGCTAGACTAACCTATGAGAGAGTTTTTGGAATTGTAACAATTGTGCTTGCACTTCCCTAGAATGTTTACATTTTGCATTTCGATAACAGTTTTGTTGCTCAGATGCCATCAGTCTAAACAGCAATGCTTCTCAAGTCCTAATACAATGCTTTTACAATGCCTTCAGCCTTTTGATGACTCTATGCCATGTTGTTTTCTGCAATGCCTGACAATAAAATGCCTTATTTTAAAGTTCTTATAAGTGAAGTTAATAAAAATAATAATAATAATAATAATAATTGATATAGCGCCTTTCCCAAGATTTACATAAATCCTATAGACTAAATCATTAACAAGTATGCACACATATTTACATATAACGGACACGCTCACTTCTACAACATACACAAAGTAACTTACAGACGCACATTATACACGCTAATGGTCAGGACATGGTCGCAGTGAAGTCGTAGTTCCGAAAAGATGTGTCTTTAGTTTAGACTTAAAGGAGGCAAGAAAATCAGAGTGAGGAAGGCTGACAAGTAATCCGTTCCACGTAGATGGGCCTTGGTATGAGAAAGACCTCTGTCCAGACGTCTTTGTCTTAGCGGGAATCCAAGAATTAGCGTGGTGTCGTCAGATGAGCGAAGAGGTCGTGCAGGGAGTGAGTTTAGAGAAAGGACCAGTGCCAGAAACGGCAGAACAAGTCAGAGTGGAAAGTTTGTAGGCTATTCGGTCCACGACTGGCAGCCAGTGAAGAGAGCGAATGATGGGTGATATGGTCTGCAGATGAGACAAGCAGGGTTATTCTGGATCCTTTGAAGTCTGTCAAGAAGGTACTTGGGAATTCCAGCTAAAAGAGAATTACAATAATCCATCCTCGACAACACAAAGGCACAGATTAGAGCTTTAGCTGCATCAGTGGTGAGATGCTGACGAAAGGTACTGATCCTACGAAGTTCAAGGTAAGCATTTCTGCAGATATTAGAAATATGCTGATGAAAAGTCAAACTCTGATCAAGAATGACTCCCAAGCAGCGGACAGAGGTGGAGAAAGGAATAGCTGAGTTATTTATAGACAGAGACTGAGGGAGAGAAGGATGACTCAGAAATTTCTTTGGACAAGTAAGTAGCAGCTCAGTCTTATCATCATTCAGTTGCAATCTGTTTTGGAGCATGCAGGACTTTGCATCTGCTATGCATTCCTGTGTCTGAGTCAGTAGTCCAGAGAGTTCAATAAGTGAAGCTGACTGATAAAGCCGACTTAATAAGACAATCTACCTCTCTGTAGACCCGAGTGTGAGTGAGCTCTGAGACAGCCTGGGCTAGATATTGAATATTCCAATAATATCTAGCACTTTCGACACACAGAATTGTGTTAGTGTGTAGAAATGAAGGTTGAAGTCACCAACAACAAGAAGTGTCTCTTCAAACTGTTGGCATGCTCAAGGAAATCGGAAAATTCCTCGATGAAAAGTGCGTTCGTGAGTTGACTCTTTCTGGTTGGATGTGGCGGCTGGTATAGACAAAAAACAAAAAAAAAAAAGTTACATATAATGCTGTTTCAACATTGTTCATAGCGGTATAAATAAACCTCCTGTAACAAAATACTTCTTCACATTAACTGATTTGAGACTGATATAGATAATTCGATCGTGACCGTAGTGTTTACATCCCTAAGACACCAATAATGGCAATAAGGTGGTGCTTTCTGCCTGTACAGGAAGTCAGTAGCGCTTTGTTGCCTTTTTATAGACCTTTTCGCTAGGTGCGCGATTCAATTCAATTCATCATTATTGTCTATTCAAGCGAGAGTCTAGCACACAAATTCCTCTTTTGCTCGCAAATCCTTTATTTAAAAACATAGCGTGTGTATTTATACACACACACACACACTATTATAAACAATTTAAACATACATTCCCACAAAACGACATTTAACACACCTGTACACCTACACTGTTTAAAGTCTTCCAGAAGTTCTTTTAGTTTCTGTTTTACAGCCTTGCTGTGCTTTAGAATAGTTTTTCTCTGGGAAGGTTAAGAGAATGGTTGGTCTTGACGTAACAACTTCCTGGCTATCGCTCTTTTTTCTTTCATTCTGAGCAGTCTCTTAACATACTGATACGGTTCACCCTATCAACAGCACAGCATTCGGATCTAACTGTGGATGTGTGTGTGTGTGCCTACTGACTTGCATATGACGTGTCTGAATTACAGATGGTTTTGGTCATGTCTCAGTAAGGCAAAAAATTCTTGAAGAAGTTTGTAGACAGGCCGCTTTGTATGGGGCGCCAAGAGGGAAATTTAAATATTTTTTCTCTCGTAAACACAAGTACAGAAAAATAACCAAGTACACAGACAACCTTTGCACAGCCCTTCAGGTATGAGTGACTGTGATTGATTATGTCATGTTGACGCTTTGAGAGTCACTTCTGACAATGCCAATAATTTTACAAAATGAACAAATCTGTACTTGCGAAGGTAACAGAATAAGCAAAAGCTATGCTTTTTTACATCTAGCCCTCGGACTAATTAGTAGAAATAGAAACTTACATTAATTCAGAACAAGGCAATAAAAACGAGAGGGGAGGGAAGCAGATAGAAGAGCACTGTCCACCATCACCTCAGCAACCACGTTTCGAAAAAGACTGAAAACTCATTTGTTTACTTAAGACGGACTTAAACAACCAAGCACCACTTCTGTCTTTATTATTTTTTACTTTCCTGTTCTTTTATTTTTTTCTTCTCTTCTTTTTTTGCTGCGCAATGAGCATTTTTTGAATGGATACCTGCGCATCATCGTTGATACACAGAGGGTTGACACATCCTCTTTTTATGAGATCGTGACTGATGGCGTCATTCCGTGAAAACGTCACTGCACATTAAACGTCACCTCTGACGACGCGCGACAACAGCAATCACGTCAGCAAATCATGGCGTCATCTGGCTCCTTCATAGTAAGAGATGAACCTTTTCAGCCAGCCGGAGACGAGTGCTGTACGAGCCGTCGGCCCGCACAAACGGAAGCCGTGGCTGGGGGAGGACTGGAACGTCCTAGAGACGATGCCGTCGACCTCGCCCAGAGTCGTCGTCAAGAAAGCGGGAGGTCGCCAGCCTCTGCTCTTTGGCAAGGAGCTTCTCTCTTCCATTCCTTGCTTTAGCTCTAAGCACGGTGAGCATCATCGAGGTCGTCGGCTGATGCATCGCCAGTGGCTTCGTTCCCAGATGCACCAAACCAATCAGGAGAGGAGATTTAGAAAGGTACAAATTGGTTTGTCTCTTTGTCTCGTGGACGAGATTCTGCACTGTGAATGATTGGTTAGGTTGCACGTGATCGCTAGGGATAAAGGAGGGATTAAGAGAAGAAAGTGGATCACAGGACAAGACATCTATATAAAAGATGAGTACACTGGTTTGATTCCTGAAAGACTCATCTTCTCTGCTTTGTCCACAGCTAGTATTTTTTTTCAATCTTTGTTTCTTTCTTTCTCTCTGCACAGTCGTCTTTCTTTTCGTCCCTGTCTATTTTTCCCCTCCTGACATTGCTTCTTCCTTCTTTGTTTCTTTTCTTATTTATATTTATTTTGTTTAATTCTATGACTGACAAGTGTATGCGTTGAGGATTTCTGCATCTGTGTTTAGCGATTGCTTCTGTGCGACTAGCCGTGGTTGCCCCGCCTCCATAAAATAGCGTTAACAATCGAAATAGAGCTGAATTTCTTAAATAGAAATTATGACACAAGCATTCTCTTTCAAAACAACACCTCAGCCTACGCCCATCCCTCCATACCAGCACAAAATTCGGCTTTTTTTCTATTTTTTTTCTTTCAAAAGTCATTCACATTATTTTGTGTTTACAAGTCTTTCAGTTTTTCACATACGCATAACAGATACTGCCAACATTACATCTACATCTACCACGGACCTTCATTCACTGGATAAGTGTCTCTCATTTGTTGCCTCTTTGCTCTATCAGAGAAGTGACCAATAACAAACCCTAAAAACGAAGGGCTTTCGCTTCCGTTTTCTGTCAAAATGGTGGATATTTCTAACGTAGAAGAAATTTTAGAAGTGAGTAACTGAGCTTATATGTCATCAGAACCTTGTTAAAAAAAGATTGATTGCAAAATAAAAAGTATTTTCTGTAAAACGTATTGTTTGTTTATAGAAAACGCATTTAGATTTGTCGACTATTTTATAATATAAAAACATCGTCATAACAGATGCTATTGACTTGTTTTACCACTTACAATTAAAAAACCACTGTTTTTTATTTTTTGAAACAATTGTATAGATTGTTCTATTACGAAAACAAAACATTTACTTTAAGAAATTATTTAAAGTATGCAAACAAAGAACCGGAAACACGAGGCCTGTCTAAAGGAAAACCGAGACTTACACCGGACATGAACCTGAGTCGCTTATCCAGTAATAAAGGTCCGTGGTGAACACTAAGCATAAAAGTTTGGGAGCATGGAGTCTGAATACTTCTAAGAGAACTACGAGGCGTTTAGGCAGGTAGAGCACGCCCCATTTCATTCAAAGCTCAATCTTTTCTGCGTTAATTTAAAAAAGTTCAACCCCAAAGGAAACAATTTCTAGCTGTAAAGCCAAAGAAGTGGCGTGACCATAAGTGAATTTCCGGAATTTACAAAGGAAAAGTTTCCTTTGGGACGGAAATCGACCTTTGGCTGTGAAAATGAACTTTAAGCTGGCTTGGGAATTAAGCTCTTGTTCGACCATTGTAAAAAAAAAAGGACTTTGATGTCGACTGTAACGGGCTGCAATCATTCCCTCCTCCCCCCCCCCCCAGACGCCAAAAACATTATCGCAATGAAACCAGCTATTGAAGAAGATCCACGAATAACCACCGACAAGCTTGAAATGTTTTCAAGATTGTGGAGCAAGAGTTGCAGTTTCTCAAGTGCCATGTAGATCCCACGGCAGTTTGTTAAGCCTTCTCCCTATTCACCTGATTTAGTAACTTTCGGTTACTCTGCAAAAGTTAAAGAACCTTTACATGGAAAAGGTTAAAAGTGTTTTAGTCGCAAGAGGAGTGATTGGTGTTGTGAATGAACAATTTGGAATGTTGACAGCTAATGATTTGGGTGTGTGCTTAGAAAAGAAGATTTAAAAAAATTGAGCTGTAGGGTGAGTATGGCGGGAAATGTTGAATAACTTTTCAGACGATGCAATTTTGTTTGAATTTGAAAAAAAAATTGTTTTTTTTTAAACAAAAGCGCGACATTTTAACACCCCCTTCGTACAACTTCATCGTCCAAAGTATAAATTATTAGATACTGTACCACATCTACAGGTGATGGTCCACTGTGTTTCTGGTAGTGGTATTACGAAGTTGCAGCAGAAAACCAGTCTCTAAAGGTCCCTTGCCGGGTGTCCGGTCCGTAGATACGATCCCAGGCAGGTGTCTCTTGGCAGCACTGAAGCGACAGACCAAAGGTGGAGACACTTTGGAGACAGTAGTGGCCTGTGTACAAGAAGTCAAGGCCAAGAGCATTTCTTAGCCTGCCCCATTCTCTGCGAACTTTTAACTCGAGATTGATCAAAACTAGGTGACAGCCTGTGTCAACTAGTCACACAAGTTTCCGCGACCCTTTCTCCCCATCATAAAGGCACAAAAAGGGAATTGGGAAGCAAACTGCGCCATGAAACAGAGACTAAGGCAAAAGAATCTTTATAATTATAAAAGTTCCAGGTGTTCGGGGAAGGTTGTGTGGGATGAGAGGAAGAACATATGCTCCAGTTGGACTAGTTTCCAGTCAAGCTGATTATAAGTTTGATGTTCGGTTGTCATAGTTCCCTGCGGGGCAGATTATTTATCAAGTTTTATTTTTCTTTGACAATTTTCGGAAAATACATGATGCACTCAACACTCTAGTCTGGTACAACCCTGTGACAGATCAGTTCTATTTTGCCAGCAGAATTTCAGAATTACATATCACCCTTTATCTGAGCATGTTAATATTCGGACTAGGGCCCCACAAAAAAAAATCACAAAACTACGCAGCTCTAGTAGTAACGCCATCCAAGGCTTACTTACATCGGATTCAGGTGCACCTGTCCTCGAAAATTCTGGATGACTTCAGTAATATGTAGTTGTCAGCCGTTTATTGTGGGATGTAATCTAATTTTTCCCGATGACTGAGTAAAGCTCAGATGCCCCAAATCTAGATAAATACTCCACTTCCGTTCTAGAGATACACGTCTGTAAGCATAACCATAAACATAACAGAAAAAATCAACATTACAGACGTCAGGATTGTACATGGATACATTTAAGTCAAGAAGGCCTCAGTGTCAAGAGCTGAGACCATAATGCTACAGTCGTATCTGCGTACAAGTGTGACCTCACGGTTTTGACCCTTTTCTGTGCAGCATAACGTTTGTGCGCATATATCCCGAGAACGGAAATGTGGAGGGGGGGGGGATATATTCATCCAGACTTGAGGAGATTGTATTGTGCACTGAATTTTAATCATCATAAAAAATGCGCCCACTAGACCTTTAACGCGGGGCTTACGCATTTCAACCAAGTCGAACGAAACATGCAAGGAACAAATATAGTCCAACCGTCTGTAACGAAAATAGAACCTTCCACTTTTGTTTGTAGGTGGGGGCGGCATGACATTGTTCTACTGACGTCACGTTCAACCCCGGTTCTACCATTAGACGAACTAGGCAGTTGCTTAGGGTGCAAGCACTGAGGGGGACTCACAAATGGTTTGCATTAGTTATTTTTTTTAAAGCGAGGAATAAAGTTAGAACATTGTGCTCACGATTCCTCATGATTCATGTAAATCAAAGCCATATAAAATCTGGTTAATTTCACACCCGTAAACTTAGTGTCATTAAATTATGCAGACAACTTTCCTTATGACAGAAAAATGTTGCGCCGCTAAATCAACAATGCGTTGTGTTCAAACGCATATTTCTATTAATCGGTGATCAAGACTACAATAATTCACACGAAACATTAAACAATATTTTTTTAATTATGAAATGTTTTATTGTTAAATGTATCATTTGAAACCACCCAGAAAGATATTAGGTACATCAATAGTGAATAAAGTAATAAAAATCGACATGACTCAAAGCCGTGCTTTGGATGATTGCTATGAAGATAGCTGGTGCCATCAAAAGCGGAAGCCCAAATCTTTATTTTTCTCACTTTGAACTACTGCTATAAAGACAACTGGTGCCATTAAACATGTCTTCATCTTTCACCTTTTCCGCGTATTTCCTTCTCTTTCTCTTCCTTTGTGTTTTATGTGTGTTGAGGAGTGTGTTGAGAGAGAAAGATGCCTTCAGTGGTACAAGTGACAAGGGAATTATTGTACAAATGATTGCCTCGAATCAAATCTTTTGAAAACAATTATGCATAAGTTGAGAAATTCACAATTCACGTAAAATATTCCATGTGATCAGTTTTCTTTTATTTTCTCGTAAAAATAAATATAAATATAAATTTCTAAAATATTCTTTGGAAAGCTTCCTATGAATTCCACAAACTTTCTAATCTTCATCGTCCAAAGTATAAATTATTAGATACTGTACCGCATGTAGATGATGGTCCAATGTGTTTCTGGTAGTGGTATTATCTTAACCGTACGGCATCTAACGTTCACCCTGTGACAAAGTGACTATTACATTACATCCTTATTCAACTTGAGAACATTGCCAGATATATATATTGCTCTATATTTCTGTTCACGCAAAAATAAGTAGTAATTAAACAAATTAAGCCTGAAACATTTTTTTTTTCGTTTCGCTTAAGACAGATAGTAGTGCGCACCGTGCCTGGGATCTGCGGCGTGTACAGCTACATCACTAAGCTGGTGGAGGCGCCAGCACCATCACCATGTCCAGCACCTACCGCGTTCACACCTGTGAGGAGACAGTATACCGGGCTAAATGCAGGTGATTAATACATGCGCGCTCGCACATAATATAATAGATATACGCTCACGCATGGGAGATAAGTTAGAACAGACCAAATATACTTGTTCACGTCACCATTTCTTTATTTCTTTTCCCTCCTTTCTTTAAGAGGGGTTAATGGTTTAGTGTTATCTAACAGATGAATCTGTGCCTGTTGAATCGTCTTTCTATGAGACATGTCAGGTGCAAAGGTAGTATGTGTAACGTATCAATAGAGGTTTCGTGAGATTGACTCACTCACTGACTCACTGACTTGAAGGGAAGAAAGGATCGCAGTTCTTAAAACTTTAGTTACAGTTGGAAGAGATTTGTACGAGGTAAAGACCTTGTTGATAAATAATCTGCTCGGTTTCACACTTTAGGCACACTTATTTCAATTTTTACTGTTGAGAAAATGTCCATCTGGACACCAGCAAATTGGATAATATTGGGGCATTTGTCTTTTGAAATGAACTTTATATCTAAATCTTGGAAATCAAGAACCATGTATCAAAAGACTTTAAATCAAAACGAAGTAAGCAATATATCAGTATATCCATAATTCGTATTCTCAGTCGTGTCACGATCTTTTCAGTTTCTCATATTACATGGATGAGGTCTACTGACAAAAGTTATCTCAAATCTCTTGCAAGCTAATGGCCTTCAGGCAAAGAGTATTGGCAAGGGTGCTTTTACGCACTAATGTCTCCTGATTTTGTCAAATCTATTTGAAACCTTTTGTACCATAGTGTATCATTCTGTAGGTACTTAAAGTTAATTCATTCATACTGTTTAATATATTTTCAAGAATAAAGCGTGTTTGTCTTTCTTTTATCTTCCTTCCGCGGCACAGAGTCGCCACATGGTGTCGTCGTCGCACATTGTCATTCAATTGGCGACGAAAACAGCGGGGATATTTCTGACGCCGAGGGGTCGTGGAGGTGCAGCAGGGCAGAGTCACGTGATATGCCTAGCAGGCAGACACTTTTCACTGACCTCAAGCGCTCACTAAATGCAACCTCACCTAGTGAGTATACACATACAACTACAGGTGCGCTTTCATGATATAGAACTGTTCTCACAAACTAAAGGCACGGATGCTCAAGGTAGCTCTCTCTTTCTCTCTCACTCAGTGCCGTTCAGTTTGTGCGTCTGTGTGCTTTAAACGTCTTACACAGGTTGGTGTCACATGTTGCAGCAGCCTTGCCAGCATGTCTTTTACTTCCAGAACCTTGAACACTTCTCGTTTCCACTTCTTTTATCTTTCTTTCTCCCTCTCCCTCTGTCTCTCTGTCTGTTCCCAGCAGTGATGTAACGCACAACTAAAAAAAAAAGTGATCTACTAAGGGGACTATTCCTGGTTATACTGGACATTCATATACAATAACTACGATTATAGTCAACCATCAGGGCCACCCGGCTTCGTCCATGGTAATTTCTATTGCTAATTCTTCGTTTTTCTGTCATATGCCCCTTGAGTCGAGCGTATTCATACACGCCGTCAGTGTAGCAACACGAAACGCTTTTACTCTTGAGGTCCTTTTTTAACGTGACAGGTTGACAGCCCATGTTTGAGAACGGAGCCCTACGTTTCGAATGAAACCTCCTTGCGACTTACTCCAACCTCGCTCCTTTCTTTCATCTCTCTGTCACTTTTCTTCTCTCCTGGGTAGAAAAATAAACATTTACCGGAGCATTAAATAACAACCAACAGTAACCAACGAATATATTATATTCTCGTAGTTGGACTAGCGATATGGATTTACGTTTCATACAGACCGATTCCTCTCCCCGAACAACACGTGCACACGCACGCACACATAAAAGACTGTCCAAGTAGAGATGTGTATTAATCTTATTCACGCGCGGTTCTTCCGGCGTTCCAAAACGAGGTTTCATGAGCCTCGTGGTTACGAGGAAGAATGCCTGAGAGCTTCACAAAGAAAATCAAAGTGCACAGGCACTGCTGTGTGCTACTCTGTTCAAATTATGATATGATGGCCAGGCGATCGTTCTTTCGTTTGCAAGGGATAAAATACTTTGAAAACATTGAACTTTAAGAAATTGGCAAGAAAAGGACACATGCACACTTTCAATGTTTGTGCTGGGTATACGGCAAACCTGTTTTGCTTTTGAAAACTGTTTCAGTTGTCAGTTTAAAATAAGTAAAACGACAATACATTGCAAGAATACTTCACCAACTCTGCAGGAATAGAAGTTCAGATAAGATTGAAAATTATTTGATAAATGCGTGCTGTGCATGTGAGCGGTGTGGCATATGATAATGTAGGACTGCGTGTGTCAGCTTTTATTTGCACATGTAGATAGGTTTGCAGAGAGTACACGGCAAATCTAAATGTTATAATTGGCTGGAATTAGCTGTATACCACATATAAAACACCAATGTTTTTATACTAGTAAGTGTGTGTTTTGTTTAAATGTCTGCAGGCAACACGATCACATCTGTGAAGTCACACATAATCGAAATTTCTCAAGTTAAGGTATGATGAAAACGTGTGTGCAAGAGAATTCAAAATCATAATAAATTTAAGAAATATGAGCGCACACACTATAAAATATATTCACACAAGGAACTGAAAACTATACAGGTTGGAGACACACAAACACAATGGATATGTGCACACTATGTAATATTTGCACTTGAGACAAAGCAAATTATACAGGTGAGACAAATGTAAGAGATGTGTACACCACTGTAATACATGCACATGGGGCCAAGCAAATTACACAGGTTGGTAAGTGGTAACAAACAAATGCAAGAGATATGTACACAAAATATTCAAAAGAGATACAGCAAATATAACAGGTTGGTGGCATAACAAAATACTATAAACAATGAATAATATTTATAAAGGTATACCTGGTAAGGTAAATTAAGGTTAAGTCCTACATTTAAAAAGTACATGCAGAAAGCCAAAAATAGCCCTAACATTTGTGATAATATATTGTTTCACTCTTTTACAATGTTAAGAAAAGCATGATTACAAGAAAAGAAAGGGTCCATTGGCATCATGTTATTAATTACAAAGCAGTGTCACACATATTATAATATCGCAATCGAAGCAAAAATCCAGTTATCGATCTAGTGGTGTTCCCCCTCCACCACCACCACCACCACCACCACCACCACCACCACCACCAAGACTATCGTTCTTTGTTAATCGTAAGTGTGAGAACGTGGAGGGGATTCCAAATCCAGTATTACAGACCTTTTGATACAATGTCCATATGGTTCTCTAGCCACTACATCGGCCGATGGTTTTAAGATGGTGAATAAAGTCCATCGATTTAACACAGATTTTAGCCCATCTGGCCTGGCTGTGACCTTGTTGCAGCTTCCTCATGCTTTTCTCGATCAGTTCCTGCAGCCCGTTTGCTCAGAGGTGTATACGTCCCACGAGCAGCTGTGAAAGATTTGCCCGAAGGTTGACTTACCACAAAACGCCAGACGATAACTAAAACGCCCGTCGTTCTTCCTGGTTCTCTCTCTCTCTCTCTGTGACACACACACACACACACACACACACACACACGCACACACACACACACACACACACACACACACACACACACACACACACACACACACGCACATACACACACAGAGCGACAACTAGTGTTTATCTCTAATCCATCGACTGAAAGTCAACAAAGCATTACAAATTATTTATAGCAGTGAAAGCGCTTTCTCGAATTACCTGCCCTGAACATAGCAGGCCAAGCGGTGCACCACTTTGGCTGCTATGTTCAGGAAAGGTTATTCGATCCTTTGTGACAAAAAAAAAAAAAAATAATAATAATGCATCGTGCCCGAGGATTTACCTTGTCAAACGAGCCTACACGTACAACCTCCCGGCGTTCTTAAATAACTTTCCTCTGTATTTTAGACAAGTAATAAAAAGTGTTTATTAAACTCTTAAGTAAGACAGTTCACGCGCTCCGCAACAGAGCATAAATTAATATTCGCCCTCCACTGATATTTCTTCACAAGCGCACGTTCAGTGTCCTTAGTGATGATTGTATCTTATTCCCCCTCCAGCTCCCACTAAACATCCACTACCACACAATCATCGGTTTTCTAACTACTGTTTGGCATATAACCATATCCCTCCCCCCCCCCCAGATAACTGCACGGTGTGGCTCATGCCATCTATGAAATATAGCATACATTGTGCTTAGCTTTTGAACCTTTCAGAGACTGGTAAATAACCTAGAGTAACTCTGCGTTTTCTTTTGTCTCAGCAACATTTATTTCTCTCTCTCTCCTTTCCAATATCCCACCTCTTTTTTTCGTTCTCATCCCACCCCTACGCCACTTTCCCCGAATAACCTTATCCCATCGGTTGTCCTCTACTAGGCCAACGCACTGCATGAAAGGTTACCCTTCTTTTGTCTGTTGCTTGCTTTGCTCCTCTGACGTAGGAGTCTCGATTCTGTCGCCGGCATCCTTGAGTTAGTGCGTCAGCACACATCCAGCGGTTCACTCGAGTCACTGTAGACCCCACGCCAAACCGCCCCGGGTGGGAGTGGGCGGAGGGGTTGGGGGTTGGAGGATGGGAGCAAGTATATCGCAATGTGTCCGTGCGTCGTTTGCCGTAGGTCGGATCAATTCTCGACATGCAGGTTACGACTTTTTTTTTTCACGCATGCGCACTCCAATCCACAGTGCGTGTGCGTGGCTCGTTGGGTTTTTTCCGATGCATAAGCAATTAGCATGGGTTTTTTCCGATGCATAAGCAATTAGCATTTTGCGTGTTGTTGCAGGGTTTCCTTGCTTCTTTGTGAGAGTGAGAAACAAAATAACCCATCATAGAAATATTTCTTACTAAAGTGTAAAATTTACTTTCAGGTTGTAGAGATCCGCTTGATTATAGTTCTAATCAGGTAATCTTGCTTTTGGCAATCCATTCTTTGTCCTTTTCGGTAGAGCTGCTATACTTCTGTGTTCTGACATTTGTTTTTGAACCCCTTTGTCCTTTACGACGTGTCAGACACTTGTATGATATAAAAGAGAGGGTGGGTGGTGGGATGCTTCAAGCTTCACCTCCTCTCATATTCCCGATCGCGCTCACGCAGTCTCGTCGTTTTCCCTCAACCCATTTTTTGCGGGGTTTACCCCTGATTGTAGGTTAAAGGGAAAAGCAAGTGAAATGGAAAGCTGGGCCCAGATAACAGACACTGACGTTTTGAATCATGCCCAATTACAATTTCGGGCTGGAAAACGATCCCTTATTTACAATCACGTCTACAACATAGCTTTAGGGTCAACTGCTGAAGGCCGTAATTTTTGCGGAGAACGATCGTTTTGCTACCTGAAATTTTGCTTGCACATAATTCAGAATGTCAGTATTTATCATTTAAGCTAAATTAACCATTTGAGTCGTTTAAATTACGTACACGGTGACAGCAATGCGTCCGTGGTAGCAACATTATCGTCACCATTCAGCAGCACAACAAGCAGGCACGTCCTTCCCAGGTCATATCATGATAATCTCTTCCTGAACTTACTTTTTTACGTGAGAAAATAACATTTAAGGTTACTTTGTCGATGAGTGATAATAGATTTTTACAAGTATGGCGTGACATGTCATGCAGGAACATGTCTCAGAGAAAGCCTTTCCATAAATCCTCCTCATGCGACAGGTCTGCACTTTTAGGCACCCCCATCAAATCAATCCTCCTTCACGATGCATTTTGTAGTTGTTGCCAAGAAGGATCAAACTACCTATACCCTGAACTTAGTGAACAGGTCACGGCGCTTTCCCAGCTATGATTAAGTTTGATGGCTTGGTTGACTTTACGTTGGTGGTTTAGAAACAAACATTATTTGTGCTCACTCTCTCATTCTCTCTCTCACTCACACACTGTGTGTGAGAGAGAGATCGAGAGTGTGTGTGTGTGTGGAGGGAAGGAGCGAGATAGAGACAGGGACCATTGTTTTCATAGCGTGCCTGTGGTATTATACGGCTGTCACGCGCTAGAACACGTGAACACTAGATGTTTCTAAGAGAAGGTCATTGGGCTGTAGGTATGTACGTCACACAGCCTTACCAAACAGCCGGAATCCCTACGCGCCACCAAACACCTGAACATTGCGCTCTAAAACATGTGCAAGCACGCACGCACACACACAAACACACACTCTCTCTCACACACACACACACACACACACACACACACACACACACACACACACACACACGCGCGCGCGCTTGCAAAAGGCTGTTCCTAAAAGCCAGATGGCCTACGATTACACTTGGAATGAAGCCATAGCAGCTTTAGTAGTATCATACCTGAAAGTTGAGCAAACATCTATTTGATCTTCATGAGGACTAGAAAGACGAAAATAATAATAATAATGGTGTGAGCTTTTATAGCGCGGTATTCCAGCCAAAGCCAGGCAAACATAAAAACACAAGACAGACAAAATTCCTCTGGCTCTCTCTGTGAAGTTAATGTAAATGCCAGCTCGTTCTTCTGCCGGATGACATTAAATTCATAGATCAAGATGAGACAGATCTATAGTCATTTGACTCGATCAAAACAGAGCAATACTCAAACACGTCGATCAAATCGTCAGGAGAAGATCCAGATGATCTCAAAGCAGAAATTGCAGCACAATGTTGAAACGCAATGTTTGGCACTGATGTAAAGTCTGTCACAAGGACGACGTGTAAGAATGAAGAAACTGTGATGACGTCAGCCAGAGGATTAACGGCGATGAGAGAGTTGATATAAACAGAGGAATAAATAAAAATCAACAGGTAAGGAAACAGTCAAACACAATGCCGATGACATCAGAAAAAAGTGCAGGTCGGTACAATAGCCACTACAAGCACAACAAATCCAAGAAAAAAACTAAAACGAGGAGAGCTGGTCCCATCAAGCATGTTAGGCGAAGGGACACCACTCTAATTTCTAATTATAATGATAACGAGCAGAACGACGACTACGATGATTATCGAACTCGACGATCCTCGAGCAGTTTCAGAAACGCTTATCACAAATCACATACTAGGCTGGCCAACAGCCAACCTCTCAGTACGGTTTTTCTGCCCGGCCTTTCTTGTATACCTGTTACCCCTCACTGACGTAACTGCATTTGAAAGAGACACCTAAAATCGAAGGAAGATTCACAATCAGTATACATCCCTCTTTTTCCTACTATTGCTCTAGAATGCTAAGCAGCTATGGTTTTAGGGTGAAACTGTGAAATTTGTATTTATCTATATGTCTACATACATGCATGCCTGCTTCCCTCGCCTGTATCTCCCTGTGTTTGTGTGTGACTGTTTTCTGCTCCTTCTGCAACTCGAATTTAAGGCATATGTCACGAGAAAGAAATTGATCAATACACTCCGGTATCAAACACGGAGTTTTGGCTATGTGAGAGTTCTTTTTTCACATTAAAGTGGACACAGCCCTTTTTTGAGTGCTTGTGCTTGTGCTTGTGCTTTTTTTTTTTTTTTTTTTTTTGATACGTGATCAGTCAGAGTACCCCGGGGTCGATCGTACGTGTGATGTCCCGCCTCTTGACTATGGGGCGCCAAGAGGGGAATTTTCTCTCTCTAGCTAGAGAATTGCAGTGACAAGTTAATGCAGAGATCAAACAAGGGTATGGTAAAAGACGCCGCTGGGAGTTTGTTGAAATACACAGGGGGCATTATAATTATGGTGGTTCCAGCCATCTTCACGATCGTTTCATGCCCTCTCAAATTACATTGTATAAGTCTGTTCTGCGTGGCTGCCTCTCCTAAAATCTTAAGACGGGGAGTAACGTACGCAAATGAAATCTAGTCCATGATTTTACTGCAGAAGAAGAGAATATTTCTGCCAAAGTTTGTACCGATCGGAGAAACCAGAAAACTCTCTACAGATCTCTGGACAAACAATGTAGAGTTGCCTACCACAAACATTCACCGCCACGCCCTGCTTTTATAAAACGGCGACACAAAACCGCTTCATTAATTGCCACTCCGTGGTTTCGTGTTAATTTGAAACCTCGCCATTGTTACCAACGAAGTAGAAATCTGCATTCTGATTTTCTTTTTCACCTACTTTTCAAGACATTTTTGAAACGAATGTATAAATTAGGGTCGTTTCCCATTGCAGGCTTGGCCAGCGTGCGTTCCGCAGGGCAAGTCGGTTTTGTTTTCTCGCAGGACGACTGCCCACCGTCACCAGAGTCAAGCTCAGCCGTTCGCTTGGGCAGCGTTCAGAATAAGGTGTCCTGTGTGCTGCAACCGCTACAAATGACGCCACCAGCACTTTGCGACCTTCGCGACGAGGCTGACAGGTATACTGCCGACTTGTACTGTCGATGCCGCGCCCCTTTAATTAATAGTCATGTTGATATTCGCAGGTGATAAAAGACTTTTATACAGTACAAGGTTTCCATAATCGTTTTCATTTATTGTTAGTGTATAAAACGCATCTACTATAAATGGATCGTTGATTTTGGGTGCTTTAACTAAAACAAAGTTGGTAAGTAAATAAATAAAAGTAATTAAATTTTTGTTATACCACCGATGACGGTTTAAATGGATTCCTTTATATATATATATACCCAGATTTTACAGGCTGGATGTTACGTTTATTTTTTCTGCGTGATAAACTAATTAACACACTTACGAGTCTCCTGTATTTACAGTGTGTTGAAGAGGATCTCAGTTTCTGCTGCAGACCCACACTCTCCGACTAGCCACAAAGCCAAAGAACAAACACTTTGGGAGGAGAAATTATACCCTTTGCGCGGTAAATTTTCTGGTGAACGCTCTACGGAGGAGGCAAATCATTTTGGGATATTACATTCCAAAAACATGGGTACCAGGTTAAAGTATAGGCCTACCTACCAACAATTCTGCTGTTGTGGCGAATACCCTGTAAATAAGCACAGCTTCCTTCAGCCTCGTAGCAGTCTCCTTCAATATGAAAGCCATCAGCAACAGGTTCGATGCCCATTCACAGGGCACAAGTATCACAGCCAGCAGTCGAACTCCAGAACAATTCACAAGCTTCTTTCGGACCTGTCCATCGTCCATAATGCACGCAAACCACAAGGAAGGTTGGACATGCCGCCGCCTCATCCCCGAAAAGGGAGCGAACCGTTCAAACCAGAAATGAAAACAGAAGCAATCGACAGCACGATGAAACTTCGTTACAGAGGTCTCAAATGGAGGTATCACGAAAAGCTCGCCTGGACTCTGGCGAGAAAATATCGAGCTGTGAAACAGATATTTTTATGGAACACTAACCATCCGTACATACACAAAACAAAGTACACGAGAGATCAAGAGAAGGACAAGAGACGTATCACTTGGGGTGCAAGCAAAGGGGAAAATGTACCCGAAAGTGTGCACATCACCGAAGAATCGGCATTGTTTCAACAATGGGATCCATACAAATCGCCCCTCATACGCAAGCATACAACGGCAGTTCCACCACCAGCAGCACGGCACTTACCTGTGGCAGGGTCCGGATATTCGAGCATGACGCCATTCAGGCAGCGCCAGACCGAGCGAGAAACTGTCGATGGAGGATGCGATGCAAATCGGCATGGTGGTCGCCTAAAGTGTATGCGTGTGCACTTGCATCAAGTTTCTGGTCACCAGCCAGTCACAGCAAATAACGCCGCTGAGGCTGATGGCTGTGGGGTAGGGAATGAAGCACCAGACGCGTCTGAAAATGACACACAAGATGACGAATCGAGGCAAGAAAGCTACTGGGATCTGGAGCTGCAGCTGTGGAAAGAAAACATTCATGCCGCCATTTCCTACTGGAAACCTGGTACCACCTACCAGCGTAAGTGCTGGGGATGGTTGGGGCGAGAGAGTGCGATGGAGAAAAAGATGTGCTTAATGCAAATGATTTAGTTTTAACAGAGGATGAAGGCCGTTCAACAGAGTGAAATGCTAGTGTCCTGCATCTTTTGCAACAGTTGATCAGTGCCTTGGAATCCCAATATGTTTCATTGTCTGTCTTGTGACAGAAGTGGTTCTGTCATGTGAGCTGGCTCTTTTGTTTCTATCAGGTAAACAAGTACAAAAACGACCCACCAAAATAAAGGAGGCGAAACTCTTAGGTTTGGAAAACGGTGAGGGAATAATTGGAACACAAACTTGCATGAGCAACACAAAAATAAATAATTAATGAACGTGGGGCGGTATGTACACCACAAATTAATTCTCGAAATGTTTTCAAATATGCAAATAGAAGCTAACAAAAGGGATAGCCAGGCTGGAGGGGGCAGAGCTCTGTGGTATTTTTGTCTTATCTGATATCTTCGTCGTGCTGGACTTGTGATTGTGTATGGTTTTGACGTGGTTGCCATCGTGCGTTTGGAATGTGGTGCTTTTTCTGTTTCGGTGGCTTCGGTTCCTTGTCAACGTGCGCAACTCTGTAGGTTTCATGTCCGCTTGACCTTTGTTGATCAATGAACTTTTGTGTGTACTGGGCCTCATTCGTCGTTCCAGTGCGACTGGTGCCGTCTGTTGGGAACTACATTTGCTATGAAGTGTATTCCGGCTTGTTTGATATCTGGGCTGCGGACTGTGGTTCGTGTTGTGTGTGGACTCTGTCCTTTGTCTGCTACACGCCTACGTCATTTTGTTTGGTCGTCACCCTTACTTTGACGTCATTTAACCTTGTCATTTGTGAAGCGCCTTGAGCTTGTCTATAGGGCAGGATACGGTGTTATAGACGCGAACTTTTATTTTGTTACACTTAATACAGATACTTTAGTATTGGATGGATCTGTAGATGTATGCGTTTTGAAGTTCAGATTATCGACGTAAACGGTTATCTGAAGTGACATGCTGCTAAATGTTGCAGTGCGAAGTTTCCATGGCTTTGTCCAAGACATTTTTCTAGCCGTTCGCTCGAAAATTCTGCGCAACAAAGGGGACCAGTCGAAGAAATGAGATCGTAGTTAGATCTATACTGCTGTGCTATATGTGATTTTCTCATATAACAAGACTGGGTGTAGTATTGTTTGCTGCACAATCCATGAGTGTTTTTGTGGGATAAATTTTTTAATGCAATTTTTAGAACGCATGAGTTCTACAATGGCGGTTTCTTTCACACGAGGAGTGAACATGGCCATGCACACGGAGCAAGTGCGTGCACACACACAAACCAAGAAAACTTGGAAATAAAACAAAGGCCACTTTTTCGAATTCGGTATTATCTGGAATGTATGAAGATGTTACAAATTCAGAAAGCTGATTACCACTCGATTATTAACAATCAGTAAATTTCGTATTCATCTTAATTCAAAATTTAGCAAGCATATCCACTTATCCCCCCCACGTCCTCTCTCATTCAAACAACCGCACAAATGTTCAAATATTTTTAAACAATTTACTTGTCACCTGTTTAATGCTTGTTACAGATAACAATCACCAAAAGGGAAGGAGAAACGTGACCACATATTCTCCTGTAAAACTTTCGTGGTTTCGACAACAAACATCTGACTAGGTCTCACCTGGTTGGTCAGCATCGTCACCATTAACAAAAATACAATTACTAAGATATACAATTTCTTTCCAGCTTCTGAAATAGGCACAAGATGCAATAAGTCTTGCACGTAACAGTATGTACAATTCTGTTTATAAAATCGCGGCTGAGGTTTTGGCGACACTTTGGAAAACCCACTACAACCGCTATCAAGAAGGCAAATGAAAGTTCTCGCATGATAACATCAGGAACCAAAAGTAATATCTTTCTATCTTAAATCAATCGGTAACAGATTCCTTGAAGATCTATCTTTCACAACCGCTCGATTAGATATTAAACAGCATGCAATCATGGGATAAACCAGTACTGAGCTACACACTCATTTGAACAGTGTGCTGTTAATGGAGATGACTGCAATCTTCCACCGATAATTTTAATCGAAAATAAGCAGAGATCATGCTGATTAATGAGATCTTAGAGTAATTCAGAAACAAAGCATTTCAATAACAGATATTTCAATTGTCCTTTATCCTTATTTGCCAATGTTTATTAGGCATATCTGTAAAATAATCTTTTCAACATGTTCTCATACAAACAAGCCACACATAAAATGTCTAAAGAGCTAAATTAAGCTTCAAAGCATATGCATACAAATCAATGTTTTGTGTACATATTTTCCTCCCCCTTCCTCCCCAGAATCATACAGTATGTATTGTAAACTAATGCAACAAAATTTTCTTTTAATTTTCATTATTTTACTATTCTGTATGGCTTGGAGGGTGTGTAGTTGGAGTCAGGAGTTATCTAGAGAATTGCCAAATTACTGCATGGCAAAGCAATTATTTGTAACACAAATTGTATTATTTAAAAGTGAAGTATTTTTGGAGATAAGGAGGAAGCGTACAACATTTTAAACTTGCTGCAAGCGTGAACCCAGTCAAGAAAGTATTTCGTCTTCTTTAACAATGTCAAATTAAGCATCAAATGTAAGAAACTCAGACACATGAACTTCAACTTCGGTTTCAATGGGTTAAAGAATTCTTTCAAGTTAACAAGCGTTTGCAAACTTTACTTCCGTAAAAGGACAACGCGAGCTCTCAGCGAAAATTGCTGGACATTGAGCATAAAGCATCACAAAAACATATTCCGGTCGTATTTTTTGACTAAGAGGCACCAGAGATTCTATATTAATATTTTTCTCTTAATTACACCTGGTTTTGTCGAGAAGATCAAACACCAGATATGCAGCACTGATGCTTTCTACACCGTTCTGGTGGACAAGTAACATCGTGACAGTCACAAACACATCATCAGTTTTATTAACAATAATACATGTGGAAAAATTAACTCAAATACGCCCACTAAGTAATAGTCAAAGTCAATCAATAGTAATGCAACGTAGACTACAATGACCACGATTGTTGCCCATTTAATTTTGATCTGGTCTGTTGAGTAAATTCGGTTTGAACCTTTTTATTTTTTTAACTTCAGTCGCAGCTTCTTAAAAAAAAAAGTTCAAATCTGAAGGGCTGTATTCCAGAATCAGCCGTTTCATTTTCTGGGCAAAAATCGCTTCTTGAACACGAGAACCTGAGAAATGTTTCTTCTTTTGACTCGAAGACACACAGATTTGCTGAACTGAGCCACACTTGGTGCTACAACCATGGACGTGTATAATACAAGTTCGTGGCTTCAACTACCACTAGCGCGTAACAGAACTCCTTAGTTTAGGAAAGTAATTTTCTCCTGCTTTCAAGGTGGCAGGTGAGAAAGCCGATGTTTGAAGGCTTATATCTTTAAAAGTAAGCATAATTATGTACTCATATTTTGGGAATTATTTTAAACTTAACCCGATCATAAAGAAAAAATGTTGCACTCAGCTCGTCCTTTAAGAACTAGTAAATGACATGACAACATGCATACAAACATGTACAAATCACAGGAACATGCTGATCAAGGAATGGGAGCATAAAATCCTCTATTGGTTTTCATATGCACAAGAAAAATCAGCGTTCCAACACAGTTTATCTTTCAGCACCTTGCCGTTTGGCCCGAGTTTGCTTCTGAGACAGAAAAAAAACACTACGTTTTCAAATATGTTTGGTGCATGGTGATGATCTTTTCATATACCACAAAGGTGATTGCACAGGCAGGAGTAACTCGAAGAACACAAGGTAACAGCCCTTTGTAGAAGCCATACCAACCCTCGTATCTGAGGAAACAAGAAAATAAATTGCGGTTATATCATCTGCCCAATGTGGTCAAAACGTCTCATTGTGTGAAATAATTTATTACAAAGTGAAGATTCCATTACAATTATATATCCTATTAAGGGTATTATTATTCTTTGCGTAAAAAATAATTGCCTCTTTTGTGTTTGCACCATGTTTTGCCAGAGCGTTTTTGGGGGAGGGGGGAGGTGGCAACAGTTTTGTAAGGTTACAGAGGATTTTGCTTCTATGCTAGACAAGCTTAACACACATTAATCATTGTCCATCATCTAACATTGTCATTCTGTTAAAATCCTATCCATCAGACCAGCATCATACAGGTTAAGTAGAAAGAGAAAGCAGCTTTAATCAAATTTTTTCTGTAATCAATTTTGCCTGTGTATTGCTATTGTCATTCTAGAATCCTCAAACAGGGATCTAGAGCATAGTGGTCCTGTTAACGGCAGTTGGTTTCAAGATACAAATGTTGAAATTTGTTTCAATACTATGTATTATGATGATTTTTTTTTTCAAGAGTGTATAAATATCCATCATGCCAATGCTAATGCAGTAGTGTGACTTAATGGGCCATTTGGGCTCAAGTATTTGAGTTACAAGCAGACAGGCCTATGGGCAGCAGATGTTTAAGTTTTTACTGTTAAGCGGTTAAGGCTTTGATGCTTATACTGTGCAATTAATCACCTGGAATTGAGAAACTTTTTGAAAACAATTATCATCCTAATCTACATACCACTTGAACGATGGCGACCATGCCAACATATATACTGTTCATACCCAACTTGGTATCTATATTTGGTCTGTTCATATTTACTTCCTTGAAAGCTGATGTAAAGAACATTTTAAAACCTTTCAGGCAAACCACATTTTTCAGCTTCATATGGTTTTGCAAATTTTGCAAAGAAGAGGATGGTAGCTGTTTGGATAATTACACTTCAGGTGACTGAAGCAGAAAGATGTTACACAAGAGCAGAATACTGTGAGAATGACATTTATTTGTGTAACTGCAGCAGGTACAAATAATACCCAGGTACTGCAATAAGGCACCCATTTAAGTAAATGTAACAAGGCCACGGTTGAAAAAAAATATCATCAAAATATAGAAGATTGTTCCTCTCCATATGCAGCTTAGATCCAAAGGAATGTGACATAAAAGACCAATTTTAGACCAAACCTTGTCAGCAAAAAAAAAAAAAAAAAAGCAATGTTCAAACAGTAAACAAATTTTTAAGCAGTGATCATGTTTCAGCCAAGGAAGAGTTTGCAGAAATGTTCCAAAATACCAAAAATATTGACATTTTAAAAAACCAGACACTGCAACAGGAAATCATATTAGATATGAATAAACTTGTTTTGAGCTTGCTACAGAGCCATCTGTTTGGTTTTAATCATGTATAAAAGTTGTGTATTTACTTTTATCTGCAGCAGCATTCTATAAATCACAAAATCATGCATGCGTTAACTGTCAAAGATGAAGAACCCTGAGAATGTTCATTCTATGCATTTCTTTTTAAAAGCTTTTTAAATAAGCCTTCAAATCAGAACTAGTGAATTATGGCGATACTTGCCACAATGCCCTTATTTACTGGCCCAAACCATTTACTAAGCAAGCATCCAATGTTTACCATCAAATATTAAATACTAAAGTTATGTACACATGAATCATGATTTTTGTATTATCACAAGTAACAGCACCACCCATCAGCTGCTCTTTAATACTCCTAAAAAATTAATTTGACATGATTATTACTGTACAAATCAGGTATGTTGTTGAGAGAAATATTTGTATCAATAGTATCCATTGCAGATGCCCAATTTTTTAAATATGAAGGCAATTATCAACACACGATTAGATCATCAGCATAATATCTTTGGTTCGAGCTTGTGCGGATATTGATAATTACTGGCTTTGGAGAGCTAATAAATGCTTTTGCTTCTGTTTTTGCAATGCCACAATGCCCTTAGTTTTGAGGCCTGGTGAGTTATGATTTTTGACCTTTCCATGGAACTAACAGGAACTATGCCTGACTGGAAAAAAAGTTCATACCAGCATCTCTTATAGTTTAACCAAGTTAGAAACAGTTCTTTGAAAAGCATCACTACTACCATCAGCACAACAGCAAGCATCTGACACAATGACATAACATATAAATACAGATAAAAATGGAGTGCATCTTTAACAACCAGTCACAAAACAATTGTCACCACTGGATTTTTTATATGTGTAATGAAAGTAGACATGCCAATACCCCTAAATTTTAAGTTCACTTCCAACATGCACACTCTGATATGCAAACTTCCAGACAACCAAAACATATCCGTCCTTGCAGATCAATGGAAGCAAATGTGTACCACCACAAAAAAAGAAAAACTCCAGGCTAATGACCGCTATTTCTTTCCTCTCAAGCGGCCTAAGCACATCAAAGCAACGAAGCAAATCAATCATCCAACCTTTTAAGTTCAAGTTTCAAGTGTGTATGTAAGCAATTTTAGGGGATGAGTTGGGGAAATAGGCAGCTATTTTAAATACAGACTTATTCAAGGAGTATTTAATACATGTACATGTTCATTGATGAGAAAAGTAGAACTGAAAATAGCTAAAATTAGTAAAATATAACAAAATCAATCTCTCCAGTTACACTACTTTTGAAAGTCAATCAAGAATAAATGAAAGTATAATTTTCATTCCACAAATAGCATCATTCTCCAATATAAAAATGAATATCAGGGACTGCACAGATCACAGGTATAAATGCTGGCTTTAAACTGAAAGACTTGTAGTCGTCTGTCTGCCTGTAGTAGCTGGAATCAGATCACAAAGTCCTGGCAGATCTTGTTTATAAGAAATTTTCACAGTGGTAAATTATATTCCATAAGCTGTCAAATGGTGTCTGCAACATCCTCGATCTGTGTCTTGAGGGTGGTGCTGGGTTCCTCCATTGTGCTGGTCATGTGCTCGTACAGCAGGAAGACAATACAGATGTTTGGCATCACATGGATCATGTAGGCAGTGAACCCTTTGTACAGCCCCCGCATGCCCTCTTTCCTGCCAGGGGAGAAAATGCAGGGAGTGCTTGGCTTTCTACATCACCCTCATCCCTCTTGCATGCCAGGATGGTATGAAGTGGAAGGCATTACACAAAACCACTAAAATAGCCGACCACAGTAAAACATAAATCTATTTCATTTTGATCATCTGTATTATGCACAGTTATTAACAGGATTTTTATGGTAAGAGAGAGGAAAGTTTGTGGAAAAATAATAGTTACTGGGTTGTGTGCATGTAATTTATATATCGTGAAACTAAATGCTATTTTGAAAATATACACGTTACAGAAAACTGGTTCCCATAGAAATGGACCAGGTAAAGCCTCCCATCTCCGTCACATCCTTGCACTTCTCAAACTCCAGAATAGGTAGAAAAGCAGGAAAAAATATTACTTAAAACCCACCTTACAATCTGCCTGACAACATCCATCACACCATTATAGTGCCGATGCTGGTCTTGAAGCCTTGACCTAACAACCTGATACGGATATGTCAAGGATGCTGCAAATATCTTGGATATTGCAGCAAAAACAATGTATTCTCCAGAACCCTGCAGCAAAAAAGAAAAGTATGTTTAACACCAACGAAAGCGACACAAGTAAAGAGTCGTCTAAAAGATAAAACTTAGGAAAAAAAAAACGGCTATACTAATCAAGCAAAGTCTTGCCAACCAGTGGTACTAAATGACAACATGAACTGTACAAAACCTTACCAGTCTCGTATCAATAGGCTGTTGTCTGTACTGATTATATAGTGTCTTCAATTCTTCATATGCTACAAACTGGAATGCACCATGAGAAATCCCAAACACCCCGGGGATAAAGCCCTGCAAAGAGATCATCAGTAAAGTGTATTGGCACTTACAGAAAGTTAAAATGCATCACAAAGTAGTAACATCAATGATGTCTGAAGAAAACCATGGCATTACTATGAAATCTTTTACATACATGAACACATTTTATCCTCCATTCAAAAATGTTTAAGCATATGCGAACACATAGTCACATCTCTTTTGCTAATTAAATTACTCATGTTTCTTTTATTTAATTTGTTTGAACATATTTTGCATGCAGCCCTTTCTTTTTACTTTTGCTGTAATTCTCTTCTGTGAAGACCATGAATCTTAATTGAACCAAAACAACAACAGTGAAAAATAATAATAATAATAATTAAAGATTGTCCATAAAATAAATGTGAAAAAAGGGGGAAGTTTTAAATAAAAAAAAGAAGCAAACCTTGTACAAACCACGAAGACCTTCCACTCTGTAAATTTTTACTAAAGCATCTGACATTCCATGGTACACTTGGGTAGCATTCTGTATAGGTTTTCCTTGGCTGCCTGCATTTTCATATTGCAAGCACAGCCTCGTCTTTGTTACCCAAATTGGATTGGTAATAGTCAATGTACCAAACCCTAAGTCCAACAGAAAAAAAAACCTCAACAGTTGCTCTAGGTTTAAAAGCAACAACCAAAAAACCTTCATATGAACAAAATTAAGTTGAAAAAGCCATAAAAAATGAAGCATAGATTTAAAAAGAAAAGCAGCAGCAGCAAAAATAATAAAGACCATTGTAAGCTAATTAGAAGAAGACTACAAGGTAACAAGATAACAAACATGTTAATACGCTTTTCTAAATGAATTCAAATATATAGTTCATTAATGACATCATGACAACTGCTCCTTTATAATGGATTCCAAACAAAGTAAAACTAGTACTTCATTATATCAGTAAATCAGCCTCATTGACCAACCTGCTACACTAGCAATGAACATGTGCCAGCCTGCACCCAAGTTTTTCTTTGAGTCACCATCCTGCATCCAGGTTTTCATAGAATTATATCTATTTCAACAAAACAAGTGTGAAACAACTCAGTTACAATAAAGTATTATTAGTACTTTGTTATTATAAAAACTGTTCACAATTTTTTTTTCAAATCAAAAATATTCAATAAAGAAACTCTGTTGAAATAACCTCTTTCTCTGCTCTGAAGGACATACTGTTTTATTAATGTATGATTTTGCTATCTGAACTAAAGATTTACACAAATAGAAAGGGTGTGATATAAAATATATCAACAGGTAAAACCTGACCCTTTACTTTTTTTTTCTCTAACACCTTTTAGTCAGAATCAGAAAATGAATTCAGTAAATAGTTAGAAAAATGTATAAATATACCTAGGTTTTCACAATATAATGCATATGGAGTCCAATACTCACAAAAAGAAGTAAAAACCCCAGGAAAGCCCAGCTCCCCATATGTTTGGAGTAACACCTTGATAAAGTCCCAAAAAACCACTATTCTTGACAATGCTATGCATAGCATGTATTACACCACGGTACTGTGGTCGTGACACCGAAGTCTGACCTTCATGAACTGTGAAGAAACATAAGACCAAAAACATGTAAATTTTGCACACAAAATCAAAGCATAAAATTAAAACCCACAAATGAACACCCTTCTAAAAATTTGGTTTCAGCTTTAATTTTGATCAATTGATTCTATTTTTGATCTTGCTTCTATTCCTACACTTTTTCTGAATTTTCATGTTCCAGAGACAAAAAAAAAAAAAAATCTTTGAAAAATGCTGTCATACTGAGCCTCTATGAAAACTTTCATTAGCATGTATTAACACACTGGATTCAAATTTACTAGATGTAACACTAACACGGGCCACTCTAATGCTGCAGAGGGTGTAGAAATAATATCATCCACTTTAAGATGATACCTGGGGATAGTTTTCTTAAAGAATTACTTTTAACAATTATGAGTTGATGATGATGATGATGTCCATTTATAATGCGCAAGTATCCATTCAAGAATAATAGAAACATACATAATACTACTAGTACTATCTGGGTCTTTGGGGTGCATAGCTGCAGCATATTATAATGGAACTGAGGACAGAAACTATTTTCCTTTAAATACTAGTTCAAATGTTAGGTTGTTGCTTTGTAATGTAGTCCTTTACTCAGGAAGTCTGGAATGGCCATAGTCACAAACCTTTTTTTTTTTTTTAGACATGATTTTCCAAGTGTACTTAGTTCAGTATCTTATAGAGGTTTTTAGTCTGTATTTATTGGCTGGCATGTTCATCACATTCTAGAGAGCAGAGAGGTAGATAACCTTCTCTCCATAATGATATGGTATACTGTATAGGAGAAACTTTAGGCCAGGAATTTAAAAAAAAGCTGTTCCCATCATCAAGAATCATTTTTAAATCATATAAGAAAGAACTTAATTAAGTAGCCTAAAACAAATTTGCCAACAGGATCTGAGAGAGTAAATGCTTTTATCTGATGAAAAAGGTCTTAAAACATCACAGAGTTTAGGTTAAATGTTTCATCGTCTAAGACATTATGTAAGTCACATTAATGCTTCCTGTCCGATGGTGTTTTAAAAAAAAAAATATGGGTCAGCTGGGTTTTTTTGGGGGCTAGATAATACAAAGTTATCTGAAATGAAGTGGAAGGTGAAAATAAATTGTTTGCATGATGTATGAGGGGCAGTCAAATAAAACAGCGAATACCTGCTCATTGGCTCCCTACATACTGAAGGAGTTGGGTTTTTTTTTTATCATCGGGGTCCTCTTCTTGACAATTTCTTGGAACATGGTAACGTCATTAATGTGGAGCAGTATGTAGGCACTAATGGGTGCCTGTATTCAAAAATCAAAATTGAGCGCCTAGGACTCTTGACACAGGGTGTAATTTTGTTACATGATAATGCACGCCCCTATATGGGAAATTAATGAAGGATAAGCTGCCACACTTCCAGTGGGAAATACTGGACCACCCACTCTATAGCCCAGCAGATTTATCGCCATTCGATTTCAACATCTCTGTGAAATCACAAAGCATCTGAAAGGCAAGAAATTTCCTTCGGAAGCAGCGGTGCAGGAGGCTTAGTGGGTTCAATCCCAGCCCAAGGCATTTTATGAACAGGGCCTCTTAATTAAAATGATTGTTTAAAGAGAAAATTAAACAGATTTTGTCATCATCTTTTTGTGAACTTGTATATTTGATGTTAATAGCTTCTTGTTTCATCGGTGATCGATTCGTCTTTTGGGCTTGGGACGATTTGATTTCGGTCTTGGGTTGAAATGAACATAGCTGGGACCAATTAGGCCTACCTTTTGCTGTGGGAGAAATTACCGATCCCCTTAATTACTAGCCATAATCTGCTAGATGACACCACCAGTTCGGACTGGCTATTCCGCAATTCTTTAGGATATCAAGAAAACTGCATTAGTACTATTAGTCAATACTGGCATAAATGTTACATATTCTCTTTTTTTTGGTTGATGTCACTTCGCAAATAATATGCTTGGACAAGGAATATAAACTCTCAAAACAAACCAAATGTTACGATTTGCACTCTTGAATGAAAGCCGTTGTATCATCATCAGTCTCACCTTGGAATCTGATCTTGACTAGGTCAAGTGGGTGCAAAACAAGAGTAGAAATCACTCCTCCACTAACTCCAGCATACAGGTGTTCCAGACGAACGTGGCGCAGATAACTACCACGTGAATCTGTGTTGGTCCCTTTGGCGTCTGATGAATTCATGATTGTGCTACTGTTGTATTAGGTAAAGTATCAGGAAGCCACTTACTACGATTATAAGAAGTTAAACTGATAGAGATTCTCATAGGATATGTATACAGCGAGCACTTCAGTTAGTATTCGTGTCCAGTCGGCAGTCGTCCACCTCCCTCCATTTCGTTCCGATAGTAGCAGCACATGAGCGTAGCAAATTCAGAACTGAGGGCTACGAGGTGGTGATACAAGTTCCGGAAATTTCACCACTTATATTTAACTAACTAAATTATTAATTCATATTAACTGACTAAACACTCTTGCTAACTCTAACACGTGCATCCTGACAGTAAGTTACAGAGAAAATGTAGAATTCACTTTTTTCTATGGTGACGGCAACTATTCGCGTTAAAAACACAAAAATAAAGCGCAGTTCTGTTTAAGGGAAAGAACATAAAACTTATGTAGGATTCCGTTGTGACATAGCGAAAACAAAGTCAAATTAAAAAATAAACTTTAGATTTTAAAAGAGCAACGAAAAAGTTGGACTTTGATGCTTGCTTTTCTCCCAAAATCTTAAAAAAACTATAATTTATTATAAAAATGCAATTAAAGGTGTATGATGAGCAGTAACTAGTTTTTAGCAAGTTTGATACATGCAGGCTTAATATCTATCAAAAGTAAAACAATGTTTTACAATGCTGATGACTTTGGCAAATCTCAATTTTAACTGTCACTTCCTGTCCTATGAACAACATCGGAAGTAGAAATTATCACATGACCGATGATGTCTGCTAGCAGATGATCAGATGCGAAACAGGACCTTAAAACAGACTTAAAAACTTTATACAAACATTTATTTTAATCGCTATCGTGAGTGCTACTGATTGTCAGAAAATGACTACTACTGAAAAACTGGACCACATCGAAGACCTGGAGAAAGGTAAGCTTTGTTTTCACTATTTCAGTAACATTGTTTCTGTATCTTCACTTATGGGTATGGCAGTGACAGAACGGATAGGGAGCAGGTGATGGGAAAGCGATGCATTGGTATAATAAATAAAATAAATATGTTCCTGCTCCTAACAACATAGTTAATTGACAAAAACGTACGTCTTTCTCAAATGGCGCAAATCGATGGTACTGCAATTGTCAACTGCTCATCAACGGAGCACAAATACATTTAATTGCAACAAACAACTAGATTTAGTCGCAAACCTGACTGGACTTTCTAACAACACATCGTATTGTAATAACAGCTAAGGCCAACGCTTACAAAAATCCATAATTTCTGCTATAGCTTCCTTTTGATCGAATAACTTAATTGGTATTACAGAGCAGTCATATACCTACTTTAATATATCAAATGTCATCAGCAACAGTCTATAATCTTTAGTTGACATTATAGTTATAGATGTACATTTCTGTTCTTAACAACAATGCCAGTATCTGGGATGTATGACGAATAAACAATACATTAAGACCACATTTAAAACGAATTAAAAAAAATTGTTAACATCAAAGACAAAAGCACTCACATTGATGCATCTATGTGTACATGCATTCCTTCTGCCTGTCTCTTCCAAAATATGAGATAAACACTTGCTTGATGTTTTCCGTTGGGTCAGTTTTTTAATTAATATATCAGTTTATGCCATATTATCATTTGTTAGACTTCAAGCACAATTTGAAAACATCAAGAATTTGCAGTCCTTTTAGTTAGGAATGTTAAATTCAGAGACAGTTTTTGAACATGTAACTTATTTTAAGCACATATCTTTATTTAATAGGTTGTAGAATTTTCTTCTTGAGTAAAAAAAATCATGAAATAACTTATTAAATATTTTATTTCTGTACAGGAGCACAGGTTGCAACCAGTCTCCTTCAACAAAGAGCCAATGACGTTAGATCTAACACGGTCAACTGGAAGTCATATCTCCAGTAAGCAACACCATGGTAGCAGTAGCGGCTGTGATGCTGAAAATAAGATGCAAATTTATTACTCTAGCTGTGTGCTGTTAATAAACTATCTTAATAAAATAAACTGTGTGATAAGGATATTGTAGGCTTTTTCCAATCTGATTTTGAATTTATCATTTTAAAATTTTGCTCATTTAGAGAAGAAATGGCATTACATGACACTTGCTCCAAAAATAACAATACCATTATTGCTTTTTACTTATGCTTTCTTTCATTTTCTTGACATTTTAGGAGTGTGAAAATACTTGGTGGCATTTATTTCATATTCGTATTAAATGACCATCTAAAAAACTAAGCAGAATTACAGTTGACCTTGAGGACAAGAAGAAAGTTTTTATAAATTTTTTGATTCAGACAAGCTTCAGTAATATACTCAGTGAAATAATAATGAACCATGACACTTCTGGTAAACTTGACTCCAGATTTACACTTGTCTTTTAATGACTTACAGATGTTTGTCTTTTTGTGTAATACCTCTTATGGATTTTATTTTTTTCCACTAAGGAAACATGATTTTTTATCAGGTATTAAACATTATGTGATGGATATTTTCAAGGGGACAGATGATCTCAAATGAAGTGTACACCTTTATTTCCAACTTTGACAAAGCCAGTCCTGAAGAGAGAGCATCTCTTATCTCTCCAAACCCCATGCAGGTGATTTTTAAAAATAGTGTTTAGGATATGGATTGTGAAAAAAGCTATTGAATTCTTGTGTTAAGGTTGTTTACAGTGACTAAATATTTATTAAATGTTAAATGTGAAATTTTGATGGTCATGCAGCTTGCAATAAATAAATACTGTAAAATAAAAAGTCAGAGTGAAAATCTTAATGTTTTTGCATCCTGACATATTATAAATCAAAACATTTGGCTGCTATCTTCGTACATGTGGCAACAAATTAATGAATTTATTTTTATGCAGTCCAATATTGGTTTTGTTTGAACACTGTTGTTATCATTCAATGAATTATACTCGAGGGTCTTTAGAACACAACCTTGCATAGTTTAAGAGAACTGCAGCTCAGTGGCCAAGATGATTTTTATGTTTCTTCACCATTTCTTCACAAGATAAAATCTTTCACAATCTACAGTATTCTGTATTCAGTATTCTGAACATACATGTGTTATTTCTGTTAATAGTTTGCTGTTATCTTCCGCAATTTAATTGAGAAGATTGCGAAAGATCAAACTCTGCAGTACATCTTGACCATGCTGGATGATGCATTGCAGGTAGGTGTATGTTGATCTTTGTGAGAAGAGCATGTATTATAATCACTAAAATTGCTGTCCATATTTGCCAATGGCGTTCAGTTCTTTGTGGCGCTTATGGTATGTTAGGATGCTTATGTTTACTGGTAATTCAAGTCACTGCATTCCTGGGTATCCATTGCAAATATCTTAAAGTGAGTGTATATGGACAAGAAATAGTTGGTTTACTTTTCAGTTATTTCTGCTTGAATGAACATTGTCTGTTTATGTATTTCAGGAGGACAAAACTAGAGTAGACATTTTCAAGGAATTTGCTAAACGTCACAAGGAGTCTGTGTGGCAGCCATTTTTCCATCTTCTTGACCGCAGTGACAAATTCATTGTTTACCAGGTATATGCAGCAACAGCTTGCTTCTTTTTTTCATTTCATGTCCATGGGTCTCTTTTATAACCTGTGGCCTGTCCAAGGGCTGTAGTTTTGAAGTAAGGTTAAAAATTTCTTTTTTTTGGGCAAAGTGGCGAAATAAAGGGAAAGTTTCTTGTCTCTGATGTTCGTGAAGTGGTTGTCAGACCCTGCAAACATTGCTTCATGTTACTTTACCTTAGGGCATCTTTGCCACTTTTTTACAACTTCTGCCCTAAGTGTAAAGCTACATTTGTGGTATCTGGACACAATGTTTGCCGTTGAGCTACTCAAGTTGCCCCAGGGCAGTGACTTACCCTGACTTCATAACTATAGCCTCAGGGTTGATAAAAGGTCTGTTGCAGCCCTATGCTCCTTAAGGAGTAACAAGGAATGATGATGATGATAAAAGGTTGACCATTAACCTGTTTTAAAGTTAATGGTTGGTGAGGTGTTAGAGATCACACTTTTCTCAGAACTACCTTTTTGTGAGGGCAGTGCCCATCTGCTCTCCCTCTCACTACTACAGCCATAGTTATGAAGTAAGCATAAGTCATTATCTTGGGGCAAAGTGGGGAAATAGAAAGACAGCAACTACAGCTCCAGTAGTTTGATTTATCTTGCTGACTTTGGAGAGACAAGTCCTTTTGGAAAACATTTAAAGTCCAGCCAGATAATTAATCTAGATCTACTTTTTTGTGTTGAATATTTTGACTGGCTGAAGGTGTCGACATTTTCTTGTTCAGTCTGTTATGAGGATGTGTGTATGTCTGCTTGCCAGCAAGTTATTACCCAAGTTTAACACATATCATAAAGAGAGTTTGTTGGAATGTATAATACTTTTAGACTTTGTAGATATTTTTGATGTTAGTTCTTGCTTTTAGGCAAGTCGCATCATTGCCAAGATAGCCTGCTGGAGCAAAGAACCAATGGAGAAACGAAGCCTGCAGAGCTACCTGATATGGCTTAAAGATCAGCTCAGACAACCAGTAAGTTTTTGTTCTGACGTTTTTATCTGCTCTTTAGCTCAAAAATTCCTAAAGGCTGGCCTGTAAGTATAGCTAACTGACCAAGAAGAAAAACTCACAAGAGTGCTTATCTATGTGTCTTGCTGTAGTTCAGTGGTTTTGTAGTTTACAACAAAATTATCCACACAGAATAGAATTTTGTTCAATGCTGAGATGATAATAAATGCTTAGTGAAATATTTTTAGCTAAAAGTCAATCAAGAAATTTCTCTTACAGGTGAAAATTGTTGGGGTGTGCTTCGGTTGTTATTTTTACAATTTAAGTGTGAAACATCTCACATAACTCACATCGTATCTGTGCACCATGTTCAAAGTTCAATTCACAATAGAGAGCTCGTATTGCCTTACAGTCAGTCTTTAAAAAGAAACCCCTCCTTTTTAGTGTTTTTGCTAATTAAAGGTAGCTATCACCACATTTGGATCCTTAATCAAAAATTATGTCCTCCCCATCAATGAATTCATGAAAGACTGTGCTCAAGTAGACTTGTGGCATTCATCTTCTTCAGATCATGAGTGGCTACACTAACTGGGTCACAGTGATCTCTTTGCTTCTGAGACTAGCTCACATTATTGCATCTTTGTGTATTTTTATTACTATAAAATGCTTTGAACCTGCCTTTGATGATATTTAAAACCCCTCTATAAATAAACTTCTTTGTTATTAGTATACTATTTTATTTTGTTACGTATTATCAATAGTCAGATGTCATAAGCATCAGTAGTGTTTATTGTGTAAAATGGTGAAAGTTTTGGGGTCAGTCTACTATGGTCCAATAAAAGCCTAGATCTTGTGAATGTTGGACAGAGCTTCTTGTGTACTGTGCAGAATGCAGAAATGATGTCAGTTCCGACAACTGGTTTTAGTTTTATTTTTTTATAGTTTGATTATCTCACATGCATATACTCGAATCATGTCCCTCAGTCTCCCTACCACCAGGGATGGAAGACACTTGAAAGAGCCCTGTAGAACAATAACTAAAACTTAGTTTTCTGTACAGAATAATGAGTACCTGCAGACTGCAGCACGGTGCTTGCAGATGATGCTGAGGGTTGATGCATACCGACAGGTCTTTGTTGATGTGGAGGGCATTTCAGCGTAAGTTACAGAATTTCTTCATACTGTACCAGATGACATAACTATATGAAGTTATCCTGACTAGCTACCTCAATTCCACCTGTCTACTCCCGATTGATCAGACAAGACCAGTGAACTGGGAGAACACAAAATCAACCAACTCACCCCACCCGCATCCCCCCTTGCCAGCCAGTGAGCTCTCCAGATTTTTTTTTGCTTGGGTTCATGCAGTTAAGCTGCCTTGATTCTGCGTCCTTTTGAAATTGCTGCAGCAGGCGGTTAAGTCACCCGCTTCTAACATGCTTGCTGTATCAACTGCCTGCCCTGCTCTGCAGATTTACCTTGTGTGGTTTGCTGCTCCTTGTCTGAGGACAGATGGGTGCTGGTGTTCAGCGATGAAACGGTCAGGAAAGTAACGCCTGTGCCGGCTGTACGCTCTTTTTTCTTTAGAGCGAATAAGGTAAGGTTAAACAACCATTAACACCCCGTCCTGCCTCTTGGAGTGACAATGGTTTCATGACACCGCTACGTTCTTTATAAGAGAGAGAGAAGTAGAAGAACTGGGAGGACTGATGATGCAGCGTGAATTTCTTTACGCCCATTCCCTGACTATGCAGCCCCAGGAAACACCTTGCTAAGTGGGAGCGACTTCAGCCTATAGATCCTTCGGTGTTTTCTATTATTAGAAAGGGCTGCGCTTTTCCTTCACCAGCAGACCCCAGTTGGACCCCTGTGTCACAGATGCGGACAATGGGGAAGTGCTCAGGATGCTCTGCTCTGCTCCAAGAAAAGGCTATTCAGGAGGTACAATGCAGGACCTCTCTGGCTTTTACTTCATCCTGTTCCAGGTTCTATAGCCAGGTGAGAAATGGAGGGGCATTTTGGACCTCAGCCAGCTGAACAGCTTTTTACATCCACCACTTTTTGATGGAAATGGCCAGGTCAGTGAGGGCAGCAGTGGAGTTGAGAGTTTTTGGAGTGAGGATCGTTTAGCAGATGCCTGTCTGCATATTCCATGCACCCTTCTGCAGCCTGTTCCCCTGCATTGCCTTCAAGCGGAGAGTCTACCAGTTTATGGTGATGCCTTTGAATTGTGGCTCGCAACCTGGAGTCAATGTCTCTCGATGATCTGCTGCTCTCTGGACAAGACGTCATCAGGGCCTTTTTCTTCTTTCTGAAATCACTGGGATGGAAGATTCATCCAACCATGTCAAAGATGCAGTAAGTACAGGACTCTGTCCACCTTGAGATGAGATTCCAGACCCTTCTCAACTCTGTCTCCCAGAGACTCGGGTGGATTACATCCAGGACACGGTATCTCGGTGTCTGATTTCATTCACCTGCACTGCCCGGTAATGGCTGCATCTTCTGAGTCTTCATCATTTTTTATGATAAAATTCCTTGTTTTCGAGTACTTACCAGATGACATGACCCTCTGGTTACTTCCCGCCTCAGCCGCTGTGAGTTTCTTCTCAGTGAGGCAGAAAACTGGAGGAGAGCTCACTGGCTGACAAGGGTGCGATGGAGGGTGAATTGGTTGATTTTGTGTTCTTGTTCATTGGTCAAGTCTGACCAATCGGGAGTAGATTGCTGGAATTAAGGTAGCTAGTCAGGATAACTCCATATAGTCGTGTCATCTGGTAAGTATGCAAATGAAAGAATTATACCATTAAAAATGGTATATTTTGGCTTTACTTTCCAGTTGTTTATTAAGCCAACACATTTCTGTAAAAAAAAATGAATATTTGTACATGCTAAACATTAGTAGTCCAAGCATACATCAAAGATATTTTCAAGTTAACCTTGGGTCTACTAGGTATCACCACAGGTAAGAACACATTTTGCTTATGGCTAAGTTTGGTAAGCTTGTTAATTGAGAGATGACTGGTGTAGAAATGGGAGTCTTATTTCTTTGCAGAATCACATCAGTTTTGGCAGGTTCCAAGGTTGGCTTTCAAATACAGTACCAACTCATCTTCTGCCTGTGGTGTCTCTCCTTCAATGTTTCTCTTGTTGAACGCATGAACAAGTAAGAATTCACAATATTGATCTGATTTATAAGGTTTACCATAAATGCATCTGTTGGATGCCTATTGTGTGTTTATTTTAAATGTGGATCATTTAATATAAGGTACACAAAACTAGACATCATATTTGGTCTCCAAGGAGGGTGGGGGCTGTTTTTCTTTCCAGCTTTTTCAGATTTATTCTTAGAATTCACCTTCAACAACTGTTTCACATTTGCAGTAGGTTTTTTTTTCTTCACTTATTATGCATTGGCATCTTTTTCAGATTTAATATAATTCCCATCTTGGCTGACATTCTGAGCGAGAGTGTGAAGGAGAAAGTTACTCGAATCATCCTGGCTACTTTCAGGGTAAGTCGGTTTCTTTTGCCTTTTTATCCCGTTTACGATAAAGTACATCGATGTCTTTTCCTGTCTGGAAGTTGTTTTTGTAGCTGCATTTTCTTTCCTATGCCTCATATGTGTTGCTTCCTTTGGTCCCACTTTTTTGTCATGCATAAGCAATTACGATATGTTTTCACTTTAACAAGAAAGAATGGAGACACACGAGGTAGGGGACGTGTGGGCTTATATGAAAATCCAACTATGAAATGTTCATTTCCCTTCTGCCATTAATCTGAACGTCAGGATACTATTCTTATAGTATGTTATTATTGGATGGTAAATCTATCCACAGACTGCCCAGCCATTGTGGAATCCAAGGCATACATTAAATCCTTTGTTTGCTCTGCAGAACATGTTAGAGAAGCCTGAGGACCGCGAGGTGGTGCAAGAGCATGCGCTGGCCATGGTGCAGTGCAAGGTTGTCAAACAACTAGAGCTGCTGGAGGGTCGCCGCCTCGATGACCCAGATATTGTTGAAGACCTCACATATCTGAATGAGAAGCTTGCATCTTCTGTGCAGGATCTTAGGTCTGTCTTCTCTTCTCTCTTTTGTTGTTTATCTCAATCTTTTGTTGGCGCTGACTTCTGGTGTAATTACAGCATAAATTCTGCAAGTGCTGTTGCCTTTTCTTCACTTGTGATTGGTTGTAATTTGCTGTTTGTTTTCTTCTTTTTCTCATGCTCTACCTGAAGATCAGTTTGTGTAGTGTTCCTTAGCTAAGCTTTCATCTGTTGTAATCTTTTTACTCTTGATTTGATGAATATAAGACAATTATTGTATCACAGCACATTTAATGAATAAGATTCGGTGATTTAAAGACAATCACAGCGTGTAATAATCTGGGTTCTAGATCTTAGTTGTTTGATAAGAATATACAGTGACTGTCTCACAGCTCGTTCGATGAGTACACAAATGAAGTCAAATCTGGACGGCTGGAGTGGAGCCCAGTACACAAGTCAGACAGGTTCTGGCGGGAAAATGCCATCCGTCTGAATGAGAAGAATTACGAGCTGCTCAAGTGAGTAACACAGGCTTGGTATTTGAAGATTTGTATGTGTGGGCAGTTGTTGACGTCTGATATTTAAATTTTTTTTTCAGCTACTCTATATGCTACTCATCATAATTTTCTTGTGAATTCTTTTTCATGTAAGACTCTGAAAAAGTTCATTTTGAAGCATTTAAGGGGCAGAGTAAATTGTTTCACAATTGAGTTTCTGAGTCTAGTTTATAGATTTACTTTCATGGTGACTTTTTTTCTTATTTTAGGAAAGAAATTCATCAAAAGAATAATTAGGCATTTTTTTTAATTATTTGTTTGTGTCTAGAATCCTGGTACGCCTTCTGGAGACAAGCAGAGATGCCCTCATTCTGTCTGTCGCAGCCCATGATATTGGAGAATATGTTCGCTACTATCCACATGGAAAGCAGTCAGTATTTATACCATACAGCTGCTAAGGGGGAAGCTACTTCTGTCTACTCCTTTGATTTTTTTCATGATTTTTTTTATATGCTTGCATAAACATTTTATGTGAATGTGCAGTCAGGTAAATACATTTGTCCTCAGACATACAAACACCAAAGGACTATGCATAAGAGTTATATGAGAGAGTATTGTTTGTATTCATTCATGCACTCATATGTATATGAGTACATGTACTGAAGCCATTGTAGGCATGAGTACACTTAACATTTGCATTTTGTGTTTGCCAGTGTTGTTGAACAGCTTGGAGCTAAGCAGCTGGTCATGCAATACCTTACACATGAGGATCCCAATGTTCGTTATGAAGCTCTTCTAGCTGTACAGAAGTTGATGGTACACAATTGGTAAGTTTGTTTTATTAAAACAAAGTCATTCTCAGTTTCAGTCACAGCTGCAAAATTAAATATGAAATCCTCCTCATAACCAAAACAAGTGTATTTAAGTGTTTGATTATAATTTCTTTTCTTTCCTTTACAAAAATGACCACTCAGCCTTTTGCCAGTTTCAGCAGTCAAATGTTGCATTTGTAACACAAATATCAACCTTGATAAAAAAAACAAACTGGTACATAGAGAACATACTACAGAGAAAGAAAATACCTAAGGAATATAGAAGACTACATAAAAACGTTTGGGACTTAGAAGTGTATTTTGGTTTGTATGAAATATTTAAGTGTATAGGAAACTAGGAACAGTTTTCATTCAACAATTCTTGCCTAAACCAGAGCAAGAATTAAGGCCTCCACAGACCCTGTGAGACCTGACAAAACACCAAGCTGGATATTTCAGTGGCAATAAAGGGTCGTTATTGTCAGGGGCTGTGCCGAGGTTCTTGACAGAACACCCAAAAAAGTATCTTTTTCAGTGTAACAAGAAAAGTGAGAGAGAAAACAGTTATATTGCTAGATTGCTATTTTAGACAAGGGCCTTAGTAAAGAATAGGAGATGATAATGATGAGTACTACCTGTTTTTTTATTTTTTTACTTTATGTTAATTTTATTTGTCAGATGACAGTTATTTTAGAAAAATCCTTCAGATTATTTTTTACCTTTTGGATGATCCCTAGCAGTTTTCCAATCTGTGTATGATATGGTAAAATGGTAACAATGCAATAAAACTGATCTTGTAGGAGAACATCTTTTTTTGTGCGTAGGAGATATGGTAAGTATGATCAAGTATAACAAGTTGTTATTGTTTGCGCTTTACCAGAGAATGCACGCAGGGAATATGATTTTCCATTTTAAAAACAATATTGGTTTTCTTTTTCACACAGTGAAACTTTAATTTCAAGGTTTGAGTCAGTTGTTTTTGTTTTGCAAGTTATATCAGCAAGAGGCATGGAATCTGCAAGTAAAATATTTTATGCAGTTTTACCGCTAATAAGTAGCAAAGAGGGTCCAAGGTTTTTTTTCTTGATTTGTTTGTAATTTGCTTTCTTCCTAGTCACAAGACCTGAAAATTTTGCTTAGGATATAAACGTTTGTGTAGGGAACAAATTTTGTAAATGAGGTTTTGCAGCATGGATTACTTTATACGTATAGTATCTTTTAAAAATCATGCAGGACTTTTAGCTTTTTAGAAACTTGTAGTGCTGATTATTATTAGCATAACAAAACTATGAGTAGTAGATATTGTATATTAGAACAGCTGAAGCTGTACATGCAAAACTAACACAAATATTTTAATATATAAAACAAATACATCTGCACTTATATGCATAACACTTTTTAATGTTTTTTGTATGTTGTCTCTTGTATAAAATTTATAGATGCAGCTTATTTCTTGTATGTTGTCTCTTGTATAAAATTTATAGATGCAGCTTATTTCTAGGCAAGTTAAGTTTCTTGCTAACTACAGGAGACGAGTGAGGATTAAATTGGGAGACGTGTTCTAACACATTCATCCTTTGATGTAAGGCTAGTGCAAAGGATTTGTTTTTTTAATTTCAGGGAGTACCTGGGAAGACAACTAGAAGTTAAAGAGCTAAAGCCAAAAGGATTTGGGGTCAATTGATGACTTATGCCAGCCAGACATCAAATAGACTTGATTCTTTTGTTTCATAGAACTAAACGGGCATGTAGATTGTGTGAAAGTGCTATTAGATGTAAAGGGTGGCACTGACAGCAGTTTGTATTGGCCACATTCAGAAGACACCACTGGCTGTGGATTTGACAATAATAGACAAATAATACTTGAACTGCCCTCGCACCTTATGTCAAATATGATGCAGCTTAGAGTCAGAAAAGAGGAGCATTTGGGGGTTTGATGATATATGTATGCGTCACCATGTTTTCATAGGCAGGCTTGTACATTTTCAGCCTTTGGAGCGATGCTGTCATTTATATGTCAGGTTGTACAAAGGAAACATGAATATTTTAGGTAACTTTACAAGTGGTGTGAGGACCAAAATATGTTTTTAGCTATGTTATATTCTCTTATCTTTGTTTTTGCGGTTAAAGATATAAAGCAAGTTAAAAAATTTGAATAGCTTTAATCAATCTTTAAGCAGTGCTGCACCCATTTTTTTGTATTAGTGTACTGCTTTGGATCAGCAGTTTGTTGGAATGAAAGCTTACTTATTTCAAAAGGAGAATGCCCAGTAAGAGTTCTTTGCTATGAGTCTGCCTGTTGCATGAGAATACAGTCTGAGTGTTGTGTTTGGTTAATGATGGATATCAGTTGCAATGTATCCAAGAAAGTATAAGTAATTAGAGACTGAACTTTGTCTGTGGACTGGTGAATAGCCCAGTTCTAGAAGTCTTGCTGCATGCATAATGCAGATATTATGTATGGGTAAACAAAATTAGAATTGTACATAATTTATATAACATGGCATTTGGCATACATTCCGCTGTCAGCTGTGGGGTGAGATAAATGAATAAAGGGAAAATAGAACTTTTCTCTTATTTTTTAACATACCTGTATAATTGGAACTGACATTATTTCTGAGTGCTTATGCCTATATTCTTAGTCTTCACCTAGATGGCAGGCCTGTTTTCCACGTTAAGAATTATTGAAACTCTATGTGCATCAGTGTTATTCCCTTTAATTCCTGTTAGTCAGGTGTGCACAGAATTTTTTTTTTTTTTTTTGTAATGGTGTCGATGTATTTTATAGAATGTGGTCTTGTGGGGCCGGTATAGCTATCAATACTAAAAGGTGAGATTTGTTTTGTGGAAGTATGGGTGTCTTGGTGTTTTACTGGTCACCTTTATGTTGTTCTTATTTCTGCAATTTTTATGCTGTTACAACGTCAAGTCCAAGGCCCAGCAAGGATGGAATAGAAAAGATGGAAGTTGTGCTTCATAATCAAAATTGTTTGGAAGTGTCTTGGTTTGCCTTAATACAGAAGAATGTTGGGAGGTAGACTATTCATTGCTTCTGAAGAAAATTGGTTTGCAACTTTTTCTGTACACAACTCACTCTACCCCACATCTATAACCCGGACTGTTTGAAACTCATTTGTGATATCTGTAAATTGTAGAAGTGTATCTCCAGTTGTTCTGGCTGTGTAAAGTCTTATGTCATTGTGATATAGTCCTTTTCAAACAAGGCTAGTGTGGTGTTGATATCTATCCCATGACTATTGGTATGTACAGCACTAGTCATTCACAAGATTGCCAGAACCACATATATAATAAAGGAACTGAATATAATTCTTTGGAGACTTCTGGTTTTATTTCATTATTTGTGTTTTTTGTGACAGGCAATTTTTAGCCTGCTAAAAGAAATATTATGCAGAATAAAGTCAGTCAGTGGTATTTGACAGGGTCCGCCACTCGTACCTATTGTGGGCGATAGTGAGCAGGTCCTGTACAGGACGACCAGTCCAGTCTTTGAGATTCGTAAGCCAGTTCTTTCTCTGGCCACCGCGGTGTCGGCCACCCTCCTAGGTACCTTGAAGGATAGTCTTCGACAAGGTGTCGTGCCATGTCACGCGGGCAAACCAGAACAACTTACGTCGCTTGACTGTAGCAAGTATAGGCTCCTGGTGTCCTACGAGTGTGGCAACCGTACATCATGCACAGTCGTTAATCTTATGAGATCCGGAGCACCCTCCTCAGGCACTTTCTCTCGGTGTAAATGACTATTTCCTGCTAGTGACTATGGGACCAATCTCATGGAAGATATCGCACTCATCAATGATTATACAGATGATTAACGCGAAGTACTCAACGAAAATGCGTAGTTTAGCTATTTGCTTGGCATTAATTAACCATCCAGCTAATGACAGCGGCGTACTGTGCAGACGAGGGCTGGATTTTATGTTGAGGCTGCAACTAGCTTAACGGGTAGGTTAAGTCGACAGCTGTCGTCCTGCGTATTTTAAGGCGAATACGTCCACAAACGCGATAAACTTCGTGGGTCTGATAGTCACGCACCCTTGTTGGACGACGCGTTTGCGTGACGTGCTATATGGGCTTGACCGACCTGTAAGATAGTCACAGCTTCAGCAAAAAGTCCAGTGCTGCCCCCAACTGTTAATCATCGCGTATACACATAAACTGCAGAATTTAATGCAGCAACATCCATCTATTGTTTTAATAAAGAGAATTTTTTTTAAAGTTCTTTTATTGGCCTGAAGCCCTCCGTCTGTGACAACATTGATGGGATCCGAAGAAAACCACTTCTCAGTACTCGGGCCAAGCGAGGAGAAGTCCGAAAAGGCTGAGCCGTCGCCATGGTGACAATGGAGGAGGGTTCTGGAAGAGAGAAAAGCATTCTAATGATCGAACTGCTATCACAAATGTAAGCCCTAACCGTCTTTGATGCTTGTTATTAGTTATCTTTATCCGTCAGCTTGGTTTAAACAACACAATAATTACCGGGGAGTATTAAGGGATCGGAAACACGTTATCTTAGTCTACGTGAAGTCGTGTGTATGTAAGCCAGTCCAAAAAGCAGGCAGACTTCCACAAAAGCTATCATTATCCCCACCCGTGTTCTGAATTTGCGTGATTACTGTACATTACAAATAATTGAAACTATCGCACTCCTTGCCAACACTAGCTCCGAAAGATAGGTATACACATCAGAAAGACATACAGAGAGAGATGAGGCGTAACAGTAAACGATCCTGGTGTTTAGATGATACGGTAATAACAGGGATGGACAGTGACTCACGGAATCTGGGACGCATGTGACATTCTCTGGCGGTTTGAAGAAATCGTCATACGGGTAGAACGACTGGTTCACGTACAACCTGTTGATCACCTTCGCACCGACTATGAAATACACACGTCAGAGGATAAACAAGCAGTCAAGCAAGCAGGCACCAACCATGAAAATATAGAGGTTAGAGGACAAATAGTTTAGCACGCAGGCACCTCGTTTTTAGGATCAACTTAAAAAAAATATACAAGTACAGCAGTGTGACAAATTCATCGTAATACAACAGCCGAGCAACCTTAGGATGCACAACTATGTATTTCGTATTTGGTTAATTTATTCAACAGCGTGAGTATTGCTTTCTTTCCTTCTCTATTTCCGACTGTTGCTGCAATCCTTTAAATTGGAGCGAAGAAAAAATACAACATTCTGTAAAACAAAAAACAAGGAGTTTCATTATACACATTTAAGAACAAATATGTTCCTCGTTTTCATCTAGAAGTGTTTGTCCTGATACAGCTTAATTAGTCACTGATACTTCACATTTTATTTGTCAGAAAGATCGAGGTACTTTTGATCTTCAGTAAAATTAGCTCATGTTAAGATCCATTGTGTCAATTTTTGTCCCTGTATGTACTTCCAACGACGGAATGCAGTTGCTAATTAGGTACAAAGTTGACTTCCTGCTGTTCGATTGCTGCTTAGAGTTTTAGACGATAAGACTCACACGATGTCCCCCCAGATATAATTCTGTCTGGGATTATTTTATTTATGGCTTTATTGCTTTCTTATACAGGGATTTGGGGGGGGGGAGTGGTGTCCAGACCGGTGGCTGCCCAACCCTGCGACCCGACAGTCTAAGCCGAACTTTTAACAATTTAACCCATTGCCTCCATATTCTATTAAGAGAACAGTAAAGTTATGGGAATCCTTTACTACAGTACCACGCGAACCTTAACACCATGTGCAAGCCTCCATTTTCCTGGGAAAGACGTTATGACATCGTGTGAGTCTTATCGTCTAAAACTCTAAGCAGCAATCGAACAGCAGGAAGTCAACTTTGTACCTAATTAGCAACTGCATTCCGTCGTTGGAAGTACTTACACCCTGGACATTTTCAAGCAGAGTTTTACAACCTAACCAAACAGTCGTCCCTCTAGGACGCTTCTAAGAACTTTTGAATTACACCGCAGCTGCTACTCTTTTATGGAGAGGAAAGTAGCATCAAAACTGTTTTTCATTTTCTTTCACATTTTGTTTGCGTTTTCATTAAGTTGAAATGGTGTTTCCCTCCCCTTACATGCTTGACGGAGGCAGCTATCGACATTTTTTTTGTATTTTTGCTTTATTTATTGTGTTTCGGCGCCTGTTGTGTAGACCAGTGCGTTTTCTTTGCGTCGCTGGTGTGCAGGGCTGTTTGACTTTTATTTTCCTCTATGACTTTAAAATGTTCCTTCTATTGCCGGTATTTTTTCCTTGCAGTTTGTCTCTGCTTTTTGATTGTCTGGATACCAACAGTCTCCTGAGCCTCAGTATTTGATAAAGAAGACAGGTGAGTGTTTTCTCCAGCAGATAGTCTGTCAAATTGTGTTTTAAAATTATATATATATATATATAAGGATATATATATATATAAGGAAAAGGAGAGACTATTGCATTTGTTAGATTGAACAGTACGTAAGCATTCAAGAGAAGAGAGATGAAAGTGACCATTAAAAACAGACCCCAATGAGATTACTTACAAGGGTCACTGATGTCATACGCCACCTCTCCTACTATCGAACACTTGTCCGTGGTCATCATGGCCTTAACCTTGAGAGTTTCACGAGTAAAAGAGAAGGTTTTCGCGTACAGCTGCCTATAGTACTGCTGTGGGGGGTGGCCCATATAGAACTCCTTGCTGATGGTAGCGTTTGCTGCAACAATAATTTTGTTTTCGTCATTTATGTTAATCGCTCTCGCAAACAACTAATTTCTGAGGAAATTATCGGGAGGGATTTTTGAGCCTCATTAGCATATTCTTGAATCTGTTACATTGTCTAAACCTACATAGTGACGTCAGTAGCTAGCATGGAGGTCAATCAACGAGTGCTTTAAAAAAAGTAATGATTAATAATTCACAACGAACTAATGACAGTGAATCATCATCATCATCATCATCATCATCATCATCATCATCATCATCATCATCATCATCATCATCATCATCATCATCATCATCATCATCATCATCATCATCATCATCATCATCATCACGATGAAAGAAGCGAGGAAGCAATTAAACTTTATACCAACCAGGAGCACATGCTGGTTTCCAAGAACCCTTCAGCTGGTGCTTGCTGCATTTAATTTGGGGTGAACTCCAAATGTCGTTAGTGATGAACATCTCCAGCCCCTTGGCACAAGCCACATAATACAACCAAAGCTCAACATTTATCGGAGCTTTTCATCTTTAGGTATGAGTTTAGTGTTGAGCTGCATGTTAACTGCTGCTACAGAATCCAGCAGGCCATTAAATCAGTCGAGGTATCAATTATTAGGACTTTATTTCTGGCCTGTATATTATTTTAGTTTTATATTGTGCTATCCATTGCAGCTGTGACATTAAGAAACAGATCCCTATCTCGTTTACTAATGCATGACACTGTTAAAGATCATAGCTGGATTGAAACTAAAAAAAGTCTAGTGGTCTATGAGTCGCACCTTTTGGATGCATCAGTGGGAACTGACCTTTCCGTAGTCCAATATATCACGCACATATGTACCATTTTCATCCCGATATCTGACGGCGACTCGATGGTTGTTGCCATCATAACCCTGAAGCGTCACTTGCTAGAAAATTACATTTTCGAGAATTTAATTTCTTAAAGAGAAAAGTAAAATGCAAGAAATAAAGTCAGAAAGCGAGAAAGAATGAAGACATAAATCAAAGGAGGAAGGAACTGGAGGGACGGAAGAAAGAAAGAGAATGTTACTAGATTTTTCACAAACCGTATATATAAATAGATAAATAGTCACGACGAATAGTGTACTATATTGTAATACATTTATATATGTACTAGAGGACAACTTGACTAGATTGCAGTGAATATATATGAGTGGAGGAACGTAACTAGGAAATCAGCTGTTCTATGGCTGTTACGTCCATGTAACGTAACGAGGTGATAAGCAATACTGATGGGGCAATACGAATCTCTTTTCCGATCTAGAAAGGAAAGATGGGGCACTTGTAATGACTGTAACAACGTCGATGGTTCAGGGGTGTACGCACTACGTCCGTTCCCGGCATGCCTTGCGCCACTGTGGTCGTGAGGACTCGAACGGGGCCGTACCAGTGGTGGGGAACACAACATGTATGAACCAGTCCTATGGTCAGAAGTGAGAGGGTGCACAGCCTTTGGAGACACAAAATGCAGGCAACGAGTTACAGCAAGCAAGGATCTTTATCATCCACACTAGTTTAAAAAAAAATATATAGAAGAAATAAATCATAGACGTTAATTCTCCAGTACTTTTATCAATACAACGCTGAGCCTCAGTATTTAGAGACAAAAATATATTTCTCTCCGTCTACCTGCCTGACCATCTACTTGTTTACCTGTCTGATGATCTGAAAAGTATCTGCCATCCTAACTATTTGTTTTTAATTTTTGTGGTTCCTTTTGAATTTTCACCTTTTCATTTCACACACCCATTTTCCCCCAAAGACATTTAAACCTCTGAACATGTGTTAACTACAAATCAGCAGGACTTCACAAGAAAATGAAATGATAACACCGCTAGTAAATCATACAATTCAAAATAAATAAATCTAAGACTTCGAAATTACGCTCATCATATCCCAGGGGTAAGCAAGAGTGAAAGCACGGGTGACGTCTAGTGTAACGTGCTACCGATATCCTTGCACATGTGGGAGAGAAGACCCGGGGAGGGCTCGGTTACCAAAAATGACTATTTTGTACTTTTACCTTTAATTACGTTTTATTAGACATCGATGAAAACATTCTTAATTAAACATAATGGAAGTTTTCTGCAGACGACCAAGATCTGTTTACATACCGGTACACATCGTGCAAGACGATCGTCTCCCTAATCGCCATTTTGTTTCTTCTGGAACATTTCTTATCAAAAGTAGATCAATGTATTGTTCGTGTTGATAACGATGTCACAGAGCAGACCGTTTCACAGAATGAAAAAAATTGCTAATACTTATTTCTTTTCAGTTTCTGTATATGTCTTTTTCTTTGTTTGCTCTTTTTGCTTATTTCTTTTGTCACATCGAAAAATTGAAGTAACTTGCAGAAAAGCAATACGTTCAGCGTTGTTGTGTAGAGAGTTGTTGGAGGAGAAAGTCGTGCTGTGGGAAGAACAGAAATGATATCATCGATACATCTTCTTGTAAGAACGGACTATAGGCCTTTCAAGACCCAGTGAATAATTTTTGGAAAGTACGCAGGGTACTTTAACGATGGGGAAGGAAAGGGTTGGGTACAGTAAATGAAAGCAAGAGTACAGAGTAAAAGTGTGTAGAAGTCACAGTGACATGAGGCTATCTCCAGTCAGACAATGTACTTGTAATTTACAGATATTACGATTACAGAAATACATTCACAGTAATACATGCACTACATGACTTTACCGAGTGATGATCTGAACTTGTTTCGACTGTTTACATACATTCAGTGCTGTGTACCCCGATAAGACACCACAACACGAAAAGTAGGTAAATTTCATTTACGGTATCCACGATATCAACACATCAAAATTCGTCTCAATCCATTTGTACGTTTCTCAACATAGTTCGATCTTCACAATGTATTTCGGTAGAAACTTATAATGAAAGAGCTCTGCTCCGTTGACTTTGATAACAACTGAGAACTTCGTTTATGCTTGACCCAGGTTCGACGCAGGTAGATTGTAACTTAGACACCTATGAGATAATAATAATAATAATAATAGTGAAGATTTTTATAGCGCATATTCACACTCATAGAGAGCATGCTCTTAGCGCTTAAAACGAGGAAGAGACGTGGACTAAGTAGACACAGAACACAGGGGACGAAAGAAAACGACAGTACTGACGAAACAGAAAACATTAAAAGGCATCAAGTAACAGGAACAGAAAAATATAGTGATGACTGTTCTCTTTATTAAAAAAAAATTCCTGCAACTTTGGAAATCTCAAGTTCAATGTATTTGGCTGCACAAAGAGAAAAACCAACTTAAAGTCTGTCTATGACCCAGTACAACGGCTGCAGGTGACTGTAGTTGACGTCTGTCTAAGATAACGCAGTGGAAAAAATATGGTTGGGTTCTTTTTCTGAAAATATCCATCCATGGTTATCAGCTAAATTTATTGTTACAAAATCGGTCCATTTCTATATGTACAGGTGAAAAAATGTTTAGTAAGCGAGTGAACAAAAGAGTGCTAATAATAATAACAACGATGATGATGATGATGATGATGATGATTGTAGCAGATTAAGAACAAAAGATTAAAAAGTTTAATCATAATTTTTTTTACATGTATATGTATTCAGCGAGACTGAATGCTGCCTTTGAATCAGAGTAGAACATGCGATACTGAAGATCAAATAAGAATGTTGGTAGTCTGGATTGACAGAGCATGGAGAGTATAGAATAGAGTATAGAATAAGAATCTACATGTGTGTGTGTGTGTGTGTGTGTGTGTGTGTGTGTGTGTGTGTGTGTGTGTGTGTGTGTGTGTGTGAAGGAAGGGGAGGGGGAAGGGAGAGAGAGGTAGAGGATGAATGACAAAGAGAAGAAGTGGAAGAAATCTAAAGATTAAAGATGTAGAGCGATCCACATCTCTGAAATATTAGCGGGACTGACTTGATGGAAATGACATAATGGGAAACTTGTTGCGCGATGTCTGACTTGAGATTAACATGTAGGTCGCGAGGCGCGTGACTGCTGTGGAAACTTTACGACGGGGGCAACGCATCTGTAGATACTGTAGACACCACACGTTTGGTCGACAGTTTATGGACGGGTCATAAAGAGAAAGACGTCATCGTAAAAGGACTGAGAGAGCGAGACAGAGACAAAAAGAAATGGAGGGAGAGGAAGAGGTGTAATGTATGCCAACATTTATGGTCCTGTTTGTATATTTGCTCATGTTTACAGGGTTTGGCATGTGCATGTTCGTTAAAAGTGATTTTAACATTTGAGTACGTGCGCGCGCGCGCACACACACACACACACAGACAGACAGACACACAATTTCTCTCTCTCACACGCACAGACACACACACACACACACACACACACAAACAAAAAAACACTAAACACTCATACTACGATATCTACTCTATAGTTACGGGAGTTTGGTGTGCTTACGTGTGTGTTTCTCTGCGTGCGCACTCGAGCGTGACACATCCTTACCATTCTTATTCTCAAGCTTGAAGTACTGAATAATAAACGAAGCACGATATACGTGTGTATCGTCTCCTTGTTTGTCCATCTTCCTGTCTGGCAATCTGCCCACTTCTTCCATGACAGGGTTCACAGCATCACATAGTCAAATGGTCACAGACCTAGACAAATCAATATTGACATCGCAGTACTTCAGTTTCACCCAGTAACTGGACACCCAGTAACTATGATTTTGTTAAGCATAATGTTGCGAAAAAAAGCTTTCTCTCGATAACGAAATTCAGAAAAAATGCTTCTCTCCCTCATTCCGATTTTTTGACGAAATAGCAGGATCTGCACACCAATTCAACGATGGAGGATCCCAGCCAAGTATTTCGTGTCATATCTGTTCTGCACATGACACATGACAGTGCCCTGAGCACGTGCAGCATGCCTGCAGGAAGACCAATGAACCTCTACACATACACAAAGTTTGTATTGAAAAACCCAAAATATGTATAATCGTAATATATTTTTTTACTTTTTCCACCGACTTGGCAGTCATGCGTGTGCTGCCTTTTATTTTAGGTGAACATGTTGTGATCGACCTCAAACACCAACCCTAACCCTAACTATAATCCCTAACCTGAAATCTTCTCTTGCCCCTAAGTCCTACTTTTAACTTGTATTATTCGTAGCTCAAACTCTAATCTAAACGCCAACACTGATTTATGCAGTAACCCTTTCTAACTACCTAAATAAATAAAAACACAAAATCATTAAAACAAAAAATTTAGACACATATTAAAAATATCTGTAATAACAATCTAGCCTATAAATTGAGGGGTGATCACTGGGCCAATATTCTAGAGGACTTAAGGCCATGGGCCAATATTTTAAAGTACGGATGGGTAGCAGAAGAGGACGGCTTTGCATGGACGCACACAGTCTCTATATCCTGCTTTCTTCCCATCGTCTATTCCCTTCTTTCCGTACTTTCACTTTTCACTTTCATTCTCACTCTCAGACATAAATTAGGTACACAAGACAATAACAGACACCATCTTTTTAATGTATCTTTCGACAATTGCTAAAACTGATCTCAAACTTTATTTCAAGCAACGCCTGTGCATTTGTTACAGGTTGAATTTTTCAGAGCAAATACAAAGTGAAATATATATCCTTAGTACTCTAAAATGTGTTAATTTTTAGAAGGCAAACAAATAAACAACCAAATAAATAAAAGTACCTGTTTTGCAGCGTGTGAATTGTTACACCTGCCACTGAAAGGAAACGGTGCGATTGTTCAAGCGAGAGTGATGCCCCTTAAAGCATCTTCATCAACACTAACTCTCTTCAGCAGCCGTCGTAAACCTATTATGACTGGAAACTTACAGGTGTTATACAGGTGTTTTAAGTGAGGGATGTGGGTATAAAAAGATCTTAGAGCTGTCCGCTCAGAACGTTTGGTGAAAGTCGAGGATAAGAAAGATGAAACTTCTTCTGCTCATCGGCGTTGTCCTCGGTAAGGAAACTTTTTAGTTTATTTCATCCCCGTATCGTGAGACTTACATTTTTTTCTTTTTTTGATAATCTCACACACAAGTAATGATCACTAAATAAAATTCATTTGTGTTATGCACATTTTTTCAACATCAATGAAACAATTGCCGTTTTGGTTGTCAAGAACGTGTTATATTAGCTTTTTGACTTCGGACAAAGCATCATGAAACACACCTGTCTACATTAAAAATGCATTTGAAATTTACACCAAACACACATTGTTGAAATTACAGGCAGAGGGATGAATACAGGATGGTGAAGTAAAAAGAAAACCATAAAAATGCATAGAAGATTCAAAACCGAATTCCATCTCTCCCAGGGTGAACCAAAATTGCAAACATTCTTGGTTGTAGCCTAAACAATGTCTTTAATCAAACATTTCAATAAACTGAATAATCTATGTACATCATTTTTTTAAACATTTCCTTTCACTCGCTTAATCAATATAGTAATGACAAGGTGGTCAGTTATCTAGCCCGAGCATCCATCGTTCCACCCGATGCATTCATGCACAGTAAGAGCTCAAGCTTAGTCCTGACTGCAAGCAGAGTTACCAAAAGTTAACCGTACTTACGAAAGGGCACGGGCAATTACATTTCGAATTAAGGTGTCAGCGTATGGACAGAAGCGCCATACTTTCATGCATTTTTTTGAGTGGACACGTACATCAAAGACATCTTGCTAAAGTTCTTGCCGTGCCTTTCTTTCGAACACAACACTGCTCACGCACCGTGACACACTCTTTTTTTTTCTTTTTTCAGCCGTTATTGATAACGGTGACGCAGCGAGCCCGTGGATCGTGAACGGTGAGACTGCGACATACGGTGAGCACCCGTACATCTGCTCGCTGCAGGTTCGCTTCCTCATCTCCTACTCCCACAGCTGCGGTGCCGTCGTGTACAACAACAAAAACATCATCACAGCTGCTCACTGCGTCGACTCTTCTGGGTACGCTTTCCTTAATGTCATTAAATCACGTAATTTCCAATAATTTTTGCTGTTAGAATATTGTTTGTAGATTACTAGAAAGGGTACCCGACTTTGGCTGGGTGACGTCCCCTCACTTGACAGGCTGTCAACGCTAAGAGCATCTGCGGACAAGATCACAGAGCAGGGGTGTGTGGGGGATATATGTATATCACACACACACACACACACACACACACACACACACACACACACACACACACACACACATATTGAAAGAAAATCAAAACATGCTTCTTTTTTTTTATATTATAGCGCCGCTATATTTACGGTATACGTGGCTCAGTAAATATTTGGTCCTCACGATAGCCCTGTCTTCTTGTCCACTTCTCTGTATGTAGGCTTGTCAACTTGTTAACTGTATGTAGAAAGTAACATTCACTTCACAAAGATACGGACATTTACAAATTTTGCTCTACAGATCCCGTCGTGTCCAGTGTGGCTTGCACCGTCTCAACAATGCGGACGACTACCAGGTGACAGTCACCGTCAACCGATGCAAAGTGGTAAGTAATGCGCTGTAGAGGGGCGTATATGATGGAAGCCTCCAAAAATACCAATGTTTACTAAAATCCAAAAACAGATACTAATGTATAATAAAATCCAAAAAAGTATAGAAAAGTCTTAAAGGAATACGATTACAACTGAGTTACTTGCTCCGAGGGAAAATCTTTACGAAGCACCAAATAATAACAGCTTTAATGACATGCGTAACTTGAGTTTGTATTAAAGATTGAAGCAGACAAAGTTATCAAAGAAACTTTCACGGCAACCAAAGTTGTCACCTTTTTCATTCACTTATAGTTCCCGCTCACATCGTCTGCAAAATGCAATAATGAAAAGGTCTTACTTGTGGCAACAAACATGTTATCAAAACTTTAAAGTCTTTTTTTAACACACGAAAACTTTACCCCATTGCTATTTTTTACGGAGAGAAACGCTTGGTGGGGGTGCGGGGTCTGTTCCCCAAACCCTCATAAAAATACTTTAGTTGATGTGTGCTCAGTTTTAGTGACAATGTCGGAGCTTAGGTGTCCGAGTACTAACCGCCTCCGAAGAACTTCAGGTATTTTGACGACCTTGATAATTGACCGTTCTGTCATTCCAGCACGAGAACTGGAACTCCAACGGTGCTGGCTACCCGAATGATATCGCCATCTGTGAACTGGCATCACCACTCACCTTCAACGACTACGTCTCCCCCATCGAGATCGACGACGGCTCAGCCTCGTGGGCTGGTCAGGACTGCACACTGTCTGGCTGGGGCAGGACCGTAGGTCGGTCTTCTCTTTCATGGCGTCACTGGTTTCTGTTCACACTCTGTAGCTGGCTGCTATATTTTAGCATGTGCCGATAATTTACAGGACAGTGCGTAGAAAGAAATGAAGCATGAAAGCAGGTGAGGATCAAGCAGTACGCCTGATGTGTAAAATTGATGCTGGGGGGCCTTATTTGACAGGTGGAGGAAGCCTGCCCAACACCTTGCAGAAGGTTAACATAACGAAGATAGCCAACAGCAGGTGCTCTGACCTCTGGCAGTCAGTCAGCGGTGCCACCATCTTCGACTCACACATCTGCTTCTTCGATGAGGTTGGCCAGGACAAGAGCGCCTGCAATGTGAGTGCCTTCAATCGTTTCCAAAATCGGGCTCCAAAATCAGAAAGCTAAAAATGACTAAATAATCATTTCTGACTGACTGCATTCATTTTTTTTTATTCTAAAAAATTCCAATTTTTAAAAGTTAGGAGAAATATAGAGATTTGTTTGTTCATAACGATTGTTGACATTTCTGATATGACCTCATGAACTGCTCTTCCCATTGGTATGGCGTTCGATTCCTTGGGACTTTTTTCTGGATGTTTGCGCAGTAGGTAACCACTGGTTATTCTTTCTTTGCCAGGGAGATAGCGGCGGTCCGGTGAGGTGCAGCAGAAACGGAAAGAAAGTGCTGACTGGGCTTACCTCTTGGGGCATCAGCACGTGTAGTGGAGCCTACCCGAGTGTCTACACCCGGGTATCCAAGTATTCCGATTGGCTTGCGGCCAACGCCTACGCATAAGCTCAGAAAAGTGCGAGAGGCGTTTCTTCGACCTAAAACCGCCGGTTTCAGCTTTCAGTATAAGCACTAATTTTTTCAAGAAATGATGATATCTACCCTTAACTTTCCAAAATCAGACGTAGTTTCTTTTCCTTTACCGCTGTCTGTCGCTTTTTTGTTTGGTTTGGTTTATTCCATGTTTTAAACGTCAGAATAAAATACTTTCAAGACGTCGTGATGTATACCTGATAAATGGAAGGAAGAATTGAGTTTAAATGCGTGCATCTACATTTTTGGATGTGTTGTGTTGTGTGTATATATATATATGTGTATGTGTGTGTGTGTGCTGTGTGCAAATGTACATACTGAATAAGTGTATTTATATTTCTTTGTGTGACGTGCTATCAAGAATGTACGAAATAAATTTCAATGAGAGTGTCTACAGTTGTGTAGATGTTGCATCATAGGAAGTGATGTATTATATTTCCCTCAGTATTCGACTACGTGAAGATAAAATAAGGTTTCAAAGATTGAGCAATACACACTATTAAATGCCTTCTGAAACATTCGCCTAAATAATTTACACGTAATCGTTCGACAAACAGTCGGTTTAACGTTTTCACATTTCGGGATTTCGAGAATCGTCCAGTTCTAGATGAGCTCTGTCGCTCGCTCTTCGCATGTCATGTTTGCTTCATCGTGAACTTTTATTTGTCTGCCCTTCCTAACCACAAACTACCTCTCTTCTGCTTCGGGTGCACATTTACAGCAGCATAACAGTGACAGTCCTGGACGAAAAGTTGGGCTTGAAGTGCACTCAAGTAAAAGGCCTGCGCAATAAACATTTCATCTGAAGCACGTGATAAAAGTAAACTATTTTCTTTTATTAGCAGCGTGAAGCAAACTTTCAAATCTAATTTGTGACTAGGGTTAAGGAAAACTTATCACCTTCAATGGTGAAGCAGCAGGTGATCTCTAAGTCATCGGTAACAGTGAGCTGTGTTCCCCTTGAGCTGCAACAACAACAACAACAACAACAACAACAACAAAATAAATAAATAAATAAATAAAGAAATAAATCGCCTGTAATACGACGTCGGAAGGGTTTCATCTGGTGATGAAAGGAAACGGCGACAGTGATGGCCCTTAAGGTCTCGTCAACAACACATAAACACATAAATTCTCTCTCCAGCGGTCGTCGTAAGCCTTTTATGACTGGAACCCTCATGTACCTGAAGGGAGAAGTGTGGGTATAAAAAGACCTTAGACTTAGAGCTTAGAGGTGTGTACACTAAACGTTTGGTGAAAGTCGAGGATAAGAAAGATGAAACTTCTTCTGCTCATCGGCGCTGTCCTCGGTAAGGCGATTTTTATTTCATTTTTTCCATCATTGTATCGTCTGGTTTTATTCATTCACTTCTGTCCCTCTTTGTGTTTGTTTTCTTTTCTTTCCTTAATTTTTCCTTCGTTTCTTTCTTTACTTAATTTTTCCTTCTTTTTTTCTTTCTTTTTGTTTTTCCTTTCTTTCTCTCTCTTTTTTGTTTTTGACGACTTTATTAGATTCTGATGTGCTTAACATGCGGCTTTGTTTCCCAATGTAGGTAGAGGGAGGAGGTTGAATATACAAATATTCTCGGTCACAGGACACTGTGCTTATTCACGTATGTGAAAGAACACGTATCCCTATGAAAAAGAGGTTGTGGACACAAGTCAGTGTGATAACACCGTTATGTTTAAACGTTTGTGCACGTGGAATCACTGTGCGTGTAGGAGATAACAACTAAAATAAAATGCCCCACGATGTGCGGTTTTGGTCTTACGACTAATAATAATAATAAATGAAGATTTGTATAGCGCATATTCACACTCATAGAGAGCATGCTCTTAGCGCTAAAAACGGCAAAGAGACATGGACTAAATGGATAGAACACGAGGGACGGAAGAATAAACAACAGTACTGACAACAAACAGAAAACAAAGATAGAAAACACAACTAACCTCTTCTGAACCTAGCTCAGTGACCGCGTACAGAAATGTTTCATTTTTAGAATTTATTGCCTGTTAGGTGTCAAAGGGTGGATAGAAAAGTTATACTTTTATAATCCTTTGTCAAGTTCGTGTGGGTGGATACACGTCTAGCGAAGTGTCTACATCAAAGTTTAAAGCTAGAGTGCGAGTGAGGGAGGGATACTCAGACAACAGAGACTGTCTTCACAGTTCTCTCCCAAATCAATGTTCTAGAGATAACTTCTCTTCGCAAATGAAAATTACACAGTGTGAACTAAGGAGTCAACGTATAGACCGAAAGTTCATAATTGTATGGGCCTTCGTTGTATTTATCTGAGTAGACTTGGATTGATTGATTGATTGATTGATTGATTGATTGATTGATTGATTTGAGCAGTACACCAAATACTTTGTGCAAAAAATCTCGCTTTTACTCTAGCAAAACTGTGCATGCACCGTCGACGTGTGTTTGTTGCAGCTGTCGCTGACGTCGTTGGCGCGGCGAGCGTGCGGATCGTGAGCAACGCAAATGCGCCGGTCAGTGAACACCCGTACATCTGCTCGCTGCAGCTTGATTTCCTCACCTTCTACTCCCACAGCTGCGGCGCCGTCGTGTATAACAGCAAAACCATCATCACAGCTGCCCACTGCGCCTATATCCCTGGGTAAGTTCTTAGAAGTAAATCCGGCTTTGCTTGGGCTATGCCCCCATCGCTTGAAAGGCTGTCTGCGCTAAAATCAAAGGGAAGTAGGGTGTAAAGATGCTCTTTCTATAAAGGGAAGACAATGATCTGAGAGGTGCTGGCTGTACGCTGCTGAACTGATCTCACTCTCAGTCTTTTTCTCTCTCTTTTTTCTCTCTATCGATCTGTCTCTTTCTCTGTTTCACATGATATAACCTTAATTCCTTTCTCTTTAAAAATTTAACGATATGGTTACACAAAATGCTAGTTTAGAGCTGCAGAGGACATCTTACAACACCCTGCGGCTGCAAAACCACCCTTGCCTACCCACAACCGTCAAGTAGAAATGGGTAGTTGATTGCTAAAGGGAGGTAAGGGGCGAATGAGGAAAGGGTTGGGTTCTGTCTTTTGCATTATGGCAACTACTAGTTTATGGAGTCTTTACGGTTTCTCTTGGCATAAACTCTGTCTATTGATATTTTTTGTTTTATGCAGAAATGTGGTTATAAACTATTTTTGCTTTAGAATTACTATTCATATTGTTTATGTGTAGATGTTAATCATATGGGATATAAAGAGGTGTATACGGTTGATACAGATAGGCACACGGAGTTTTAAAAAAGATCGGTAGACAGCCCTTCTCACAGAACGTGAGAAATGGGGTACATATTAATATATATATATATATAGAGAGAGAAAAACTTCTTGCATAAATTATGGATACTGAAAGAAAATCAAGACAAGATGGTTAAGAAAGCATTGCTAGATTTTACGATAGACGTGGTTCACTCAATATGTGATTCTCCTCACGAGAACTTGTATACTTGTCTATTTAATTACTATTAGTAGATAGAAGCACGTGGTTACGCACGATATTTATATTCACTTTACAACGCGGCACTGCAAACATCCGGGCATCAACACATTTTGTTCTCCAGAACTCGTCGTGTCCAGTGTGGCCTCAGAAACCAAGAAGACTTCCAGGCGACAGTTGTCGTCAAAAGGTGCAAACTGGTACGTAACCCAGGCTAGGCAATAAAAATGTGATCGAAATGTCAAATTTCTCCTTCACCTTGGTAAATAATTACGGAGGGTAATGAATATTGGTGGTGGGGGTGTAGGATTTAGAGCCATTCCTCCAAGTCCCCATACAAAATCTTAATATAGACTATCAGATTATTTTTGATACTTACTTAGTCGACGAAGTCACAATGTGTGGTCAGCCTTATGGACAATGTCGGAGCTTAGATGTTTGAGCACTAAGCACCTCTGAAGTCTTTTGAGGGTCTTGATTGTCCTGTCATTCCAGCATGACAACTGGAACCCGAATGGAGCTGGTTACCCGAACGACCTCGCCATCTGCGAACTGGCCACGCCGCTCACTTTCAACGACTACCTCTCCCCCATCGAGCTCGACACTGACACAGCCTCGTCGACCCGCCAGGACTGCAAACTGTCAGGCTGGGGCAAGAACGTAGGTCAGTGTTCTCTGTCTGTTATAGACGTCACGTGACTATTACATTAGTACTATTACATTGACTTTTTGATTTCTTCCGTTGATTCTAGAACGAGAACATGGGCAATGATCATACTTCATAACACAAACATTAGGCAAAGCGTTTTCTAGATCATCATACCACTTTAGTGGAGCAATCATTTACAATCTTGATTCTTAAAAAAAATCATACAATAAGACAAATAAAAGCACCCCAGAGGTAAAAAGAAATCAACGAGAAGCAAAAACAATGAAAGAGAAATAAAAAATCAACAAAAATAACGAAAATAAACATTAATTTAGTGAACCAGATAAACTATTATCAGATGAGCATAGTCTGTGTGGCATCTGTGTCATTTTATGAATAATAATACCACGCCAGTGTCTAAATCCACAATCACAAATTTACAAACGTGTTTCTCAGAAATCGAAAGGAAAACCTCCCAACTTAACATACAGACAAGCTCATAAAACCCACCCACAACGCCAAATCAAAGCCTAATGAAAACAACAAAAGAATTATATTATTGAGGGTCAAGCAAAGCGCGTGATGTGTATAACCGATGGTGGGGGTCTTCGTGTGACAGATGTAGGAAGCCTGCCCCACCACTTGCATACAATCAACCTGACGGAGATCACCAACAGCAGGTGCTGGACGCTCTGGCAGTTGGTCAGTGGTGCTGCCATCAACGACACAAACATCTGCTTCTTCGATAAGCCAGGCCAGGAGCATGAAGCTTGCAATGTAAGTGTCTTCGCTACAGCAGAAATCCAATCAGAAACCTTCGAACTATCCTTTATAATTAGCTGTATCAATAATTTATTATAATGTTTGCTAATTTAAAAAATTGTTAGAGGAAAACAATCTGTTTGTACATGACAGATTTAAAAGTCGTTTTTTTATGTACAGGGTGTCTCAATTATAACCATTTCTGACGTCGTGATCTGTTGCTAGGGAGATAGCGGCGGTCCTGTGCGGTGTAGCAGAGATGGACGGCATGTGCTGACTGGTATAACCTCATGGGGAATCAGTACGTGCAGTGGAATGTACCCGAGTGTCTACACACGGGTTTCCAAGTATGCTGACTGGCTCAAGACCAACGCCTACTCATAAGCTTACAAAATAGTGTGAATAGTGATTCTTCCACCGGAGACAGAAGGTCCCGGCTTTCAGTGTAAGCTGATGATGACTACCCTTAGCTTTCAGAAATAACATGTACTTTCTCAGTCTGTACCACTGGCTACTTTTTCATGTGATGTTCTTAACATGAGAATAAACTCTTTTCACGACATCACGACCTATTCTATGATCAGAGGAAGGAAGGAAGGAAATAAGGAAGGAACGAAGGAGATTGACTTTAGGCGCATGTACCTTTATATATATATATATCTGTGTGTGTGCGCTCGCGCGGTTGTATCTCTATACGTGTGTGTGTGTGTGTGTGTGTGTGTGTGTGTGTGCGAGCGTGCGTGCGTGTTGTGCTGTGTTATACACGCGTCTACATATCAATTGCGTGTATTTGTATTGATGTACGAACTGTGCTGTCTCGAACGGACCAAATAGTTTCAGTAGGTGTATACCTACCTGTGTGTTGTACCATAGAAAATGTAGTTATCAAATTTTGCTGTAACATCCAATTAAAATATGAATGGTAAAAATTATAATTTATTTTCAGACTCTGCTCTATGCTTTCCCTTGTTCTAAACTTGAGAAATTCTCCAATGTGAACAGGCGGCAAAATTAGAAATTATTTTGTATCGGTTAAGAGGATCCAAGCTGACGAAAGAACTAATAATTAAACAAGTTCTTAACATTTGGAACTATTCATTCCGCTATACAGCCATCCACTCGGTCATGACGGTCGGTCATTATATATGCTTGTCTATCTTCCTATCAGCTGGTTTTTATGTCTGTCTGAAACTTTGCGAATCGGTCTTTGTATCAGTCTCCATGTCTGTCAGTCTTTTTCTGTCTCCCTATTTGCCGGTCTGTTGAAAATTACACGAAAACACTCAGCACCAGGTGGTCAATCTAATTTTTTGCGGCCTTTATTGAAGTTAAATCGTTAAAATTACGTTATTCTAGCGCTGAGGTCAGTAGGACAGAAACCATCGATTGCTTCCCTTTTATTCTGTGGGCACGCGCGTGTGCACCTGAGTTCGTAGACGTAAGCGCTCAGAAAGAAACAACATTCGTAAGCCAGACTGCTAATGATGTTTCTATTTATGATAATAAAATACGTGATATGTAGTGGGATCACACACAAACACGCACATTGTTTTCACGACTAACAAGTCACGTGATACACACACTTCCGTCCGGCATTTTGCGCAGTAAGCAGACGAATGAGCGCGAGTGAGGAGAACTTTTGAAAGATAGTGATGTTAAAGAACGTTACACAATAAAAACTTCTGAGATTGGCGTGTGTCCACCCGAAACATTTAGCCGGGATTGAATGAAGTGGCTGGAGTTGACATGCACCGACAACTATCTAGTTGTGGGGTAAGTTTTCGTCCCTCGAACACGAGATTAGTAATACTTCGCAGGCAAAAAATAATAAAACTTATGAACTCTTGAATTAAAATCTTTCTTTCAAAGAATTTTAATACTTTCATCGTTTTATCTCTAGAAAATGTTAATGTTATTTGATTTGAGATTGTCTTAGTAAGCGTGTGTTAAATGACGAAGTGTGTTCTGCTTGTTGCTGAGCTTTACATCTATCTATATATAAAAATTTTATCGTTCTATTTGATGGACATTTACAGATGTTCCTAGTATACCAAGGAGCATATGAAACATTACAAATCCAACACTGGAATTTAAAATAATGAATTATTATGGCCACATACTGAGTTTGCATATGTACTTTTACATGATTGGATACAGAAAAACATGCATTTCACCTAATCATATAGATACACAAACAGGACGAATTGAACTGCTAGAGAAATGCGTACAACATTTTTAAAATATGCATAATGCATAAAAACAGATGCATGAAAATAAATACATTAATTACATGTACATTCAGGTAATCATCCAATGCATCCATGTCTCTTGAGGCCAATGATTGTAACTGCAGGAGTTAGTGTCAGTCATGATGGGTATGTGTACAGACAGGTAAGATTAGCGTTATGGCTACAATAATACTGTTAATAAATGGCTTGCTGCTACTGTAGAAAAACTTGAATCTGAATTTGAGTACTGATATTGGCATAGTAGAGGCGCACCCTGAGGCGGAATACCAATACAGTACTTGACTGTTCGAATAGGCGAGGAATTTAAAACAACAATTACTGCAACTGTATTGCTTTATTATCTAAACAGAGGTTTTCAAACTGTGGTACGCGTACCAGTAGTGGTACGCGAAGGTATGACGGGTGGTACGCGAGCACCATACGTCAAAATAAAAGAACGCGTATATATATATATATATTTTACGGGGGTTGGATGTTCGCTGTCATTGCTGCGGGTGAAGCCTTGCATATGGCCATGTGTGGCAAACCCAGAGGCAGGAATGTCTTAGTGTCCGGATATTAAGCCATTAAGAGGGCGTCACGAATATTGGGAACCAGACCCTTGTAATCCTGATTGACAGCACTCGGCATATTTACTCCGTTTACCCGCGATAGGTAAGTGGGGTCTGTGGGAGTTGTGACCGCCGGGTCACCAACAGTTAAAAGTTTGTCAGACGCGGAGACACGTTTACATATTTATACACATAACAAAATGGATCATATACATATTGAATGAAAGATATTTAAATCATGAAATATTAACAATTAACTAACTGCTGACTAAATCATTATACTAAATACCGGCGAACCTAAGACTAAGTTCTAGACTAGTATATATATATATTCCCAGGGGTAGGGTTAGGAGGTGGTACTCGGTCCATTCGAATTGTCGAAAGTGGTACTCCTCTATAAAAGTTTGAAAACCTCTGGCATGGCGTGTAGCGCTTGCTGGTCACCAAGGCAGGGAGAGCGCGGTTCATTCTTTTGTTCCCGGTCTCGCTTGTATGTGACACCTGTTCGCAGGATTGATTGTCGGGGGTTTTCTCCGGGTGCTCCGGTTTTCTCCTCCATTGTAGGTTGTTTCCATCACACTAGCAGAGTCAGAGGTGTGTGATTGGTGTGGTTATTTTGGTAGATAACCTGTTTATTGCTTTTCTTTTGTAGCTGTTGAGAGCGCGTGAGTTTGTTAATTGTGAATGGTGAGGATACGCTGGTTCATCGCTTTTCTTACTTGGCTGTTGTGTTGTTAGCGATTGTCAGTGATTTCGTTCAAGCTAGCGGGAGGCAGACAGTGTGTAAGAGAGCATGTAAGTTGGTGTCGTATTCCTGATTACGTAGCTGTTAGAACTATAGCTTGGCTTGGTTACCGTTGCTGTACGCTTGACGATTGTAAGTGATTTCATGCAAAGCTGGTACAGGAGAGGGGGGTGGTCCATTCGCAAGCGGTGGTTCGTAGCTACATAATAGGAGTAGGTTGCGAAGATGTCAACAGAAGCGGTTGAGGTGGAGACATCAGTCGCGATTAAACCAATGGTGATAGACAAGGAGTTCCAACAGAAACTAAAATGGCGTGACGAGGGAAGAGCACGGTTCGGCCTTAGTGGGTGGGCCTTGGTACAGTATGTAAGGGAACATATAGAACCCTGGTACCAACAAATAAAAGAAGATAGGAAACGCCAGGATAGGAAAGAACAGGAAGAGAGAGAACGCGTTTTCCAACTGAAAATGGCTGAAATAAGAAGCAGGGCTAACCATAGAAACGGCGCTGGTGAGAATGATTATCTTTAGAAAATGAGCGTTAGCGTCGTGGAAGGCAGAAAGGCGCCACCAGCCTACAGATTAGTAAATAGAAGTGATGGTGGGATAGATGATAGCGACGACGACGAATTGCTCAGTGAGGACGAAGACTTAGACTATATAGCAGCTTGGAGCGGAGGCATGATCAGCGTGCGGTCACGTCCCCTGTTATTTGTTACAGCTGTAACAGCGCAGGGCATGTCGCTAAGTTCTGCCCTCAAATGGCAGACAGGTGGAGTACACCTATGGGTGTGAAGTGCTACAGTTGAGAGGAAGGTCACTTCTCGCGTCGGTGTCCCCTAGCGATGCTGTAGCTAGCGAGGGAGCGGGGGTCATCGACGTACTGATGACTCGCGCGAGAGGAAGGTCGGGGTATGAAGACAATCCTGATCCCCTTGAGAGCCAAACCGGATGGAGCCACATGGAGAGTAAGCAACTGCAGGTAGAGGACCTTGGTCTCAGAAAGACGCAGGCGCTAGGTAGCGGTAAGGAGTCGTTGCAGGATGTCGAAAGTGGCGAGACGCGAGGACCGGCTGGTGGTGCAGATTTGCTGCAGGCGGATGACAGTGGCTATCGCGGGATGCGAACGCCAGCTGTCAAAGTGATACCGCTGAAGGTGGCTGGCGGCAGCTGTCGCGAGATGCGAACAGCAAGTGTCGCCAGGGAACCACTGCAGGTAAGTGTCAGTGGCGAGCGCTTGACGCAAGCGCCGACCGGTAAAGGGGAACCGGTGCATGCAAGTGGCATTGGCGAGCGCTGGATGCGAACGTCAGTTGCCAGTAGGGAACCACTGCAAGTGTATGATGTTCAGAGACTAGCAGTCTATGCAGTGCCTGTAATTGGACGGGATAGCAGTGAGCAACGGGGACGAGTGCCAGCTGTCAAATATATGCCTGTGCAGGCAGGAGACAGTGGCGGACTCGAAGAGCTAGTGCCAGCTGTCTGTGGGTTGTCACTGGCAGTTGACATAGGTAGTTGGAACAGGGAAGTGTGTACTGTCAGTTGTGCCCCAGCCGTCATCACAGACGACGAGCCGGTTTTGACTATAAGACCGGCAGGGCCGCTAAGAAGCAAACGTGCGGCTGGAAATATAGGGAAGGAGAAGGGAAGAAAGCAGAGGGTGCTGCTAGGAAGTGCTAGGAAGAAATTGTCAGGAGGAGGAGGAGGGGTTATTTCGTCACACACACGGGTGGTGAGATTGAAAGGGTCCCCGCGGCTGTTGTCTCATGGCATACAGCGTGAGAGAGTCCGAGTAATGGTTAAAATGCACGATCGGTCAAAGGTGAGAGCAGACTTACTAATGGGTACATCATATTGGCGGCATAGACCGAGGCCAAGTCAACATGCCAACGGACCCAGCCTCAGCGCAGGAAGAGGTCAAGAGGGCGTGGTCAGCAAAAGGGCACTCGTCCTCGCGCTTGGGGACGTGTCGTGTGAGAAAGTCGTGTGATGTCAGCGGGAAAGGGCGGGTGGGCATCGCCAGTTTCTCACCACAGGCAGCCCTCACCCCAGGTTATATGACCACACGCAGGTAGTGTGAGCCGGACCTCTGCATGGGCTCCGTCGATGCACCGCCAGCTGGGCTGTAAGCAAGTAGTTCATGGTGTCGCGCAACACGTAGAAAGGTACGTTTTGTTCCCAGATTCCGCGGCGTTGCAGAAGTAGGTTTAGGGACTCAGTTGCAGACGACGATCGGTCTTAAGCAGCCCGGAGTTCGGCAAAACCTGAATGCATAGGGAAAAGCGCCACAGAAGACGGGGAAGGAGACACCGATCGTCTGTCGCGTCACTGTGGAGAAGGTCGCGGTCAGCTGATAGCTGTGTCAATGAACTTTGGTCAGGTACACAGCAGCCAAAACATAACGGACCAAGGACCGGGCACGGTCGACTGGGTACTAGCAGACAGCGGCGGTACGGTAATTAACCGGCTAGAGAGAGCCGCGGGTGATGGCGGACAGCTTGACCCGACTGCACATGGGTCGGTAAAGTGGAAAGAGATCTGCAGGTCTGATGACAGAAGTAGACTACGAGGTGCGCCCAGTCTTAAAAGTGCCAAACCGAGTGTGATGGTGGTGACACTCTGGTCGGAGGACAAGGTTAGCCAGGTCACAGGAGTAGAGTGGTGTACATTGTTGCCACAAGCTTATTCCAACAGGGTGAGTGTGGTGTGGCATTGACGTCACGAGACCACCGGCAGGGAGTTGGTGTGGGGTGTGCTGTTGTCTCAGAGGTAGTGGTTAGTGGCTGATGATTGTATTTCACACAGGTCAGGCCGACACGTGGCCAAGTACGTGGCTGCTTTTATGACGAGGATGGAGGCCATGTTTCGGTCGAGATGACGACGCTGACGTAAGTAGGACGACCCTGGCATGGTCAGCCCCTGCTAAATGACGGGCTTAGCAAGGGGATGCAAGGCTACAGTTGTAAATATTTGGAACCCTACTGTAGCCACAGCTAGTTGTGGGTAGGTAGCTTGATGTGTTCACCTCAAGGGCGATGACCTCGCCGGAAGTCAAGTAATGTGTTGGTAAACATAAGTGCGAACCACTCTACAGCCCTAAAAGGTTAAGAAATCCAGCGGATTTCATTTTAGCAAAGGGCTGTCAGATGATTACTAGGAATGGGGCTGTAGTGTTGGTGCTGCACTCTTGCTTTTCATACAAGTTGCGCGGACACGCGGCCAAACGGACCCACGCAAGATAGAACAGCGACCCGTCCATCAAAAGAAAGAGACGGCCGGTGCCAGTTCGCTCAGGGGGAGAGACTGGCCAGAGACTTGTGGGTAAGCCGAGCTGGTCAGGATCATAAACATTGCCGAATAGGACAGGTCAGTCAGTGCACTAACCCCAGGTACGCAAATCAAAACGGGGGATGGGATTGAACGATGCGAGTTGGTCGAGGGACAGTAGCGCCAGCTCTGCTTCTGATTGAACTGAACTCGAGTACCGCACATTCATCAGTGTAGGTTAGACAGGTGGCAAGTTAACGACTTGACCACCCTTTAGAAAGTGTAGGCACCCAGGTGAAATAACCTTTGGGTGGTGGATGTTTCCCAGATTTGGTAGTTGTCTCAGGCTAGCGTCGATGCGCGATTGGTTGTAGTACGCAAAATTCTTGCTTGGAAAGTCAGTGACCACTTTTCCATCACGTACTAGCTAGGTAGTGATTGGTCATAGCTATGTAACGGAATGGCAGTGAGTGTGTGTATGGTGTGATTAGCAAATCATGAGAGATGACGATCGCCGGAGACGGGGATTTAACATCGTGTCAGTCGAGGAATCGGTGTCTTCGCACTGGAATCTCGAGGAAGAAGGTTGTAGCAGAGATCTGTTCAAGGCTGTTCAGCTTCTCCGCTGATAGTCTTGGAAATCGTGGCTACTTCAGCACAACCGACTTCAGAGGTGCGTTAAGACCCACTCTTATCATAGAGTGCACAACGTTCATCACCATGCAGTGGCTGTTGGTCATACACAGCAGAGGCAGAAGCTGGTAGATAAGCGTTGGTCCCTCATTAGGCGCGCTCCAGCTTTGATCGCAGTCCGGCCTTGAGGAAGAGTCACGTGGTGGCACGCGGTAGTGCCAGAGTCTTAGTGCTCGTAGAGTGACATCTACGGATTCTCAGACGTCAAGACATCGGAGGGCCCTCCACACCGCGAGAGACATTCCTTTGCATAGAGATAAGGGACGAGTGTAGTGTATTGTGTGTGGTAGTTAAGTTAATTAGTCAGTGACTCACGATACCTGGATTAGCAGTAGGGGATTGTTGGGACGCCTAGAGAAAACGAGTTGAATTGTAATTTGTAGTAATCGTACTCATGTGATTGAGGTGTTAAAATCTTGATCATTAACATTTTTTTCATACACTAAATTGACTTAGGTTTGTTGCTGGAGACGTACGCTGGGGGCTCAGAGTCAGACTGGACCATTTATCATATTAGCTATTTAGTGTAATTGTTGCCTACACAGTACATGTCGGCGGTAGACGGCGGAGGTACTGAGAGTGTAATTAGTCCGAGGTGACGGTAATTACACCCCTCTGACCATCGTCACTTGTCCTTCTCTCCAAGGTTCTCAACAGACTGGAAGACTCATATACCTGAAAAGAGGAGTGTGGGTATACCCTAGAACCATAGAAGTGTGTACCCTAAGCGTTTGGTGAAAGTCGACTATAAGAAAGATGAAACTTCTTCTGCTCATCGGCGCTGTCCTCGGTAAGGCGACGTTTATTTCGTTTCTTCAATCATCGTATCGTCTGGTTTTATTCATTCACTTCTGTCCCTCTTTGTGTGTGTTTTCTTTTTTTCCCTTATTTTTCCTTTCGTTTTTTTCTTTCTTTTTATTTTTCCTTTCTTTGTTTTTCTTTTTTGTTGAGTGGTTCGTTGTTTTTGACGACTTTATTAGATTCTGGTGTGTTTAACCTGCGGCTTTGTTTCCCAATGTAAGTAGAGGGAGGAGGTTGAATATACAAATATTCTCGGTCACAGGACACTATGCTTATTCACGTATGTGAAAGAACACGTATCCCTATGAAAAAGAGGTTGTGGACACAAGTCAGTGTGATAACACCGTTATGTTTAAACGTTTGTGCACGTGGAATCACTGTGCGTGTAGGAGATAACAACTAAAATAAAATACCCCACGATGTTCGGTTTTTGTCTTACAACTAACCTTTTCTGTACCTAGCTCAGTGACCGTGTACAGAAATGTTTCACATTTAAAATGTATTGGCTGATAGGTATCAAAGGATAGATAGACATGTCATACTTCTATAACCCTTTTGTCAAGTTCGTTTGGGTGGATACCCGTCTAGCGAAGTGTCTACATCAAAATTTAAAGCTAGAGTGCGAGTGAGGTAGGAATACTCAGACAACAGAGACTGTCTTCACAGTTCTCTCCCAAATCAATGTTCTAAAAGATAACTTCTCTTCGCAAATGAAAATTACACATTGTGAACTAAGGAGTCAACGTATAGACCGAAAGTTTATAATTGTATGGGCCTTCGTTGTATTTATCTGAGTAGACTTGAATAGATGGATGGATTATAAATTGATTTGAACAGTACACCAAAGACTTTGTGCAAAAACAATCTTACTTTCTCTCTAACAATAATGTGCATGCACCGTGGACTTCTGTTTGTTGCAGCTGTCGCTGACGTCGGTGACGCGGCGAGCGTGCGGAGTGTGAGCGGCGCAAATGCGCCGGTCAGTGAACATCCGTACATCTGCTCGCTGCAGCTTGGTTTCTTCACCTTCTCCCACAGCTGCGGCGCCGTCGTGTACAACAGCAAAACCATCATCACAGCTGCCCATTGCGTCGATTTCCCTGGGTAAGTTCCTACAAGTGTTGTTTGTAAATCACAGGTTTCGACATATTTTTGCTGATATAATCTTCATTACTTTTTCTGTAAAAATTTAACGATATGGTTACACAAAATGCTAGTTTAGAGCTGCAGGTGACATCTTACAACAGCCTGCGGCTGCAAAAACTACCCTTGCCTACCCACAACCGTCAAGTAGAAATGGGTAGTTGATTGCTAAAGGGAGGTAAGGGCGGCATGAGGAAAGGGTTGGGTTCTGTCTTTTACATTATGGCAACTAGTTTATGGAGTCTCTTGGTATAAACTCTGTTTATTGATATGTTTTGTTTTATGCAAAAATGTGGTTATAAAGTACTTCTGCTAAAATTCTTATTCTTATTGTTTATGTGTAGATGTTAATCATATGGGATGTAAAATGACACAGCTATGCACACGTTTAAAATTTTTTTAAAAGATTAAAAAAAGTAGACAGACACTCTCACAGAACTTGAGAAATGGGATATATATATATATATATATATATATAGAAACCTCTTGCAAAAAGAAATATGGATACTTAAAGAGAACTAAGGCAAGATGGTTAAGAAAGCATTGCTAGATTTTACGATAGACGTGGTTCACTCAATATTTAATTCTCCTCACGAGAACTTGTATACTTGTCTATTTAATTACTATTAGTAGATAGAAAGCACGTGGTTACGCACGATATTTATATTCACTTTACAACGCGGCACTGCAAACATCCGGGCATCAACACATTTTGTTCTCCAGAACTCGTCGTGTCCAGTGTGGCCTCAGAAACCAAGAAGACTTCCAGGCGACAGTTGTCGTCAAAAGGTGCAAACTGGTATGTAACCCAGGCTAGGCAATAAAAATGTGATCGAAATGTCAAATTTCTCCTTCACCTTGGTAAATAATTACGGAGGGTAATGAATATTGGTGGTGGGGTGTAGGATTTAGAGCCATTCCTCCAAGTCCCCATACAAAATCTTAATATAGACTATCAGATTATTTTTGATACTTACTTAGTCGACGAAGTCACAATGTGTGGTCAGCCTTATGGACAATGTCGGAGCTTAGATGTTTGAGCACTAAGCACCTCTGAAGTCTTTTGAGGGTCTTGATTGTCCTGTCATTCCAGCATGACAACTGGAACCCGAATGGAGCTGGTTACCCGAACGACCTCGCCATCTGCGAACTGGCCACGCCGCTCACTTTCAACGACTACCTCTCCCCCATCGAGCTCGACACTGACACAGCCTCGTCGACCCGCCAGGACTGCAAACTGTCAGGCTGGGGCAAGAACGTAGGTCAGTGTTCTCTGTCTGTTATAGACGTTACTATTACATTTACTTTTTGATTTCTTCTGTTGATGGATTTCTAGTTGTTAACAGTACCTGATCATTCTGATTCTAGAACGAGAACATGGGCAATGATCAGACTTCATAACACAAACATTAGGCAAAATGTTTTGTAGATTATCATACCACGTTAGTGGAGAAATCATTTACAATCTTGATTCTCAAAAACAATTATACAATAAGACAAATAAAAGCACCCCAGAGGTAAAAAGAAATCAACGAGAAACAAAAACAATGAAAGAGAAATTAAAAACAAAATCAACAAAAATAACGGCAATAAACATTGATTTAGTGAACCAGATAAACTATTATCAGATGAGTATAGTCTATGTGGCATCTGTACCATTTTATGAATAATAATAACACGTCAGCGTCTAAATCCACAATCACAAATTTACAAACGTGTTTCTCAGATATCGAAAGGAAAACCTCCCAACTTAACATACAGACAAGCCCACAAAACCCACCCACAACGCCAAATCAAATCCCAATAATAAACAACAAAAGAATTATATTAGCTCAAGAAAACGAAATTAATGGACAACAAACAGATCTGACATATGGAATGCATGTGCCAATACTTTCTTTAGCGCGTAGCAAGAAATGAAGTATGAAAGCAGGTGAGGGTCAAGCAAAGCGCCTGATGTGTATAACCGATGGTGCGGGTCTTCGTGTGACAGATGTAGGAAGCCTGCCCCACCACTTGCATACAATCAACATGAAGGAGATCACCAACAGCATATGTTGGACGCTCTGGCAGTTGGTCAGGGGTGGGGGCATCAACGACACAGACATCTGCTTCTTCGATAAGCCAGGCCAGGAGCATGAAGCCTGCAATGTAAGTGTCTTCGCTACAGCAGCCATCCAATCAGAAACCTTCAAACCATCCTTTATAATTAGCTGTATCAATAATTTATTCTAATGTTTGCTAATTAAAAAAAATGTTAGAGTAAAAAAATCTGTTTGTGCATGACAGATATAAAAGTCGTTTTCTTATGTACAGGGTGACTCGATTATAACCGTTTCTGACGTTTCTGACGTCGTGATCTGTTGCTAGGGAGATAGCGGCGGTCCAGTGCGGTGTAGCAGAGATGGACGGCATGTGCTGACTGGTATAACCTCATGGGGAATCAGTACGTGCAGTGGAATGTACCCGAGTGTCTACACACGGGTTTCCAAGTATGCTGACTGGCTGAAGACCAACGCCTACTCATAAGCTTAAAAAATAGTGTGAATAGTGATTCTTCCACCGGAGACAGAAGGTCCCGGCTTTCAGTGTAAGCTGGTGATGACTACCCTTAGCTTTCAAAAATAACATCTACTTTCTCAGTCTGTACCACTGGCTACTTTTTCATGTGATGTTCTTAACATGAGAATAAACTCTTTTCACGACATCACGACCTATTCTATGATCAGAGGAAGGAAGGAGAGATTAGCTTTAGGCGCATTTATCTCTATATGTATGTGGGCATGTCTCTCTATACGTATGTGTGTGTGTGTGTGTGTGTGCGCGCGTGTTATGCTGTACTATACACGCGTGTACAAATCAATTGCGTGTATTTGTATTGATGTACGAACTGTGCTGTCTCGAACGTACCAGTTTCAGTAGGTGTATACCTACCTGCGTGTTGTACCATTGGAAATATAGTTATTAAATTTCGTTGTAGCTTCCAATAAAATCCTTATCGTTAGATACCTGCAGGATCTGTGTGGTAAAATAGAAATTATTTTCAGACTTTGCCCTATCCTTACACTTGTTCTTTTACTTGAGAAATTCTGCAATCTGAACAGGTGGCAAAATTAGAAAATAAGAGGATCCAAGCTGACGAAAGAACTAATAATTAAACAAGTTCTTAACGTTTTGAATTATTCATTCAGCCATCCAGCCACTCGTCCACGACGGTCGGTCATTATGTTTGTCTACCTTTCTACCAGCTGAAACTCTGTGAATCGGTCTTTGTATCTGCTTCGATGTCTGTCGGTCTTTTTCTGTCTCCCTGTTTGCCGGTCTGTTGAAAATTACACAAAAAAACATTCAGTCATAAACTACCGGGTGGTCAATCTCATGTTTTGCGGCCGTTCTTGAAATTAAAATCGTTAAAATTACGTTATTCTGGCTCTGAGTTCAGTAGGACAGAAGCCATCGATTGCTTCCCTTTTATTCTGTGGGCACGCGTGTGTGCACCTGAGTTCGTAGACGTAAGCGCTCAGAAAGAATACAATGCATTCAAATAACAACATTCGTAAGCCAGATTGCTAATCGTGTTTCTATTTATGATAATGAAAGACGTGTGATGTGATATAACACACGCACACACACACACACAGAGTTGACACAACTTCCTTGGGTCGTCGCAGCTAAGTTTCATTAAATAGTCACAGCTGACAACAACATGGTATTAAAAAACCACCAGAGAATTATGATCGCTTGACTAGCTTTAAAACAAAACAAAAGAAAACAAACTAAAATCGAGAAGAAACAGAAGAAAGTAAAAAAAAAGAAGAAAATAAATGTTAATGCTTTGAGTATACTAAAAGTATACAATTTTACCTGTTTCTGCCTAGACTATGGCTGAAATGTAAACAGGGAGCCTTAAAAGAATTAAGAATTCAAAAATGCGGTATATAGCCGTTTCCCTTCTTATGAAGATAGATGAGTCTGTTGAGTTTGAAAATTTAGTACAAAACGGTAATTACGATAAAACAGCATCTCCGGGATGAGATCCTATGGTCTAGGGGGGGAAATGTTGATTTTATCAACTAAGGGAGAAAATCTATCCTACTCTGATGTATCGGGTGAAGTAGCATTCTTTGAAATATTGGACATATAACGGATTTCGGTGAGTTAAACTTATGCATTTTGCTTTCTTTTAAGTGTTTGGTTTGTGGACCAGTTATGGAACAGGATACTATATCTCTTGAGTGCCATTAACGTGGATGAGTAGATGGAGTGAAGCTGTAGCTAATTACATAGCAGAGTATCTTAATGGCTTATACTTTTTATATATAACGCAATAGTCTTATAAATAATCACGCACAAATAAATACACAGTATAATCTCACGCCCGCAGATTTAATCCTTTATTTATGTAAACTCCATGATAAGCAAAAAGGCTTCTATTTTTGTTTATATGTCAAGCTCTGATGAGTATATGTTACTCAAAGTAAGACACTCGAGGGTTTTATTGCTACCGGCGTCGCAATGGGTTGCACTCTACAGCTGACTCTTCAAGGTGTGATTTTATTATCAACTTAATATGTAACTTCATATGAGTAAAAAAACAAACAAACAAAATAAAACAGGTAGGGAACGAAACAGTAAAACACTTGTACTTGAAGTCCATTCCTTAACACGACAGGCTGACAGAGCAACCGGGGCTCGTTGTTTCGATTGAAGGGTGAGATAAAACTTATTGGTGTCAGCTACTACTACTACTACTACTACTACTAATAATAATAATAATAACGTAGAGAACTTCCCCACACACAGGAGAGTTCAGTGCACTTTATAAGGTGCAGTTGGTAACGATGAAGCATGACAGAGAGGGACATCATAATCATCAAAACACACATACATAAACACATGCACAGGGCCCATTGGAAGGAACAAAGTGAACATTGCCCGGAACATTACCTTACAGGCTTGAGTGGACTAGCTCTCGGTATCTGTGGTTGTCTACGTGGACATGCTGTGATTTTTATGTCTATTATTTTAAACACGCTTGTTATTTTGAAATGTTATTCAAAAATCGCTCATATATCATTTAGATGGTTGCAAAAACGCCTACGAAAATTTGCGCTAAGGGGAACGAAAGTCTGGCTTAAACAGTTTTTAATTTTTTTTTTATTTCAAAAAAGGTTTATTTAAAAAGTTCTAAAAGTGTGTTGTGTATTGTTTTCCTACATATCTAAAAATATGTAAGGGCTAAAGTGATTTTAAAAATTAGAAATGTGTCGTGCAACTTGCCTCTGAACTTAGAGCTGTGGGACTGTCGCTCGTAAATATCTGTTAATATACAATACAATAAGCTACAACGCTGCTTTTGTTATTTTGGACTATTATGAATAGTTCAATTGATTTAGTACTATTGCAAGAAAGAAATAGAAATTTGTCTTCCGCATAATATTACAGCAGGATTTGGACATCTCATAAAGCACCAGACCAAAACGATAACAAACGGACCCGCACTGCATGAAGGATGAAGACAAGTCGAACATGTATCGAAAGTATTAAATCGGTGGATTTGAACTGCTCCCCTTCCTATAGTATGGTTTGTGAACACATTATAGTTTTTTCAAAGAGACATTCCGTAGGCTACACTATGAGCAACAAAAATGGATTCACACCATTGTGATCTGTTTCACGACTAGAATAGTTGTGTGGGTAGGGACACTTGCAACTTTGATTAATGTCATTCATTTTTATTTTTAAAAACTTCAGAAAGTGGCGTATATTTTGTGTTATTTGAAAGTGAAATTACAGCAATGATCAATAGATTCTATTTTTGAGAAAAACGTAACGATTTTAAAAGTGATTATTTCAAAACTTTGCATCTGTCAAAATGTCACCTCCTTGATGTATTGGGGAAATCCTGCTGTTCACATGTAAGTGGTGGATAGAGGTGGGTGGTGAATTTCGATTTCGTTATATGCAAGTAGCATAAATATCTACCAAGAAACCCTTCAAGCTGAAAACTTTTGTCTCCTTAGCGAAAAAGGTTAATGCGCAAGAAGAAAAACACTTAAAAAAACAAGTTGCTAGTAGCAATAAGAATAGTAAATCCCCAGACATAATTTTTATCCTGGACGATTTTCCCGTGCAGGTCGTAAGAATCACCACTGACAATGAACTTGTTGCGGAAGATATTATGGTCCAATTTTTGCCATATAAGTGCTCATTTTACCTAGCGAGAGCAAAGAAACGTACATATTTAAACGGATAATCATTAATTTTAAAAAGCGATTATAGCTTACAAAGATCATACCTCTTTTAAACACCTGTGTACAAGACGAAATGACAAACATAACGGTATATGTACAGCCTATTTCCGGCCTCTAAATTTAAGACTTCCCCAGCCTCCCCTCCAACAACCAGCCAAACACGGGGGAGTGAGGGGTAGGAGGACTGCCTAACGATCCAAGCTTTACAGTGTGTTTCAGACAGCTGCTGCCTTTCGTCGTTATCTCCAGTCATAAGTAGTAGTCGATCATTTAAAGGCAAGCCCAGGCGGAAAATTATTTTCAACTAAGTGTATTTAGTCCATTATAACCCCCCCCCCCAAATTAGAGTGAAAATCTCTAATTTGTTTATGAAATACAAACACTTGAATCGCCGTTCCTGTCTGGGTCGTGGGAAGAAGTCACAAAGTCACTCGTTGCTTAGTCAATGCCTAATTAGCATATAAGTCTCCCTTCGGATGCGGCTGTTAGTATCTTCTGTAGTTACAATTTAGGATAATTCATGCTTTTTATTTGTAAACAAAAGCAAAAACTCCATTGTATTTTGCAATAAACTAATGACAACACTATGTTTTGTTAATAAGCAAGTAGCTTTTTACGTAATTGAATGTTAGACTAAGTATAGGGTCTCTGGGTTTGTTTTATCTATAGTCAGTACCAACATCCTTTGGAAAGCCACTTGTAGTCAAAGCTGTAGACTGCGAGCAAGAAACTGGCTTCTTAGCAGCCAGTCTGCAGTCCACAACTACCCTAGAGGTAACCTCACGTCACTTCATACCTACAGCCCCAAGTGAGTACATAAAAGAAAAGAAAATCCAAGCATCATTCAAGGATATGTTAAGTACTCGAAAATGGCACTTGAATAGTACATACAATATTTCTTAGATTATTTTGGGAAATTTATCAGGTGAGTATTGGAGTGGTTCCTTTGTCAAAGATTCTGAAGTATATTCATAACAGTATGTAGAGAAAAAAACATTAAAAAATCGGTAACTGGGAAAGGGATGAGAATGTTGAGAGACTGTTTAATAGGAAATAGTGACCTAAAGTACATCTCGAAGAAGGCTTTTACAATCGGAATACGACATGTGTTTGTAATACAAGTGCACGCTTGTCCTGCAGATTAGACAGCCATCGGGTATAAATACCCCGATGTATCTACAGCCCAACCAGCAACCTGAGAGCCTCGGTCGCCACCAACATGAAGATCTTTGTCCTTCTCCTCGCCCTCGGTAAGACAACGATTGTTGTTATTGACAAAAGCTGTGTAAAGGTGGAAGTTATTTTCTTTTACCTTACATAAATGACTACTTCCCTTCATCGTTAAATTGCATACGTCACCAAAAGGTGCTGTAGTAGTGAGGTGAAAATAAAACTGTCTCCGATGCATGTCAGGACTGTACGGAATGAAGGTTCCAATGGTCCTAGCAACAGACTGGAAGTAGTTTTAGATTGAAAGAAGCGCAGCGTTTTCTAGTGGCAAGAAGAAATACTAGCAACAAAAAGTGACTGGTGTGGTGAGGTAGACAAGACAATGAAAAAAAGTTCTTTTTATATTCTAAATCACCTTGATGAATGGCCATTTTATTCTCCCGCGTGTGTGTGTGTGTGTGTGTGCGTGCGTGCGTGCGTGCGTGCGTGCGTGCGTGCTTAACAGTCTTCGCAAGCGCAGAGGACGTCGACAACTTGATTGTCGGCGGCGCCGCTGCTACGTATGGCGACCACCCGTACATGTGCTCCTACCAGGTTTACAGTGGAGGCGCGTGGTACCACATCTGCGGCTGTATTCTGTACAACACCCGCTCAGCCCTCACCGCTGCCCACTGCGTTGGTTCCTACTCGTAAGAATTCTTATTCATTCCTACCTTCACCCATGTGTTGTCCAAACGTCGATAAACTCTCCTCCAGTTGTCATCCCACATCCAAACCCTGCGGCTGCGGCTGCGTCTATCCGGGTATTTTCTGTTTTGATGGCAGCACCACAAGAGTGCAGCTCGGATCACACGTATTGTCGAGGACAGACACCTACCAGGTGGAGAGGAGCGTCAGCAAGTATACTTCGGTGAGCATGTTTATCTTTTTTCCTTATTTCCTTTTTACACTGGCTTTATAGTTTCTCCACTGGCTTGCGTCGTCTTAGGATCTTACCAAAGTTGAAGTTAATACAGGAGAACATATCAAGAACTTTTCTAAAACAGATAAGTGTAACAACTTTTCTTATTCCTAATTAGCGCAACAGAACGTCTTCAAAAAAGGCCTAATAAATGTACAAGACATGAAACTGTCAATAATATTAAAAAAGGAATATATACTCTTTTGTATTAAGCTCACTGATAAAAGTGCTTTACAAATGTTACTATTATTAACCTACATTCAGTATAGTGAGATCTAAAATAATAATAATAATAATAGTGAAGATTTTTATAGCGCATATTCACACTCATAGAGAGCATGCTCTTAGCGCTTAAAACGAGTAAGAGACGTGGACTAAGTAGACACAGAACAAAGGGACGAAAGAAAACGGCAGTACTGACGAAACAGAAAACAAAAGGCATCAAGTAACAGGAACAGAAAAATATAGTGATTCGGCGAGAAAGATGGGTAAAGCAGCAAGAGGGAAGGGGGGCGGGGTTAAGAAGGACGAGCATTGTGTGTGGACTGTGTTAGGAGAAATGCTCAAGGAAGAGGTGCGTTTTCAGTGCAGATTTGAAAGATTCAGTTGTAGGAAGGTGGCGGATATGGAAAGGAAGAGAGTTCCATTGTTTTGCAGCACAGTAGCCAAAAGTCCTGTGACCATATGTTGTTGTTCTGGTGACAGGAACAGTTAGTTAAAATATTAGTTACTCTATTATGTTTGATTTGGTATATTAACTAATATAAATACTGCATGTAATTTCTGCATTTCTGATAAAAATGAATAGAACAGTGTTGAATGGTATGTGACAGCACCCCAGCTACAGCGGCAGCGCTAGCGGCTACCCCAATGACATCGCCGTCTTGGAATGGACCAGTGCTGTCACCATGAACAACTACGTGAAGGGCGCCACCTTGGACGACGGGTCCGCCAGCTGGGCTGGTCAGAACTGCGAGCTGATTGGCTGGGGCAGACTGACTGGTGAGTGGGGGGCTTGGGATATGGTGAAGGTTTATGTAAGTTAGAAAAAGCGGTGATGGTGGATGAAGTGGGGTAATGTGAAGAAAGTAACATATAAGATATGAGGATGGGAAAATAATTCCAATTTTACAAAATTAATGCAGGTTCGAAAGTAGGAGTAAATGATGCTTTAGTGTCCTTCCATTTTAAGTCATCAGTACGCTTCCTATAATTTTATTTATTTTATATGGAAAAAAGATATATTTAAGTAATATAGAACTTTTAACTTTAGTTATTTTAAAAATACCAGTGTGATAATTATCATTGATAATGATAGAAGTACAGCATAACGATGCCTGATGGTGGGAATAACAATATGTCGGCGGCACTGTCCTCAGGTGGTGGATCTTCCGCTGACACTCTGCAGAAGCTGACCATTGGCAAGATCACCAACACTGACTGCAGCAGTCGCTGGTCAGGCGTCTCTGGTGCCACCATCAACGCCAACCACATCTGCTTCTACACTGGGAGTGGCAAGAGCTCCTGCAATGTTAGTCTTTTCTTTTTTCTGTTTATTTTGTTTCATGTATACTTCTGTTTTTCCTTTGCTTAATTGGTATTTGATTAGTAATCTGTTTGATTAAACAAATCGTTGTTATGTTAATAAGTAAATTAATTATATGTTTTTATTATATCGATGTACACACTTCATTCTTTTGGACTTCACCCGAAGTAAACAGAAAACAGTTAGTATGGGAGTTGATAAACTATTTTTATTTTAGCTGTTTTCCATTGTTTATTATTATTCTCAGCGGTAGCTAAGACTATGCCTCTTAACTTTGCCTAACCGTGACGTCACATCCGTTGACAGGGTGACAGTGGCGGCCCCGCTGCCTGCTTCAGGAACGGCTCCCGCGTCATCGTGGGCGTCACCTCTTGGGGCATCAGCACGTGCAGCGGCTCGTACCCGAGTGTGTACACCCGCATCTCCAAGTACCGCACGTGGATCTCATCCACCGCCCCGTCTTCTTAGACAGCTGAGCTCGCTGGACCGTGTCTAGTGTGATCAGCGAGTGACTGCAGGCTGACTATAGTCCCGTGAGACTTTGTCGTAGTCTGTGGTTGGTCTTTTCGGCACGATCCCTTGTTGTCAACTTGGTCAACTATGTTAAGAACATGCTAGTGAAATAAAAGAATGAAATATCATATATTTTTTGCTTATTTCTTATGAACATTTATCTACTCATCATTTATGTAAATATTTAACGATGTTCTAACCAGTTGCATCCAGATCGTATGACACTTTTAGAATCTGCGTGATCAAAATAGAAATTCTTTAGCCCTACATGTATATTGTCACATGTCGCTTTACCTAATCAAGTCTTCAATCTACATTGCTGGCAAAAATTAAAAACAATAAAATAAAAAGTAGAAACTACTAAAAAAATTAGTCAATAAACATCAATTTGAAAAACCTAGTAATTAATCAAGTTGTTTATGTTATGCGTGAGAAGTAAACTGAAACCTTTCATAAGTCGAACACATAATGTTGATGCGGGTTTTAACGCTTTATATTTTCGATCTACCTGACGATCACTCGGTCTTTATGTCTTTCTGCCTCATATTCTGTGGATTAACTTTTAAATGTTCCAACAAGCGTTCACAGCATCAAACTACAGGATGGTCAAATTCCTTTTCTGACCAGTCTGGAGGGCAAACTTTGTTAAAATAAGCATCATTCTAAACCTTTGTCAGTTAGAGCAAAGGCAGTGATCGAGTCCATTTTATTATGTGTACATGTGAGCACGTGAAATTGCGAGTTCGTGGAAGTGCTTGCTCATAAAAAATTGGTTCTATATTTTGGAATGCTAAGTCTCGTACGCCGAACTTGCCGAAGATGCTCTTATTCATACAGTGGTAATTAAAGATGTATGATCGGATCACGCTACATTGCATGCATGCGCACACGCACACGCACACACACACACACACACACACACACACACACACACACACACACACACACACACACACATTATTTCTAGAGGTTGTGCGAAGCTGGTAAAAATTCATTATTTTAAAAGAGCCTTTGAGTGTGTGGCGCGTCATCTTTACTAACAGTTTTATGCAAAAGAATTTAGAAAGCGGGATGCTTGATTTCCTTGAAGTAGCACTTTTGTTTCCTCATGTTGGTGTGTGTACTGATATTTATCAAACCATCAAGGTTGCGATCATGGTAGCGTGACCACCTATAAAAGAAAGTCGACGATAATCAAGCACACAAGAACGTTAAAGCCCAACCCGATTGCTGAGCAAAAATCGCTGGAAACAGAGCACAAAATATCACAAAAACATGTTCCAGTGTTCTTTTATGACAGAGAGGGATGAAAGATTTTATATTATTATTTTTCTCTAAATCACACGTGGATTTGTCGAGAAAACAGGAAGTGACGAAACGAACGTATTTCTAAAAATTGCACCGTTTGCACTAGCATAAGTCAGAGAGAAAAGATGCAGTCCTCGGTAAAAGAAAACTGACCGGGACACACAGGAGGGGGGTTGGGCGTGGAGTTAGCAACCCCACCCTGTAAAACAACCCTTGCTACAGAAACTACAACTACAACATTACCACAACGATAGCCTGGACGGGAAGATCCCTCTTTAGAGGGGCCTATGACGCGTGTTGGCGAAAGCCTTCGGGAAGTCAGCTCGCCGACCTATCTTCTCACGGCCAAGGCAAAAACCAGGATAGGGACATGGAACATCAGAACCCTATACGAGAGAGGGAAATCAGCTCAGGTAGCACAGGAGATGGAAAGCTATGGCATCAAGCTCCTTGGCCTGTGCGAGACCAGATGGAATGGTAGCGGTCAGACCAGACTCTCGTCAGGGGAGACAGGTTAACAAGTACCATTCGGCAAGGAGAACACAACGATGTTAACAAAAGGGGAGATTAAAAAACACGGAGTTAGCTTCCTATCGACCTCGCACAGGGTAGTCACAAAATACGCCGCTGCTCAAAATTGATCATCATAAGAGAATCAACTTGAAATTTCTTCTAAGTAAGATGTTTTTTACTTGTAAATACCCCTAACTTCTTTACTAACAGTTTTATGCAAAAGAATCGACACGAAAAACAAATTTTAAAAATGTATCTGGTAAACGTACGAATGAAACACAATTTTTGACTCAACCATGGATGAATGAAATATTCCTACCAAATCGGACACTGTGGATTTTCTTCAGCGAACACACACACACACACGCGCGCGCGCGCGCGCGCGTGCACACAAACCCTCTTTCTCTGAAACACTTCTTTCTATCTCTCTTTCACTCACATACAAACACATATATATATATATATATATATATCATGCCACAGTGCTCTGCTTATAACGGTTCTAACGTCCTCCGATGAATAGACGCACTAGAAAACACTACCCACCACCTAATGCTCGTCCCTCTTACTGTGGCCTAAATAGACAGAACTTCCGAAAGAGGAACCTGTTACCTACGACTCTATCGCGTACTGTACCTTGAGGTAAAAGCAGAGGTAAAGACATCGAGTGAACTAACCAACAGTTTTGCACACACACACACACACACACACACACACACACACACACACACACACACACACACACACACACACACACACACACACACACACATTTAGTAATTTAACTCAAACTACAACAATGCTGATGGTGTATTTGTTACAAGTGTACCACATTATTTTTTATTTCTAAATATCACATTTCCCTTTTTAATTCCCTTCTTCATCTCATTCTTGTCTAGTTTGAACATATTTCAGAAACAGACATATGAAACTTGTAACTAAGTCTCTTCTGTTAATGGACACTTCTATAAATATTTCACTGTGCGAAATCAGTAACAAGTAATGTAATTAAATTTTAATCGCTGACTGATTTAGAAAGGGGTTAGGTCAAAACCTCTATTCATGTCGCCGTTTAGATGAACCTGGAAAATCTAGTCGTTTGGTTGTGGTTAGTAGATTAAAGTTTCATCAGGTCGCTGCATACAATTCTGCTGAAAACCCAAGCTAAAAATATTCTTCTTTGTAGCAAAAGCAGTTAATGCGCAAACAGGAAAATGAGTTTCAAGTAGAAATGTTGCCAGCAATGGTAAGAATTGTCAGCAAGCAGAAAATATTTTCACCTTGGACGATTTTCACGAAGAGGTCGTCAGAATCACTAGTAACGATGGCCATGTTTTGCTGAAATATTATGGTCTTATTTTTGCCAACCATGTAAATGCTCATTTCCGCTGTGTAAAGTAAAGAAATGTGTATATTTATATGCACAACTTTAAACAAATACCTACTTTCTAATGAATGCAAGATGCAATTAACAGAAACAAATCAGAAAAGGCAATGTATATGACCAACTTTTGTTCCGGCGTCTCATTGAGGAAACTGTAGCCTGGCTACATCAACAGCCACACTTACCTCTCTTTCCCAACTTAACCAATTGTTCGCTTTTCTCTCGGGTGCGAGCCACTGCGACGTGTAGTTTGACTATTTAAAGGCCAGAGAAAGACGAAAATTCTTTGCAAATAAGTGGGTATAGTTTATAGAATATAGAAACTCCCAGTGTGCAAATCTCTAGTTTGTTTATTACACTCAAATCTTTAAGCACCGCAGTCTCCTCTGGGTCGTGGAACAGGTCATGACTTAATTTCTCGTGACGTCACAAAGTGGTTTGATAACAGCTAATAATCTCAAATCTCTTACATTAACTAACACTCTCGTTCGTTAAAATTGAGATCAACTCATTTTTCTCTAAAAAAAACGGTAATTACAATGCACTTTTTGACTGCACTATGTTTTGTACAATGGCCTGCATTTTTTTTTATCCAAAATTTTAGATTTTTGGCTAGAAGTAAGAACAAGGTCCTTACTTATGAAAGAAATTTACATCTACCTGTGGAATAGCATTACCTTTGCTTAATACCTTCAAAAGGCTTTGTGTGTTTAATTTTGTCGACTGTACACAAAAGGGGGATGTTTTCGCTTACTCACCAGCATGTTAGATTAATTGCAGGACCCTGCAGTGCTTGTGATCCACAGCTACCCCAAAGGTAACCTGACCTCCACTTCATGTCTACGACCCCTAATGAGGAGGAAACATGGAAAAAAGAATTAAATTAAAGGATTATTTATAAAAACAAGAATATATTAAGTACACTAAAAAGCACTTGAACAATACAATAATATCAGGTGGACATTGGAGTAGTAATAATCTAAGGAACTCTGAAATATGTTTTATGTCGAGGCTTATCATAAAAAAAATTATCGATCAGCCGCAGACAGCTATTGAAGGGACAAGAATGACCAGTGGTATAACTCGAAAAGAGGGTTGATAGTCGGAAAGTGACATGTGTTTGTAATACAAGTGCACGCTTGTCATGCAGATTAGACAGCCATCGGGTATAAATACCCCAATGTATCCACAGCCCAACCAGCAACCTGAGAGCCTCGGTCGCCACCAACATGAAGATCTTTGTCCTTCTCCTCGCCCTCGGTAAGACAACGATTGTTGTTATTGACAAAAGCTGTGTAAGAGTGGAAGTTATTTTCTTTCTCCTTGCAAAAATGCCTACTTCCCTTTATCGTTAAATTGCATACGTCACCAGAAGGTGCTGTAGTCGTGAGGTGAAGATGCATGTCAGGACTGCACACAATTAAGGTTTGAGGGGTCCTAGCAACAGACTGGAAGTAGCTTTAGATTGAAAGCAGCGCAGCGTTTTCTAGTGGCAAGAAGAAATACTAGCAACAAAAAGTGACTGGTGTGGTGAGGTAGACAAGACAATGAAATAAAGTTCTTTCTATATTTTAAATCACCTTGATGAATGACCATCTTCTGCACATGTGCGTGTGTGCGTGCGTGCGTGCGTGCGTGCTTAACAGTCTTCGCAAGCGCAGAGGACGTCGACAACCTGATTGTCGGCGGCGCCGCTGCTACGTATGGCGACCACCCGTACATGTGCTCCTACCAGGTTTACAGTGGAGGCGCGTGGTACCACATCTGCGGCTGTATTCTGTACAACACCCGCTCAGCCCTCACCGCTGCCCACTGCGTTGGTTCCTACTCGTAAGAGTTCTTATTCATTCCAACCTTCACCCATGTGTTGTCCAAATGTCGATAAACTCTCCTCCAGTTGTCATCTCACATCCAAACCAAGCGGCTGCGTCTATCCTGGTATTTTCTGTTTTGATGGCAGCACCACAAGAGTGCAGCTCGGATCACACGTATTGTCGAGGACAGACACCTACCAGGTGGAGAGGAGCGTCAGCAAGTATACTTCGGTGAGCATGTTAATCTTTTTCCTTAATTCCTTTTTACACTGGCTTTATAGTTTCTCCACTGGCTTGCGTCGTCTTAGGATCTTACCAAAGTTGAAGTTAATACAGGAGAACATATCAAAAACGTTTCTAAAACAGATAAGTGTAACAACTTTTCTCATCCCCAATTAGCGCAACAGAACGTCTTCAAAATAAGGCCTAGTCAATAATATTAATAAAAAAATACATACTCTTTTGTATTAAGCTCACTGATAAAAGTGCTTTACAAATGTTACTATTATTAACCTACATTTAGTATAGTGAGATCTAAAATATTAGTTACTCTATTATGTTTGATTTGCTATATTAACTAATATAAATACTGCATGTAATTTCTGCATGTCTGATTTAAATGAATGCAATAGAATTTTGTCTAATGGTATGTGACAGCACCCCAGCTACAGCGGCAGCGCTAGCGGCTACCCCAATGACATCGCCGTCTTGGAATGGACCAGTGCTGTCACCATGAACAACTACGTGAAGGGCGCCACCTTGGACGACGGGTCCGCCAGCTGGGCTGGTCAGAACTGCGAGCTGATTGGCTGGGGCAGACTGACTGGTGAGTGGGGGGGCTTGGGATATGGTAAAGTCAGAAAAAGGGGTGATGATCGATAGAGCGTTAAGACAGCTACATATGAGATTAAATAAGAGAATGGGAAAACTTATACCAATCTTACAAAGTGAATACAGGATCCAGGGTAACAGTGAATGATGCTTGAGTGTCCTTACAAGTTAAAGTCATCAAAACATTTCCTATAATTTTATTTGTTTTAAGTGGAAATCATAAATATTCCAGTTATATAGAAATTTTAACTCTAGTTATTAAAAAACAAAGTGCTTACGTCCGAACACAGATGAGACAGTCAATGGCACAATTATCACTGACAATGAGAGAAGTACACCATAAAGAAGCCTGATAGTTGGAATAAATAACAATATGTCGGCGGCACTGTCCTCAGGTGGTGGATCTTCCGCTGACACTCTGCAGAAGCTGACCATTGGCAAGATCACCAACACTGACTGCAGCAGTCGCTGGTCAGGCGTCTCTGGTGCCACCATCAACGCCAACCACATCTGCTTCTACACTGGGAGTGGCAAGAGCTCCTGCAATGTTAGTCTTTTCTTTTTTCTGTTTATTTTGTTTGCATGTATACTTCTGTTTTTCCTTTGTTTGATTGGTATTTGACTAGGGGGTCTGTTCGATTAAACAAGTTATTGTTATGTTAATAAGTATATTAATTTTATGTTTTTTTTATTATATCGATATACACACTTTATTCTTTTGGACTTCACCCGAAGTAAACATAAAACAGTTAGTGTAGGGGTTGATAAACCAATATTATTTTTTCTGTTTTTCCATTGTTCATTATTATTTTTCTGAGCAATAGCTAAGACTATGCCTCTTAACTTTGCCTAACCGTGACGTCACATCCGTTGACAGGGTGACAGTGGCGGCCCCGCTGCCTGCTTCAGGAACGGCTCCCGGGTCATCGTGGGCGTCACCTCTTGGGGCATCAGCACGTGCAGCGGCTCGTACCCGAGTGTGTACACCCGCATCTCCAAGTACCGCACGTGGATCTCATCCACCGCCCCGTCTTCTTAGACAGCCGAGCTCGCTGGACCGTGTCTAGTGTGGACGGTGTGTGATCACAGGCTGATGGAGTTTTCCAGAGTCTTTGTTCTAATCACTCGTTTCCTCAGCGCGGTTTTCTTTGTGGCACCGCGTTATCGAATGTCTATGTGATATCGATTAAGAAGAGCTAAGATGACAAAAGAAATAAAGAAATTTAAAAATTACAATACGTATCTGCGTTTTTTGACGTTGTGCATACTGTCCTTGTAGCCATTAAGAGCTGTTAGTAAATTTCAAGGAGATTCCATTTGACATTGTCATACTCTTGGGCCAAAAATAATAGAATGCTTCAACACTTAGAAGTGTGCCACCAGTTTGAATATTTCATATCTGGAAAAAAAACAAGGAGAAAGGTGCAAATCGTTTTAACAAAGTCGTCGAAAACGCTCGAAGCCTAGAAAAGAATTTTTTTAAAGTTATTGATTCATTCAGATTTTAGCAAACCGGAATTGATCTAATGTGATAGTGGTGACGTTTGATTATGGCAGCAATCTATCCGTCGTCCACCCATCATCTATTCAAGAATGAATTACATCCCTTCAACCCTCTGTATCTGACCGTCTCTATCTCAATTTTGAACTTTTTTCTGTTCCTCTTGTCTTTCCAAGTTTCTCTAACGCCATCGTTTTTATGTCCAGATTATTAGATATAAGTTCGATTTTAAGAATAAGGGGATTGTGCACAAGACAGTTTTCTGATGTGCAGTTTTTCGTGCTACATCGTAAGAAAAAAGATAATTTGGTCAAAAACTAATTGCCATTTAAATCATCACAAATTGTACACGCTAAACTGGAGCAGTGGACCTGACACAAAACCTTAAGGTCTCTAACTGCAAAGACTTCTTTCAAAGACAAATAGTTTGTGTTAAGCAATCATTTGTTGTACACAATAAAAGCATAATGCCATTTTTTATTTGTTATACATATTTTAAGTGTCTGCATGTCTGTATGTACATTTATACATGTGTGAGATCACAGACTAGCTTGACTGGTCTTTGTTTGATTTTAGAGACTGTTTAGTGCCCAGTGCTTTACCAATAATACTACTGGCCACATACAGCAGAGGTCATGAACATGAGCCTCCAGGTTTTGAGTCATTTAACTTACTTCAACATCCCTCTTTCATCTTCTTGAACACACACACACACACACACACACACACACACACACACACACACACACACACACACACACACACACACACACACAATAAATGTTACGTACTTTGTCCAATTATTTAATTATTTTCATCGATTGTGACATTGTAGTTATTTCCTCTCTTATGTACCGCACCTGTCCTTTATTGCTCTGTAATGGAATGTGTACAGTATCTGTGTTCACTTATATGATTTAATTCATCTTTTTAAATTGTCGCATCTGTACTAAGATGATAAAATTTGACACTGCTTAGTTTGAATTACTTTTAATTTATGCATTGTTGTGATAAATCGGATGATCTTTTTGCCGGGAGGGCAGAGGTGGTATAAAGGGCTACCTAATTAGTAAGTAGACACATGCAGCTCGGCATGGACACAGACTAGAAAATCGTCCTAAAAGTCTGATAGGCGCAAGATATGTTGACGCGACTCACAGAGAAAGAAAAAATAACATTTAAAATTTAGTACATAAATGACATGGCAGACCTAGGAAGAACTTTAGACTGTGAGCAGCGTTCTTCAAGGGACAAGATGTATGACAGAAAAGAATTTCACAGACGTACTAACCTGAAAATAAGCTGTGCTGATTTACCACAATGTAAAATAAGAATAGTTGACTGGAAGACCGAGAAAGATAAGGAACGATGGACGTAAGGGAAGGTAGCTCTCGAGCTCAGGGGCCAGTGGCACAACATTTTTCTAAACCTTAAAACTGTTCTAAAGAAGCAAAATCTCTTGTATGCCATTTAGATGCATTGCACAAGAACATATAAAAAATTTTCTGACAGAACGGAAAGCTAGACTTAAACAACTTTATCTTAATTAAAGCATTTTTAGTTTTAAAAATTCTAAAATTGTGGTGTGCACTTTAAACTGATTATCTAAAAAGATTTAAGGCCTAAAAGTGTTTAAAATTAGAAATGTGTTGTGCAACTGGCCCCTGGTTGATTGATATTGTAGTTAATCGTGGTAGCTATGCTTATTTTAGTCTCATGAAAAATTAGTTGTAAGATTCCTCGTTATATACACATTTGTAACGCTTTGTTGAGTAAATGAATTTTTAAAACTGGAAATATGGCTTGGCTTATCTCTCTTCTCGTCTTCATGCACGCTCTCCTTTTTTTGAAGATTTATTTTAAAATCACAATACAGTACAGCAATACAATAGCACTAACCTAACTCCCACATAGATAAGAAACAAAAAGCACATAAACAACAAAAAGAAACAAATCAGACACACACCCACACACACATACACACTTTTACATCTTCTTCCCTCATTTCTTCTACCTTTACTTGCATACAATGCACGAATAAAATTACATTACATGAAGTAAACTGTCACCATCACTCTTCTGTGGACAGGTTCTTATACAACTTCACATTAAGTCCAAAGCAGTAAAGTCCATATCTTTAAACCTACCCCATTATATTTAATCTTTTGGATTAATCTTTGGCATTATACATAATATAAATTAATGTTCTAGATACTTCATAATAAATCTAACAGTGTCATCAATGACTATGACAGCAACAACAATGCTGGAAGACTTGGACTTTGCTGATGACATTGCCTTGTTGTCACACCGCCACCAAGACATGCAGGAGAAAACAAATGCCTTCTCAGAAACAGCTGGAAACCTTGGCTTGAAGGTCAGTGCAAAGAAAACGAAAAGTATGAGAGTGAACGCGAGTCCAAGAAAAAATATCAAACTAACTGGAGAAGAGATTAAGGAAGTTATCAGTTTTACCTATCTTGGGTCCAAGATTTCAAACACCGGGGATGCGAAGGTGGAGATTCGAGCCCGACTGGCGAAAGCCAGCCAGGCCTTCGCCTCACTCAGGAGCACATGGCAGGCAAAAAACATCGGCCAGAAGACCAAGCTGAGAATCTTCAAGTCGAATGTGATCAGCACCCTCCTTTATGGATCAGAATCATGGGAGATGACCAAAAACATCGGTAACAGGCTTGACGTCTTCCAAAACTGATGCCTCAGGCGCATACTTAACATCTTTTGGCCAAACACCATCACAATGAAGAACTCCACCGAAGAACTCAAACCGAGTCCATCACCACGCTGGTTCAACGAAGGCGTTTGGCGATGGATTGGACATGTGGTTCGCCAGCAGACAACAGACCTCTCCAGAATCGCCCTACGATGGACTCCAGACGGCCGAAGAAAACGAGGCCGCCCAAAGGAAACCTGGAGAAGAACAGTGGAAAGGGAGATGAAAGGGCTGGACATGGGGTCACCTGGAGTGAGTTTCAGCCGATCGACATCAGTGGCGGGCTCGGGTTGAGGCCTTATGTGCAACTGGCACCAAGAGGATTGATTGATTGATTGTCATCAATAATAGTACAGACAAGCTGCCATGACCCTATATAAGGGGAAAAGAGCATTTACATAGAATTTATTAACCCAATGAGAGCAGCAACATTCTTGTAGAGGTTAACAGTGTATCAGCTTTGTTGCACAATTAAGCCTTGGATTGCTCAGAAGAAAAAATGGCTGCCTTTAAAAAAGGCATGTATAGCATTTAGGAGACCAAAATTTACTCCATGTGCTGTTTTAGTCTGAGTGCTTTGAAACCAAATTCAGTTATCTGCACGCTCTCCTTTTTTGTCCGTCCACACGCTTCTCGGTCTTTCCTCTCGTGTGACGGTGACGCCAACTGAAGCACCCGTTATATCTGATGGAGATTTGGCCCTTTACCTCCATTTCACACAAAAAAGCTATCGTGATTTGGTGGACATTGTATTTCAAAAAGTGGTTTACGCGATGCAAGCAAAGCATCACTTACAGATCAAATAAATACTTTATTTATAAATTAAAAGACCAACCCGATCGACACATCTTACACTCAAAAGATTCTTTTCCTATCATTTATTAATGTCTCCAACATGAAATCGCAAGAAGAAACACGAATCTTGAGAAACAGAAGCAATTTCCTCCTTTGTTCAAATCTTCAGTTGGGCGCGATTGTGGTGATGGTGGTGATTGTTGTGATGGTGGTGTCATGACTGACCACAGGATGGCTGACACAGGTAGCCCAGAAAATACTAAATCTGAAAAGCCCTTGGACAGATGTGGAAACTATTGTGTCGTTGTTGAATGCACAGGAAAACGTAGTGGCGGAATACGTGTTCATACGTTCCGATAGGATTCATTAATAAGACAAGGGATCAACTTTGTTCGTGTGTGTAGAGCTGACTTCACTGCCCCTACACAGTACTCTGTCGTATGCTAACACCACTTTGCTCCTGAATATTTTCCAGTAAAAAGCAGGAAACGCCGAAAAAGCAGCAGGGTTTTGTGGTACCACAAAAGAGTCTTGCTCCAGGGTCCGTGTGTACTATACAGAAGCATGCTTTTTCTCGTACAATAACACAGGGTAGATGCACAAACACCTAAAGTTATATACACGTACTTCAAATTCAACTTTTCAAGCCACAGTATTATAGCGACCTGCGACACAATACCTTGTTAGTAACGTGTACACAGTAAATGAAAGGAATACCTGCAATAACGTTTACCGAACAGATATCTCTGCTTTTCCATTTTTTAAGTTTGTGCGGGCGAAAGTCTCTCTTTATCTTACCGTTATTTACAATCCCACCCGTAAGGGAAACTGTACCCATATGAACGTCCAAATCAGTTCCAGTGGTAAATTTTTATACTTTTGGGTTTTGTGACAGACGTAAATAAACGGACAAACACAGATTGTAATCGTCAAAAAGGTATAAAACTTTAAAGGCTTTAAAAGGTATTTTAGTTTATGGTTGATTTAATTAATACGAAAGTCCTTTCAGCTTGTAAATTCTTGGTGAAGGATGACAAAGAGCCTAAAAAAATGACAAGACATGAGCACAGAAACAATATGAGCAAGTAAAGGTAGAAACAGACGGATATTAAAAAGATAAGGTTAAAGGTTTCTTTATGTGTGCATGTATATATTTTACCTTCGCGAAAAAAGAAAAAAAAACTGTATATTCGGTCTCTTGGCGTTAAGTCTAAAGTCTGCCGGAGTACTTCATAGTTCAGAAATACCGAAGTACGCTTTCGTGGTGTAAGGGTTGATGATGGTTATTGCCCCAGAGGGCTTTTGAATGGACACAAGTGACCGTTGGCGTATGACGATGAGAATTTTTATTGTCGGAACACGACATATGTTGGGAACAGAAGTGTGCACGATGGTACCACAGTTTAGAAAGTCACGGGGTATAAATACCCGATCTTCCATGGACCAGTCTACAACCTGACAGCCTCGGTCGTCATCAAGATGAAGATCATCGTGCTTCTCCTCGCCTTGGGTAAGACAACAATTGTTCTTAATGAAAACATTTGTTAGATAATGGTAGTTACATTTTGTTCACTGAACGAAAGAGTTTGCGTCCTCTTAGCGGAAATTGGTAACCTGACGTCATAAGTAGGAGCGGAAGTAGTACAGGTCCACATTTCGGTGGTCACCACTTACCTTTGAGTTTCTACTTCGTGTTAAATTCGAGGTACATCAGCCTCAGATATAATATTTTGTATCCTCTAATCAATATCCACTGAAATAGTGATTGTAAGTGTAACTTAGTAATGACGATGACGTTGAATGTCCGTTACTTAAGTGAGTTTTCTGGCTTAGTGCAAGTGTTAGCGTGGCATCGATGTTATAAGGCAAGCCATAACTCTAATGGAAACCTGTTAATCCTGGTTTAATTGTTTTTCACTCTCAGTTTATCTAACCTAATGGTTTTTCTTTAATATTAGTATGCCTAAGAGGAAAGTAGTCAAAGAGTAAGGACAAGAATTATTTTTAAAAACTTCACACAGAAGTCTTGTTCAAATTAAAAAGTAAGATACATTTCAATAGGAAATAACAAAGAAAGAAAGAAAATACGAAATATGTTTTCTTGACATAATAAATACTCATTTTTAGTAAATATGTTCATCGGGGTAAGCAAGTAACGATTGTTACTATTAAAAATGAACATTTTGCATTTATTTATGTGGACTTGTGTATGTTTGTATGTGTGCGTACGTGCGCCTGTGCTTGTACCTTGTATCGTCATCAGCCTGCGCATGCGCAGAAGACGTCGACAACCTGATTGTCGGCGGCGCCGCTGCCACGTATGGCGACCACCCGTACATGTGCTCCTACCAGGTTTACAGTGGAGGCGCGTGGTACCACATCTGCGGCTGTATTCTGTACAACACCCGCTCAGCCCTCACCGCTGCCCACTGCGTTGGTTCCTACTCGTAAGAATTCTTATTCATTTCCTTTAAAGTAGTCCGCTTGAATGAAACCACCATCCACCCATGTGTTGTCTAGTCGTCGATACACTTTCCTCCAGTTGTCACTCCAACATATGTATATTCGGGTATTTTCTGTTTTGGTTGCAGCACCACAAGAGTGCAGCTCGGATCACATGTGTTGTCGAGGACAGACACCTACCAGGTTGAGAGGAGCGTCAGCAAGATTACTTCGGTGAGCATGTTCATTCTGGATATTTTTCCTATTTTACGGTTTACTACTTCCTTCTGTTTAGTAGATTTCATCGTCTTATGATTTAATCTTGTTGTGGGCAATATGTAGAGAATGTTCTACGAGCAGATAAGACTGACAGTTATTATTTTGATCGATTTACGCAGCAAAACGTATTCAAAAGAAGCCCCCATAAATGCACAAGAAATAATAATAATAATAATAATAAAAATAATAATAATAATAATAATAATAATAATAATTTACACGTCACTTTTGTATTGAACTCACTGCCGAGCGAGAAAAAATGCTTACAAGTTGCTGTTACTATTAACCTAGCTTCCATATACTAAAATAAGCGTTCATAAATTTCCTATTTTATGTTATCCAAATGTAAATATAACGCATCTAATTTCCACGTGTCTAACACAAATGTATATAATAGAAGTATTTCTAATGATGTGTGACAGCACCCCAGCTACAGCGGCAGCGCTAGCGGCTACCCCAATGACATCGCCGTCTTGGAATGGACCAGTGCTGTCACCATGAACAACTACGTGAAGGGCGCCACCTTGGACGACGGGTCCGCCAGCTGGGCTGGTCAGAACTGCGAGCTGATTGGCTGGGGCAGACTGACTGGTGAGTGGGGGGCTAGGGATACAGTGAAGGTTTATGTTGGTCAGAAAAAGGATGATGAGATTAACTGGGATAGCGTGAAGACGATCTCACTTAGAAAGTAAGTTGTGATAGGTGGGGGAAAATAATTCAAACAACGAATGCCGGTTCATGGATAGCGGTCACTCAGGTGTAAATATCATACCAGCTTAAAGTCGTAAAGGCACTTTATAAACCGATAAGTTTTGACTAAGTTAAAACACTATATCTAGTAACACTGAATTCCAAGAAGTTCCTTCGATTTTCAACCTACAACCTTTGGAAGGTAGTTATGCACAAAAAGAATACAACACTCTACAACATGAACCTGCCGCTGCCGTCAAGTAACAGCTAATCAGAGAATTAACATGACGTAATCAACTGAATCTCTGTTTGTCGAGGTTTGGAAGTGCCTATGTTGAAGGCTTTCATCAAATCAATGTTGGAGTGGATTTCCACCGATATATGAAGTTAATTACATCAAATTTACACTGATCAAATAAAGAATAAATTACAGCAGCATTTGTTTTTAGACTGACAAAATTTTACAGAAGTATAGCACTTTTATCTCTACTTATCAGACAACGAACTGTATGAATGCAGTTCAAAGAGCCGGCGCGATGTATATTATCATAATAAAAAAAGTATACTAAGGGCAAGGAGGATAAAATCCTTCAAGCAGCACGTATGACCTCAAGTTAAATGTTTTCATGAAATTCGCGATGCACGCTAAATATTTATCAGTCACAGCGACAGACGTTAAGCATAAAGAAGCCTGATGGTGGGAATAAATAACAGTACGCCGGTGGCACTGTTCTCAGGTGGTGGATCCTCCGCTGACACTCTGCAGAAGCTGACCATTGGCAAGATCACCAACACTGACTGCAGCAGCCGCTGGTCAGGCGTCTCTGGTACCTCCATCAACGCCAACCACATCTGCTTCTACACTGGGTCTGGCAAGAGTGCCTGCAATGTTAGTCTTTCCTACTTTCTGCGTTTGTTTTATTCTTCAGAGTTGTACTTCTTAGTAGTAGCTAAAAAACATGCCTCAATTCACTGTGCTTAATATGACGTCACATCCGTTGGCAGGGTGACAGTGGTGGCCCCGCTGCCTGCTTCAGGAACGGCTCCCGCGTCATCGTGGGGATCACGTCATGGGGTATTTCCACGTGCAGCGGCGCGTACCCAAGTGTCTACACCCGCATCTCCAAGTACCGCACGTGGATCTCATCCACCGCCCCGTCTTCTTAGACAGCTGAGCTCGCTCGTGTCTAGTGTGGCCGGCAGCTGACCAAAGACAAAGGTCTTCTGAACTCTTTGACTGTCCTTCACAGTTAAGACGAATGGCGTGGGCTGTACTTTGTGCGGTAACGCTGTCAGTTGTCAACAGCACGAAATAAAAGAAACACATATGGCCATTGCTTTTGTTCGTTTGTTTTTTGTCTGAGCTCTGAGGCAGTTGCTGGCGAAACAACTAGCGTCATTATCTATCTATCTATCTATCTATCTATCTATCTATCTATCTATCTATCTATCTATCTATCTATCTATCTATCTATCTATCTATCTATCTATCTAAGGGAAAGTGGTGTCTCTTAACCTAACAGTCTTGAGAGAGCTAAGTCGCCGCATTTAGTTTTTCTGCTTTGATTTGTTGGGATTTTGTACTATTGTATTGACCTGTACTTTTGATGGCGTCCTTAGCATTGTGCTTGGCTGTTTACTTGAATGTGGCCTTTTGTTTTTTTATCTTCTGATTTAAACTTTCTTCGATTGTATCTACGTTTTGGTTATTGACGATCTTTTTTTCTTTTGACAAATGATTTTACGATCTGTCGATCTCACCTGACACCAGCATTGTGGTCGAAGACTAACATGTCATCTTTAAAACAAAGACCCTTGTTATTTCATTAACTAATTTACCGTATGTGACATTCTCTTTCTATGAGCTTGTTAATGGCTGGGATATGCATAAAGGGAAGAGAGCGTCTGGATTCGTTTTTATATGTTTCAAGGCATAAAAGCCTTCCTGAGAAAGGACTGACTTTCTTAATATATTTATATATATATATGGCGTTTTATCCGCAACTCTGGTGATGGTGTCATGGAAGCTAAAAATGGACCTGATTAGCGTTATAAGGGGAAGACCAGCAAAAGTTAAAATTGAAACTCCGCAAAATGAAACGCGAGGCTGGAAATCTCTAAGTTTAAATACTGAACGGCAAATCAAGCAAATGGATTGCTAGAGGTTTGTCTATCATCTGATTGTGGGGTCCCACTGAGGTGAGTTAGTGAAGATGAGATACATTCGGAAGAAGGAATACATTCATACAGAGACATAACAACCACCACCACACCAACACCTTATATCAGATCGATATTCTTTCCTGTCTTGTTTGCCTGACAGTTGGCAGATTTTGCCTGAGCGAAACAATCAACAGAGACATTCTACTCCTTGCGTTCGCACAGTTACGATCTCACTCTTGCCAAAACACTCCACACAAAAGGTCAAGGCTAGCGAACTGGCTTTCTCCAGATGACTCGATCCATAACCAGATCGACTACATCTTGCTGCCGAAACTTCTTGATTCCAGCACCAACAAGGCTCAGAAGGGGTCATATCCAGGTAAAAGGGCAAGGGTCGTCGCTGAACTTTTCTGATTATTGGGGAATGAGGTGTTCGAGACCTCACTTTTCTCGGGGCAAGCTTTACGTGAGGTCGGTGCCCATCTCTTCTTTCCCTCACTGCCTTACCTTCCCCAGCTCTCTAAGGTGTCAGGTACCCATTAGCGCCAGCAGGGTCGACGGAGGAAAGTTTGCTGCGCTACACGGGTGTCGAACCGGTGCGTCTCTTAGTACTAACGGAAGGGTAACAGCCAGCAATGCCAGAATTACATCAAGGCAAAGTTATGATGAAAATGATCGCAAGCAGTCCCACCCTAATGGCCGAGGATTTGCTAGCAGAAGATACAGTTCAACAAATCTTCAACTGTCACGTCCTAATTGAAAAGCATCTACAACACGGCAAGGATCTCTTATCACCTTCAGAAAGGCCTTTGACCGAGTCTGGTATGAGCGGCTGCGACGTGCGACGCAAATATTGAACATTGAAGAGCGTCTTCTCCGAACAATCCAATCCAAAGCGTTGCACAATGGTTCCAGGAGCTCAGTTCTCCTCAACAGCCAGCTGGGAGAGCTCTTCCCGACAACGGTGAAAGTTCGCGAGGGTCACTCTTTGTCCCCGGTTCTTGTCGGCAACTACAAAACGCAGTCTGTCTTAAAACGAATACAAACATATCTTAGAAGTTCCATGACACAGGCGAGTTTGAGTAACTGCCACATAATGTTGCTTTTAAAAAAGGGTCAATCTGCTAATTTTTAATAAAACTGCAATGGGGTTCATTAAATAAAACCAAAGAAGAAGGTTTTATTTTTGGCACATTGACTTGCAAGCCTTAAATTTGATTCATATAGTTATAAAGTTTATCTTATTCTAAATATTACATAATTTATTGTGATTAAATTAATCGTAGAAATACTTTTTCAAGAGTTTTGTTTCTTCTTTGATGTTGCTTTGTATTTACTCTGATTGTAGCATGTGTTGATAGTGTTGTGATGCTACGACGGTGTACGTGTGTACATGGCTTCAATCACACACTCTATCCCTCCTTTTAATCGTATGTGGGAGTAAATGAGCCAAGGGATCTGCAGTTTACAAGCAGTTCATTAAAATTCATCATCACTCCTCTTTTTTTTCTCTCTCTCTCTCTCACCCACGTATGTGTATTCAAACTAGGTTTTGTGCAGGGGACCGAGTTTATTCTTACAGAAACATAGTGACAGACACAAATAGTAAAGAAGCAAATGTTCTTTTAACATCTTTTACTTCGCTTTTCTTGTGTTTCATCTTTACCGTTGTCCATTCTTATTTCTCATTTCCTTTCTACTCTTATGTCTTCTATTCCATATGAAGAGGGAAGAAAACGCAGCAGAAGCACATGTAAACATGTAGGTCCAACACGTTTTCCAAATCAAATACCATGACCACAACAGAAACAAAATCGAGGAGAGCCGATCCCCTCACCCTGTTAGGCTACAGAACTCATTACAGTTAGAAATATGCTAACAATGACAATGACAATGACAATGACAATGACAATGACAATGACAATGACCAACTTTATTTATCCCAGTGGGCAATTTGAATGTGGGCATGTGCTCTAGTTCAACAGTGAGTGGCAAAAACAAAAACAAAACATGTATCTCTATATAGATTTAAAAAAAAAAAGAAGAAAAACTTACAGGGAAATCAAGTATACACATACAACATCACACACGCGCACACACACCACTGACAGCTCATCTAACATTAAGCAGCTGGACTGCAGATGGCACAAATGAATTTAGATGTCTGTTACTCTTACATATAGGCATGGCATAACGTTTACCTGAGCTTAATAATAAAAATTCTTTTGTTAATACATGATCAGGTAATGATAAAATGCATGAGGCTTTCCGTACTATTTGCTGGTTACAAAAAGAGGCTAAATCCCTCTGTCTGATACCAATTATCTTAGAGCAGATGTTAACAACACTGTTCAGACTATTCCTATCATGGACAGAGAGATTGCGAAACCAGCAGACAAATGAGAAAGATAGAAGACTCTCAATGAATGACTGGTAAAAACGGCCTAATATTACTTGACTAACTGAAAAACTCTTTAATTTATGCAAAAGATACATTCTTTGTTGGCCACGTTTAACAATGTGTTCGGTGTTTAAGTTCCATTTGAGCTGGCTATCAAAAATAGTTCCCAGATACCTGAAGGAGTTAACAACTTCAACAGGTTTACTATGAATCACACTGGGAATAACAAAATCCTCTTTGATCTTCCTAAAGTCTATAACTATTTCTTTAGTCTTATCTACATTCAACTCTTAAAAGTTATCATCACACCACTGTACAAAATTCGTTAAGGCATTGCCATGATCTGTTGTGTGTTCCTGTAAAAGAGTCAACAATGCAGTGTCATCAGAGAACTTGATGAGGTAGCTATTCTCCTCCATGCTTCTGCAGCTGTCAGTGTACATGATAAATAACAAGGGTGACAGACAACAACCCTGTGGGGAGCCAGTGCTTGTAAAAACTGTGTCAGAATATTTACTATTAACATAAACCCTCTGCTGTCTACAAGTCAAAAAATCCACTATCCATAAACCCAGTTGATGTGGCAGGTCAAAATCAAAAATCAGTCTCGAAGCCAGAAGGTGTGGTTGCACTGTATTGAATGCAGAACTAAAATCTGCGAAGAGTAATCTGGCATGTGACTTGGGCTTTTCTAAATGTTTATACAGTGTGTTCAGAATGAATAACTTGGCATCGTCAACACCCCTCGTCTTCCTGTATGCAAATTGCAGTGGGTCCAGTTTACTCTCTACAGATGTTAAGATGAGACTTTTTACAATTTTCTCAAAGGTTTTCATTACAAGGGAGGTTAAAGCTATTGGCCGAAAATCATTGGGTTGGCTGGGGTTAGGTTTTTTTAGGGAGAGGGACGATGTTAGACAGTTTCCAGAGTGCTGGAATGTGCCCTGAGTCGAGAGAGAGTTGAAAAAGATGTTGAAACACTCCTCCCAACTGAACAGCACAGAAGTGCAGGACACGCCCACAAATCCCATCAGGCCCCTGTGACTTGTTGACCTTGACCCGCTTAAGCATTTCCGTCACACCGACTTGAGAAATGACAATGTTGTTATCTAACACCAGCGACTGTTTAAGTTCCCTAACTCTTTCAGAAAAATCATGGTTGTCGAAGCGTGCATAGAAGTTATTTAAAACATTTGGCAAGTCCTGGTCGCTCACGCCGTTGAGTTTGACTGATTTTCTAGTGCAGACCATCTTTTGATTAACAGAAGCCATGGACTTAATCCCCTGCCAGGCATAACGAAGGTCGCCGGCACAATAACGAAGTTCTATCTTGTCTTTATAATCTCTTTTCGCTCTTTTGATCGCGGCCCTTACATCTCTGTTCGCAGATCTTTTTGCCAGGGTATCGCCGGTAAAATAGATACGCTTTTTCTTGTTAAGTACATTTTTCAAGCTTCTGGTTACCCACGGTTTGTTGTTGGGAAACAATGGTTTTGCTGGGTATTACAGACTCAACACAAAAAGAAATGTATGAGGAAACAGCATCTGTCAGTTCATCAGGGGAATTGCAAGAGTCATAAAAAGCATCCCACACCGTACAATCAAAACAGCCTCGCAAACACTCAACACTCTCATCCGTCCAGCGCTTCACCGACTTAGCCACAGGTTTCACACGTTCAAACACAGGCCTGTACACGGGGGCCAGAAACACACTGTGGTGGTAGGAAGCCCCAAAAGATGGCATAGGCTTGGCTTTGTAGGCTGCGGGGACAGTGCCATAGCATAAATCCAGTTTGGTGTGTTTCTGGGTTGTTGGGCAGGTCACATACTGGTCATACGTTTTTAAAATCTTTGACAGATCACAATTGTTAAAATCGCCCAGAATAAATTTTGGCGCGTCTGGTGACAATGAATCGAGTTTGTGTGTAACATCGGCGATTACCTTCCTGGCAGACGTGACATTCGCTCTAGGGTGAATATACACCAATGTGAAGAACAGCTGGGGAAATTCTCTAGGAAGATAAAAGGGGCGAATGGAGACTGACAACAGTTCGATATCAGGCGTACAGATTGTTTCACGCACTACAACAGTGTTACAGTACCTTTTGTTGACATACAAGCAAACCCCCCCACCGGTGGATTTGCCAGTAATGGTTGCTGAGCGGTCACAGCGATATGGGAGACCAAAGCCAGAAATATACAGCTCATCACCATCATTATCTTTTAGCCATGTTTCGGTGCAAGCAAGCAGACAGGTGTCGCGATACTCCTTCATACACAAGACATACGCCTCCAACTCGTCCACCTTGTTACGCAGTGACTGCATGTTGGCGAGTAGCACAGACGGTAATGGTGGCATTCGCTGCTTATTATCCAATCCATATCTCCTCAGTCTGCGCTGTGTACCCCCTCTCCTACCTCTCCTCCTCTTAGGGCACGCCGTTGACATCATTTCGTGTGGAAGGTTCGAAAAGAAGAGAGGGAGGTCGGAAGATCTCAGTGAAAGTAGAAACCCTCTCGTGTATATGGAGCGGCCGCCATCTTGATGTTGTTGTCCTGACGCCAGTACAGTAGAAATCCAAAGACAGGCAGTAATCAACACCACCAATCCAGAATATGTAGACATGCACATTTTCCAAGAATTCACATCCACCACCATACATAAAATGAACAGCAAAACTGAAAGCTACACACACTAGAATAAGAAAAATAGCGAGCACATGGTCACCCGTCGCCCCACGTGCGTGAGCGCCCTTGACCTATTTTTCAGAGCTTAAATAGAATGATAAAGGATGGTTTATAGCATTTCATATAAAACTTCGAAAATTTCGTAAAAGGCAGACTCTAAAATAAGCATGCATCAGTATCGCTTTGTAGTACAAAAAAAGAAAAATTATAATAATCGATTGTCTCCCTTTTATGTCTGCGGGCGTAATCGTGTCTTTGCAGGAAAAGTTATAACATTTTAGAGGTGAAGAATCCCACAGTCGAGTGGCTGACTTTATCTTCTCTGATACAGCCTGATGCCAATTTTTGCTGCGTAGGCAAGACGAGTTTTCTAGATACAGAGTGGGCTGCCAGCCACCGATGTTATGCTCCAGTCCAGCGTACGAAGCACAAGAATACGTAGCCTTGATGATGATTATGATGATGAAGAAGCTTGGTATAATGATAGAAAAATTTATGCTGAAGCTTAGAGTTGTTGACTTGTAACAGAAGATCAGAAGATTACACGTAATATTTTACAGTGATTTGCAAGAAATAATAATAAAAGCTTTTTTTAATTTTAAAGCCAGTGTTATCTAAATTTTTTGCTGGTGGATTCGCAAGCTTCGGGTGCAGCAGTTGTAGATACTTTGCTATTTCAAACGTGAAGCTCACATATTACTAAAAATTGTAGTATAAATGTAAACTGTAGTAATGTGAATGAATCCTACCATGAAAGGCATTTTGATTTATGGCTGGTTTTTAATAAGAAAGTTCTTTCAGCTCAATGTGATTTCGAGGTGGAGAATGACCAAAAAACCCTCAAAAATATAACGACTAGCAATGTAAGCAGGTGACATATACACAGCCTGTGCCCCAAGACATAACCTGAACTAACAAACTTCAGACTGTCACTGCCCTGTTAAGACACGAATGTTCAGCAACTGAGCTACACGACTCCCTCCCTGTGACCCATAGGATCTGTGATGTTTACAAAACACGCGTATTACACGTATTACACGTACATTAGTCTGTTTTCTTGATTCTAATATAGAAACAACTCGTCCATTATACGTACCTTGCTTATATCTGCGTTACTTTTCCACCTCAACGACGGCTGTTCGCTGTTCCGCCACTCGATGGTCGAGGGCGCTTAACGTCTCCTGAGTACGGTCCACATTACAGCCTCTTGTAAATGCAGCGAGTAGTTCTCTTGTGGTAAAACACAATCTGGTCTGAAAACGTAGTATTATACCTGCTGTGTCTTGTGGGAAAAAAACTTTGTTTTAAATAATTTCCAATGGCATTATTTACTGGTAAATGGTCCTGTTTTGTTAAACAAAAGAAAACAAATAACCAACGACAGAAAAACTTGATCGATTTCTCTTGCTCGAACTCATCTGCTAAACACCTCACATAAAACATTACAAAAGGATCTTCTTCTTTAGAACTTAAACATTCAACCGTCTTGAATAATAAACAGAGCTTTCACAAAAGTTGACACTAAGTGTTCAGTATCATAAACACTATTATCAACGAATAAACTAAAAAACATTAACATGTTCAGTTATATATTTCCTTTTGTTTTTTCCTATATAATTGCTTGACATCTCTCTAAAACTGTTAATGACTTAATGATTAAGAAACGCATGACTAGAATTATTCATTATGAATAAAGACCCCTAACCATTCCGATCTTTCACTGCAATAGTATCCGCCATGATGATGAAGTTAACCGTAATCACCCTGGTCAAGATCTTTAGTGAAGTAACCTAAACAAAACAACAATGTAGTACAGATTTTCGTTTGTGTCTCTATGTTACAACCGAATAATATGTATCAGCTGATGAATTCGATAACGATAAATCAAAAGTGACAATGTAACAAGAAGAGGAGGAGCGGAGTGAAAGTTAAATCAGACAAAAAGAAAAAAAGAAGAAGAAAAATTGCAGGTTTATTTATATGCGTATGCATATATTCTACTTTCGCGAAAAGAAAGCTGAAACTATATACAGTACGTCACTGGAGGTTAATTAATAAATACACAGCTGAAATACTCCACAGTCATGCCAGGATACGTCGACTCGGGGATTTAATAATAACAATAAACATAATATTACTACTACTACTACTAATATAACAACCCTGATATAATGATAAGAAGTACAAATTACACATGTAATTTTTGACAGGTATTTGTCAGATGTAATAAAAAAATGAAATTTTTTTTTACAATTCAGAGCCAATGGTATTGAATTTTTCAGGTGCTTTTGTAAACTTCAGGCGTAGCAGTCGTAGATATTTTTCCATCTCAAACATGAAGCTTCGAAAAAACAAATTGTGATAACTCAAAATCGTAGTGTAATTGCAAGATGTAATAATGTGAATCATTTCTGCTTTAACAGGTATTTTAGTTTATGGTTTGTTTATTCAACTAGAAAGTCCTTTCAGCATGTGGTTATTTAGCGATGAAGAATGACAAGGAACTTAAAAACCTCACGACAAGACATGAACACAGAAAAAATATGAGCAAAGTAAAGGAAGAAACAGACGGAGATTAAGAAGAAAAGATTAAAGGTTTATTTATGTGTGTATGTATAATACTTAAAGTTCGTGAAAAAGACGAAATTGTATAAAGTACGTCTCTGAACGATAATTCATCAATACACGGTTGGAATACTTCATAGTTAAGAAATACCGAAGTATGTTTTTGTGTATAAGGGTTGATGATGGTTATTGCCCCAGAGAGCTGTTGAATGGACACAAGTGACTGCTGGCGTTGACGATGAGAATTTTTATTGTCGGAACACGACATATGTTAGTACCACAAGTGCACGGTGGTCGTGCAGTTTAGAAAGTTACCAGGTATAAATACCCGATCTTCCATGGGTCAGTCAGCAACCTGACAGCCTCGGTCGCCACCAAGATGAAGATCATCGTGCTTCTCCTCGCTTTGGGTAAGACAAAAATTGTTTTTACTAAAAACAACTGTTGGATGATGGTAGTTACATTCTGTTCGTTGAACGCAAGAGTTTGCGTCCTCTTAGCGATAATAAGTAACTTCGAGGTAAATCAGCTTCAGATATAACATTATGTTTCCTCTAATCAATGTCTACTGAAATAGTTATTTTAGGTGTTGTAGCACTAACTGTAACAGTAATGGCTATGATTTTGGAAGATCTGTCATTTAGGTGAGTTTCCAGCTTAGTGCAAGTGCGTGGTATAAGGGAAGCTATTACTTTAATGTAAACGTTAACTTACCTGTCTATCCAGGTTTAAGTGTTATTCATACTGTCAGTTAATCTAACCTAAACTGTTTTTATCTTTAGTCTTTGTATGCCTTAGATGGGAGTACTCAGAGAGTAAAGAAAACAAATATATATTGTTTAATCCTTCACAGGAGTGCTGTACAAATTACAAAGTAAGACTGTTGACATAAAAAGTACTCGGTCTCATAAAATATTCTCAACACGAAAAGCAAGTATTTATTTTTAGGCTATTTAAAATGAAAATTTTGCATTTATTTATGTGCACTTGTGTATGTTTTGTGCTTGTCTTTATATGTGCATGTGCGCGCGTCTGTGCTTGTACCTTGTATCGTCATCAGCCTGCGCATGCGCAGAGGACGTCGACAACCTGATTGTCGGCGGCGCCGCTGCCACGTATGGCGACCACCCGTACATGTGCTCCTACCAGGTTTACAGTGGAGGCGCGTGGTACCACATCTGCGGCTGTATTCTGTACAACACCCGCTCAGCCCTCACCGCTGCCCACTGCGTTGGTTCCTACTCGTAAGAATTCTTATTCATTTCCTTTAAAGGAGCCACCATTCACCCATTTGTTGCACAGTTGACGACACACTCTCCTCCAGTTGTCACTCCCACATCAAAACCCAGGTGGCTGTGTACGTGTATATCCGGGTATTTTTGGTTTTGGTTGCAGCACCACAAGAGTGCAGCTCGGATCACACGTGCTGTCGAGGACAGACACCTATCAGGTGGAGAGGAGCGTCAGCAAGATTACTTCGGTGCGCATGTTCATTCTGGATATTTTCCCATTTTACGGTTTACTACTTCCTTCTGTTTAGTGGACTGCATCGTCTTATGGTTTTACAGAAGTTGTGGGCAAGACATATCGTATGTTTCGCAAGTAGATAAGTCTAATAGTTAATCTTTCGCTCGATTTACGCAACAAAACGTCTTCAAATTACTCCCCTATAGATGTAAATTCCATAAATATGCCAGTAATATTATTAAATAACATACACATCTCTTTTGTATAGAGCTCACTGCCTAGTGGAAAATTATGCTTAGCAACTGCTGTTATTATTAACCTAGATTCAATATACTAAAATAAGATTTAATAAGTAATGTTCAATTCCTATATTATCTCAAACAAATGTCTATAATACGTATATGATTTCTAAGACAAATATCTATAATATAAGTATTTCTACTGGTGTGTGACAGCACCCCAGCTACAGCGGCAGCGCTAGCGGCTACCCCAATGACATCGCCGTCTTGGAATGGACCAGTGCTGTCACCATGAACAACTACGTGAAGGGCGCCACCTTGGACGACGGGTCCGCCAGCTGGGCTGGTCAGAACTGCGAGCTGATTGGCTGGGGCAGACTGACTGGTGAGTGGGGGTCTTGGGATATGATGAAGGTTTATGTTGGTCAGAAAAAGGACACTTTAAAAACTGACTAGGTTAGACTTATTCAAAACACTTAATCTAGTAACTTTGAATACCAAGAAATTCTTTCCATATTCAACATACAACCCTCAGAAGGTCCTTATTGATAGAAAGAATACAACACTCTGCAACTCGGATCCGCCGATGCTGTCAAGTAACAGCTAATTAGGGAGTTAAGAGCACATTTAAAATCCAACATGACATGATAGATTGAACCTCTGTTTGTAGAGGTGTGGAGGTGTGGAAGTCTCTATGTTATATTAGAGTGGATTTCCATCGATGTTTTGGGATTAAATTACATTAAATTTACACTCATCAAATAAAGAATGAATTACAACCACATCTGAGTTTAGCCTGACTTACAAAATCTTACAGAAATATAGCATTTTTATCTCCAGTTATCAAAAAACAGACTGTGCTAGCATCGGAATGCATATATTATCATAATAATAAAAAGTATAATAAGGGTTCGTAGAATAGACTGAAGTTTCACGCTAAAATCATTTTAGTAGCACATGTGACCTCAAGCTCAACGCTTCGGTGAAATTCGCGATGCACGCAAAAATATTTATCAGTCACAGCGACAGACGTTAAGCATAAAGAAGCCTGATGGTGGGAATAAATAACAGTACGCCGGTGGCACTGTCCTCAGGTGGTGGATCCTCCGCTGACACTCTGCAGAAGCTGACCATTGGCAAGATCACCAACACTGACTGCAGCAGTCGCTGGTCAGGCGTCTCAGGTACCTCCATCAACGCCAACCACATCTGCTTCTACACTGGGTCTGGCAAGAGTGCCTGCAATGTTAGTCTTTCCTACTTTATACATTTGTTTTATTCTTCAGAGTTGTACTTCTTAGTAGTAGCTAAAAAACATGCCTCCATTCACTGTGCTTAATATGACGTCACATCCGTTGGCAGGGTGACAGTGGTGGCCCCGCTGCCTGCTTCAGGAACGGCTCCCGCGTCATCGTGGGGATCACGTCATGGGGTATTTCCACGTGCAGCGGCGCGTACCCAAGTGTCTACACCCGCATCTCCAAGTACCGCACGTGGATCTCATCCACCGCCCCGTCTTCTTAGACAGCTGAGCTCGCTCGTGTCTAGTGTGGCCGGCAGCTGACCAAAGACAAAGGTCTTCTGAACTCTTTGACTGTCCTTCACAGTTAAGACGAATGGCGTGGGCTGTACTTTGTGCGGTAACGCTGTCAGTTGTCAACAACATGAAATAAAAGAAACACATAAGGCCATTGCTTTTTGTTTGCTGTTTTTTTTTTGTTTGAGCGTTGAGAGTGTTGTAAGAGAAAAAACAAAGCGAATACTATCTATCTATCCTTTTTTTCTTTGGGAAAGTGGTGTCTCTTAACGTAAACGGCTTGAGAGTTATAATCTCCGCAGTTTTTTCTGCCTTTTGCTCTGATTTTAATGCCATTGTATTGACCTATACTTTTGATGGCATCCTCGTCATTGTGCTGGGCTTTTTCCTTACCTGTGGACTTTTATCTACTGATTTCAACTGTCTTTGGACAGTCTTCTTCGTTTGTACATATCTTCACTACTAAGGACCTGACATAATCTCCAAACAGTCATATGTTTTAACATTTTAATGCAATTGTTCTCTGCTTGGTGATCATGTCAATACCTGCAATCTCCTAGCGACTACAATCTTCTGAACTGTAGTCCATCAGCATCTCGGTCTAACAACAGTATGGACAGAACAGAAGCCTTGGCATTCCATTAAATTATTTAGCGTGTCTATCATTCTTTATAACGCGCCATTAGCTTGTCAGTAAGTCTGGGATGTGGCGCTATATGTCAGCTCTGTCTATGTGTGTACTGCTTATTTATATAAATTCACCATGGGAAGAGAACGCCTGGATTTGTTTTTTATGCTTCAAAGCATAAAAAGGGCATGAGAACCAATGCACACTCGCGAAGTTGAATATATATGGCTGATAAAAGCTGATAGTTTTAATATGTCGGCCATAAAAGTACTTGAGAAGATGTTCTACAGCATTAGGTTTATACTTTACTCATGAAAGACACATGACTCTCAGATGGTTTGATTAAACAAAAGTAGCGAGGTTTTCTCGGTTTGAAATTTGAGAGGAAGCTTAAATGGTATCTTATTCTAGGGATGGCGTTCTCGTTGTCTTGGAAACCAGAAAATGGTTCTGAAAACCGTTGCAAAGGGAAAAGGCAAAATTTCCAATTCCGCAAAATGAAATGCGAGGCTGGAAATCTCTGAATATTGAACGGCAGGTAGGATAAATGGATTGCTAGAGGTTTATCTATCTTCTGATAGAGTGGGGGTGAGCGAGTAGAGATGGTGTGTGTGGGAAGGGGTTCTTGAGACAGGAAGGCATGCGTTCGTACAGAGACATGACAACCGTCTCCAGATCAACACCTTACATCAGATTGATATTCTTTGCTGTGCACTCATCTGTCTCTGAGTACATATACACCCATTCTAGTCTCCTTTCTCTCTCTCTAACAGAAAAAACCACATTTGCGCACCTGCACACACACACACACACACACACACACACACACACACACACACACACACACACACACATTTATAAAGATAATAGCACGAATAAAACCAACATTGTTCATCTACACGTTGCGATGGCAACACATTCAGTCTCAGATCGCACGTGATTCAAGAACAACCGAGTACAGTCAAAAATCTTCTACCTTTCCCAAAATATGAAACACGGGCTAGGCACTTTCTTGGTCATATCGTCACTGATCAAAAGTACAAACAACGTAAAAATGTAAAACAAATAAAGGAACACGGCACTCCCCTAGAAACCCAGTTCTTTCCTTCCTGTCCTTGACGGCCTGACCATGAGTGATACACGAATCTGCAAGATAAACACCCTGCTTCGTGCACTGAAATGTTGAGTAGTATACAGGAAGAAGCTCCGCTATAAAAGTCGCCACCGGTTCCGCCAGGCCCTTGCCCGCCACACCATTCGTGACTCGCAGTCGCCATGTTTGTTGCGGCACTCGCCTTGTCCTTGACCTTTGCACTCGTGTCTAGTGACCCAAACAGTAAGCACGGTTTCCATCTCTCAGATGTTTAAAAGCTATTCACTGCAAAGTTTCTGGCAATGATACTCACATGAAGAGAAATAATGTTCTCACACTTTAGGCCTGTATAGTATTAAAGCATTAGATTGCGTGTATCCGCGAACAGTTGAGCACACATGTGATATAATGTGTGTGTGTGTGTGTGTGTGTGTGTGTGTGTGTGTGTGTGTGTGTGTGTGTGTGTGTGTGTTTGGCGGATTGCCTTTTTATCTTTCCTTTTTCCTCTGACTTTCCTTTCTCTTTTCCTCTGACTTTCCTTTCCTTTCTTTTTTTCCCCTCGGACTTTCAATTTGTTTCTCTAATCTGAATTATTTTTATTTCTCTTTATCTCTTTCCCTTTCATTTTTTAAAATAATGATTTAATGTTAATTTCTGAATGTAAATGCAACTGCGAAAAACACAGGCTGCCAGGGCAGGTGTTTCGCCAAACTGGACACATCACAACCCTGCCAGTGTAACACTTACTGTGAACGCTATGAAGACTGCTGTTCAGACTTCTTCACCCTTTGCCGAGGTGAGGTCTTTGTTCATGCGGTGGACGTTAACCTTGAATATTAAAGACCGATGTCAACTACTGATATTTTATATATATATATATATTTATGTTACATCTTTATACTAGATCCTTTAAACTTTACATTTTAGCACTCTTTTTTTTTTTTTTTTTTTTTTTTTTTTTTTTTACACATTTTATTATGCCTTTCTATAAAACAAAGAAATCAACCTAATATAACTAACCAATGGATAAAATAAAAGTTTGGGTTATTCAGGAATATTTCCAGCATTTTTTTTTTTTTAACAAACTTTGTATATCTGCTTATTCAACTTTACAATCATTCTAAAAATATGACAACGCATAAATTTGCAAGTTTTGTACAATAGACATGAACTCCATTAGCATCTAACAATATGCTCATGTAAGAGAAAAGAAAAAAAAAACTGTAAGTGCAGCTATAAGATTCTCGTTACAAACAAAATGTAAAGTCTCAGGCCACATATAGTAGCAGGCAAAAAAAATGGCATAACAAGCATGTTGAACCTTATTTCACTGTACTAGGTATTAGCGACACTAGAAATATGGGCTCAGTTTCACAACACATTTCTAATTTTAAACACTTTTAGGTCTCCAAACAATTTTTTTTTTTTTTTAATTATTAAGAATCTTTATAAAAGGGCTGGGACAAACGCAATTTACCCATTTCATGCAATGTCAAAATGAGGTCTTTCAAATAGCCTAATCATTTTAGCACTCTTAATCCGTTTTCTTCATCTGTTATAAATTGTTATCTACTGCTTACTAGTATACCAATCCACTTTCCATACAAGCGTAGAAGTTGTGTCAAGGGCAGACAATTAGCACGGTGCACATACGTCTCTAATACCACAAGAGGGCTTTCACATACCTAAAGAAGTCTAAGGCAGTCGTCAACTCTTCTCTGATGATTCCACAGGCATAGAAAACTGCCATCACGTATCGGCTGTCGACCTGGCCAAGGTGGCCCAAAGCATCTACGAGGCTGATGAGAACCGGGTTGACGGATCCCACTACAGGCTAAACTTCCAGAAGCGATACAGTACTGGAGTTGACAACCCGTTGGCGTATGTATTTTTGTATTTAAGTCTCTTAATACTCATTTCGTTCTTTAAGCAAACGCCAATCTCCCATCCTTATTAATGACACGGACATCATTATTTCATTATAGATCATTAAACCAAATGAAAAAGATATAATTGCTCTGTTCTGGATATTGTAGTGCAGTTCTCAAAAAAGGAACATTTTAAAGTAACCACATACTTCTTGTGTGTTGTTACTTTAAAATGTTTCTCTTATTTCATATTATATATAGCAAAAACCATATTTCACACGCCAATATCTAACAGTCCTAAAAAATTAATGTAGCATTTTAACGTAAAGGCAACGTTAAGTTGTCCAGCTTATCCTCGTTTGTTTAAGACAAGAGCACTAATATTATGTATATAGTGTCAGACCTGACAACTTGCTTCCCCTCTCTCTTTTGCAGATTTTTTACCAGTCTGGACGAAACCATTTTCCAGAGTGCAACATTTAAAGGCTTGTCAGACTTGGAAGACAACTATGAAGAAGTTGTAAGAAATCACAAGTCTTGAAATATCACAGCCCAACATATCCATAACACACATGCATTCTCTCTCTCTTTCTCTCTCTCTCTCTCTCACACACACACACACACACACACACACACACACACACACACACACACACACACACAGAGGCTGTATCCTTCTTGCACGCGATTTTTGAAGAGGGCCCTTTTTCAAAGGAAACATAAAGAAGAGAAAATTAAGATCACATCACTCGTGCAATTATGCATTCAGAAATATAGATATATGTGTACGTCTGTATGTCTGTGTGTTTATGTGTGCGTCTGTACATGCACGTTTAGGTTAGTGTCCAAGAGAGCTACACTGATGCCGAGTGGGCTGAGGTGCAATCGTTCATTTCCAATGTGGTCAGCTCGGGACCCATGGGAGTAGCACTGGAGTTCCTAGCGGCGCGAGGTAAACTGTCAACCTCTACAATACTTTTACTCACAAACATTACATTTCAAGTTATAAAATGTTACTATCAGGTAAAAAAAAAAAGATACAATTTCTTACCTGTAAATCAAATCGACGAAATTTTAATGTAATGAATTCTGTGTTGATATCTCTTAAAGGCTTTGACTGCAGTTCCAGGTATACTTTAACATAGCCAAGCTGTTTCTTTTCTTTCCAGGGTGCATCTCAAACAGTACGGAAGCCTGGAAGACCCTGATCGAAGAGATGTGGTTTAACCTTTACGCTCGCACAGAAGACACCAGCTCTGTTCATGGCAGCTCTGGGTTCGAACATGTCTTTCTGGGCGAACTTCGAGGTCACACTGTCTTAGGGTTAAACAACTGGATTGAGTACTACAAGGAGGAGAAGAGTGGGAGAATTAATTATTTGGGCTGGATAGACTACATGACGGTAAGAGCTCTGCCTGGAAAGCTACACTTAACGAAACCTTGCATATTAAATCTGAGATGGTTCACTCCAAGCAAGCATAAATGAAGGCTTAAAGAAGTTAAATGGGTTTCTGGAAAGTTGACACCAGAGTATGAACGTCTCCCGTTGAGCCACACAGCTCGAATATATTCAACAAAGGAAAAAAAATGCAAACAAAGCCAAACTGCTTCTTGGTAATTGATAGAGAACAGGAACTGCGTAAACAAATAGATTTAGAGAGAAAACTTTGAATGAGGTTGGGAAACTGATCTTAGTCATCAGGGAAGGAAAAATGGTTTATGAAAAATTTCTAAAGACATGGCAGCTAGTCAACTCATGGATTGTTATTCTATGAATTGTTAGAGTTTATTTTATTGGCTTGCGACGTTTATCCGTTCCATTTACGCTTAGGATAGAATCCTGCTGACTGAAGTAAGATTTCAGGAAATTGTGAGACATTACTTATGACAATACACATCATATTGAAAGTCAGAAATATGTTTGCCAGAGACTGTAGTATTCATATTTCCACTAGCTGAAGGATTGCATAGCATCACCTCCACATCCTCCTGAGCCTAGTTTATTATGTGGATCGTCAAAACTCACTTTTACGACCTTCAAGCAAAACAGATATAAGAAAGCTGAACAAGGGAACAAGAACTTTCATAAATAAAAAATCTCTTCCCACAAAATCATCATATCAGAATGTGCTTAGAACCTCTCGAACTGGGGGAAAAAACTTTCTTGATGAGAAAATTCATTAGGTGATATTGTGAGATATCTACTTTAAGTTGCCGCACGTTATCATTAATAACCGAATCTCGTTATTGGTTGTATGTCTGTCTGTCCAGAATCCAAACATTGTGTCCATCAGTTTTGTGTGGGCGGGAGCCCAAGCCCCTGTTCGTTCATTTTTCGTGGGAACGAGTCCCGAGTTCGACATGGCGGTGGCCACGCTGTGTGCTGTAGCGCGAGGCAACCAAGGATGTCCTCTGAACATCAACGGCAAGTCCTTCACCTACCAGACCTATGTTATTCGACACAATCATAACCAACAGTTGCAGATCACCGCCGCCTACCCCATAGTTCCCGCTCACTCAGCGCCCTCCAACGCCACTGGTGAAGAACTCGTAGGCTGAAACCTCGGTCTGTGATTAGGGGTTCAAGTCTAACTCCAAGGAGAAAGAAAACGTACATGGAGTTTTCTATGATAGAAGGTGTGGGAAAACTGAGTTTGAATGAAACATTAATGGTTGTTGTAGTTTTTCCTTGGGTGATTTATTCTTTGATTTGTTTGTGTGCGTGCGTGAATGCGTGTATCTCTGTCTGTGTGTATGTTTGTGTATCAGTATATATCTGTGCGAGTGTGTGTGTGTGTGTGAGAGAGAGAGAGGTTGTCTACAGGTCTTTGGATCTGTGAATCTGTGTGTGCTGGTGTGTGTCTGCGTGTTTTGTACTTGTGATTGAGTGTTTTCCAGTGTGTGGTGCGCGAGTGTGTGTAAATGAACATTCTAACACAAGAGGTCGCCACTGCCTCTTTGCCCTGTGAAGACAAGAACTGCGAATGATTTACTTCTATACAGTCTAACTGATATGAACATATCAATTGACTCAATTATCACATTCTTTCAATTCTCTTTTTTTTCTTTTCTTTTTTTTTTTTTGCCAAAACTCCTGTCGAAGCACAGGATTTCTAAGCCTTTCGTAGAGTTCAGGCTGCTTTTCTGTGTCACCGGGACGCATAACCGAAAATTTGTTCAGGTCCGAGGGCGCACTGAGCGCTGACAACGTGTCAGGTCGAGACATCAACCGTATAACGCCAGGTACCCTCGCTAGAACAATATGAGGGCCAGTAGTATTATGAAATCTGTCAGATTCAGATCAGTAAAACAAGATACAGAAGACATTAAATCTCATCCTCATCTCATTAGCAGGTCAACTATTATTCATTCAAAGCCCACCAACTCCGCTGCAACAGAATTGAAATCTAACACGTGCAGCGCGTTACAAACGATACGGATTACAAGCACAGCAGGATGCCTCGAAGATAATCATATTTTTAAGGTCAACTGGCTCGCAACATTATTTCTTTATGATCGGGTTAAGCTCGTTTTAAAATAATAATTCCCAAAATATAAGTACATAATGATCCTTAATTTTAAAGATATAAGCCTTCAAACATCGACATTCTCACCTGCAACTAGGAAGGCGGGAAACAAATACTCTCCTATACTGAAGGTTCTCTTAGGTGATCGAAGTATTTGTAACAAATTTGTAACAGAATTTGCATGTCTTCGAGTGAAATGAAGAAACTTTGCTCAGGTTGTCGTGTTCAAGAAACGATTTTGTTTGCCCAAGAAATGAAACAGCTGAATTTGGAATACAGCCCTACAGATCGGAAATTTATTTAGAAGCTTCGAATAAAGTTAAAAAATAATTAAATGGTCCAAACTGAATTCATTCAACAGACTGGTAAGTCAATCAGATCAAAATTTAATGGGCAACAATAGTTAACAACTGACTGCTGATAAGGATTTTTTACAATTAAAAATATAATGATAGTTTGACACATGTTTATCGACTTATTTCTTCCTCATTTAGCTGCATGCAAAATTTTCTATTTACTTACTGATACTCGATCGCACGTGTTCCCGTTTAAGCTCCTTATAATATGTTTATCACCCTCAGTTCTTTTATTTTAGCTGTTTCGATCAAGCACATCAATGGTGCCCTCACACTGTCAGTTGTTTTGAGCATTATGGTGGATAAAGATACGACTGATGATGTGTTTGTGACTGTCACACGATGTTACTTGTAGACCAGACGGTGCTGAAGCTGTCGATGTTGTATATCTGGTGCTTGATCTACCAGCAGTCGTAGTTCGTTTTAACATCTCGTGCTTTTGTATAGTAAGCACTGCTGTAGGAATAACATTTCTTCGGTTTACTGAAAGTCCAAGACTTGCTTGTACTGTATAAGTGACTGAATAACAATTGATTTTGAAACGTTTTGAGCAAATTCATGAGTACGGTGTGGGGACCAAGTTCGCTATTATCTTTAGGATTTCCTTCATGAGTACAAATTAACTCCCTCTGAGTGTCGAAGAGAACATTCAGCAACAGCTGGTCCTGGTCAGTTTTCTTTTACCGAGGACTGCATCTTTTCTCTTCGACTTATGCTAGTGCAAACGGTGCAATTTTTAGAAATACGTTCGTTTCGTCACTTCCTGTTTTCTCGACAAATTCAGGTGTGCTTAAGAGAAAAATATTAATATAAAATCTTTCATGCCTCTTTGTCATAAAATACCACCGGAACATGTTTTTGTGATATTTCGTGCTTTATTTCCAGCGATTTTCGCTGAGCACTCCTGTTGTCCTTTAAAAGAAAAGAACTATGACGCGACCTACAGCTTACATACTATAACCTACAGTTGACAGAATGTAGCCAAGTACATTTTGCGGCAACACAAAGGACAGCAAAAGAAGATTTATTTTCTTCCCCTTTATTTGACGAGTTATCAGTAGAAGTAAGGCAGATGGAGGCAGTCTTGACTCTTGACACTCAGGCTTAGCAGGATTCTACCTACTTCTGTCCCAACTTATCCAGTGAATTCACTCATTTATCCCGGCTTCAATACAGATATACAATCTAGTCCCAGATAGAACCCACACACTGCTTTCCCCCTTTCCAAAGTATTATCGTATGCATATTTTTGAACTAATGTACTGCTTTCCTATTTTTAACGGCACTATAGATGTGTCCAGATTTTCAATAATTGCGAAAGAGATGCAAGTGCCAGCGTGAGTGATCTGGAGGTAGTTGATGTTTTTATAGCCTGCGTTAATGTTTCATGCAGAGTGATGTTCGCATGTTACCGTTGGCAAAACACTATTTCCTGGAAAGGATTAATAAAGATATTTTGTATTTGTAGATAGATACATGCCTATACGCCATCATGTACTGTGGAAACCAAGGGAATATCTATGTGTGTGTGTGTGTGTGTATGTGTGTGTGTGTGTGTGTGTGTGTGTGTGTGTGTGTGTGTGTGTGTGTGTGTGTGTAAAGGTGTGTCTGAGAAGCGAAGCACATTCGTGAAGTTGAATATATATGTCTGAGATAAAAGCTGATATTTTTAACATATCAAGTTAAAATGTATTGACATGGTATAATACAATAATAGATTTGCACACGGCACTCAGGTGCTTCGATTGTAAGAACAAGCAGGTTTTTTTGGCACGCACGCACGCACACACGCACTCACTCACATCCACGCAGCTCCGATCACTTTCAAACGTATTTTTCATCACTTCTGACTTACAAAGCTTTACACTATAGGTGTTATGCCGACCAGCGTAGTGAAGTAGATAAGAATGGAGACTGGTGTTGCCATCAAGTATCTCCAAACAGTCACGCTCAGTAACAAACTAGGACAGTCGCTTAATAAATTTTGAGCTGTATACAGCAAGCAAGTCCACTATAAAAGCCATCGCCAGTCTCTGTTCGATTGTGTCCCGCCACAGCCTCCCCCCCACCCCCGTGACGCTGCAGTCGCCATGTTGGTTGTCCCACTCGCCTTTTTCCTAACATTTGCACTCGCCGCTGGCGACTCGAACAGTGAGCACATTTTCCGTTTCTCACAACTTTGAGTATTTCACTGCAAAGTTTCTATCGCCGTTGTTCATGAGCCTGACATGTTTTGTATCCTAGATCTTTGCGTGGTTCGTTGAAAGTTTTGACTAGTGCTGCTCACATGGTCTAGAATTATGCATTCTACATGTATGCGCGCGCAAGTGAACGAGTAGGTCCGTACATCATTATTAGTGTATATTTGTGGATACCTATCTAGGCGCTTGTGGGCTTTCTTTCCTCATTTAACTGTTCCTTCTCTTTTATCATGTTTTATAGTCAAGTCTGATTGTAAGGAAACTTGACGGACACACTTGTGACGTCAGTGTGCGTTGGTGTCGTAGGTTGCCAGGGCAGGTGCTTCGCCAAACTGAACATCTCCCAGCCCTGCCAGTGCAACACCTACTGTGAACGCTATGAGGACTGCTGTTCAGACTTCTTTAACCTTTGCCGAGGTGAGCTGTTATTATTTTTTATGTTAAAGACATCAAATAGTGATTTGAAGTTCATATTATACTAACTTTAAAGTTTCTATCAGCTAGCGGTGTATTTATTAGATCATCTTGTAAAGCAATCTCCTTCAATCTTCGTATTTTTTATATTTTTCTCTCCATTAACTACTACCCTCATTATCAGCCTACAAATCTATGTATCAGTCACTTTGCAGTACATATCACTGTCGACTATAGATTAGATCCTAATAAGATCCTAAAAATCCTAATAATTAGATCCGAATGCTGTGTTTTAATTTCTTTGCTGGCTCCTGTCCTGACTATTTCTCTGAACTTCTCATCCCTTACTCTCCGTCCAGACAACTCCGCTCCTCGTCTGACGACCGTATCCTAACTGTTCCTGTCACCAGAACAACAACATATGGTCACAGGACTTTTGGCTACTGTGCTGCAAAACAATGGAACTATCTTCCTTTCCATATCCGCCACCTTCCTACAACTGAATCCTTCAAATCTGCACTGAAAACGCACCTCTTCCTTGAGCATTACTCCTAACACAGTCCACACAATGCTAGTCCTTCTTACCCTCCCCCCCTTCCCTCTTGCTACTTTACCCATCTTTCTCGGCAGAATCACTATATTTCTCTGTTCCTGTTACTTGATGCCTTTTGTTTTCTGTTTCGTCGTCAGTACTGTCGTTTTCTTTCGTCCCTTTGTTCTGTATCTACTTAGTCCACGTCTCTTCCCCGTTTTAAGCGCTAAGAGCATGCTCTCTATGAGTGTGAATATGCGCTATAAAAATCTTCACTATTATTATTATTATAAGACATAAAAATATTGCGCACAATTATAACAGGCGTGCAAGTTATATGTTATATACGTGTCCTCCCATACCTCAAAAAAGAAAAAAAGATTCTCAAATAACTGACAGCACCTGGTAGATTCGGCAGACATATCCTTGGGAACCGAAAGGGACTAGTCAACGTTTATTTAACGATTCCACAGGCCTAGAAAACTGCCACCCGATATCGGCTGCCGCTCTGGCCCAGGTGGCTCAGGAGATGTACGACTCTGACAAGAACCGGGTTGACGAATCCAAATACCAGCTCAACTACCAATTACGATATACTTCAGGGGTGGACAGTCCTGCTCCGTACGTCTCTCTTGCTTGCTCTCTATCTCTGTCTCTGTCTCTTTCATCAACTCAGTTAATGGCCATCCACACTCGTCAACATCCCTTTCGCTTAATAACTGCGCACCCCAAGCTGCGTGCACATTCCTGTTTCCATGATTCTGCTCATCTGATTGTCTGCTCCAGCTGATCCCCTACAGAGGTCGTCCACACCAGACCTAACAACTAAATGTTCTGATTGATTGATTGATTGATTGATTGATTGATTGATTGATTGATTGATTGATTGATTGATTGATTGATTGATTTGAATCTTGAGGTAGTTTCTGCTTCAAGCAGTCGCACGTAGTGAAGACTAATTTCAGTGACCATATTATTTCATTTGCTTTACGTGCAAGGGATTGATATTGTATTGTTGTGGGGTGACATCAGGGTGTAGGATTCTGTTGTGTTCTGAAGGTGAGAAAAGTCTTATCCAGCCTCGCGTAAGCTTGAAAATGCAACGTTGAATCTTACTACATGTCTAGTGTGGTGAGCTCTGCAGAATGATATAACACTAATTTGACCATTTGAGGACATTTCAAGTGCCATTTCATTTCAGTATTTTCCCCTCGTTTTCTGCAGATTTTTTGCGGGTTTTGACGAAAGTGTTTTACAGGGCCCAACATTAAAGGGCCTCTCGGACCTAGAAGACAACTATGAGGAAAATGTAAGAAATAGATTAGCGTAAAGATTACCTATCACCTTCCAGCAAACATTTTTATGTGCCCTGTGTGTGTGTGTGTGTGTGTGTGTGTGTGTGTGTGTGTGTGTGTGTGTGTGTGTGTGTGTGTGTGTGTGTGCGTGCGAGAGAGAGAGAGAGAGAGAGAGATTACGTGTTTGAGAACATGCCTATCGTTTATTATTGCAGGTTCTTGTTCAAGAGACCTACACTGATGCCGAATGGGCTGAAGTCCAAACGTTTATTAACAACATAATTGAGTCGGATCCCATGAAGACTGCACTATCGTTTCTATCCGACCGAGGTAAGCTGTCACTAAGTGCATGTGCGTGAGAGTCGAACTTGAGCTTCTAGTGACGAGGGTTAGATGTCACTAAGTGTATCTGAGTTGTTCTAGAGTTCTTATTGACGCGAGGTTAGCTGTAACTAAGTACACGGGTGAACGTATTAAATAATGATATTATTATGTACAGGGGACTTTAAATAATTTTCAGTGGAAACACCAGAGCCCCACTTTGTGAAATATTAAGCTAACAGTCGCGTGACAGATTGGCTCAGGTTCATGAGAAGCATTGGCTGCCTTTCATTTGCTTATCATTGCTGGGAAGAACTGGCTTGCAAGCTCATGCGATGTATGGATGAACTTACGTTCCTAACTTAAACAGGGATAATCATTACTCAATTGAAAAAGTAAATAACACTCCTGCCAAATGATGGTGTGAACAGAATGCGACTATTCTCTAGGATATTTGGGGGTAAGTATAATTTATTACATAAGCATTTTGCGGAAAGTCCTTTTGTTTTCATCTTGTTGTCGTTTGTTATCTATCTCAGTTTGTCTTTGTTCTCATGTTTTTGTCGCCTTTCTCTGTCTAGATTCGTTTGCCTTTATTTTCGCATGGTGTGACCTGTTCTTAAAGTTGTGCACTCATTTCTGTTGTTGTCTAATCCCCGGTGTCTGTTGTCACCCAGCTACACTTTTGTCTTTCTAAATATAAACCTTTCGCTGAGGCTTTGACTTAAGTTCCAATCATTTTTTAAGTGGATTACTCATTTCTTTTTCCCAGGGTGCATCTTTAAAAATGATGACGCGATGAAGACCCTCATTGAGGAGTTGTGGTTTAATTTATACCCCCGTACAAACGCCACCAGCGCTGTGAACGACAGCTCTGGGTTTGAGCACGTTTTCCTGGGAGAACTTAGAAACCACACCGTCCTGGGGCTCAACAACTGGCTGGAGTATTACAAAGAGGAGAAGAGTGGCAATATTAACTATCTCGGCTGGATAGACCACATGACGGTTAGCACCCTTCTTAGACGATTACTTAGTTAGCCATAATTTTTAATGAATGACTAGAGTTCTTCCTCTTAGAAATATACTAAACAACGACTAAACGAAGCAATCTGGCTAACAAATGCATCAGAGAGTTAAAACAAATGTCCTTAGAAGTAGCCTCTTGCACAGCGCAGCTGTCTAAACCACTTTAGCCAATTAGTACTAAACAAAATACTCCACACACTCAGCACAGCTGTCTAAAACTATTTCAGATACTTGGTACAACTGTCTAAACATTACAAAAAAAGAAAACAAAAAATCAAATCAAACGAAACCTACAGAGCCCAACCCAACCAAACCCAGCACAACCTAAAACACCAAACCGATACAAAGATTTCTTTAGATTGTGCCACTTGCTCATATTTTCACTTTGTCACTAGAATGTTTTTGTTAACTATGAATTTATATATATATATAGAGTAACTGAGGACAGTTATCCGTGTTTAAATTGCCCATTGTGATTAATAAAGTTAGTCACTTATTGTTCATTGTAACAAATGGATTGTCAGAAAATGAGAACGAAATGGGTATTGGATAATGCCGATAACTAGTTACAAAGGTGGGTCCTAACAGGCAGAGAAGCCAAGGAAGTTCATTAGGGAGGAAACCACCCACAAATATGAATCCAAAGTATAGGCATGGGACCTGATCAGACAGTGAATCGTGGCAATACAAAAAGACAGCCTACATTTTCCTTCTATGTGACGATCAGTCAGACCGAGTGAAAAAAGATACCAAAATACCAAAGAAAACGATAGTTTGCATTATAGTTGACAGTCAAAGATACCATAGACTAACGGAATGATTGCACTGTGTGGCTGTCCTAGCTTGTCGTTCCCAGCTTTCTTTTCAGATCAGTCTCTGGCACAAACACGTAGTCCTTTCCACCGTGCCTCCCACTGTCATTATTTTGTCAATCTTCAGGCAAAACTAAATGGAGTGATAAGCTTCATAAACAAACATGTGTTCAGAACCTTAAGGTGGGAGGAAAGGGATCATTTGAGGATTTTTTATGTGAGCTCGGGGCTAGTTTAAGTTCCAGGGACATTTTTCTTTAAATTTGACTCGGATTTCTGTTTCTACCTGTCCAGGATCCAAACATAGTGTCCATCACCTTCATGTGGAAGGGGGCCTTAGCTCCGATTCGCTCGTTTTTCGTGGGGACGAGTCCGGAGTTCGACATGGCGGTGGCCACCCTGTGTGCTGTCGCGCGAATAGATGAAGTGTGTCCTCTGACCATCAACGGCAAGTCCTTCACCTACCAGACATACGACATCCGCCACAAGCTGCAGTTGCAGATCGCAGCCGCCTACCCCATAGTTCCTCCTCACTCAGCGGAGATTGTGGGATAAAGTCATGGGTCGTCTACCTGTGGAGACCGTGTGCAGTGCTGCTACCTGTTAAGGATTACTTTAAAATGAAAATAAATCGTTTGTAAACGTTGTATTTGAGAGACGCGTTGATATTTGTCTTTACTGTTCACGAAAGAAATAGTCACTGGCTTATTACGTTTGAGTGATTGGGTGAGTCAGGATACGGACTCAGATGTGATCAGATGCTCGTTGATTTAACGTGCCAACGGATCGCTAAGAACAAAAAAAACCCAAAGACGCCTGACTCCATAGGGTCACGGACAACTAACGATCGCTTTTTAGAGCTTGTTCATGCCAAAAACAATTAATGACAGCCAACGTGGAGAAAGACGCTGATATAAGAGCACTTGTTTTTTTCTCACAAAGCCATTTGCCCCCACCCACACAGTCTTCAACGAGCACACACGCACGCACAACCAATATAATATTTACGTCAGTCTTATACTTTAAAAAAAAACTGACTCCATTCTGACTTGACTTCTTGAAACGCTTGTCCCTCTCCTAGCTCACACCACCACGAACTCACGCTAAGGGTCACGATGCGTGCGCAGCGGAGGAGAACCGGTTTTTCGTGCATCTCCGTGAGCAGCATTTTGACAAACCGGTTTCTTTAGAACTGGTTTCGTCAAGACCTCGCTGAGCAACGTTTTGATAGAAACCGGTTTCTCTAGTACCTCGCACAATAACGATCTGAATAAGCAATTCTTTGTGTACCATTCTTGATAATCCTTCAGTCCACTGAAGGCCGATTTATAAGAAAGGGCGCTATCTCTCTGGGGTGAGCAGACAGCAGGCAAAGGGCACAAGCCTTATCACTAACTCCATTAGTTGTGGCCACAGGCTCAGCGCCCGGGAGTAGCGAACATGTCCATCCTAACGGTCGTCTTGCTGCTGACGTGCGCAGTTTCATCGTACGCCCAGAAAAGTGAGAAAGTATTATTATTTTGTTAAATGCTTACGTTTCCTCAGTTCACATTACCTCCAGCACACGAGCATTCGTAACAGTTCTACATATAAAGGCAAGCAGATAGCCTGGTAGTTACAGAACTGGCGTCTGAGACTGAAGACGATAACAGCAACTATTTGGATACACGTGTGGCCTAGCAAGTTCCCCAATTACGCCCACGATGCTGAAGGGGTATCTGACTGGGAAAGGTAAGAGAGTAAAGAAGAGGAGATGGGCACAGCCTTGACAAGAAGAAGGTGGTCCCCGAGAAAAATGTGATCTGTAGCACCTGAGTCCACTTCCAGTCAACAGGTTATGAGGACCATCTTTTCACCTCGGATTTAAGGCTGGCTGTATGAAGAGAGCTGTTGTTTACTTACGTTGAGTGGTTTATAGTACACATTCATTCATGCATGTAATCATGTTTTTTCCTACTTTATTTTCAAGTCTCGCTGCTTGTCTGTGAGTGAGCTTTGGGAACGCGGGCTTTCTGATGCCAGAAATGGTTGGTCTTGCAGGCTGCCAGGCCAGGTGTTTTGACAATTTTAACACTTCTCAGCCCTGCCAGTGTAACACCTTCTGTGAGCGCTATGAGGACTGCTGTTCAGATTTTTTCAGCCTCTGCCGAGGTGAGGTTTCATGACTGAATTGGCGGAGAGAAAGGGCGCTGAAGCAATATGTTGTCTGCACAAACAAACAAACAAACAAATAAAAAACAGCATGCATTCAGTCAGCAATGTAGCTATGCGAGTTACAAACATAAAGTGATGAGAATGGCACAATGGCACAAGAATGCTGCTAATTATTATAATATCTTTGAGACTCGCATACTTGTAGAAATGTAGAAATCAGACACAGTAATACAGTAAAGAGACCTGCGCACACAGAAGCGTAGTATTGAGGCATACAGACAATAATACAGTAATTACATTTCAAACACGATAGTGTAGCTACGAGACGTATACACAATAATGTGGTTATAAAAATTACATACAATAATGTTTTTACTGGACTTAAAATAATGTGTCTATGAGACTTCACACACAAGACTGTAGCTATGAGGCCCGCACACAATAATGTACTTATGGGAGTTACAATAATGTTTCTATGACACTTGACAATAATATGTCTCAGGGACTCAAGAATAAATGTTAGTAATAATTAAGTTATTAATAATAATTTAGTTACTGATAATTAATAGCTAAATAATTAATTTAGCTGAGATTTGAACACTATAAAGTTCGCTCAGTTCTGAGACTGGTAACAAGATTATTTACAAAACTTTACACATACTGATGTCATTATGGGGCTTATATAAAATACTATATGATGAAACAAAATTGATATCAGACTTTTACGCAGCGGTTTAATTATAAGGCTTAAGTTAAAATATGTCGTTCTGAGAATAACACTCTCTTCAGAATAGTTGAGCCACACAGCTTGCCGTTTAAAACCAGTTGTCTACACGAATACCTCCAGTTTTACTGATTCCCCACCATCTAGCAGCCTGACTGCCAACACACATATATACAGGTCCAGAAAACTGTCATCGGATCGCCGCTGCAGATCTCGCCAGTGCAGCTCAGCACATCTACGACGCCGACGACAACCGCGTGGACGGCGCCCTCTACCAGCTGAACTTCCAGCAGCGATATCATACAGGGGTGGACAACCCCCTTCCGTGCGTTTATTTTATTTTGTTTTCTTAAATATATTTTATAGTCTTACTGCTTTCGTATCCACTACAGAAAAAAGGTTTTCGCATGATTGAGTTGTGCCTACGTCATTGAGCACCAAACCGTTTTGACCTGCGGTGCTGTACTCTATATGAAAGGTCACGGATGGGTGGGTAAGAGTTGTCTGTCAGAGCCGTCACTACTGGCTTCAGTAGACTGTGCAGGGGGAAAGAAACGTCGTCCTGCTCCTTAGTAGAGTTTGCTTGCTAAGAAACATCAGTCGCCAGCTGAAAATACAGTCATCTTGTAGATAACGCCTCACGAGTGCTGCTGTTACAGAAAGTCGCGTGTGGTTTTGATGAAGACGACTACAGCAACATATGCGGCATGTTGGGCACACAGATGGCAAACTCTCACGGTTTGTCAAACTCGGCTAGTTCTAGTATCGCTGGACTGTACTGATATTGAAAACAAAAGGTCAAAGATCGCTGTCACGTAGATTGGTTCTCACGTGCATGCAACCAGAGAAGGGAAACAATCAAGACCTCTACACTATATCCCCCCACCCATTCCCAGAGATCAGTAGAATTGTTCGGAGATCTGCACAGAGAAAGAGAGAAATCTGAACTGTCCAATGCCACTGGAATGTACGTGTATGCTGCTATCCCGATAGCTCAGTCTAACTGTCTGTTCTCCGTTTGTCCTCCACAACCGACGAGTAGTATCACAAAGAACTCTTTTCAGCTGTTCGTTCCAGACATCCTTTCACCATCTCATCTGCTCTGTTTCTCTTCTTCTGTTTTCTATTTCCCCCTCCCCCCCCCCCGCCAAATACCCATTTCCCTCGCAGTCAGCACGCAGACTCCCGCTATAAACGCATGACAGCATAACGGCCCCCAAAGTAGTGAATGTAAGCAGTTCAGTGTGTATATACAACATATGTTATAAACATAAACTTTATAAACCTCTGTAAAGGCAAAGCGTGTCCCCTATCCCCCACCCGTTTTTGCAGCATTTGCTTTTGTCTGCTGGTGGACACGGCTAAGTGGGGGAAAGAAAGCATTTGTCCACCCATTGGCCCGAGCAGGCTTTGAACCTTCGACCTACTGGTCCACCAGCCTATGGCGGGTCACCTAAGTAAGAAGCACACGCCCTGGTGTTTGTGTCTCCACGAGGGCTGCTGCAGTCTTCCGCAGTGTGTTCAGTGTAGTCTTGCAGACCTTAATGCACTAAAAAATAACACTTTTGATATTTTTTCCTACAGATTTTTCACCCGCCTGGATGAGTCAATTTTACAGAAGTCAACATATGCCCTCATGTCTGCATTAGAAGACAATTTTGTGGAATATGTAAGAAATGGTGTTGATGAATAAGCTTTATCTGTGTGTGTGTGTGTGTGTGTGTGTGTGTGTGTGTGTGTGTGTGTGTGACTGTGTTGCGTACGCGTGTGTATAAGCATGGGTGTGTCTTCTGTGCTAGTGTGTGTATACCTGCATGCACTATATGCTTGATATACTGGACGATTCGTTTAAACCAAAATGTAAATCTGTGTGGGTGGGTGGGTTGTGTATATGTAGGTGCATACACAGGAGACTTACAACGACACGGAATGGGCGGAGATCCAGACGTTTATTGAGGCAGTCATTAACACCAAGCCCATGGCTGCTGCGCTGGACTTCTTAGCAACTCATGGTAAGTGTTCAATTAGATTAAAGTATCTTTTCTGCACATCTAAACTAATGTTAGCAGTTTCGAAATAATCGTTTACAAGGTTTTCAATCACTACATAAATCCTTCTGTTCAAAAAGCATTTTAGTATGTTTAAAGAAAGTTTTAATTATTGTAAAGTAAACGCTCACCACTAGGTTTATTGTATCTAACACGCCTAACAGTACTTTAATAATAATACCTATGATGAGGATAATAATAATAATAATAATAATAATAATAATAATAATAATAATAATAATAATAATAATAAAAGCTGAATTTGGTAACCCATCTTCTTCACGTTAAATGAATTGTGTGCGCTTTATTAAAATTAAAAACCTCTTGCTTCCTCTCTTGGACATAGACACACACCTACATATATACATGCATACAAATATCTACACATACAAACACACATTGGACAGCAAACACTACACAGTACAGCAGACACACACACACACACACACACACACACACACACACACACACACACACACACACAGAGGGACTAGAATTTATATCGTCCTGTAGAAGGACAGGGGATTGGACGATCAGAATTGTGCATCCTCCATGATGTCGCATCTCTGTCCTAAGTTCGTCTACCCACCCCACCCCCTCCCCACCCGCTCTATTCCCGCTCACGACCTGTTTCCACTCGCCAGGGTGCATTTCAAACAACACAGAGGCAAGGAAGACTCTCCTCGAAGAGCTGTGGTTTAACCTTTATCCCGGAACTAACAGCCATGTTGCCGACAGCTCTGGGTTTGAGCATGTCTTTCTGGGTGAGCTTCAAGGTCAGAGCGTTATTGGACTCAACAACTGGCTGGAGTACTACAAGGAGGAGCAGAGTGGCAGAATTAACTATCTGGGCTGGAGAGACTACATGACGGTATGGGTTCAGTTTCACGCATCTTATGAACAAAAACGACTTGCATTTTAAAAGGAAAACTGAATCTTTCTCTTAATAGACTAACAGACTTTGAACAATTTATGAACTTTTATGCAATCTGTCACGTGACATATAACATAAAGAAGAAGGCCGTGGCAACGTCGTGATTTCAAAAAGATAAACAAAGTTGGATAGACAACTTTACATTACTTTATCCAACAGACGACTTGGGTACCTCCCGTGGACAGACGACTGTAGGTTACTTTATCCAATAGATGACTTGAGTACCTTCCATGGACAGACAATTACGGACCAGCCTGGCATATGATCCACAGGCATCGTTGGTCAAAGAGACAAAACAAGTAAGTGACGAGAAAAACGGACTGACGATATAAAGTCTAGTTTGTTCTTTTTTCTTTAATCAATTAGCTAAAGTATTTTAAATTTGGAGTGATTTGGAGAAATTTTAATTCTTGCTCGTCCCTCTATCCAGAATCCAAACATCGTGTCGATCAGCTTCGTGTGGGCGGGTGCTCAAGCTCCCACCCGCTCATTTTTCGTGGGTACGAGCCCCGAGTTCGATATGGCGGTGGCCACCCTGTGCGCTTTAGCGCGCACGAGCAGCCTTTGCCCTCTGACCATCAACGGCAAGTCCTTCACCTTCCAGACCGTCGGCCTTCACCACAGGCAGGAGCTGCAGATCGCCGCCGCCTACCCCATAGTACCCGCTCACTCAGCACCCGCCAACGCCACTGGCGAAGATCTCGTAGGCTGAAACCTGGCCTGTGACAGCGAGGTTCAAAATTCAGCTCGTAGAAAGAAAAACAAGTTTATTTTTTGTGACAGAAAATCAGCTCCCAAAATTGATTAAAGCATTAGATTGTCTTGGACATTTCGAGGTGATTTATTCCTTGATAAAATGAATGAATGAATGAATGTAGGAGGCTTGGCCTTGTGAAGTCATGAAACTTTGAAGCTCCGCCTAGTGTTGGTGAGGTGCTTTGGTTGAACCGACCGTTGGCTTGCTGCACTCCCCCTTCCCCCACCCTATCAATTTATCTTAACAAAAGTACTGTATGACGGAATACAATAGATTTAGGACCATGAAACAACCGAAAATAGTTAAACCCACCCTCCAAAGAAACAGAACCAAGTCCAATGAACAATGAATGACAAGTGACACTATAGACAATCGGGGTAGCTCACAACTACTTTGAAGATAATTGGCGTTGGGGAAGGGTGGGGAAGCGGGTCGGTGGTGGTTATAAAACACTTTTGCTTCTACCTTTAGTAGCCTGACCTTGACCACTATGTGATGTGCTATCTGTGGGCCTGTGGACCATCCGAGTTTGGTCCCTGTGACGGTGTTTACGTTACACCTGCCGCTTCTCACCGCAAGTTGCTGTAATGTACCTGACGGTTCTGTTTGCACTTTGGCTCCTGATTTGCATGACCCACACCCAAGGGCAAGGCAGTAAGTATTACCCTACGTGTAATTTGTTTCAAGATTTCCTGAATTTATTCATGCTTGCTATTCTCCATTTATAGTTCAAAGTAATTTTAAATTCTCAGTCAATACCGGGACCTCCACAGATTATTACGGCGTATATTAGCAATCTAAACTTTTTTTATGAAGCGCTTAAAAGTTCTTTTAAAGTTTTTATAGTTAATTTTAAATCGTTTCTATACCCGTGTTTCAATTTGTCGAGAAAGAGAATCCGGCAGATAATTTGAACTTAAGATTGACTTTTGTAATATGTTTTATCTTTAATCGTGTTGTCCTATATTTCACAAGCTTCACAAACATTGCAACTGTTATCATTTGACTCCCGATAGCATCTCATAAAAATGAACCCGGTATCTTTCTGTCGGGTCCACTTACATTAATTGTAATGAAGTAGAATAATGAACATAATCTCTGTATTAAATGTATCCGTGTCAAATGTCAACATTTTTTTTTCTTAAAGAAAAGCTCAAAACAAATCACGTGTAACAAGACAGGAGACAACATAGTTCTTTCTCCCGTTTTCACTACAGGTTGTCAAAATAGATGTTTCACAAGTGAGGACTACACTAAACCCTGCCAGTGCGATAGGTTTTGTGAGCAGTTTGAACACTGCTGCTCGGATTTTTACGATCTTTGTCGAGGTAGGTCACGCTGCATTGTAAGTTTTGATGACGATGCAAATGTAGAGGTAGATGGTGTTGTATCCCTAGTCACGTTGTAAAGGTTGGTGACGATGCCTATAGGTAGGTGGTGCTGTAGACCCGTGTGTAGTCCGATGGAGCCCTTCACTTCGAAGGCGCATAAATGGATAGAGAAAGGGAGACAATCCGAAGATATTTAAAGTTTGTCTTGCTGAGCGGCGGATTTATGAACTGGGTGGCTGTCGAAACAGTAAGAAAGGAGATGATGATGATGATGACGACGACGACGACGACGACGACGACAAAAAAGGTGGTGTAGTTGGTTGTGATAGAGGGAGTGGATAGTGGTGTGGCGAGTGATTTAATTTGTATGTAATCACTTTTTAAAGTATACAGACTCAATCCGTACGATGGATTAATAACAGTACAGCCGTCAATTAAGGAATTCAGTAAAAGGCTGGCTTCCCACCATGACGCCTTGTAATGCTCATATCTACCCGCCAGGGTCAGAGTCGTGTTCTCCGGTGTCTGCCTCGGAGCTGGCCAGCCTAACGCAGGACATTTACAACGCCGACAACAACCGGGTGGATGGAACACTCTACCAGCTCAACTTCCAGCACCGATATACCTCGGGTGTCGACTCCCCACAGCCGTTTGTGTTTTTCTTTTTTTTCTTTCGGTTCTGCCACTGCTGTAACAATTTCAGAGAAAATGAACATTGCTATTATTATTAGGCGTGAATTTTTAGATCGGATAGTGGTTATAAAATTAAATATTATATTCACACATAATCTGAACCAGTTTACGAAAAGAACAGTTACATTTCGCCTGCGTGCACATGTACATTCAGAGTTTTTATGTGAGATGTTTCTGTTTCTTTCTTAAGCAGGTTTTTCAGCCGCCTGGATGAGTCCGTTTTCCAGAGGCAATCCTACAGCATGGTTTCTGCCTTGGAAGATACCTACGAGACAAGCGTATTTTTCTTTTGTTTGTTCCATAACGATAGTTGTTTCGTCAGACATGGAATACGTCAGTTAAGAACAGTCGATGGATTTGCTTAGCATATAAACTAGTCCGTTAATATGGTGTAAAAGCGTTTAATGACTTGTTAAGACGGCATAAACAAAACTGTAACGTTTGCGTTCAGCCCTAGACCCTAGAACTGTATACATGTAATACAGTACTAGACTGCTACAACAAAAGAACTTAAGAAAATGAATAATGAAAGCTGATGAAATGGTGAAAAAGAGAGAAAAAAGTCGATAGAGAGTGAGAACTTATTTCGCTCGTTTATTCTTTTAAGTTTCAAGGACTCTCTGGTGATGACGCAGACGATGAAATTTCCTACATTGAGAGTTATGTTGAGCAGCTGATTGCGACGAATCCGATGAGAATAGTCCTTGATTTTCTTGTCACAAAAGGTGAAGGTCTTTTCTTCCCTCTTACATAGTTACGCAATGAATCGTGAGCTGTCAAGTTCCTGACTATTTCAAAATCTCTGGTTGTAGACTCAATAGCGCCAGGCTTCGGACTAATCGCTTGTGCTCACTTTGGTGGTTCGGGGCGAGAGGGACTGTATAATGTAATAAAGGTAGCCCGGGGATAACAGTGGCGTAGGAATTTGCCACCCCGCTGCACTGATCAAGATTGTACATTAATGTCTGTATTTAATAAACATCTTCTGATCCAATTCTACACCCACGCTTGCTTTGGTGTTTTGTTGCCCAAACCCTGCCAAACACGCCGAATCAATTTCCTTTGTTGTAATCCTTTCTGCATGCGGTATTATTCACCTTTGACCTCCACCTGTCTACAGGCTGCATAAACAGCAGCGACGACGCTCGTAAGGCGTTTGTGTACGAGCTGTGGTTCAACACCTACCCTCCCAACGAAGTGGACATTTCCTCCAAGTACAGGTCGGGTTTCCAACACGTGTTCCTGGGCGAGCTACGGGGCACCACTCTCCTCGGATTCTTCAACTGGCTGACCTTTTATCTGGAGGAGATGCAAGGTCGCATCAACTACCGCGGCTGGATAGACTACATGAAGGTAAACCGGATGGGCCGCGGGTATAAGAAGGGGAGATAGCCCCGTCACGCGAGGACGTGCAGTTATGGATTATTTCCCTTTAGCGATCCCGCCTTTTCCATCTACCTCCCTTTAATATTGTACGAAAGTTTCTTTGTTCTTCTTTTATTAAACCTTTCTTATTTTCTACTCTTTTTATTTTATCGCAGTACTCTTGCAAGGAAAGGATGAAGGATGTCGAATGAGAGTTGATTCATCCTCGATTTATCTTCACCTACTTCTCTTTGTCTTCATCGGCAGCAACCGAGCGCTCACACCTTCTGTCTTACTCCACTGTCCTTACGATTCTAAGGCCATGACTTTTTATTAACGTTAAGATTGTTCCTTCCTTTAATGTCCTTATTTCTAGTAGTCTAGGACTCCTATCTTAACACTCCAACTTTCTTTGATCTACGTCGCTGTGACTTGTAGCATCTTTCTCTTTACACAATTTGCTTAACTTTTTAACCTCTTGATCGCAAAAGAATATCTGTGTTTTCTTATCGTACAAGGGTTGGTCGAAAAAGTCGTTTAGACAATAAAATTAAAGAAACAGCATTAGTTTTGAATAAAGGGATTTTTTTATTGTTTGCCAGTATTTTTGTGAGTACTATACTGGGCATATTATACCCTCTACCAGTTTCAACGCACCTTTTTCAGTACATGGGTTTCTTCATTTTTCCTTATTTTTTTCAGTTTTGACTACTTCTTATTTAGCCATCTTGCACCATTGAGTGTTTGCTGCAGAAACCATAGTTTTATTGCTATAAGGCATTTTGTTTCGTTTGGCCCTCTAAGTAAGAGCGGGTCGTAAGGATAATTTTAAGTCAGGAAACTGTGACTTAGTGCATTCCACTCCTCTGAAATATTTCTAAATATTCAACAACAACAAAATCCCTTTTTTGTCGTCAGAACCCTAGCATGGTGTCTGTAAGCTTCGACTGGCTCGGCACCCAGGCCCCTATTCGCTCCTTCTTCGTGGGGGTGAGTCCCGAGTTCGACATGGCCCTGGCTACTGTCTGCGCTCTGGTGCGACCGGAGCAAGCTTGCCCCGTCGTCATCAACAACCAGACCTTCACCTACCAGACATACATCATACGTCACAAGCGGCAGCTGCAGCTGGCTGCAGCCTTTCCCATCATTCCCTTGCACACTGCCCCGCCCAACGCCACAGGAAGTGATTTTATGGGTTGAGACACTCGAGTTTACCCAACTGGATAAACCCCCGCACTCGCGGTACGACAGAACTTGCCAAAGCCACCACGTTGCTATCTTACTCCTCGCATATAAAACAGAACGACAACTACTTCTTCAGTTTTTAAATTAAAAGACCAAAATCAGTTTAAGAGAACAACAACAACAAATACCATGTCGACAGCCTACAAAAGATACGGAAATATAGTGGGAAGACATCTGAAATACTAGGACAATATCGCTTTACGAAACCCGCGCAGGAAAAGGAAGCAAACACAATATTAGGCTCATAGCTGCATGTTAGAAACTGTGTAATGTGATAGCTGATGATAACTACACTTTACTGACTCTACTATACAGCTAGGTGAACATAACCAAATAAAGAAAGTTGTGAAACTTAATGTTCGTGTCGAACGTGCACGCGCGCGCGCGCGCGCACACACACACACACACAAAGATCCAATGAAAAGCGTACAATTGATCTCCGTTCCCACACCTACAGGGTCATGTCCATCAATGACAGCTTTTAGTGACAGCAAAGTCTTGCGCTCAGTCTGGTGTTAAAATAAAAATCGGAAATTCCTGGGTGAGCCTCGACACGCTGTATACGATAGGATGTGGTATGGCCTACATACAGCCTCGACCACTGAGCTATTTCCGCACGACATCCCCATTTAGTAGACGTGTCAGGTCGACCGACTTAACTGCGCACATAACAGAAGCACAGGTAGAAGCCTCTCCATTAATTCACACACACACACACACACAGAGACACTGCGCTCGGGCGTGCGGCTTGTGGAGAGTCGCTGTCGTGGTGTTCAGACCCAGCGCCAGGTTGTGAGACCATGTCGACCATGGCAGACTCTCCTTTGGTCCCACACACTAAACAGACAGTTGTGTAGTCTGCAAGGTGGTGCTGGCTTCAATCCGACCCTGGATTGTTTCAAGCCAGTTGTTCTTACACAAGCCAAGTCTTGGACGTCTGTCAAGTAAGTGTGTGTGTTTGTTTTCGTTTGTGAGGTATGATATGACAGACCACTCACTTCACACTTTCACAGATGACTTTGTGAACTGACCAAACATTTAGACTTCACTTTTTCAACCGTCATTTAGACCACAATGGGAGGTAAGAGGGAGAGTGGTGTACAGGTAGAGAGAGGGAGGGTGAAGACGGTCACCCTTAGCACCTCATCCTCCAAGAAATTACCTTCACTAACCGCTCTAGAGTAAATAAGATTATTAGTAAAACGCATCTCAACATTTTAAGGTTTCTTACTTTTGACAATAATTCCTTATTTGTAACATCAACGTATTTTCAAATATTCAATTTAAATAAAACGATGATTGGCTAATTGTTTTTTTGGGGGGAGAGGTTGCAAAATAATCAAATATTTTAATTAAATAGTGACCAGGTATCAAATTGTTCTGGGTACCAAAAACAATATACACACCATTTAGAGGTAGATGACTCTAATTTGTGAGGACGTGGATTTTATATATAGACGGGTTGTCGGGGAGGGTGAGGGGATTTCCCGAACGACGGTTACCAGTTGACCTGCTTACAATTGATATGGTAATTACAATGGCTGCGTCTTAACATTCACGCTTCCAGACACAGTGATCGCTCAAACAGGGGTCGAACGAACACGTGATCGAAGTCAAGAGAGACTGTAGGTAAAATCACGGTCGGCTCATCAGTAACAAATATTTCATGCATGACTGACTGCAAGTTACCCGCTAATGCGGGAAGGTGAGAGAACAATAAGGGCATGGCTGACAACTCTAAAACTCGTAGGCTGTGACCACGCTACTTAAATAACACGTGAAGTTTGGGTGATCAAGGAAACGGGTTCGTTTTTCTTTTGCTCATAAAGAGGTTCAAGAGGAACCTGAAGTGAGACGTTTGACGAGTAATAGCAGGATACATTTTACTGTAAAATGGTAAGGTAAGCAATGAAAAATTTATGAAGAATAGGTTGCGAGGTATTGTGCCGATATAAATATTGCTGCAGTCTCTCTTGAGAGACTATTATTAATGATCAACACCACAGGCGAAGAGACTTCAAGGCTGACAGACGAACGGATGAATGGATGAATGGACGAACTGATGGATGAACGGGTGGAAAGATGGATGGATGGGAACTGGATGATATTTTTTTCCGAGTTAGTATAACATATAGTATACAGACGAAAGCTATCGGGAGATTTTTAGGACAATTATTGGCAGGAATTTTAAATTCTCTCTGTCTCACACGTGCATGCATAAACATAAATGCCTGCACACAATAACTGCCTAATAATAATTTATCGCAACAAAGAAATCTTTCCCATGAGCCAAATATCGACATATATATATATATATATATCATGTGTGAGTGTATGCATGATGCAAACGCAAGCAGACTCACAAATGAATAACTGCATGGTAATCTCCACTATGAATCATATACAGTTACTCACTGAGTAGAACTGTTATCACCACTGGCAGCTACAACAACAACAATTCGGGTCAGCAGCCGCTCCTCTCCCTTAAACCCAGAGGTTAACAGACGATAAAGACTAATTTGTTTTTCATGGACAGTCACAGTAACTGCGAGCACCCATTCAACTCGAACTTTAGTATTTATTTTACTTTTGGCCAAGGTGGTCATTACAACAGGGATAGTTTTGCTTCACACACGAAAGGGAATTTATTTTAAAATAATATACAAAATGGCATTTTTAGCAGAAACGTATGCAGACATAGCTAATAGACCTCGGAGCAAAGAAGTGTCCTTGATTTAAAAAAAATTAATATATTCACTCAGACAATTTAGAAAGTTAGACATGGATAGGGAGAGTGAGTGGGGAAAGATTGTGAATGACCTGTAGGTTACTATACTCGTGTGACCTGTATATGAGTGTGCTTATTTTGACCTGTAGATGACTGTGATCACATGACTGTTCTAGCGAATTAATTTACTTTTCACCACCTTCTTTAAAGCTTGAATCTCTGTCGATGATAATGGTTGTTGTTGCTGCTGTTGTTCATCTTCCACTTGAAATGGGCTCAGGCTTGTAAAGTTCGAGTTTACTCCTTCGTCCTCCACATTACAAGTGATGACAACATGATATTTTACTTTTACTTTATTCCAGGGCACCTTTTCCACCTCTTTATCAGGACCGCTGACCCCGGAGCAGACGACCTCTCTGGGCCCCTTGTAATTGTAATCGTAAATTATTTTCCCAGTATATAATAATATGATTACAAATCGATTATTGATATCTACATTTCATTCAGTAACTATACTTCATATCAATATAGACTGCAAACATTAGAACAGGTGCCCTAGGATCTACATCATTACTTGAACATAGAGTTGTTTACACGTGAGTGGTTAGTAAATTAAGACACATGACGTTAAAGGATCAAACTTGTAGTACCCCGCTACATAGAAAAATCCCCGGGTACACCAGACTCCCCTGTGCCCCCCCCCCCACCTCCTCGTCACGTTACTCTTTATAACTACGGTTCCATGCGTAAACACCTGCGGAGTCTGAACACCGTTTTATAACTTTGGAAACAAAACGCTTTTCCTTGAGTTCCTCGTGTTGCCCCAGGGCTAAGACTTACCCTCGCTTCATACCTACCACTCTTGTTCTCCTGCAAGCATTACTGTGCGCAGAAAGAGATCGACAGCTTTTACAGACATCCAAACTGTACACGAGTACGTGTAAGTTGTCAAGGCCTCCGCCGAGGGGAGAACTGGGACTATCTGCTATTTAGACATATCCGTTACCCACCCAGCCGACTTCCTGCTTCCTGATTCTCACTTCCTCGAGGTCAGACAGACTATGGACTCGCAGGCCTCGCAGGAATGGGGGCCTTTTCTTTTGCTGTCCGTCCATCTAGTCCAGCAGTAACGATAGCCCGTCCTGGCACACCGATGTGTTTTCGCTGTGTACGTCTGTCCGCAATGGAAGCAGCCTTTAATCTGCCAAGAGGCCTACCATGGGACTTTGACATACGCTGTTCAGGTGCAGAGACAAGAGTGAGACGAGAAACCGGAAAGTTTCGAAGTTGTCAAAGGAATGGGATCAGAAGGATGAGGTTTGTATTACTTGCCGGTCTCGCCCCATTGAACATGTTCAATAAACAAAGCTTTTGCTCTTCTTGGAGATTTTGCCTTTGTGATCAGCGGTCACGTGATAGCGCTCACACAATGCGCTGTCCTGCAACACCTTGTGTTTAGGACATTGATATTACTTCGGGTATTGTTGAGTGGCACAGCTTAGAGGAGGATTGACGCCATGACAGAAACAGCAGGTGGGGGTGTGAGAACCTTGGGATCTCCAGGCTGCAGCCTAGGTTGCCCTAACCCCGCGGTTCTCAACCTGGGGGGCGCGCCCCCTTAGGGGGGGGGGGCGACTTGCTGACAAGGGGGCCACAAATGCGGTCATTTTCTCATATCTCATATAGGTATTAGTGGCTAAGGGGGGGCGCGCGGACCTACCTTTTTCGTCTGAGGGGGCGTCACAAGTAAAAGGTTGAGAAACGCTGCCGGGCCTAACCTGTGTTTCTCTTTAGATTTCTCCCTTGCCGCACCGCTTGTCTCGTTGACTGCCGCATAGTTTGCCGCACCGCAGTTACGAATTCCTATTTTAAAAGGCGATGATCGGTTATACAATTGACGGTTGGTAAGGGGTGGGGGAAATCCCGCGCTTAGCACCCGACACAGTGAAGCTTGGTGTGGGTCACCTTCAGCGCAAGTTACGAGAAATAACGACCAGTCTCAGGTTGCTTTACCTGAGGTAAGCTTTTGCCGAGGTGAGAAAATGATAGGTCGGTTTACTCTTTGAGGCAGGTCTTATCATCAACGCAGCGAATGAAAAGAGGTCAGAGTGTATCGTCGTTAATCTGACGTCAATGACCGCTATCTTGCACCGCACCTTCTTTCGAGGACGGTGAATACCGGTTTTGTAGAAAACGGGAGCTGCGGGTGAATGAAATTAAAGAAAAGACGCATATAGCGAATGGAAAAGCCCAGCTAAGGGTTGAAGCGAGTATGGTGTAATTGTCCTAGAGTCTGAAGACATTAAGCCTGTGCTGGGTGGTGGTGGTGGTGGTGGGGGGGGGGCTAGGGTCACTGCAGACAAAGCGAAAGTACTGTCAGCTTTGCCAGAATGTTTCGACACGTGAGCTCAACAGGAAACAAAACAAAATATAAAAAACCCCACCAACAACAAGTCTGCCTTGCCTGTCTTCTATTATGACCTTGCATAGCTAATGATGGTGCAGCAGGAGCAAGTCTCAGGCAGAGCGCATTGTCTACGAGGCCGATAGTGGCAAGGGCAAAGGTCATATCCGGGTCTGTCGTCCGCGACTGGGAGCGTTCTAAAGGGTGAGAAGTGATGAGAGAGAAGGTTAATTGTGTGTGGTGGGGGAGGGGAGGTTGATGATAAAGTCCATCAGCCAATGATCGTCTGAAACACGTTTATGCGTGTTCACGTTTTACGCACAGAGGAAGATTTATTTATTAATTTGCTATTTCGGAGTAGTACTATTTGGCACGAAAGTTACCTTAGTTTGATATAGCCGTTTATGTGCTGGAAATCCTTTTTTTTTTTTGTCGTGAAGAAAATCAAGACAGACTTGTACAGACTCATCCTTCTTTTCCTTTTACCAGAAACTTCCTTATTGCATTGTAATTAATACTTGTGACATGATAATCAGTCATGTTTAAAACGTTCTTTTTTTTCTCTCGTTTTCCAGTCTGTAATTTACTTCCAACCCACGTCCGGTCTTACCTGCAGTCACTCGAGATTTTACAGAATCTTCAGTCCGCCCTCCTCCCCCGTATGGGCGTCAGATGAGTCGTAGAGGTAAGGGTGTTTGCTGACAACTACGCAGCTGTAGCAACTGCACTTACCGTCTATCGCTTCTCTGTCCTGCCCTGCTTGACTCACTCGCTCTTCTGGCTTGTGAATCCCCCTGTCCTCCTGTTGACGTAACCTCAAGCCAGGGAACGGCTGATGCAAACATGTTGAGTTTAGATGTAGATACAGGTCGTTGTACTTTGTGTACTTTATAAAGGCAGAGCTGGTAATTCGTCGTCTGTCTCTCTTTCTTTCGCTCTCTTTGAGTCGCTGTTTCTTTCTGGCTCTTCCTTTGGGTACCCCCGTTTCTCCTTCTGGGTCCCTCTCTTTCTCTTTCACCGACACCAGCGAAACCACAGACGTTCAGTCTGTCCTTATGTCATTACAGAGAGGGAGCCATGGGGCAGTCGTTGTCGATATGGAGCGATGACAGCTACAACAACAATAACAACGTTGCCGTCGTTAATGGGGCGAGTCCGAACAGACACGGAGACTCTCGACGATCATCTCGCGGACAGCAAAACAAGCGAGTAAATATTCCTTTAGCACATACATTTTTTTTTTAGTACATAGCCTTTCCGCTAACACTATATATATTATCAAACCTTTAGTTAATACTCTTTTAGTAACATCCTTTATTAAATACTATTGTAGCACCTTTTTTCTTTTAGTATATACTTTTGTGTGTGGAAGGTGGCGTGCGCTGCATGTGTGGCCGAAAGGAGGATTTTTTAGGCCTATGAGATTGTAAATACAGTCGCACGTGTAGTGGCGTATGCGAGTGAGAGAGAGAGAGAGAATGATATGTGTCGAGTAATGGGCGGCCATCATTAAAACATGTTCCTCGGTGAATGTCAAGTGGCCAATATGTAAACGATTTCTTTTTCTTCTTTTTTAGTACATATCTTTTCAGTAAATACTCCTTTGATTTTTGTTTTAGTATACTCTCTCTAAGTAAGCACTCTGTTAGTTCATACTACGTGTAGTAAACAATCTTTCAGCATATGTTCTATTTTAGTAACTATTTATTAACTATTTATTAAGCTGATGCTCCCTGTTAGCTCGATAACATGAAGTCACTCGTGCAGCCTGTGAAGGCCGCAGCATGTGAAGGAGTTCCAAAACGTATCAACAAGGCGTTACTTTGTCATCACTGCCCCGGTTACGTCACCACAGTTGTTTCACTCCACTCCCATAAACTTATATGAATGTGATGTTCAGCGTTTTGCGCCTCGTGAACGAATGCTTGCTCCGATTTCAAGAATAGGTTTGGGAGAGTCAATTAGCTATATCTTTTCTTTCGAAAAGTGATCTAGCTTGACTAATCTAAAACCCATAGATAAACCCTGCACTACTTAAACTTGCTAAAGCTGCCAAACAGCCATCTTACTGCTCGCAGTGTTATAGAAACCAGCATGCAACATGACGAGATTAAAACCTACCTCCACAGCTGTGAAATCAAAGAACTAAAGCAGTTCAAGCAAATAAAATCAGTCCACGTTGACAGCGCTCGAAAAGTACGAAGATACAATGGGAGGAAATCCCAGATACTGACGCATCGCTGAGTTCCAATATGACAGCTATAGTTGGCTTCAAGCGGAGCCAAGCATGGTGTCTTCATTAGTTTTAGATAATAGGTGAGCCGGCACAGAACCTAAGCGCACCTTCGAAGAGTCATGTGACGAGCTAAGTGTGGGAATTTGTTGTGACCACCGTGTAAAATTTGACAGTTGTCGTTTATTTCGATTCAAAACTTATATAATGGATTTTTTAAATCTTTTCCCTGACGTTGATTGATGAGTGCGTGTAAATTTCTGTGAATAGAGGAATGAAAATGTGTGACATGTTTTTTTGCGAATGTCACCTCCTTTGTTTACCTGACTTCGTGGGCACGCAACTCAGCAGACAGCCGATTACTGACGTCAGAGCTAGTGACCTGGGGTCAGATACACAACAAGCTGGATGGCTAACGGAAAGCAATCAGCTCGCCTGCTTGTGTTATTAACGACCCCTTAATTAGCCAAAGCGTGAAAGCTTCAAGTTCGTCGGGTTATTCTTCCGCCACAGATACACATGGATACATTGCTGTCCACATCTCTCTCTCTCTAACCCTGTTTAGAAGTCTCGCGTACCTCAAGCACTTGTGCGCATGCTCAGTAGAGAACGTGTCCATCGCGCTTTGAAATTTAGAGCTAAACATAAACATTTTGAGTTCAACAGAAACCCGTAGAAAATAACTTTAGCTGAAAGAAAATAATTTTTGTAGCTAAAACTTGATCAACGTGGGGAAATCAATCTCACAGCGCATGCGCAAAACGAAAACGGATGTGGTCAGTCTCTGGCCTCAGCTCTAGGCCATGCTGGATCACAAGGTCACAGCTTAGTCCGCAGCTCAGTAACGATGTCGGTTCGTGTTTTCGCAGAAACCGCACCAGGTGACAGGGGACGACCTACAGCGCGCCACCCAGGACTGCCTGGTGCTCATCGATACCTGGTTTCCGGAGCGATGCGCGCGCACCTACTTCATGCCACCTGTGCACATGAACACCGTCAAGTACAAGACGGGGCGGCTGGGCGGCGAGGGGACTGCGCATGTGCTGGCGCTGGATGTGCAGGCGGTGCAAGGGACGATGGAGAGCGACTGGCGGGATGACGAAGTCATGCAGAGGACGCTGCACTGCCTGCGACGCCTGGGCGACTTCTTGGAGGTTCGACACGCCTCAGCGACTACCCTCTCGCTCGCCTTTCATCTGTCCAAAGACTCGTTTTTTTTCCTCTTCTGTCTCTGTATCTTGTCTCGGTCTTTGTAGGTGTCTGTTGCTTTTTTTGTGTGTCTGTCTTTTTCGTAACCCTTCGTATTTCCCTCAGTCACTCTGACATTCAACTTTGTCTCATCTCTCTCGCATGTCTCTCTCAATATGTCTCACAGACTCTTTCAGTTCGTCTTTGAAACATCGGCGCAGTCTGCGAGGGTTTTTTATTTTTGAATATTAGTGTTGTATGATATTTAATGGTTTTCTCCCATTTCTGTCAGTCACTCTGATATTATCTTTTACATCTCATCTCATATGATTCTCTCTCTCTCTCTCTCTCTCACACACACACACACACACACACACACACACACACACACTCTCAAGCTCAAGTTCTCTCTCTCTCTCACACACACATTCACGCACTTTTCTCTCACACATTATCTCATAATCTCTCATTCATCGCCTTCTTTATGCACTCATAGTTGCTTTTATTTTGTCTCTTTTTCACATTGTCTCCCATCGTTTTTGATTTTTCTTGATCATATTCTGTTAGAGAATATCCGATCTGTCCTTTTCTCTCAGTTGTCTTAAAATTATTATCTCGTTTCTTTTCCTCCCACATTCTCTTATTTTGTCTCTCTTCCTTGCGGATTTTCCCTCCCTCTCCCACCCCCGCTCTCTCTATTTTCATGTCCCTCTTTTTCTCTTTCACATACATATTTCTATCCCCTGCCCTAACAACTCCCATGTTGCCTGCTGCAGGAGCCGATGGTGGTGCTTCTCCAGATGCAGCAGGACAACTACCTCAGCAAGCCTAGGTATTCAGCTTTCGCCTCAAAGTACCCGCGTCCTTCCGATCTACCTCCGAACCTGCGCCGCGGCGACTTCGATCTTCTCTTCGTGCACCTGCGGTACGGACTCATCGTCACCGAGATCAAGTCTGTTGGCTGGCGACCAGGTGAGAGGGATTGGGAGGTGGGGCTCGGAGTGGTTGGGTGGGGGTAAACATCTACCCATCATTTGAGTTAATATATCCTTATAAGTTTGCTAATAATTCTTTGCATATACCACATCTGGGAAACCCTTCCTCGCTTCGTGTTGGGATGCAGGTGGAGTTGAAATCTTTGAGGGAGAACCGTTGCACCGATGAAATAAAAAAAGCTTTGAGCGAGTCGATCGGTCAGTCTGGAAGTAACACAAACAGCGCGCACTCCCTCCTCCTCTGCCCACAGGTCAGCAACAGGATGACGCCACTGTGACCAAGAAGCTGGAGCAGGCCGTCAAACAGCTGGGCAAATCAGAGAAGGTGCTGCAACACCTGGTGTCGGACCTCCGGCCTCAGCCCGCCATCCGCAAGTGTCTGATGCTACCCAACGTCAGCAGTCAGCGCCTGACGCACCTTCTGGACACGAACTCCAGCCTGTGCCAGGTGAGCGGATCCTGGGATCTCGCTCAGGATCGTGAGGACGACTGACAGATCCTTCTACTTGTGTCTAGCCACCTGTGCGGTTTATTCTAGACAAAAGAAATGGAACATACATAAACATTTTCAAAGTAATTTCAATCTGAGCCGCTCTACTGATGTTGCCACTTTGAAAGTTTTCCATGAACGTTTTTTGCGAATTCTTCCATGGTGAATAAGTGCATGGACCAGAAGGACTGCCACTTCTTTGACATCTTCTGGAACGCGATCACGCGCTGTGTATGTGTGTGCATAGGTGTGTCCACGTGTGCGTGTGTGTGGCAGAAGGGGCGAATTTGAGTGTTTGTAAGATTAATGAAAAATATCCCAGAGGATTTCTTTAAAACGCCTCGAGGCTGCTTTAGTCATTTCATAGCTACTTAATTAAGATGTCTTATTATACTAAATCTAAATGTATGCCATCGTATTGATACAGGAATTTCTCACTTGTTTCCGAGCATCCAGTGTGACAGACGCTGTGTCCCTCTGTCTCTGTTCCGACCTGATGACGTCAATAGAACAGCCCGCCGACGTCACGGACGCCATTTTGCAACGCCTACTGAAATGGTGGAACCGCCTGGTGACTAGTCAGGGAATCGAGGGAGAGAACACGTCAGAAAATTACGACTTTCTTCTGGCCAGGTAATGACGGATAGAGAAAAAGAGGAAAAAAAACGATATTTAAAAACAAATAATTATTATTTTATTCTTTTAATAAACCCGCCTATAGAATGCATGTTCCGCACTCAAAATAGTGTTTGCTCTTTTAACGTCTCGGGTGAACAGAACTGTTGTGTGTAATAGATTCTGCGGCCCTGCTAGTACAGTGGAAGTGTACTGCGTGACGTCACCGCGTCTGGAAATTCGCACGCTGGGGGACGCTGTGTCGGAGACTGGCGAGCGAATGATGCAGTTCGCACTCTTCCCGGAACAGCTGGCGCTCTTGGAGGTATTTTACCTCTCTCAGTTTTGGACTTCCATTGCTTCTAATACAGCATTTTCCCATCACATAAAGTAGAGAACGGCTAGACAAATACATCTGTGACGTGTGAACGTATCCGTGTATATGTATATGTGTATGATTGTCTGCGCACGTTTGTCTGTGTATGCGTGTGCATAGGTGTGTGTCCACGTGTGCGTATGTGCGTGTGCGTGTGCGTGTGTGTGTGTGTGTGTGTGTGTGTGTGTGTGTGTGTGTGTGTGTCGTTATCTTAACCTTGTGCCTGGAAATCCTTTTCATAGAAGAAACATACATTTAAAGATCAAAACCAACTCAATGTCAAAGGCTATGTGGCTGTAAACTCTAAATTTTGGCTTTTACTAGTTAAGTGTAAACGGTCTTTGACATTCTGTTTCATTTTTATTCCTTCCCTCACAGAGCTCCAACCCCTGCGTGTACTTAACGGGCCCACCTGGCACAGGTAAAACACTCATCCTGGTCCTGCGGACCGTGCTGTGGGCGCGCCAAGGTCACGTGGTACACGTGGCCAGCACGGGCTCCTACAGCGAGGCAGCCACGCAACTCATTTTCTACCAGGTGAGAAAGCGAGCGCTCATGGCGAACGAAGGCGAGGTCGTGACGTCATAGACCCAATGTTTGAACGTGAGAGCTATGACGTCACAATCTTATTTCTCGCGCTAACCGCACACTGTAATCTTACAATCCTTGCCACGGGCCTGACTCAGTGCTCATGTTGCTAGTGGGTTTACCCCGTTGCCAGGAAATCGCCACTCCGCTCGTTGGTCACCTCGGGTGTGGCTGTTAAAGTCCGGGTGCATGGCATTTCGCTTTTATAATGTTCTGAGTTTTGTTGACTGGTGCTCAACCATCCTGCTAACGGCTAACGGCATCATTTGCACATTTACTGACAAAGAAATTGCTGCTGCTGCTGCTGCTGCTGATGATGATGATGATGATGATGATGATGATGATGAATGCTTTAGTTATCTCGAGCGCACAGATGATGATGTGCTCTAGATTTCGTGTAATACCAGAATCACGTGATTCTGTTCCAGGCGACGAAGACGCTGGAGAGTCTAGACAAGGAGGCTGCCGCCAACGTTCGGCTGCTCCTTAACGGCAACAAGCGCGAGATCGAGTCTGTCGTCATGTCCCTCACAGAGTCCTGCCAGGGCGGAAAACTCTACGTCATCGCTGACGAGGCGGACGGCATGTTCACGGAGTTCTTCACGAAGCTGAAGAACAACCTGCCGGACCTGCACGTGTGGGCGGCCTCCTATCACCACCAGCACCGCCCGCCCAACATGGACGAGGAGAAGCTGACCGTGTCGCTGCGCTGCCCCCCGGCTGTCATGCGCCGAGTGGAGACAGCCGTGTCCTTCACGAACAACGCCATCTACAGGTGCGTCATGATGATGATATATGATCATGATGATAACTAAGAAGAGATAACAGTTGTTTTTTTTATTTTATTCTCTACATTATATTTATGATATAGTTGCCTCCCCCTTATCTCCAGTGTATTGTCTTCATCGAATTTTTCGTTAATTCGTCTTTCTAGACCACCGGAAGACTTTGATTACTTCCACGTTTCGTGAGCACGCGAAGTACTGCGTAATGCGTAGCTATGAAAACCTGGGTTTGTTTTAGCTTTCTCAATCAACCAGCAACAACAGCAGAATTATATCACTTGATATTAGATGCCGTCTAGAAGATACCTTAGTTTGACACCGAGCAACTGATTTCAGTTTTCTAGGAGACGTTCAAATTAAAATGGAGTGTTTTTAGCTAGGAGGTGTTCAAGGTTAATCTCGGTATCCTTCACTGGTGGCGCACACTGTGCAGCTACGGTTTGTAACGAGCCCATCGTCTGACGGAAAGTAATGCTGTGTTCGCAGGTTTAACACCACGTTGGATCCGGCAAATATTCGCCCTCATGTGACGGAAGGTCCGCCGGAACTGCGCCTCTCTCACATGGATCACACTGAGGAGTTCGCAATGAACTGTGAGCAGTGTGGCCTTGACATCGGGCGTTGCCTGCAAAAGAAGCTGGCAGTCGGTAAGATGCTCGACTATTTATGTCTAAACCTGTCAAGAAAGAAAAATTGGTATTCGGTATAGCTATCTACGTTAAAGCTGTCAAAGAAATAAATTACACACAAGGGGAAGACATGTTCCAGTTATTCTCAGTACTTTAGTCAAAATCAGCCAACCAAACAAAAAGACACAAATAAAGACAAACATAAAATATTAAAATCATTTGACTATAAAATGAAACAGTATTTTTCTAACCACAAGAGGTCGACGTTAGTCCTTAATAACTGACTTTCTTACCTGTCGAATAACATCTGTTTCAAGAAGTGACTGTTGTTTTGAGATCTACCCCTTCTTTGGCCTCTTGTAGGTCAGAAGCAACGGGTAGCAGCCATTAACGCCCCACCCACTCTTCAATACCGCGACATAATGGTGATTCCAGACTGGTATCAGAATGTGGAAGACCTTCATGACGAAGAGCGACTTCCTTCAGGGGAGCTCACTAAGGAAGCTTCCGGTATAGTTCGCGGTTTGCGAAAGGTGGGACTTCCAGTGATTGTAGTGACCAGCGGCGATCGTGATGCCATCCAGGATGTGGTCCGCTCGCTGACGGATGCCGTGGCCGTGGTCGGGTGGGGGGTGGTCAACGGACTGGAGCGGAAGGTGGTGGTGTCCGTGGGAGAAGGAAGGGAGGTGAGCGAAGGGAGCGTCAGTGGGGTCCTGCACGGTGCCTCCCGCTGCACGGCGCAGCTTATTTACGTGAAGTGCCCGGGCTAACTGCTGATGGCGGAGAGGTTGTAGCTCATCTGAGACAATCTTGACGTAAAAGCAAACGAGAGTCTGAAAGAGAGAGAGTGAGAGAAAACGAATTAACGACTTTACTGGTTATTCCATCAGTCCATATCACCAAAGATTCCTTTTAATATTTCTGTGTGTTTATATATGTATGTATGATGTCCAATGTAAGAATTTTTTGGTCCCCTATAAAACATTAATTGGCCCGTGAGAGAGAGAAAACGTGTGCGCATGTATGGTAATTCTATCAGACTCTTTTTCTTAAAGAACAACGTGCATGTGAAGCCGACCATGATGTACACATTTTGCAACTGCATTTAGTTTAGTGATTTTTTTACTTTTGTGAATTTAAATACTTTTTTTCTAAGTCATGAATTCTTCTGTATATATTTTTCTATATTTTTGCTGGTTTTTCTAAACAGTGAGTCTTTTGGGCATAACAGATGATATGGTGGGCGACTTGATGGTTTTCACTTTGCATTAAACTGTCTGCTATCTTACTAACAGACAACTTGAAGATTAATGTCATAATATTTTCATTTTAATCTGATATCCAGATCTTAAAACATTCGACATAATCAGCGGAAAAATGATTATTATCATTCTGAAGATAAAACATTTATTAATTTTTATTTCAAAGATATCTTTAGGAACGCTTCTAGATTCTTTTTCTCTTAGTGTGTCCAGAACAACAAAGCTTCAGAAACTGTCGATGCAAAGTTCCAGGTATGTACAGCGTGTTCTGAATGGCCGGCGTATGTCCATGCGTTGGTCAGTTTGTTCTCGCGTCCTGCAGCTTAGGCTGTGGTGATGAGCGGTGCATTCTGCTGTAGCACACACCATCTAACATTCTGAAAAAAAATTTTGACTTTTTTTTCCACTGACGAAAGTCTGTGCAATCTTGAATTGGTGGGTGCGAAGGTCACGGAACTGCTCTTCTGCGCATGCCTAGACCTTTTTATCGACAGAAGACATTTCTAGTTAGCAATTCAAGTGCTTGAAAACTGTCCAAATTGTTTCTAATGCTTCATCCGGATGGTGGACAGTACATTTACAAAGTAACCTTTCCATTTAAGGTAAAGAGTCAACTGCATATATATTTAAGTTGACTCTCCATGACAAACCATCAGAGTAATTACTTTTGTTGATAATATTTTTTTCGAAGCTTTGGTCTTTTAGATTCCAGCGTTGGAATGTTTAGCCTCATACTAGACGGCGTCAGTTTGTCGTTTTACAACACTCTAGAGTCACTGCCAAGGATACAGCTCTAGGAGTTCTAAACTGTGTTAGTTCTTCAGGGTAAGGTATTTCTCATTAAATAAAATTAATTAAATAAAAACCTTTAACATGCACAAAGTTGGCATTGGCTGGTGGGCGCGATATAGACATATTAACGAAGCTCCGTTTTGTTCTAGCATACATTGTTAAGTGTTTTAAGCCAAATAGCCATCAGAGTTTTTAAAGGTGCATTTCTTCCCCTAATGATCATGTTTATGTACAATTTTACAATTAGGTATACGTTTGAAATTTTTGTGTATTTGATAGTTTGTTAATTTTTAACACTGTTATTTTATTGGAGTTCTTTTTATTTGGTTTTTTATGTGCAACATCTTAATTCTGCCGTGGAGTTTTCTCCATTATCAGCATTTTGCGGAGTGAAACAGTCCTGCAGTATTATTATACCATTTTTATGTTAGTGTGTGGCAGCTGTTACATTTGCTGTTCACATTGCTGAGTCTGAGAACAAAGAAAAGATTCGATTACAGAAAAAGTTGGCCTTGACTCACAATTCGGTCAGCAAGTAAGAACAAATGAATACACGGACCTAAATTCTCCCTGAGTTAATCTGTTTTGTCTCATTTGCTGCCTGGGCTAAAGGATTTGCTTCCAGCATCAGTGTTGACTGCTATTCGAAATAAGTTGCTCCAGTTAAGAAAACGCGCGCGCGTGTGTGTGTGTGTGTGTGTGTGTGTGTGTGTGTGTGTGTGTGTGTGTGCCATAATCTTTGCTTCATTTAGCCTGGTAAGAACAATTCCTGCCATTTCTCGGATTCGGTTTTTTTTCTCCACTTGACCTTATTTCAGCTGCATTTAGCAATCATTGATTGTCAGCATAAACAATTGTAATATATTGTTTGCACTTGGGTAAATATGGCTTGTTCATGTATTCTTTTTCCAAAGTTGTTTCTTTTAAGAGATTTGTATCATGCTTTGTACAGTTTATTGATACGTGCTGTCGATTTTATTGATGAGGGGTTATTAACATTCTGACGCCTGCTGTACCTTTTGTGTGGTCTACAGACGCGAACTGTACCCGTCATTATTAAGTTCATAGATTGGTTCTGTAGTTAATATAATCAGCGCTATGATGTCTTCATATCCATTGCACGCACAAACATATATATATATACAACCCCATACACGTAAGCGCAAAAACATGTACTTACAGATCACTGACACTCACTTATTGGTCCACGCAGGTGCCAGCACACACTCACGCTCATTCATATATTATAGCAAATGATCGTGCAAAAATCATTTTCACCAATTTAGTCACTGCACCAGGACACAAAATTATATTTTAAAGGTAATGTTTTGAGCAAAGACATTTGCCACTTTTAGTATAAAAAACAGAGGGGGGATATATCTATTGTTAAAATATGTGAACTAAAATAAAGTATGTGAAAATGTTTTCTGTATTGTATAACACCTATACTCTGGGTCAAATAATAAAAACATTGTGTTATATTCACTGCATGAGTAGTTCAAGAATGATTAAAGGTAGCTTTCGCACGTGTTTGCACAGAAAATGCGGAAAAGGTTTCTTTCTTTCGAAAGAAAGAAAGAAAGAAAAGGAACGAGGGAATTGAAAACGAAGGGAGGATTGTTTTCTATCGGTGATAAACATAACACAATCTGTCCCGATCTGTTCAGAAAATTGACATCATGAATGCTTTGGAGTGTCTGTTGAAACTGTAGTCGACCTCACTAGCCACTACTGGTCGGACAGCCAACTGGACATCCGACCTCTAAACTTGACCGCGAGCACGAGAGACAAATCGCAGGGTCACGTGGGGGGTAAGTCGAGGGACGTTGCCCAGTGACGTAAGGACCAGCGGGCTGTCAAGGTGACTAATGACGCAACGAGCGAGGGTGTTGAAGACAATGGCGTCCGCGACGGACACTGCCCCATCCCCGCTAATGAGGGCGCTCCGGCCCGCGGACTCGCTGATCTCTGGCCTCATTTGCAGTCAACCACGCTCAGTGCATTCAAGGGGTCAGGTGTCCAGCACATGCGCAATCAGTGCTGGTCACCTACCTCATTGAGGAGGTGACGATTTCTAATTCTCTTTGTGACCACAAGAGGAGCTACAAGGCAACTGTGAGGACATATTTGGTTGCCAAGAAACCCTCTTCTTTGGCGATATTATATAAAATAAATCTGTGTGTATGTGTGTGTGTGTGTGTGTGTGTGTGTGTGTGTGTGTGTGTGTGTGTGTGTGTGTGTGTGTGTGTGTGTGAGTGTGTTGTGATATATATATATATATACGATATTTTTAGTGATTCAGACTTCTGACCCAATTTCATAAGGGGTACGACATGGTAATACATAAAGTATGATGCATATATTTAAGCATGCTCGCCACTAGACTTCCATTCATACATGTATATTACACATGGTATAAACACAAACATGCATCAAACCATCACAAACATGCAAATGCCCATATACACAGATATTTACCAAGCCAATAGTCAATAAATGATGTATAAACACAAACATGCACAAGTACCAGCAAATATATGCATTAAGTCATTCAACGCCATATAGTAATGTAAACACGCAGGTACAAACACTAACATTTATTAAAACATTGATCAAAGTACATCATCTAACCAACTTAACATTTCTATTTGACCATTCCTAGGTGCGATGGGCTTTCATCAACGCCACAACTTTTTCTTATTTCCAGTGCATAGGAAACAAAAGAGGAAAGTGTAATTAGCATTCTGTTATCTGACATCAAGAGTGTGAAATGAAAGAGAGAAGTGTGCGTCAAGTATTTTTAAGGATGAAATGTCTATGAAGATCCATACATTCAGGGCAATACAAGGAGAAAATGCTGTTCAGTTTCAGCTGTATCAGGACAAAAGGGAAGGTCAAACATTCTGGGTGAGTTAAGCAAAAACGTTGCTGATGGCATTTAAGTACAGTTATACCCATTCTAAATTGTATCAATCTCTTATGCCTCTGTGTTTCAGCCAGACAAGATAGTTGACTTGAATTTATTATTATTAAGAAAATATCTTGAATTGCTTTGAATAGCATCATGCTACTGCTTCTGGTGACAGTCTACCGGTCTCTGTTTCAGGATTTGTAAAAAAAATTATCATCTCCAGTCCCTTGACATTCCCACACCCTGCCAAAACCATCTTTATACAAAAAAATCATAAAATATCAATAAAGTCTAGGCACGTTTTCTTATTTTGTTACTGTAGTAGTGATAACATTAAATAGGCTTTCTTCTTAGTCTAGCTTGTGGCATTCTTAGTAGACGGACCCAATATCCAACACACCGCACTGACGCATTAACAAAGGGAATCCTCCACATTCCCCATATGGCAGCAAGTTAGGGGTTCTTGTTGTGACTCCTAAAAAATCTTTTGATCGCAAAGGTGTGAACCTTCTCAACGGTATCCCTACTGGTGCAAAAACCCCATATTTTAGAGTCATATAAAAATATTGGCTGAATCTGGGAATGAAAATATTTATATACATTCACAATTTTTAAAGAAGAATTGCCGAAGTACCGTTTTTCCCTACAAGATACAAAAGCACCATTTTGAAAAATCAACACATTTGATTTGTCTAGGTTCACGCCGATTTTAAAAGACTCTGAGCACTGGTAAAGAATATTCAAATGGTTTTGCAGTCCAGCGATTGTGCCTAAGTGCTATTTTTCATCAGCGAAACCACTGGCCGGATCAGTGCTTGTTTTAGTCCTTCAGCTCTCGGCAGAAACGATTGTTTGTTTATTAGTGTTTAACGCCGTGCCAACAACTAAGGCCATATCACGGCGGGCAGAAACGGAAACAAGAGAAAAGATCTAGTGGGCAAAGAGGTTAGGGCAGAGAAGACTATTTCGTGAACATTCTTCAGCTCTATGTCTTTCTGTAAGATGCTTCATATATTTACATTTTTGTCCAGTACAGCGTGCGTGCATGTTATTTGTCTGATCATTGGTGCCCTCAGTGAAGCTGTATATCGACTCTGTGTGTGTGTGTGTGTGTGTGTGTGTGTGTCTATACACACATATTTATACATACATGTATATCTACTACATATATATGTATACACACACGCACACATCGAATAGCATCCTTTCTCCGATCCGTTTTTGCAGGTTTCTTTTTCTTTCTTTCTTTCTTTTTTTTTTTTTTTTGCAGGTTTGCGCGAACAATTTGTTGATGTGATTTTATTGTGTGCTAACTTTTTTTAGGTGAGGAAATTGTGGTCTTTCGTGAGAGCTTCGTTAAACTGGCAGCGCCCCCAGTGAACTTGTGAATCTTAGTAAAGATTTCCAGAGCCTTGTCAGTTAACGAGACCCCATTTGCTTTGTGCCTGATGCGACTCGGAAGACACAAGCTCAGAACAAATCAAAAGAAACAAGACGTCAAACCCCCCAACCTCCTTGCAAACAAACTGCTGTTCACAGTGCGACAAACAGCGGTGTCGGATCCAGTTACAAGTCAAAAGGCCAAGATAGCCGGGTCTGCTGACGTAGCAGGCAATCTTCCGATGAAATACGTTTTCTCGCTACGTAATTAATTTGTGGGCTTGACATGCTCTGCAGTCTGTCACACGTCCGGGTTACAGGCCACGTTGCGGCTGACTAGAACTTGTAAGCGATCTTGTATTAGGCACCGGACATCTTCAGCCCCGAAGACACGGTCACTGCTGGTGCAGGAGCTTGTCGACATGCGCGACACGGCGCGTGACCCCCTGACCTTTCTGGAGCACACCAGCGCCTCTGTTGACAATGGTCAGCCAGACACGAGGTGATCAGCAAGAATGGCACAGTTACTGTCCTTGGGCAGAAAGTACGTTCGTTGGAGTCAGTCTAAGACTACCACCGAACATAGCAAAGTCATTGTACCAAGGCACTTATATTTACTAGTGTCTGTCTCTGTGTGTGTGTGTGAGAGAGAGAGAGAGAGAGAGTAGCATCCCGCTTGTTTGTGGCGAGTGGGGTAATTTGGGGAGTAAGTTTGCCTTATAAATAAATATATATAACTAATACAATGTTTCAGCCACTACCACACCACCATCACCACCTTCACCATCAACACTTAAGAATAGAATTATCATAATTTATGTTGCACAAAACAGATCAAAGAAGGATACCAAACAAGAACTACTTTGTCTCGGAAAAGTCCCAAGGAAGGGTGGTACGAGGTTAGGAATAACCAAGTCACCCACGTCGATCAACCGCAAAATCAAAGCAAAGGTGAGACGCCCGAGCAGTCATTTCATTGTTTCCACCATCGCTTACACTCTACCGCTTGTTGTCTCCTTTGACGAGATTCCCTTGATTAGAACTACTTCCCTTTTCGTTCTTCTTCACCATTTCCGAATCACTTTCCGTATCCCAAGCTTCCTACAGTACTTGTTCTGTCTGTCTCTCTCTCTCTCTCTCTTTCTTTCTCACCTTTGACGAGATTCCCTTGATTAGAACTACTTCCCTTTTCGTTCTTCTTCACCATTTCCGAATCACTTTCCGTATCCCAAGCTTCCTACAGTACTTGTTCTGTCTGTCTCTCTCTCTCTCTCTCTTTCTTTCTCACCTTTGACGAGATTCCCTTGATTAGAACTACTTCCCTTTTCGTTCTTCTTCACCATTTCCGAATCACTTTCCGTATCCCAAGCTTCCTACAGTACTTGTTCTGCCTGTCTGTCTCTCTCTTTCTTTCTCTTGTGTTTTGGTAATTCCCAGGAAACACATCCCTGGTCTTGAACTAATTTATCAACAAAACGCTGTTTTACCGAATTTGATGGCAGTATTTTAAACCTCCGACTTCTCTCCAAACCTTTGCCGGCAGATGGGCGAGCAGCGTTCACTGTTTGAGCGGCACGTGCATCTCACGTGCAAGTTTCCGAGTAGCGCGTGCGCTCGAAAACTGCCTGCGCGGAGAACTGCGGGATCGGGTTAATATTGTCACCCAAGCAGAGCACCCCGCACGGCCTTTTTCTCTTCCTTTGTCTTTATTCTCGGGGCCTTATGGGAAGACCCTGAGTCTCTTGTTTTCGGCACGTTAAGATTTGATCAGTCCCACCCATCGCTCCCAGAATTTACGTTAATGTACATGGATCAGATCGCGGATTACTCGGCGAACTCATTAGAATTGCAGATGAAACACATCACATAGATCACAGAAGTTCATCGAATGCCTCATTTAAATGTTAAAGGAAGTTGGAGGTTACGTCCTGACAATTTTTTGCGCCCCTTTTCCATAAAGTTAAGGAGCAGATAAAACAGCCGACAGACAACACTAACTGTACTTATGTGTGATAAAATTCGACATCAGCAGTGATGTATGACAGGAAAGTGGATGGTCACCACTGTCCTAACACAGCTTTGCACTCATGTTTTGTTCTGCATTGATTACATCTCCTTCTTTGCCAAAGTATTAATTTGTTTGCTGTGAGAGGCTCAACTGGCTTGCCGCTGCAAAAAAAAAAAAAAAAGTAAGAAAGAAAGAAGAAAAAAAAGAAAATCCACGGGCTTCACTTGTGTTCTTTGTGTTGTTTGTTTATTGTCTTATGTGTTTCTTGGACCTTACTCATGAAACAGAGGGTCATTCATTCTCCCTGATTTGCAATTCCTACTCTTAGTTCCTGGAGCCCAAGCGAACCCTTTGTAAGTTGTTGAAAGCCAAGATTGAGACCTGCTAAGTCCGCGTCTGATTCCATTTTACAGCAACGCTTTTGCCGGTCCACAACGAATCCGCAGGTAACCTTACTTCTTCACCATTCCTACGGCCCCAGATGTTCTCGTTGGGTTATGAATAGTCTTCTTGCCTCTTGTTTCTTGCAGACGTACGTTCTCAGAACCGCTTTGTCATTGGTTCTTCGCAACAAACCTCGCCAAGCCCTCCGCATCTGTAACAGCTGCTCTAGCCTACTACTGTGCTTGTCGCAGCAAATTTGGCTAAGCTGTAATTCGTAAAGAATAAACTCACAATAGCAACCCGTGGCAATACACTCTTTAAAAAAAAAAGCCGAGTGTTCCGTTAAAAATGATGAAATTGTATTTAAAATTATGTAATTGTTTGTAATCAAAGAACTCGATCATGTAAGTCAAACACAATGGAGCGTTTGCCATCATTCATCCTGTCAGGAAGAAATCTAGTTAGCAGAACAAGTAACGTTTGGGTTGATTAGCGGCACGAAACGTGGCCAAAGGGGAATAAATCCTGCTTAATGACATTAAAAGCATTAACATTTTGTTTTCGTTTAATGTACTGACGTTAATTGAGACTTCTGAAAAGGCAGCGATGCAGCAACATGTGTTCTTTTATTTGTGATCCACAACACGAAAAAGGTTCAAAAAATAAAAGAATTAAAACAAATCAAAATATGGTGGTTTGCTGATTCTGAAAGGAAGTATTCATGTTTTTGTAGTTTAATATCGTTATCTTAAACCAGTCTATATTCACATATCCTGCCAGATTCCTAAATAATTGCATATGAAGTGCAATATACAACGGAGGCACATCACTTTTAGACGTGGACAATACCTGTCAAATTTGATCACTTAAAGGTAAGGAGACCCAACCACCAACCTACCTATACAACGTCCACATGTTCTCTCTTATATACCCGGGAAGATGGTCATCATAGTCATAAATTCATTAAATAAATCACTTTATAAATTCCAAATTTCAAGACGAAACCTTTGTTATCACACACACACACACACACACACACACACACACACACATTCTACATTACTATTTACATTTATTCATACTTGTCTTTGTCCATAATATCAAGTTCATGTTGGTCCTTGTTAATAGATTATGATACCACCATCCTTCAATTCGTGTGTTTGTGCGTGCGTGCGTGCGTGCGTGCGTGTGTGTGTGTGTGTGTGTGTGTGTGAAGCAGTCAGTTTTTATGTCTTCTATGTCTTTCTTTCTTTCTCCATCTCTCTTTTCAAGAGAATGTTAAAGTCAACTTCGTCCAGGTGTTGGGGCAGACGGAGGCGCCAGTAGAGGTCACGTGACACTTTTAATTGGCGACGCCCAATCAGTAAGCATAATGGTCACGTGGCGCTCGCATGTCGGTCACGTGCCGCTGGAAGAATCGAACTGCTCTTGTCGCCAAAAGGAGTTGTTTTAATGAAAAGTGCTTGCCTGGGCCTCGCCAGGGACCGCTGGGCCGCGGCCAGACCCCAGGACGCAAACGGTTCTCACGAAGCATTTAATGGGAGGAAGAGCTTAGCAGCGCACAGCGAATGGTTTGCACTTGATGAATGAATTTTTGAATCGGTTTGTCATTAGTCGAAGTTTTCATGTGCACCCTTCATCTGACAAGATTTGAACACGCTTAACGGTTCTGTCTTACACGGCCGGGGAGGTCACAGGCCGACGATGCAAAGCGTCAAACGGGACGTCGAAGAATGAAAGGGAAGTAACAGCGGCCTGCGTCGCTGTGACAGGGGAAATAACAAGCGTCGTGTCACAGTGACGGGACAACGAATCGCGAAAGGACAGCTTCCTTAGCCTCGATCTGTTGTTGGCAGAGACAACACAGCAATGAAAGTCAACAAAACGGCCAGAGCAAAAGCTTGATAGAACCCAGTGCTGCTAATCAGTAGCCTTATACCAACACCCGGACCACGAACTGCAGTCAGCAGCCACGTCACCACCGTCACACTTCTTCCACTGTCTGCTCGTCACTATAAATTATTTCCCTTGAGCACAGACGCACATTGAGAGATGAGAAAGCACTGCAGGGTTAAAGATTCCTGAGATCAACTAAGATTCTGATTTTCAGTAAATGCAGCTTGTCCTTCAAACAAAACACAAATTTCGCAAGTATTTTCTTCCACATCCTGCCCAAAATCGTCTCAGACATGGCTGCACATGAAGAACTCGGCAGAGTGGTAAAGTAATAACACTGTACCATAGATACCGCTGTCTGATTAAACCTTCAGCACAGGCTTTTAGAGTCACTCAACATTGATGTTATTATTTCACGTCTAAACGCTTTAACATAGCGATCCTCCTCACTCTGAACTTAAATAATCAGCAATCAACGTCGATCTCAGTTTCATTCGAGGAGGAATGGCCGCTCCGAAGATGGTCCTGGACGTGCTGTGGGAATATAGCGTCTGCTAGTTGATACTTGAAGGTGACTTGCTGAGCTCTCGTGTCAAAGAGACAAAGAAAGTATGCTACACTATAGATAGTAGTAGCAGCACCATTGTTCCTGCTACTTCGCTAGAATAAAAAGTGTCAGCAGGGTTGATTTGTAGGTAGCAAACTAAGCATGTGTGAAAAATCTTATGTTAAAAAGAACATTACTTCATTTAAAATATCCTTAATATCAAACAAATGTACACAATTAGAAAAAAGAAGATGATACAGAAAAGGAAAAAAGAAGAAAACCAAAACAAAAGCAAATTAACTATTAGTATAAGCACTACATCGCATGTCACTGTAAGGTTTGGGGCAAATTAAGGAACGGACTCTTGTCATCTAGATCAACACTAAACCAGCTCGTGGATGACTGGCTTGCAATTAAGAGTAAACTTTTGACTGGCTAAACCAGGTTGAGAGCATGAAGGATCGTCCAATGAAAACACTCCCGCATGCGTATGCCGTCCATTGCCAGAGAAGGACAGCTTGCACAACCCAAATCATGGCTGGACTCGATTTCCCATAATACAAAGGTCGAGCTCAAATGAATAAATAAATAAATAAATTTATGGGCACTTCTGCGTATAGAAATGATTTATGCACGCTCCTGCGAGCTTCTCGGTGTCGAGGCTGCGCATCTTGCAGATCACAGATTTTGGCGAGACACACTCGGCAGCCGCCGTCAGCAATCTCTAGCTTTGGGGAACCTCGTAAATCTTTTACATGCACGGTCATTTCGGGCAAAGCCATTGACTCAGAGTGTGCCGTTACCAAAATTTTAAAAGAACGTGTACTGCTTTTTCTTATTCCACGATCATCTGAACATTTCTTGGTAATTTTGTTCTGGATGACATAACTTCTGAAACAGAAGATAATCAGCTTTAATTAAATCACGAAAACAGAACTTAAAGAGTCATTATTAACAACGCTTTTTAATATTAACAACAAACCCATCCTCAACATCCTCCCCCCCCCCATCCCGGAAAAAAAAACTTTACGATGACGTCATTGACAAAGAACTGTAAAATAACGTCCCTAACGAGCTGTAAGTGACGTCATGAAACTCAGAGCTGCTGATACTGCGAGTACAGATGTGCTGAGAAACGTCCTTTTAGTGTCTACAATGGCTCCGGATTTTCTAGCCCACCCTTGTATTTTAACCAGAAGAGTTCTTGCAGCCATGGTTCAGCTTCCACAGAGAAACTTCTTGAACGGTCCAGCAGGGGAAGGGAGAAGATGTCATTCGGTGTGTACTCACCATGCACGTGCGGTCCTCGAGCAAGTCCCCCCATTGCTCTCACAGGGAGGAGGAGTGAGCAGGCATCACGGTGCTGCCTCAGCAGGCAGGGCAGGAGAGTAAATGGTCTGGCAGCACAAAGAGCGTTGTTCCTCTCCAGTCTGGGCCGGCGCGTGCCAGGGTTCGCCCGCGCACGCGACCTCAGCGCTGGCGCCTTTCTCTCCCAGGGCCTCCAGCGTCTGGTCACGTGCCCGACACGTGACCGGCGTGTGCGCGCGCATCTGCCGTCCCACGTGCGCCAAAACAAGGGAGGTAAAAACAAAAACCGAGTTGTACAGAATCTAGAACGATGGTCATCAGGCTGCTTACTTCTGTAACATTTCGCGATTGTGGTGAGGGGTGATGTGTGTGTGGGGGGGAAAGGGGGCTGGGAGTAAGGGTGGTAGGGTTGCAGAGGTTGTATAAATATATAAATACAATATGATATTTCAGGAGACCGTTTTTCGTACGTAAGCTGCTGAGTCGTTCGCCTTTCGCCAAAGATGTCATTCAGCCTCTGGGAGGCCAGCCACACACTCCTGTTCTAACGGGTCTGGATGGATTGCTGTGAATGCAGCGACAATGCGTGAATGATAAGGGCGACTACCACACGGTGCCGTGAGAGACAACCCAGTGCTTTGCATCTGACGTCACGTGACTTGTAATTTGCCGATGGCAAACAACCTTGTGACTTTGAATGCACTTAATGAGGTGCACAGAACAATTCAAATGGCAGTTTAATGTGCGGTTTATATGTTGGACGGCGAACGAGTAAAAAGAAAGAGAGAGTGGGGCTGCAGATTCTATTAACAAGAGTTTGCATGTAAACTATATCGAAAAGCTCGCCATAAGTCTTTCTGATGCTTAGCATACGGACAAGTGATCTCCCTTGATTCGCGATCTTCTCGTTTTCAGGTTAAAAAAAAAACAACTTAAAAAATGGAAGCTTTCTTTGTTCGATTATCTCTTGTCAGCTGACACAGCACTATTGTTAACTTTGCTTTTAAATACTTTTCATTTGGTTTTAGTGATAAAATTAATCCTAGATTTCGATTCTTTTCGCCCAAAAACCACATCATTTGTTTATAAAGAATATATATTTATAGACATACTTTTTTGTAATATTATTAGTTCTTCAGTTTTTTCCCCATCGGTTCTCTACTTTTTGTAGGGGTTCTGTTCCTGATTCTCTCTTATTTCTGTCAAGTTTTTAATTTGTTTTTGTCTTTTTTTAAAATTTCTTTTGTCTGGAAAACTCCTTCCTTTTTCTGTTTTCTTCTTTTTTTAACCCCCGTATACATTCAAACATGAACCCCCGTGAAATAATCTATTGAAGCTATCCGCATGCAGAGAATTTCTCTTAAATTTTCCCTTCTTTGTATTTAAATTGTCGTTGTAGAGGTTAATGTGGCCGGTTTTTTATGCTTCTTCTCTCTCCCTCTACACGGCTGCATTCTGCCCTAAGAATGATTGTTCCAAAAATAATTAGGCGTGCAGATGTTAGAGGAAGATTATTTCGAATAATAATAAAAATGAAAATGCTCAGGTACGATGTCTATCGCTGTGCACTTCTTCGAAAAGTCACGCGCTGAGCGATTTTTAAGCCCTTCGGAAGCCCTTTTACCATCTCGTCAAGATGCTAAGTTTAATAAAGCTGTACGATTTCAGAGAAGATCGTAAACGAAAAAAGTCACTTTTCAAGAGTAAAACAAGAGGAAAGAATTAAGTAGAGAATCATCATGCCTGTTTTGATGTGTGCTGCTGGGCCCAGACCTTCACACTACAATTTGGTGTATGCCTGTTAGAGCTCTTCTTCGTGGTTGAAAAATAATCCATATGCCTTAGAACATGCTAGATGCTGGATACTTTTCAATTCACAGAAGTGAAGCAAACAGTAATAAAGAAATGCAGTTGTGGTGTCGTCATGTTGGCTCCACAGAGGACGACAATGCATGCACACAAGGGGAGGACATATCGTCTGGGATAACATCAAACTTAGCCTGAGGACACGCAATCATTCTTTCTGGGCCCATGTGCACAGCGCGTCGTAAGCGCATAGCAGTCCGGTGGATGTGTCTATTTTGTGAGCTCAATTATGAGTTTAACACCGCAGAGCTGACCAGAATCATCCAGCAGAGACTGAAGAATGCCTTAGACAAGAGAATGAGGAAAGAGCAGGCAGGCTTTCGGCATGGTAAGTCATTCACAGGCCATATCACTACACTGCGAATCATCATTGAACCGTCCGTTGAAGGCCAGTCCCCTCCCCCTACATGACATTTGTGGATTTTGAGAAGGCATTTGACTCCGTAGACAGGGAGCGCTACGTTGATGCAGCACTACGGATTTCCACCAAAGTTCATTGCCATCATCCAGCACCTGTATGAGGACTCGACATGCCAGGTGATCCACAACGGGAAGCTGAGTGACATCTTCTCAGTGAGGACTGGAGTGAGGCAAGGTTGCATGCTCTCGAATGCTCTTCCTGATCGTCATAGACTGGATCATGAAGAGAACAACCTCTGACAGCAACACAGGCATTCAGTGGACCTTTGCCATGCAACTTGAGGATCTCGACTTTGCGGAGGACATCAGCCTGCTGTCCCACAAGAAACAACATGCACAGACCAAGCTAATTCGGCTCTCAGAAGAAGCAGCGACGACTGGCCTGACAATCAACATCAAGAAGACAGAGGTAATGCGGGTCAACAACAAGCAAGAATCCTCACTCAAACTACATGGGGAATGTATTACAGAAACTGATCGCTTCACTCACATTGCCAGCATAGTCAGCAAAGATGAAGGTGCAGATGAAGACGTAAGAAGCCTATTAAATAAAACCAGGATTGCATTCCACACCTTGCTCTCCATCTGGAACTCCTAGGCATTATCTGCGCAACAAGATTCTCATCTTCAGCACTAACATACTTCTATACGGATACGAGACATGGCCTTTTACAAACACTATCACCGACAAGATTCAGATATTCGTCAGCAGGTCTGTGCCACATCTTCAACATCAGATGGCCCGAGAAGATCTCCAGTACACGCCTCTGGGAGATAACTAACAAAAACCCTGCCAGCCAAGACAATAAAAAAGCGGAAGTTGGGGCTGGATTGGTCACACCCTGCGAAAGCCGGCTGACAATGTAGCGAGACAAACTCTGGGCTAGAACCCACATGAGAAACGCAGTGCAGGGTTGGGAGACCCAGACAGATGAGATCGGTCCACTGAGAGGCAAAGGCAGTTGCGATGACATGGACCCAAATGAAGTCCCTGTTCTGAAAAGATACATCTTAAGCTTAGACTTAAAGGTGGTAAGAGAATCAGAGTGACGAAGGCTGACGGGTAATCTGTTCTCTGTCGATGGGGCTTGGTAGAAGAAAGATCTCTGTCCATAGGTCTTTGTCTTAATTAGTGGGACTCACAGAAGCTTGGTGTCAGAAGATAAGTGAATAAGTCGTGCGGCGTATAGATGGGAGTGAGTTCGGAGAGGTATCGAGGACCAGTGCCAGAAACAGCGGAGTCAGTCAGAATGGAAAGTTTATAGGTCATACGATCCGCAACTGGCAGCCAGTGAAGAAACCAAATGATGGGTGATATATGTTCACATCTAGATGGTCTGCAGATGAGACGAGCAGCATTATTCCGGATCCTTTAAAGCCTGCCGAGAAGATCATTGAAAATGCCAGACAACAGAGAATTACAACCGTCAATCCTTGAGAGCAGAAAAGAACAGAGTAGAGTTTTAGTAGCATCAGGGGTGAGGTAATGACGAATGGTACTAATCCTACGAATTAAGTAATTCTGCAGACATGAGAAATATTATGATGAAAAGTCAAACTCTGATCAAGAATGACACCCAAACTGCGGACAGAGGTGGAGAAGGGAATAGATGAGTTGTTTACAGACAGAAACTAAGAAAGAGAAGGATGCCTCAGAAATTTCTTGGCACGTCAGTAGCAGTTCACTCTTGTCTTCATTCAGTTGCAGCCTATTTTTGACTTTACTTCAGCTATGCAATCATGTGTCCGTGTCAGTACTCCAGCGAGTTCAGTGAGTGGAGCTGACTGATAAAGCTGTGTATCATCAGCAAAACTCACATGTGACATGGCATGGCGTGTAATAACATCACACAGAGGGGACGTATACAACACAAAACGTACTGAACCCAAAACAGACACTTGCAGGACCCTATATCTCAGGACAGAAGCATCTTAGTATACACCATTCAAACACACAGTCTGGGTTCGGTCCGTGAGATAGGATCGAAACCAGGGCAAAGCATCATATTGAATATCAAGAGTGCTGAAGTGTAACAGCACAGAACGGTCAACAGTATCGAATGCAGCTGACAAGTCTAACAACGCAAAAAATGACACTAAGGAGTAGATCGTTTACGACTTTAAGAAGTGCAGATTCAGTACTATGACGTTTTCTACAACCCTCTGGAACGGATTAAGATGATTTTGCTCCACATGTACACTAAGCTGGAAAAGAATAATCTTTTCCAAAACTCTGGACAGAAAGGATGGGTCACAGTTTCCGGAAAACTGAATTCACTCTAGCTTTGTTTGCATCGCCAAACTAAAATGCATAATCCATTACGGCAGCCATCAACCAGCGAAATAAGAGCACTTCACCCTTACCCTCATATCTCCCCTCTTCCGCCCTCCCTCTCAAAACACACACACACGTACAGAGCTGTCGGCGTTATTGTGAGCAAAGATAGTTGCTTGTCACCTCATACCTGAAATCAACAGCCACGAAATTAATTTGAAAAGCGATCGCGCTGGTTGGCCTGTCACCTCCCTTTGAGCCCAGCAACGCGCGTGACACAGCGCGTGACACGGCGCGTGGCAGCCAACGCTAGCTGGAAGCTTCGCTCGTTGTCCCGCACCGGTGACAGCTTCCAGGACCAGCCGAGCTTCGCCAGGCGGCGCCACGCAGTGGCTGGCTGCGCGAGTAGGTGCGCGAGCCGATTGAAGGCGAGAGACGCGTCGCGACTAGGCGGACGGTTGTCGAAACTGACAAGATGTCAACAGTCGTCAAAACCACAGCGCGTCAGTTTGGCAGTGTCGCAGCAGAAGGTGAGGCTCGCTTGCCTGCTGGCTGGCCCTGCCAGTTCCTGCGCGTTCACTGGATTGCGACTGAAGAATTAATGCCACAAAAGCGGCATTCACCGCATTAGGTGTACCGTAACCAATGAGTCTATATCCTTGATCTTTATAGTTCAGGTGTCAGGGCTGATTTCGGAGAAGCTTCTCTGTGTAGCCTCCTGTGGAAACAGTAAGCCTGAGTAAGGTGATGACAACTGAACTGTCGATTGATGCTTCACTGGTTGATATTCTGCAGCCGTTCGTAATCGCTTCAGTCCTCATAACACCAACGGGTTCAGGGGCCAGTTGCACAACACATTTCTAATTTTAAACACTTTTAGGCCTTAACTCTATTTAGATAATTGGTTTAATGTGCACACTACAATTTTAGAATTTTTAAAACTAAAACTGCTTTAAGTAAGATAAAGTTGTTTAAGTTTGACTTTCCGTCCTGTCAGTAAATTTTTGGTATGTTTTTCTACAATGCATCAAAGTGGCTAAGAAGAGATTTTGGTTCTTTAGAACAGTTTTAAGGTTTAGAAACGTGTTGCGCAACTGGCCCCAGATGTTTAGCAGTGTAATGATTTCTTCTTTCTGTAATTTGTTTCTCGTCTGTTCAGTTTTTGGATTTATGTCGAGGTCAGGCTAGCCACATCATCTTTTTTTTTTTTTTTTAGAACAAATGCTTGTAAGCATGCCAAGACAATCACCATGCATCAGGGGTACAGTAGTCGGGGTAGGGTAGCGATCGTGTCGTGTGATGCTTGTCCCGTTACACCCGGTTTTCATGTCACTAATACATGTATCCCGTCTGCCAGCCTCTGTCTTTATCAAAACATAAACCATTTTTTCGAAGTACGCTGTGACAAGGTGGGTCATGGGGTTTCTAAAAACACGGTTTAAAAATATTAATGACGATGACAATTGAAGCTAAAGTCTCGGCTGTTTAGACGTACATTTCAAAGAAACTGGCGGTTCGTATGCAAGGTACTTTATGATGACTCGATGACCCTTAGATAGCAATCGTCATCTAAACCCTTATTCTGTCGCAAAAGGGGGCTGCAATTTTAGTACTGATTGTTGGTGTTATTATTACTATTATTCGACTTCAGATGCATGCATCTGTACAGATTTCCCCCGTTTAATACCTATGACATAAGACAGGTAATTAAGCTGTGACGAATTCGAAGACAGTGGCCTCTGTACTTACGGAAGTAAAGTAGGGAAAATGAAAGATCCGCCCCACCTCAATCCCCTCTCCCACCTCTATCACCCCATCCCACATAACACGTGCAGTATCAGGGTGAATGTAGACAAGTAGCTGACGCTTAGCTGCACCCCTGTTACACTGTGATCGTGCCAAGGCATACGCAGTCGTTGTAAGCCCTCGATATCGATCAGTCATCCCTTTCTTCTACCTCCGAAACGAGCTCGCACCCCTTCGCCCGCCACACCTGACTTCGCACCCGGATTCATGACACCCGCTTTTGTCCCGCCCTCCCGTCTCGGCGACAGCGCACACCTGCCTTGCTCCCTGACGTCAGGACCATCAAGTCGGGCCGCCATCTTGTGCCGGCACGCGCCTGCGCGAGGTGTCCACGTGCCAAGAGAGCCTGTCAATGGCGCGGCGCGTGCCACACGGCGTGACACTCCAGCGTCCCGCGCGCTAACGGGATTACCCGCCCCTCGACGAACAAAAGCGCGGAGTTAACTGCCCCTGACCGCCACCTCATAGCGCACGGCTAAACACCTGCATCAGGGGTAGAACAGTTGCGGGAGCGAGCGATCTTGACGTGTGATGCTTGTCCCCGTTACACGCGGTTCTCATGTCGCCGAGTTCCCGTCTGCTAAGCTTCTGTCCTGTATCTTAATGGATCAAAAGCATGAACACTTGAATTTCTTTTTCCGAAACTACTTGAACCACACTACAGAAGTACCTCTACACACGAGTTCAATCCATTCCACAACCGTGCTCGTATATTAAAACTATTTTTCCCATATCAAAATAAAAGAAATAAGATTAATGGGCTCCAGCCCTCCCACAACACAGTTTATATGTAAATACAGTATAATATACAGTACTGGATAGTAAACGTTAATGGCACAATAATATGAATAACACAGATAATAAAATAATAAAGAATATGTTATATTTATCAATCTTACCTTGGAGGAAACAAAGACTGTCGATAACGGAGGTAGGCAGATGGCGTGGAGGAGGGAGGGAGCACGAAAGCAGACGGATGCTGAATGAATCAGCTGATGAGACAACACTATTCACACGGTTTTTAACTTGAAACATTTAGATTTTCACTAAGACTACATTCTTTTTTATGTCTTTACGCTACGAGCTCGTATGTCGAATTTCTGTTCGTAAGTAAGAACAAAATTTCCACGAATTTTAGGCTCGTATCTCGATTTACTCGTATATCGGTTCGCTCGTATGTACTATATCCCTGCAAAGCAGCCACAGGTGCTACATCATACATGCATGGGGAAAAAAGTGGTGCGGCTGAGTCGGTATCAGAAACCCACGACATCCGAACTTCATTGAAGTTCTCATAAACGCCACCAGTAACAGTAACGGATGCGTCGTCTAGTACTACGCGGACGCATGTGTGGTCAAAAGACTTTCGCCATGGAAACACTTCCCAGCACCAGCATCTGCATCGATGAAACTGTTCTTACCTTGTTAGTCTTTATTTTAGGAATTCAATAGTACTTATATTTTGCTCGTTGTTTATATAATTTTCATTTTGCTGACCAATCTTCTCAGCTGCTTGCTTTTTTGTAGCAGCTATAGCAATTGTTCTGGCGCTGGTTGCAGAACACGTTTCTAAGCCTTAAAACTGTTCTAAAGAAGCAAAATCTCTTCTCTGTCATTGAGATGCATTGCACAAAAACATACAAAAAATTGTACTGACAGGACGGAAAGTCAGACTTCAACAACTTTATCTTACTTAAAGCAGTTTTAGTTTTAAAAATTCTAAAATTGTGGTGTGCACTTTAAACTAATTATCTAAATAGACTTAAGGCTTAAAAGTTTTTAAAATTAGAAATGTGTTGTGCAACTGGCCCCTGGTTTTTATTCAACAGCTGGCGTCGAATAAACACATTTTAAGATACATGAAACTCTTTAGCTGCTCCATCGATCTTAAAAGATTATGTAGTTTTTTTTAAAAATTATTAGATAACAAGAAGTGCTTTGTGCCTTCTGTTTTACTGTTTTTACTTTTTATCAAAATTATGTATCGTCCAAAATGGTATTAGGAATCATTGAAAGGTTCATTTCAATGAAGTGACAGGCAAAAAATGTTCATCATTTCCTGGCGGTGAAGTTAAAGCACTGGGAAAATGTATCATAAGAAAAAATATCTATACATTGTCGGCTTACGAAATGCCTAAAAACGATACTTCGTACATTATGGCATTGGTGTTGAATTGGGCAGAGACGCTAAAGAGAAGTGTCTCTGACTTGGGATAGGAATGGGATGTGTAATTGTAATCCCTTTTTTAGCTTAACTTTTGCCAACTAATGAAAGTTTGCTATAATTATGCTATGTAGTAGGACATTAAAGCTGCCCACTTTTTTAATGTTGACTATGTGAAGACATCTTTATTTTACCGCATAAATATTGTATATTCAATGGTTTTTCATTGCTGTTTAGCTCAATGTGGAAAATATTTGAATATATATATATATATAAATGTGTATACTATACGTTTGTAAAATGTTTACGTGGTATAAAAAGACAAACATGGTGTCCGGTTAAGATGACATTTGCTTAAAAAGGGCATGTAAATATGCAGTTGGGGTTCGTGCACTTTTCAGTGTCGTGGTAATCGACCGTGTCTTTTCAGAAGGATGACGAGAAATCTCTATCATGTGCTCTATAAATAGGTGTGAAAACAATAACACACAGGCACGCACACATTATAATACACAGATCAGACCAGGATGACATAAAAAAGACATCAGTTAGATAAAGTTGATTTAAGGAATGAGAAATGTGTTTAAAAAAGTTAGTCTATCCAGCCCACTCCCCTCTTCTACGGTCATCACTCACCCAGTGTATCCACCTCCCCAGTGGGCGATCTAGCCCCTCTACCACCCCACCCGTGCAGTCGCTAAACAGTTGGTCATTGCGCGCGCTCATTGCCTTAATGACTTTATAATTAAGGTTCGCATTGTTCTTGCAGACCCGGGCGAGTGTTGACAACTACCTCGTCTATTTCCTACAGAAAAAATGGCGCGCCAGGCGATAGTCCGTACCCGTTAAGACCGCTAAATGTTGGCGAGGACTTAATTATGTTTGGGGAAATGGAACTTTCTTCCACCGATTCTCACGGTCCGAAACGACAAGGGGCAGTCACTCTACACCGACACCTCCCTTCATCCAGAAGTCGGATTCTGACGTCACCGCATCTCGTTCACACTTAGTTTGTAGTCCCCCCACTCCCAAACATCCCCTGTCTTTCTCCCCCTCCCCTTACCCCCTTTTCTTCTCCGATTCCTTTATCCCAGCCCCCACCTCTCTCCGCGTCTTTAATCAGTCTCTCTTCCCCCGTGTCGTCTGCTTGTGAGAGACGCGCCGCCTTCTTGTTCCCACACACGAGGGCAAAGGCGAGCAACCAGGGGCAGACAGCTCCTCCGTAAGGGACATAACCGTTCTTCACTACTGTCAATCGATGAACGCGCTTGACCTCGGCGCAAGCGCACAGCCTGCGGGATGGAGGAAGACATGGAGGAGGAAGGGGGAGACTAGACGAGGTGAGCGCTGGTCAGCATGCTGAGACGCTAGTGGCCGAGCTCTTCCGGATGTCGAGCGCAGGCTCTGACTGTCCAGCTGGAGGCGGTGGGAGGGTCCGACGCCAAAGGATGACCAGCGATGAGGTTACTTCTGTCGCTGAGGCCCTGTAATGATGACACCCAGTCGTGTCCCTCATTTCTGCCATTTTTTTTTTTTTTTTTTTTTGCTGACGTGACAGAACAGAAGGTGCTAAGCCTACGGTTGGTCGGAGCTCATTCCAGGTCCATCATTGCCAGCAGCCTGCGGACATCCTCGCGGTCCCTTAGTATCTATGACTCTTCTTAGCTCAAAGATATTAACCATCCTCCCAACACAGGTTCACTTTTGAGGATCTCCAGATGACTTGTGGCATGTAGTTAAAAAATAATTAAATAAATAAACAGATTTGAAGCGAGAGATCGGGCGGATGTGTGCGAGTATGGAAGAGAGAAAGAAAATGACAAATGACAATTATTAATGATGATTGATTCATAATTATTAATATAACATGAACAAGTGCTATATTTACGTGCTGTTGTAGATAAGGTTTCTGGCTTTCTTTTGCTGTTTTGTACACCTTCTATCTCTCAGAAATAAAGACCAAGCGACGAGGAATGCAAAGTTCTCTCTTTCTCTCCCCTTATCTCTCCTTCTGTCTGCACAAATTGTTATGTATTTATATTTGTGAGTCTAACAGATTACCGCAAAAACGCATCGAAGTAAATCGCAATAAATCGTGCAGAAAGAGCCAAATATTATCTACATGCCTGAAACAAATTATTGAAGAATAAAACATTTTTTTATTTTCATATTCCCTCTCTTGCAAACCCCATGCGATGTCCATTTCGACAGTTTCCTTTTCCACGTACTAATATACCGCATTGCTTCTCAAAACTTTTGACTCTATTATTGTTATAATATTCCTGTGCCAGTAGTCTCCCATGTCAGTCCAAAACTCGGGCGCCCCATTGAGTTATCCCAGTGGAGGTTCTCGCTTAAATATAACAATGAGAAATAAAAAAGAAAAAAAACAGTATTGAGCTGTTAAAGAATAAAAAAAAGGAAAACAAAAATGAAAATTTAGAAAAAGAGGAAAATTACTTGTATCAAAAAAGGACTGAGAAAAGTAAGGAAAATATATGAAAAGCCTTACAGCTATAGAGCACGAGAGAAAAGAGAGAGCGAGAGCGAGAACACCTGTCCAGCCGAAGCCAGGCTGTCAATGATCGTCGTAGCCAATGAGAAGCGGCGTCGGAATGCCACGTGACTCGTGTCTAGCCCGCAGCGACGGTGCTGAATGGTGGCGCACGGCCAACGGGCGGTCTGCGACTTCTCCGGACGTCGAGCGAAGGGAGCAGGAGGGGTGGGGAGCAAATTGTGACGGTGGGGACGGGGGGTAGCGCGTGCGCGACGCGCGTGTTTTATTTGGCGGCGCGCGTGAGAGCGGCCGTCACTTCGGCACGAGCGTCGTTCAGGAAGCACATGCATCCGGCGCTCGCACACCCCCTGACCAGTGCTCGGCCCCCGTGTATGTAGACGTCGGTGCCTCTTCTTCTTCCAAGGCGAGCGGCAGCCAATTCTATCTTCTTTCATTTTTACTTCTTGAAGCCGTCGGCAGGCTACACCCTCCCCCCGCCCTCTTTCCCACCACCAGCGCCGTTGCCACCACCACACCCCTCGACTCCTAAAACAGCGCACGTGCGTGGCTAGCGACGACGACAACAACAACACGTGGAGGCTGATGTCGGTGTCTGTGGTTGCACATCTCCTTGCTGCCGCAACATTTTGCAGCACGTGCAGTTCCTGCTATAGCCACGTGTAATTGCTTGCGAAGGTTAAAGACAGGAACTTCCGGCTATTCACGCGTATGCTTTAATTTTTTTTTTAAAGCAGCGCCTTGAAAGACAACATAAGCAAATACTAGTCTGACCACGTGTTTGAATTCGTTTTCAAACGAAAACGTATCTGTAAGTATATTTTCCGGGACACTTCAGAAAAAAAGTGGACACTTTCTGCAGTGAAGCCGCAGGCTGTGGGCTTGTCGTAAGTGCCGGACAGTCGGCGAGTTTTGTTTGCTGTGAGAGCGCGCAGAGCTGGTGGAGGATGAAACGAAGTCTCAGCGACAGCGACTCGGACTGCGATGTTTTTGACGAGAGGCTGAAATCAGGGTGAGTCTCTAGCTTTTCAAATCGGTATCTCTGTCTCACTAGAAGGACAGGCGCATGCATGCATGCATCTGGGTACTTGTGTTCGCAGGCACTTGCGTGGGTGCGTGTGTGTATGTGTGTGTGTGCATGCAGACCCGAAGCTTTTGTTTTTAAGTGATGCGTCTTCTCCTTCATTTAGTAATTCATTTATTGGGTTGTTGAAGTTTTTATGTTGTTAAAATATCATACTAACATCTATCATATTGTCGCCACATACTCAAATATAGCTTAGAGTTCTGATAGTCTCTAAGAGCAAAGTCTACAAGTTTTATAGATATATATTTTTACATATCAACAATCAGACAAGAAATAAATTCATATGTTTATTTATCCGTTCGTCGCTGTCATCATGATATGAACGACCATGCCAGAATAAATAAGATTACACCTAAATACTCTCTGATTATTATTGATCATTTCTACACCACAGCGTTAATATGAAATGTTAAATGTTGAAAAATTAACCCGACATAATGAGCACGAGGAACGTTCAGCGTGTGTTCTAATAAAAGAATATATGTATTCATGATACGTGAATAAACACAATGTTCATTTTCTATAAAAGTTAATAATTTGAAAAATATAGTCATAAAATATAAATGAACTCTGTGTGTGCAACGAATGATAACAATAAGTTATTAGTTGTGGAAGTTCTTATACGTAGTTTTTATTTTTTATTTTTCTGCAGGTCGCCCTCCCAAAGCTGTCAGATAACAGACAGGAAGAAGAGACGCGGGGTAAGATATCTTACGTTACGCATGACTGAGCACCAACAGTAAATAAAGAAATAGCCGAACGTGCAGTGTAAATGTCAATATTGTATAACTGTCTCCTCAGGTGTTAACAGAAGTTAACGAAAGCACCTTAGAGTTCTTAGAGCACCGTGTTCTCCTTTTCACATTGGAACAGGTTACTTCCTCCGACTTTTAACCCCGACCAGTTAACCCTTGAGCTTTTAACACTGACCCGTTCCGTCTCATTTCGACAGATCATTGAGAAGCGTCGCCGCGACAGAATCAACTCCAGCCTCTCAGAACTCAGAAGACTGGTTCCTTCTGCCTTCGAGAAGCAAGTAAGATTTGTGCCACAAGTCGCACCCCTGTTTCTCTCTCTCTGTCTCTCCTTCCTTCTCTTCGGTTTACCCCAAAAACTTGATTTTAATTTAAAAATTGTAAATTCATCCAAACTGGCAATAATCGCTGTTACCTAAAGTCATATTTACTTACGCCGTTACTCCTCACATGATGTGGACAATTAAAAATCGCGTTGTTTCCGATTTTGGCACTGCAAATACTTTCACGCTTCGTTCCTCATTCTACGTCCTCTTATTTATTCTACTTCGATCTACGTCGTCTTATTTGCTATTAAATACTGATCTGCTTAGTGTGCTAACCATTGTATAATATATATAAATACCACTTTTCACGGGTCTTGCGTATATTTGCAACAACAAAGAAAAGAAAGGGAAAAGAAATAGGTAACTCTAAGGACCAGCTGGCTCGTTTCATCTTCAGCAACCGCAGGACATTGCCGATAAAAGAGTGGTCTCCAAGGGGCATCACCGATAGTGACATCCGGCTCCCAGGTCCCTTGGCAGACACTGTCCTTTTGATAACACCAAAACGGCCAGGAGGAAGAGCATAAACTGCGCAACATGGGAAAAGTCGGGGGTTTCCGAGGACGTGGAATGGAGTTGGGGAGGGGGGGAGGCGGAAAGGTTATGTTACAGCAGGAACCAGTTCGGACACGGAAAGAATCGTGTAGCGAAGCTGACAAGGGCAATCGCAACAGATGTTTGTGTCGGGGGATCAAGCACGGGACCCGAGTTGAGGGAATGTTGGGATAAGCCCAGCTATGAACAGATAGGGGATGGGAGAAGGATATGAGCGACGAGGGACATAGAGAGGAATCAAGTCGGATCGAGTCGGGAGCAAAATAATAATTTTAAAAAAGTACCGGCGAGAGTCACGTCCCCATTATTTGTCGCCGGCTAACACAGCCAACACGGCTCGGGAGTCAACACACCGTTCGCCCCCACCTCCATCGCTCCACCAACCACAGCATGCTAAGTAGTTTTTAAAAAGGAACCTAGAAATAATTGAGATATGCTAATCATTAGCTCAGTGGACACTCACTGTCATTGAAATCAGTTCCACCGAATTTTCCTTACCGTTCGATTCGTTTCGTGTTTGCAGGGCTCAGCAAAACTGGAGAAAGCGGAGATCCTACAAATGACAGTGGACCATCTGAAACTGCTTCATCAGAAAGGTGAGACCCGGATACGTTTTGGGTAGACAAATAGTAATGCATATGTCAGACATTTTAATAAAATCGGAGAAAGGTGAGTGCAGAAAAAAATCTGAGTGGTGCTTCACAACTTAACGTATCAGGGTTAGAAGTAAACTATTTCATTTCTTCAAGAAGTGAAAAGAAACGATCCAGACTATTTCCCGAAGGACACCAGATATAATCTCCTTTAAGCACAACTGCATTTCATAGGATTTGCGCTGGCTCTAGCGGCTGATCGAATCCAACTAGTTGTATTTAAACATTCATAGCAAACAATTGCCGGCAACCTGTACTTTGCGGGAGACCGTTTCGACACGAGAAGAAAAAAAATCCCAGCATTATCTGGCCTTTGTAAAGTGTCTTATTGGCGACAGCTATGAAGCCCTGTCACTCGGAGTGGGTCCTGCACCACTCTGCGGAGGCCAGTGTGCAGGGAGGTCATGGGAAAAACAAACTGGGACACGTAACCGACAAACTTAGCTGCGACGGCCGCCGTGAAGAACAGAAGGAAGAAGGGGAAACATGTGGCCGGGGTGCACGTTTTCGATCAGGAATACTAACTCCCTTCTGGGTGTAGATCACATTTTCGAGCACGAGTAAACATGCAGACATCAGGGATTAAATGTAGGAAGCGAGACAATGGTCAAGTCCATGACTAAACGGAAAAAATACAACGTCGCTGATGAAAAAATATACAGTATGAAGCAGGTATCATCGTGTTTATTATGTTCTGTGACACCAACATGTCATTGGCTTTTTATCTGACTGTTAGTAACTTTTCCCCCCATCATATCGAACTTGGCCATTGTCCCGTCCACATATTAGACCCCGTGAGGAAAAGTGTTGTCGGATTGTTGAAGCTGTCTTTAACGTACTCCAATGACACAACCCACATCCTCCAATCAAATTAACTAATCTCTGTGTCATTGGGGAACGTTGCTTTCAAAGACTATTTTTCATGGGACTACTTTTTCGTGGTCGGGTAGCGGTGGTGGTAGGTGGTAGGTGCCCATCCCTCGCTACTTCACTTTCCCCAACCCTGTATGGTCACGTACTCACTTTACTGCTAGAAGAAATGGGGAAAGAAAGTAGGCTCGTACGGTGTCAAATTGGCTACTTTGCTGACCTACGGATTCAGACGCCATAGTCTTAACCATTCCGCTATTGTTTTCCATTGGACTGCATTTACTTGTCCAAAACTGATGTTTCTTTAAAGAATCTTTAGTTTGAAATTTGTTAACTTTCCTTTTTTTCTTTTATGTTGGATGTGAATACTAACAGGCATTTTGTCTTGTTGGCTGATAGGAATTACAGGCTACAACTGCGATCCACACGCCGTTGCCATGGATTACCGCTACGTTGGCTTCCGGGAATGTGCAGCGGAAGTTGCGCGCTATCTGGTGGCCGTGGAGGGCTTGGACCTGCAGGACCCCTTACGCATGCGCCTTCTAAGTCACCTTCAATGCTATTCGGCCCAGCGCGAGGCCGCCGCCAAAGCCACCCTGCAGCCTGTGCCTCCCGCTTGGCCCCCGGCTCCGCCAGCCATGCATCCAGTACCCGTGCCCTCCTTCAACGCGCAGTACGGCGCCATGGTGCCCACGGGCGGGCAGGCCTCCAGCACGCAGGCCACAGACGCCCACTCCGCCATGACGTCGCACGCGGCCTCGTCGTCCTCGGCCTCCTCCGTGTTAAACGCCTTCAGCGACTCGCGCCACCTGGCGGGCGACGCCAGCGGCGGCCTGGGTTCCCTGACCGCACACCACGTCCGCGGTGGGCCAGCCGTAGCCATGACGACAACCTCCTCGGCAGCCGCCTCGCAGCCGCAGGCCATGTCGCCGCCGCTGATCCACTCCCTGCCGCAGTTCCACGCTTCGCAGTTCCCGCCGCAGAGCATCATGCCTTCCGCGTCGCACGCGCCCTACTCCTCGCACGCTCACTCCGCCGCGCATGGGCAGAGCTCCGGCCTTCACCCTTCAGCTAGTGTCAAGCCATACCGACCATGGGGCGGGGAGCTGGCCTACTGACTAGCCGACTAGTCTAACGAAGGGAATGTGATTTCTGTCACCAACAGGAAAAGAGATTGGGGACTTGAAGTTTGCATAATGATCTCCTGCGCTTTCTTGCGGGGTTTCTTCTCGAACATTCGAACGCACGCCCGCATGAAAGCAATGCTCTTCTTGCATGTGAAAACATGAGCATCAAAACTGTGTGGAAATAATTGTGCCACGCGTTTAGTCAGCCACCTGATCCCTGACAGACAAGCTCAAAAACGCGTAGGTAGGCAATTATCACGTGAAGTATCGTGTGCTATCTACGCACCAATATTTTATAAGGGCCGCAGTTCGCAGACTTTGTAAAAGTGTGTAAACCCTTTCTCTTCGCATTGGTCTGGTCATCACAGACGATTGTCCTGATAAAGAAGGGGCAGTATCCCTAAATACAATTATATGATACAAAAGAAAATCTTTTCTTCCATGACTTTCCCAGATCGTTACTCGCGACTGTCACGTGCTTTGCTGACCGAACACTTTACAAAGGTTGATAACCATTGTGGCAAAGCCCCTCGAAACTGTTGGAGTGACCTAACGTTATGTAAGTGCCTGAGTTAGGTGCCTTTACCGGATTGTGCTTCCACTCATAAAGTGGCTTAACAGGTTCATCGTTACCAGTTGTTTAATTAGTGCCTGATATTTAATACAGTCTTTTTCAATTGATGATGTTTTCAAACCATTCCTTGACTCAACGAAATACCAGATTTCTGATAACTTGTTGTGCCAGTGAACTTTAATGAACTGTTTGCCAAAAAGGTAACATAATCTCAGCAGCTCATTGTTTGGCTACATTTCTTTAAAAAAGTGCATTAGCCCTAAAAACTGTGGTGTTACTATGACAAATAGGCGGCTCTCGCCACGTTGTATTTTGAAGAGTAACAATGCTCTCTTTTTACCCCACCAACAGATTTTGTGTAATTTATATCCTGACGACTGCATCATCAGTGAAGTCTCTATCGTTCACCAAATTTTAAAGCAGGGACTGTGGCTAAGTATCTGTTTAGTATAGCTACTTACCCACTTTTGTCACATCTTCTGTGTAATGAATGATGCAGAAAAATAATGGGGATTTGTTTCCTTCATGCAAACTTGGGTCTAGTCTGTGAGTTGATACTGGAGTGCAATCATTTCTTAGTTTATCGTTAAAAGCAATTATTTTGATTTACAGCAATGCAAGACTGTGCATACCTTTTCAGTTTTAATTGTATACAGTGACTTATAAAACACATTAAATCAGTATATAGTCTTTATTATTATGCAATATTTTTGATCCATGTTATACAATCGTTTTCATGATATGCAATAAATCTTCCTCTATATATTAATACAAATATTGTTCATCCAATTGGAATAAATTTTCTTCCTTGCTTTCATTTGTTTTCTTGTAAAGTATAACCTACACTGTGCATGTCATTTAACTGTGCAGTAACTGACTCCCTTCAAAACACCTGCAACAGTTTGAAAGATCTTTACAGACAGAAAAAGTCTGCTTGAAGGAATACCACCTTACATGAAAGGATAAGCAGAAGCAGTTTTAGTAGTCTGTATTTATTGATAACATTAAGTGATTGATAAACAAACATTTCTGAAAATTTCTCAGATGAAAAATTAAACACCTAGGCTCTGGATGTTCATCCAAAAATAAAGTATTTAAACTACTTGTTAAGCAGGTATGAACTAATTTTAAAAAATGTAAATTACCTGCTGAAGGAAGTAAAAACAATTTGTCTCATGCACTTGTTACCCTGAAAACACACATAATCTCAGGGTTAACCTATGCAAAGGAGATCTAGTGTACTCCTCTAAAGCATGAAAGTAGCAGGCTATCAGTGCGCAAAAGTGTGTGTGCACTTAAGATTATGACATAGGCATTTTCATCGCTTGTAGTCCAGACTGGGTTGGAGGTCACACAACAGGAACCCTAAAATCATGTTAATACCATTGAATTGCTAACCTTTGAGGACATCTTTAGCATGCTCATATTTTTGTTTTCAGAGGTCTGAATGGCAAGTACATTTCCTAGATCAAGCTTCAGTTATGGTTTTAGCTGGAATTTTACACTGTTATAAATGTACTTTTAATAATATTCCTAAGCTTTTTTTCAGTGCTGATTACTGATACACTTAAATGCAGATGTTTAACCTAAGAATGAGCAATCATCTTTTCACAAGCAGCATTGCATGTGACAATCCTCAGCTTTACCTTTGAAAAGGTAATAAACACTATTCATTTATGAATAAAGCCCCATTGTGCAAAGCGCTTAATGCAAAAAAAAAAGTCTATTCACTGTTTCTTTTTAGGTGACCATTTGTACATATCACATATTTTACATTAAAAGACCTGACACCTGGTAGATGTATTTTTATAAACATTGTGTCTTCTATGCACAATATTTTGATCATTATTGCTATCAATTTTATAAAATATTTTGTTGGAGCACCACTTTAGCAATATGCAACGAATGTTACCTTTTTCTCATAAGCCTTGAAATTTTATTTGTATAAATGACAAAATAACTTGGATCTTTCTTGCATGTTTGTTTGTGTATGTGTGCGTGTATATATATATATACTTAGCTGCAAATGAACACTGAATACAGAAACCCTTAATCTTGCTGTTTCACATAACTAAGCTTTGTCCTAAAAATTGCATAAATGCATGTACTCATTTATGTGCTCACACACATATACACTATGATAATATACAGATATACCTTTCTCAATCTGTTTATTTTTATATATCAGTGTAAATATATTGCAGGACCACAAGGTAGTGCTGCACAAAAATATTCCTATTTGGCTTGTGAAATCTATCAGTGTATTAGACGCATTCTTCATTCACCTATTAATGAGTCTTTTTTGTGTGTTTATGCAATTAATTAGACATGGCAAACAATTTTACTGCTGAAAAATACATACATGCATACAATTACACTCGTGAAAAATAGCAGACCATGAATAAACCAACATACTCTACAAAATCATATGTATAAATGAACATCTATTGACTTTACATCATGGAAAATCTACTCTCTCTTTCATACATGCACACACACACACACAGTGTCTAAGTTGTATTAAGATGCCCATATCTGATACTCAAAATGGATAAGATGATGGCTCATAGTGGACTGTCACCCAGTAATCTTCAGTTTCACAATGTGCAGCATGGACCTCCCTGAACCAATTACTGCTGATCTGAAAATGGATTTTAAAAAAGTATGTAATTATACCTTCTGATCATCATTAATAATGCATTTTATAATATTGATCTATATGTAAATTTTTTCTACCAAGAAAATACACTCGCTGTGAGACAGCCTTAGTTTATGACATGGCGTAGAACTCCAACTAACTGCCAAGAAAATACAAAGACTATTCTACACAAGCAGGACATATACAAGTAAGGATGAAGGAAAAATAAACTCAACATAAAATATCTTAAATCCATGTATAATTATTTTATCATTACCAGAAATAAATAGTCTGCTACATTCATTCTTAATTATATACTACACAGATTATTGGTGAGCTGTTCATCCACTGAATTTGCAGAATTCCTTAATCAAATACAACTCGTATATTATCAACACAGACGTTCTTTTCAAACATGATGTATACAGGAGAAGCTTGTTTATAAAACTTAATGACAACAATTTTGCAATAAACTGATGATAATTTTGATAATATCTGCATTATGCCAGACAGTATTATTATATAAATACCTATTATTCCTACAAATGTTTGGTGTGGTGAAATCAAACAAGTGAAGAATCACAGAAGCAGCCCACAATCAACCTGTATTCTACAGGTTTTGGTTGAAACAGCTGGTAACCAACTGTCAAATACTTTTATTGCCAGTCAAGACATGAAATTATAGATTATGGTGCAACTGGCCGTGCAGCATAGAAGTACTTAATTTGTCACCAGGTGTTTGTTAATTATTATTCTCAAAGCTTACTGTTATTGTTTGGACTGCCGACGAAGGCCTATAAGAGTGGCGTCTGCTTCCAGAAGAGTGACATGCTTTTCTGATCCAAGGAAGCTGGAGGTCATTTCCAGATCATTCACTAACACCTTGACTTTTGTGCCTCGATGGTAACGTCTGAAGGAAAGCAAAAAATTGCCGAGAGCGATTTTAGAATAACTACACCCTGTATAAGTATATCATTATACAATAAGATGGGAACAGCTCTACTGTAGGAAGGGTCACAACACACTGACAAAAGGTGTTATGGGCGACATGGCATGAACCGTGAACGGGAAAAACATAAAATGAACCCTTTCCCAATCCCTAAACTTATGCCTAACTAAAACCCTAACCCAACCCCTAATTATAGCCTTTATCTCAGGTTTGTAAAAGGTATCATGCCACCGTGAATCATTTTAAAGTTGTAACAAAATGTGATCTGTAGCATTTATTATTTCTAGACTTACTCGGGGTTTAACTTGGGACGTGGACACACGCAGTGAAATTTTCCACCAATATCAATGTAAAGGTCATCGTCCACAACCTCAATAATTGTTCCAGCTAGCATCCTCCCTTCAATACCACCAAGCTGCATCAGTTTGCTGTGACGTAGCATAGCAGGGAATGTTGTGTGTTCCGTTTTAACAGTGTCGTCTACTTCTGTATCGACATTTGACTCTTTCTTCTGGCTGCGAGCTTTCTCTAGAGCCCTTCCAAATCCAGCCAACGCTGCTTCTCCTGCACTTCTTGGGGCATTCTTATTGCTATGCGAAGACTCAGAACTTTCAGATACATGTTCTTGATTAGTATTATTGAACATTTGACCAACAGAGAGAAACCGTGTCTCTTTAGGAGATAAATGTTTTAAAACGAAGACACAGTTTCTAGCAATGCATCGTGTCCACAAGGACGCAGCCATGTTTTTTTTTCCCAAACCACCAATGAAATATCTCGAAACTCCATACTTGAGCCAAATGTAATTTTAAACAGAGAAGAGCGTCTCAGGGACTCGTGCACCAATATGCTAGCTACTTGATTACAATTATTATAAGTGTTTTGGAAAAAAAGGACGAACATTCGCTGTTTAGAAAAGAGTAGGAAAATGTCTTCGACTTCAGAAAATGTGTTTAAATACATGACATTGATTGGAAAGCTTAAGGTCTGCTGGGGAAAAACGACTATATTACTGCTACCAATAATTATTAGTATCATTCATTATCTATAATTCTATATCAATGTTAGCGCTATATATATTTGTTTGCTACTTCCAGGTGACAAGTCTGTTAGGCTGTCTAGTGAAAATTGATACACTCGAGTAAATGGTCCATGAATAATATGGTCACTTTTTTTTTTTCTTTTAGATAAGAGGGAGAATGTACTTGAAACCCGCAAAGTTAGTATTTTCGTATGTCGCAGCGAGTACAGCGAACAGGATGGGTTCGCAAAGGTGTGAAAAGACCAGAAAGTGTGGCCGACCACATGTACCGCATGGCAATGATGGCGATGCTAGCGCCTCCTGGTTTAGACGTAAATAAGTAAGTTTACGTTCGCTACTTTGAAAAAAAAAATCTCATGAAGGCTTTCATGTTGGCATTCATATATGCTTCAGTTTACCAAGGTATAATTTCTTTTTTGTTAATTTTATTTTCTCCGACTGTAAAGATATTGTAATGTCAGTAGGTATAACTGTTATTGCCTTTTCTGCCATATGTGTGGTAAGGCAATTAAAGATTTAAAAAAAATGAGCAAGGAACCATGTTTGTTGACAGATGCATCAAGATGGCCTTAGTTCATGACATGGCAGAATGCATTGTGGGGGATCTGACACCTCATGATAATGTAACCAAGGAAGAAAAACACAAAGTTGAAGAGGTTGCTAATGTTTTGCTTTCTTGCCATTCAGAAAAATTAAGCTAAGTGTGTACACATACAAGTTCATTGATAATAAACAGCAAGCTAAAGGCATGTCATCATTCTCAGAAAACAGCTGTAGGGAAGTGAAGTGGTGGTAGTGGTGGTGGTGGTGGTGGGGGGGTGAATTGGTGTTTTATGCTGAGCAAGCAGCTAAGGCTATATCATGGCAAAGCAGCCAGCTCTGTAAACAATGTATGCCACATGCAAAGCAAAGAAAGAAGTGTGCCTAAGACAAGATCTGAACTCATGATTGCCAATTCTTATTGTATTGGTGACAGGCACTAACTGTTGCCCCACCAGACTGCCCTGAAAGCAGGCGTGGTTCAATGTGCAGGAAGAAATAAATAATAAATAAACTTTTTAACATATCTACAGCATTTTGGAAAATACCTCACATTCGTTTTCATTTCTAGCAACATGAACAGACCATCTACCCATTTGCATTTCTTTACACAGACGTAAATATATATATTTTCTTGTTATTAGCAATGCACAGTAAATTTTTTGGCTGTTGTCTTTATTGCTCAAAAGAATTGCTGGGAATCAAGTAACAGAGCTGTTTCTTACAGTTATATTTACAGGCCATAAGTTTGAAAAAAAAGCCTTACCACTGTGAACAAAGGGACAAGTATAAATGTGTGTGGGATGTGACTGTATTTTGTTTAGTTTATTACTTATTACAGCTCCCAACAAAGAAATTTTTAATCTTTGTTGTGAACAGAAGTAGAAAAAAGGTGTATAGTAAATGAACAAAGTAATTTTCTTTTTTGCTAAAAGGCAGCGATGAAAGAAATGTGCTCACTTGTAGGAGACAGAACTGGTGACCCACTCCTGGCATTGTGGCAGGTTTGTTACAACACTTCCTTTGCATGTGTGCATGTCTCTGTGTATGTTTAATCATGCATAGACAGCATGCATGCATGTACATGTGTGTGTGTGTGAGAGAGAGAGAGAGTAGGAGAAAAAGACAATATATACAAAGCAGCAGTTTTCTAACATATATATAAATTGGTTTTCACTGATCTCTAGGACTATGAAGAACAGGTTTCAGAAGAGGCAAAATTTGTGAAAGATCTGGACAAACTGGACATGGTGATGCAGGCCTATGAATATGAACAGCTAGAGGAACGACCAAGATTTCTTCAAGAGTTCTTTGACTCCACAGAAGGTGAGGACAGACCTTATTTTTTCTTGTTAGTAGAAATTCTCTTTTGATGTTTTTCCCAGTCTTTTCAAATTAAACTGTTTAAGAAAAATATGTTAAATCCATCATGGAGGTTTTGTACAATTGTTGCCTCACTTATGGTTGTTGTTAAGTAAGAAGTGTCACATGTTTTATAGGTGTTAGCGACTGATGGCAATGTTATACACTTGCAGCAAGCTAATTTTGAAAAATAATAGGATTTTTAATCTAAGATGATTGAAATTTGAGTGGATATATTTTGCTTAGAAAATAAAATGTAAAAATACTTTAAGTTTTCAAGTAAGGTTAATAAGAAATAATGTTCTTTACAATATAGATTCTCTACTGTTCTGTTTGTACTTTGTGGTGTTCACTAACATATTGGTTTTGCCTTTTCTTCATACTCTTAGGAAAATTTGTCACAGAGACTGGTTGTGCCTGGAAGGAGCATCTGGATGCCATGCGAAAAGATAACATGGGAAATGTTTTTAGTGATACAGAACATCCTAGCCAGGAAATGTGAGTTGCTGTGACTCTTAGTGGCATATGTCATGGGCATTCACCTGTGAATCAGCCAAAGTGATCAAGGAAGGACCAAGTCATAACTTGCATGACGTGATGTTGGGCTGATGAGAGAAGCATCTTTTCCTTACAAGTTGATATGCACTAGCAGCTTGTGCATGGTTTTATGAGCCTCTGCTGAGACAGAAAATGTTCTAGTCGCAAACTGAGTGATTACCAGAAGCCAAAGTGGAGGTAATTTGGGGGTCAATCTTTAGCAATGAAACTTGAACACAACGCAAGAAAAGGCATTATTTTATATGCAGTTTTGTTTTTAATTTGACGCTTTTTTTTTTTTGGAACAATTTAAATGCAGCTTTGTCTCCACATTCAACCTTAAGGTACTTTCATCCATTCCTGAAGTTTCATTTAATAGGTAGATTTTAGAAATCGACACAGATGAACAAGATGGCTCATTTATTGTCAGTTCATCTTGGGCATGATAGCTCAGGGACTGCACACACCCTTCATATGAATAATGGTTGAAGTGTAAAACTTAATCATGTACATGTTGTTGGCCACATTAAACCAAACTGACTTTTGGTGTGATTACTATGTATCATTACACACAGGTGTAGAGGGAATTTTTGCTGACCATATTGAAACAAAAATATGCAAGCTTGTGGAAGCACAAATACATTCAAGTGCAAGGGGTAGGGGTTGAATGAGGTAATGCCAGGCTTGTCCAAGTTACTAAGTTATTCGTTTTAAAGACTGAACTGAAGAATCATAGCCTTTTTATATTAAACATGGCATGGGAAGCATAAATTTTGGGTATCCAGTTAATATACATCTTCACTCTGTCAAGTTGTCTGGTTCTGTTAAAAATATATCTGAGTCCTAGAAAACACCCACAGTGAATTTTGTTTTGTGAGGAACAAAGAGTGGAAGAGTTTGTAACTTAAAAAAAAAATTCTAACCCTGTAGTAATCCTACCCAACAAACTTTCCTTTCTTCTCACATCTTTTTTAATCTCTTGTTACCCCCAAGTGGTACTTGGGTGTACCTGTATCTGGGGTCAAATTGGGTGTTGTTTTCACAAAAAAGTCTAAGCCTGAGTAACACTTGAAGTTAACCGTTTTCACATAAAGTTCTGAATGGAGTAATGTCTGAGATTTAAGGAAGTTGCATAAACCTTTTAAATGACATCTGTCATTTTTGTTTTCCTTATTTGTATCTTAGCCAGTGCATCACTAAAACTCAATAACAAAAGATTTTGCTATACACTCAAGTTTTATTTGCCTACATCAACAGTTTCAACATCCAACATTTTCATCAAGTTCTCTTAATGCATCCATCTGAATAATAAAGCAAGAATATGCTGTGTAATACCTGAAACTGCGTAAAAGCAAAAGTCCAACTTTCTCAAAGCTTTGGGGCTGGCAACAAAGTGTCCGTGTTTATCTGATTATTTCTTTTTTAAAAGAGATAAGGTAATCCCTGTATCACGTTCAAACCTCTGCCGATTGATTTTATTTCCTGCTTTTGGACGCTTAGTATAAAATTGTTCTTATCCCATCTACAGAGAGAAAAGTTTTGCTTTTTGCTCTTCTCCATGAGGCAGCATAAGTCAATCAAAGGCTGATTTAGAGCTATTTAGACATAAAAAGGTCAGCTGAGGACTTTGTATTAAGTGGATCAAAGCACAGAATCTGGCCATTAAACAAAAAGAATAAATCTAAACATCATTAGCTGGCAATGAAGACACTCCAAGAGAAATCACTATGTGGGCACAGACATGGCGGCAGCCGCAAGTGGAAGAATCTCCTGGGTTTTAAGGCGCCAGTTGGGGATGGCCTTGGACACTCGACACCAATGCTCTCCATGGTGAGGCTCTGCTGTCACACATCGTGCAGCAATGTCATCAGCACTTTTCTGCAAGAATACAAATTCAGTTATGAGGCAGCATTCCACAAAGCACTACTATGTTTAAATAGTACTTTACCCGTTGAGACAGGCAACCAACAACCTAAATTCAGCTTCATTGCTCTTTAACATTTTAAAATATTTCATTTAGTCATTTTAAATCATATTCTTACTTGGTCACCATGGAGTGTTTCAAACTTGTAAAATGCTGCCCAGGCATCACCAAGGTCAGGGTCAATCTTGACTGTGCGGTTGAACCAGTCTCGTGCTTTGCTAAGTTTTCGTTCTGACCAGAAGAGTCTGAGCAAATGAAATGGTAAAGCATCAATCACAAGTCCAAGCATGTATGACTATAAGCCAAAGAACGCATTACAAGAAATTTTCATTTTTCTATCAAAAATGCACAAATATTAAAAGAAAATTGATTATATAATTGATGTGAGAATGTCACATACTTGGATGCTGCCAAGAGAACATGTGGGTCATGCTCACACTTGCGAAGAGCATCAACTGACTTTGTCTTACGCTGTGGTCTAGGTTCCATGAAAATAGCTTCAGCCCACAGTATACCTGAATTCGGGCACTCCTGTAATGCTGGCAGGAAAGAAGAAAAGCCAGTTAGAGTAAACAAGAAAAAGACAAGTAATGACAATCACACAAACATAAACAATAACCAATAACTGAATGACCCATCAAGAAAAGCAAAGTCTACTTTATGCTGTTTAAAATGTAATACAAATTTTGACAATACAAATTCTCTATTGTAGCCTTTCTATTTACCTTTTGCCATGAGTGTCATAGCAATGTTTTTCAAACCAGCTCGATTTTCCACACGCACAGCTTCCATCCTGCACCATGCCAAAATATAAATTTATTCTCCTGATTAGCAATCTTCAATAAGCAACAAACCTGCTTAATAAATGTTATCTATGTAAAAGTATGCACTCTGATTAACATACTAACCAAATTTGCCTTTAGGTCACAAAGAAACATCAAAATTGCATCGAAAATAAAGTTACAATAAATTACAATAAAAAGATAGTAACTAGAAAAAGTTTTTTTTTTAAACTTAGGCATACAGTAAATCACTTACCACAACTCTGGTGTCTTCGGGTTTTTTAGACGAGCTTTCTCAAGGATTGATCGTGCTCGTGTCAGCTGTCCAGCATGCTCCTCAAGACGACTCAAAAGAAGCCACAGGGGCCATGATGTAGGACATTTCTTCAGCTGGACATTATATAAATATGCAAGAAAATGTTACACCCATGCATGCACAAATACTTTATGCATGCTACTTAGATTCTTCTAAAATGAAAAAAACCACAATTGCAGATTTTTTAGTGGTATAACAGAAAAGAAAAAAGAGGTAAATGGAACACAAGTAAATCACTCCAAAAATATTTGTTTAACTTGTCAAAGGATTTTCAGATGAACTCTGTTCAAGTGCACATTTCTGGCAGGATGCAAAACTTACTCCCTGATTGTAAGCATTCCGTGCTGCATCCAGGTTTCCTCGCTGTTCCTCAATCTGACCACGCATCATAGACAGCTATAGGAAAATTAAGTGTCACATTATCATCAACATCATCACTGTGAGTAGCACGCCTGCTGTCATCATTCACTGACAAGCAAATGTGAGTAATCAACATCTTTCAAAAATTCCTTCTTGTGCATACTACGCCAATTACTGATTGTGAAAAATGAATTCTAACATCTAAAAACAGAAGAAAAAAAGACTTAGTTTTCACAAAGAGCTAAGATACTTATGCTTTTCAGCAGGTTTGTTTGTCTCATGAAACTGTCACATATAATCTTCCTGAAGTGTGCACAAATAAAACAGCTTGTTACAGCACCTGCAGAGACAAGGGGTGCAGACTAGGAATGATTGAAGAAAAATAGCTATGAAGCAGAATCTTGCACCAACCTTGGGGAAGTCTGGATAATGTTTGACGGCTTCGTCTAGCAGCATCAGGGCATTGTCCACTTCGCCTAGGCACCATTCCAACTTTACTGACTTCATGAAGACCTGATTTCAGCATAGCAACAGTTTTTAAAAATAATTTTAATCATCATTGGTCTTTTCAAAACCAAAGTCAAATGATATTTTCATAAAAAGGTATAAACAGTAATGACCTGTCCCTATGTTCCATTCCACACTCTGTGCCCAAACAATTTATAAGCCAGCTAGAAATATTTGTCTACCCTGATAAGACATCCTATAATAATAATAATAATAGTGAAGATTTTTATAGCGCATATTCACACTCATAGAGAGCATGCTCTTAGCGCTTAATTGTATATACAATTGTAGGTTTTCATTCTTTAACTCCTGCAGTAGTTTCTCAACTGAAACTATGAAAAAATGCAACCCACAGTCATTAGAAAACGTTCAACACTAGAAAAAAAAATTAATAATTTTTATGGACTAAGGGAAGTAATTGCTGACATCAAATCCTCTGCTGCAGTCACCTCCCTTTAAGAATAATACTATAAGGTAGTGACTATGATTCTAGTCTTGAGAACACTCTACCAAAGGGAGAACATGGCCACTTACCCTTGCGGTGGGTGCAGAATTACGAGCTTTGTGCAACAGTCTTCGCGCACGCTCAAATTCATTGTTCTCACTTTCCAGCTTGACGGCAGCCAGCCAGATCTCCTCACTGTTTGGATTGGCCTGGAATGCCAGTGCAAGGATGCTTCGGGCTGCAGGAACATCACCCTAAAAGAAATGGCACAGAGCTCAGTCAAATGCAGTATTCTTGTTATGATCAACTCATGACTATGCTCTCAGATACAAGATCTCTCTCCTAACACACTCATGCTTACAATGCGATGAAAGCATAGGAACTACAAGCAAAAGGAAAAGTATAAAACTTACAGCCAACCATTTGGACTTTGCACCCATTAGCCACAGCACCTCAGCTTTGGGACAATGAGCAACTGCTCGCTGCAGTAAGGACTCAAGAGACTCCCTGTAAAGCACAAAGTCGCTGTTGACTTCAAGGATGAAAAACACATTTCACAGACTGAACAAAGGCAAAATGTGGATATCTGAGCCATGTTTTTGGAATTGTTTTGGATGATGTATTCTATAAATCAAAGCAGCATATAAAAAATGAACTGTTCTGCCTTATTTTCAGGTAGGATTGCACAATGCCATGGGTGTAATTTTTAAAGTTACATAATTTTTTAATTTTTACTGTAAATAGAGCAATGAATATATGAGAAAAAATATCAATTCATCAAACATCAATGACAGATGGTGCAAGGTATGGGTGGCTAGATGTTCACATCTGCACATTCTGTGCACACCTTGTACCATGGTTCTTTTCAAAGTGTGCTGCTCGCAGCCAGATGCTCTTCTTGCTTGGAAAAACTGTGAGGGCATAGGCATAGACAGCACGGGCACACTCATATGCCCCATGTGTTGCACACTGAAGCAAAAAACCAGAAACTCATTTTATTCATCACTGATCTGTATTCTTAATGGATATTATAATGACTTGAAATAACATCTGGTGGACCTACAGTATGTTATCTGACAAGATGACACCAAATTTCATGCAGAGATCTAAAGCTATTCCAAAGAACAAATTATTATTTTCAACATCAGCTTTTCTTGAATGCCTGTACGTCCTTAGTGAGAACACAGCAGCTGTATGATGAGAAATCACGCTGTTAAAACTGGCCACTGACCATCTCTAGCATATGCCTAATCTCAACAAATGAGCCAAAGTCTGACATTAAAATTGTTACCATAGATGAACCTGAGATGTGAAAACAGTCTTCTAGCTCTACAACAAAATGACATTTGCTACTAAGATGTTGAACCTAGTGATTTGCTACTTACAGCATCTGCATCTGCCATCCATGTGTGCTTTTTGTCTTCCTCTTCCACCCCAATGCTGATGACTGCTCGGCTGTAAACCACATGATGGAAGCAAATGTTAGCATACCCCATAGATCTAACCCCTCTAGGTACCTTCTTCCCTCTTAGATCTAATTCAACAATAAACTTGTCCCTTTGCCTAACTGGCTGGAGAGGGCAGTTCTCCGTCACATTTTCGTCTCATCTGATGGTGTTTGTTTTTGACGTGCCATCCATTGTGTGTTTAGAATGTGGTGCTCCTCTGTCTCTGTGGCCTCAGCTCCTTTTTGATGGGAAACCTTCACAACTGACGTAGTGCAGCAGGCTTCAGATTCATTTAACCGTTGTTGACCATCTGACCTTTTTGTGTGTTGGAGCTCATTCATCATTCCAGTGTGACTAGTGCCATCTGTGGGATGTGCTGCTTGGAAGTGCGTTTATGGATATGTCTTTCTGGTTGTATTCTATAAGGGCACCTTATGATCTAGGTGGACGTTATCCTTTGACATGGAGTACACAGTCTGATACACACCTACATCATTTGCTATGTTGTCATCTTATTTTGACTTTATCCTTGATCTTCATTTGTCATTGTGGCTGTGGCTTTTATGAAGTACCCATAGGGCTGGGATATGGTGCTATATAAGCAAACTTTATTATGATTATTTCTATTAAATAGTTGTCAGATGCACATTTTTGAATCGAAGAAGCTGGTTATGGCTTTTTTCCCCATATTGACTGTTTCCTTCCAAATACACAGACTTGTTTGATTCCTGTTATCAACACCTTCCCCTATATCCTTGCAGGCTTGAGGGAGGCGGTTCTCCGCAATTTTTGTATTTTTATTAGTTTGTGTTTTTGGTGTCCACTGTGTAGCCTGGTGCTTTTTTCGTTGCGCTGTTACTATGCAGAACTGTTTGAATTTTGTTTACATTATTATTATTTATCCTCTGAAAAAAAGGTTGAGCATTGGTGCATGTGTGCTGAATTCCCCGTCCTGCTACCCAAAGGTACCAGGTGTTAGAAAAGAATTAACTGATAATGCAGTACAACACCCTCCTTAAACATCATTATATTAAAGAGTAAAGAAAGAAAAGTTTTGACAATTTGCAGCATTTCCTGCAAGACTTTTCTTTTTTGATGCTTTCTCTTAGTTCTTTCTTTGTCTTACATGATTGCCTGACACGTATGAAGGCTGCCACTGCGTTCACAGTCTTCCGCATCCTTGATCCACTGCTCACGGTTGATTTCCACCATGTTCATTCTCAGTGATGTTAGAGCTGAAATACAAGTTTTGAAGGCAAATTCTCGTGTATTTTGAGACATAATTATCAAACAGTATTCTCCCCATAAACAGTCTGATGAAATATTCTCCTTTGGTTGTCACCCTTCTTATACAGGGGAAAAAAGAAATGGTTTCTTTTAGTATTCTTTATAATCTTTCCTCCTTTCTGTTTTTGGCTTTCTTTTCTTCTTCTTAGATGACCATGAATTCACAATTACTAGGAATGGTACAAAAATGGACATGACTAAATGTCTAGACATGCACATTCTTCCCTGCAAAGACTTTCTCACCTCTGTCAATAATTTTGTCCACCATGGGAATGTTGCCATGTGCCTCTTCCAGTTTTGCTGCAGTAATCCAAATCTGCCGATCAGTGGGTATGTTCTCTCGTGCCCTGTTAAGAACTTTGCGGGCATTCTCATAATTCTCAAGCCTGGCTAAGGCAAGCCACAACTGTAGTCACCATAACAAAAAAAGTGAAAAAAATACATGAGTCTGAGGGTATACTTGCCAATGCTGTTCATCACCTGTTAAGATAACACTCAAAAAGAAATTTAGTGGTCTGCCTAAGCCACTACAGTTTCTAGAAGTGTTGAAACAACTGTTGCACACATTCAGAAATATAGCACTGAAGCTGTCACATACTTATTATGTGAAGCATTGCATTAATTAATGAGAAAGATTAAGAGGAAGTCTTTTTGTCTAACCTCAACGCTAGTGGGACAACACTCCACAGCACGACTCAGCATAATGAGAGCATCCTCCTCGTCCTCCAATTCTACAGCGGCTTTCCAAAGTCGGACAGAGTTTGGTATCTGCTCCAGAGCTAACAGCGTGCAGTCAAATAAATAAATGAATTAGAAAGAAAGAAACCTGCTTCAGAGGTCAAAGGGAAAGAAAAAGCATGAAGTGGATAGTGTTGGCACAGGACAGTTATAAAACAAAAAATAAACAGGAAACAATATATTGCAAAAAATTAAAAAATTAAAAAGAATGAGGAATGAAAAACAAAGTAGTGAAAAGAATTCTGAAGCATTACTTTCAGCTAATTGCTCCTTTTTTTCGTTTTAGCTTCTTTTTCTCTACTCCTACATTGTTTAGATTACATGTTGTTAAATTGTCATATGTGACCATTATTTTTTTATTGCTAGATGCCTGCTTCACCATGATAAGCATACACAAATATGAATGAAAAAACTGTAAATAGGACACAGGTGGTTGCATTCTTTTTTCACCATTGATTTGAGCAGCCCCATGCTTCGCAATCTTTACCTTTGTGGAAAACTCGCTTCTGTGCTTTGATTTCCGTTTCTAGGTTTGCAGCCTTGATCCAGATACGAACAGATTGTGGCAAATGCCTGACAGCCTGTGCAACCACTGCTTTGGCCTGGTCTCCTGGCTGCAAGCATGAAAATAGAACTGATAATTTTAAAGACCATTCTGTCCTCAAGATACACACATGCAGACATCAGTGTGCATAGAAAGAGGTCAAACTCATGAAATAATGTTTCACTACAGATATTTATGCATAGAAGCAATATCGGCAAAAGAAACAGTAAGCAGCAATTCTGTCAACTATAACATAACACTTTATTTACTCCAGAGGGCAATTCGGGGCGGCTCAATATAAAAGCACAAAATGATACCATAACCCAGCAGTTCTCAACCTGTGGGGTGCAGCCCAAGGTGGTCATTTTTCTTATATCTCATATCGGTATTAGTGAAATTAGCTTGCTAAGGAGGTGTGGGAATGTAACTTTTTTCGTCTGGGGTGTCACAAGTAAAAGGTTGAGAAACGCTGCCATAACCTATTCACATCCCCCAAACAGACTTATGTATTCATGTTTAAGACAGGTTTATTCATATGCACTCAGTAACATTCAGAAGTTGCATGGCCAAAACAATGAAAGACAGCCTCAGTCTGTTGGTCCTGCATGCAGGTACACAGAATCGGTGGTCCGATGGAAATTGGGAAAAATTCACCCGACAGGAGATGCCTGTCATCACAAAGGATTTCTGACACTTTCAAAAGTGTCTGCCTGTTATATAGAGTCTGAAGAGCACTCTGGGCTGTTCAAATGACTTTCGAGCAGGTGGATACAACATGATGGAAGCTGCTCTTGTCCTTCGTTCATCGATAAACTGTTGTAAACACAGACAAGTGAGAAGGACAGCCTGTAAAGAGCTGAAGAAATCGCTGGGATACAGACAGACTTCAACTTCCAGCGAAGGAAGAGGCGCTGCTGAGCCTTCTTCATGACAGTTTGAGTGTTGGAATCCCAGCTAAGTCTCCTATCAAAGATGTTGCCCAGGTATTTAAAAACAGGGACAATTTCCACTTCATTGTCATGGATGACAAGATATGCAAGAGATACACACCATAAGTCGAGCAGCCTCCAGCCACATGTCCTCGGACTTGGGACACTCCTCACATCCTTTCATGATCAGGTTACGAGCTGCCTGCAGCTTTCCTGTCACCTCTTCTAATCGTGCTGAGGCAATCCAGGCTAGAGTGTAGAGAAAAAAAAAGTTTAAAACCTACTTTTTTTTCACCGAAGAATAAGGAAGCGTTTTGTCAATTATTCTGAAAACTATCTCCAGAAATTTATTAAAAAAACCATCTTACAGCAAGCCCAAATAATAAAGAATACTCCATCTCTATCCGAGAAATAAAAGGTAGGCATTTGGCTCATTTTAAATTTATGTCATATGTGAAAATCAGTACCTGGAGGATGTTTAGGGTTTGTCTCACGAACAGATTTCAGTAGCAGACGAGCTTTTTTAACATCATTGATATCACCTCCATGTGAGGGCAGCATAGATTGCAAGTCAGTGAGATAGCCCTTAGGGTCAACCACGGTCTGACCACTGACTGAATCAGACACCTATAAAATGTACAAAATCATCATCATTTCCATCATTATGAATCATCATCTATTATCATCAATAGTTATCATCATCAATGTCATTACCAAAACCCATAAAACAGACCAAGATTGACCCACAACCTGTGTAAGTTTGATGTCCATCAGTGTGTTTCGAGCCTGTCCAATTTTCTTCATATCAATATCTCCCATAGGTGTAGCAGAGCCAATAGGAGTGATAGACCCAAATGGCGTTGTTAACCCTCCAAATTTCTGTAAAAGCAAAAACATTTTTTCGTTTTAACCAAAAAAACTCCAAACAAACAATAAAACCATTTGCTCTGCTTTAGAAGAAAAGCCTTACCTATTTAAAAGATAGAAATGATAACCCAATTTTAGTTGTGTTTTGATATACATGAAATTTGTCTATTTTTACAAAGCTTAGAAAAAGACACATTTTAACGATACCGAATTGTCTTAGAAAACAAAACTGTACTCCTTTTGATTTTATTCAAACTCAGCTGGCTACTTTAACTTTTTTCCAGTCACACCATCTATTTGCTCTTCTCTTTCTTGACTGTAGAATAAATTAGAAAACAAAATAACAGCCGTTGTCTGGATTTACTCTCTTAACCGCATGTCTTACCTGCTCTTGTTCTGACACAGCAGAATTGACATTGCCAGAGGCCGCAGCACGTGCTAACACACTGTCTGGGACTGGAGTGAACCTATAACATATGCACTAAATGAATATGCATGTCTCTTTTTAACCTGTTCCCAAGACCTATCACTAGAAATGTCAGTTATAAACTCTCACAGTTTATTGGAAAATGTATAGTCAAAAACAACATCTTAATGGTGGCTGAGCACGAAACTACCAACTGTAAAAAGTTAACAAGGACAAGCTTGCTCCTCTTGTATCTTGCTCTGGGAGTTATCGTTCATGTGTTGCAAAGGCAGAACTCAAAGGAGGATTTAAAAGTTATTAGTAAAGGCAAACTTATGTCTCAGTCATGGTTATGCTACCTTTAGACTTCTAGAATGTATTACATTGCTGCACAAAAACAGAATGAAAGGAAGGTGGGGGGAGAAAATGTGTTGACCCACATAGAAGTATCTTGTTACAATCATTGGATCTATTCCTTTTTGAGATGATTGTGACATTAATAAAGTATTTTTTTACAATAAAATATATAGAAAGGTAAAGGATTTCCAAGATACTTTGCAGCATCAGTTTGGTTTTGGTGTGCAGAGCTTCACTTTTTCTATTACAGTAAAACAGTTAACAGCAAGACTAGGAGGTACCAGTGTAAAATGTTAAATAGGCAGAGTAAAATGTTCTACATGTAGTGTAAAATGTTATATATGTGATGTAGAATGTTATACATGCAGTGGAAAATGTAATCATGTAACACTTTTACTTTCTTTATACAGCTGACTAAAGAACGTAGTTGTTGTCACGACTCACTTTTCTGCACGGCCAACACGTTGTTTGCGATTACGAGCATCTCCAACTTCTGGGAGATTGTTCCAATCATCAACACTGACGCTGGCCAGGTCTCGCTATGGACATTCATCCATACAATAATTTAAACAACTAAAAATAATCAGAAAGAGTCTACAATCTGTGTTGACATGCACAGCATATGCTAAAGAGTAAAATGGTGACAGAGGTGCAGGTATACAAATCTGCCGATAAAAGTGACAGAATCTGATTTGATCCCCTGTTCAAAGCAAGATATGTCACAAGACGAATTATTCATGCTAATAAGTAAGGAAACACTAAGTAGTAGCTTAAGGTATTGCACAAGGTTCAAATTCAACAGGTAAAATGCAAGATGCATGTGGAAATGAAGAAAGTTAGAAAGCTTTAGATCATCTATGCTAACCTTTTGTATCAAGTTATCAATTGCTTCTTTGCAATTTGAAAATGTAAATAGCATTAGGTGGTAAGTAAAAAAAAAAAGATATGAAATGTATAATTCACCTTTAAATCTGAGAACTGCTGCTGGATTTTGGGGCGTTCCTGACGAAACTTTTCAATATCCCTTTTCAGCTTTTCTTCACGTCGTTCCTTACGTTTCTCATCCATGCGTTTATCGATGGCTTCATAGATGGCATCTGCTTCTTCATCATCTTTGTCATACGGATCCTTGCTGCAAAGGCTGCCACCGTAGCCTGAAAACTGAAAAGAAGAATGCATTTCAGGGGCATCTCTAGGGCATTCTGCTTCCTCCGAGAATAACAGCCTCTGCAGCATGTATGAGGAAGGAGCTGCCAGAAAAGAGATTACATGTCCTGATCCCTGACTAATAAAGGGATCAATAAGGAGATCATTTTTAGCACCCTCTCTAACCAGTAAGTACAAATCTTTGAATTTGCTTATTTTCCAGCATGGAGTTTGAAATGTACACTCATGCTGGCCTGGGAGACAGCTGGTTTTTCATGCACCCCTCTGTACTATAAACATATAAAATGGAAACAGAACCTTAATGTTATAAGGTGTAAAATTATTTTCAGAATAAAACACATGAACCATTTACTGCATTCACTATGCCTCTCACCTCATCATAGTTTGCATCATTCAAATCTTCATCATCTTCCTCTTCTTTCTGTTTTGCTTTCTTGTTTGGTGGTGCATGACGATCTTCCCTATACAAAAATTTAAAAAAATATAAAAAATAAACAAAGATAAATGCTACAAAGAGAATAAACTAGAAGACCATTCAAAACAGAAAGCTGAAAACTAGAATTTCACTATTATTGATAAATACAATAACCAGCATATGCAGCACAATGATTTTTGTTGTGATTTTTATAGCATGTTAATATTGACTTATTAATGTGCTGTAGAAATAACAAGGACATTTTTTGTTTGTATGATTGCCTGATTGTGATGCCCCTTTCTGTCACATAGCATCATGACCTACTACCCTTTACATCTTATAAAGTGCACTGAGCATGCTTCTGTGTAGGGAAAAGTGCTACATAAATTCTATTATTATTATTATTACATTTCTTTGAACTATAGACATCCAAGAAATATATTATACATTGCTACCATAAATTACACAATAATTAGTGAAAGTGGGTTCATAAGCACTCACGGTATATCATCAGCATCTCTGGCAGGCCCAATATCCGATCGTGTGGTGAAGCCTGTGGCTCTGGGGAAAATATTCCATCATATTATGCATAGCAGTGATTATTAGATCATGCAGATAAATTGAAAATAATGTCGATTATCTTTAAAAATATTATGGAATCTCAAATGTATCATCTTAAGGTCAGTATGCAGTAAAATATTACTACTATTCTGAGTTAACATAGAACCAATTTTCAGTTTCAAATTTACTTCAAATAATAAAAGAATATTTTAAAAAATAGGACACAAAAACTTTAATAAAAAACATAAGGCATAAGTTTACTTTTTGTCATTTGTGCTTTTTTTAATTACAAATGAATATGTAAAAACAAAATGGACACAATGAAAAAATGAGTTGATAAGGAATTCAAACAATTTATTCCATATAATGAGGTATCTCGAATGTTACAGGACCATAGCATTCACTGGACCATAGCATTCACTGTTTGTACTAAAACAGTTTTATCACCATCATTATCATGTCAGCCACACTATAGGGGCCTATAGTATTTCAAATACTCAGTATAATGATACTAATTGTAAACAATAAACAGTTCCATATATTTAAAAAAGAACTAACTTATTACCTGTGTTCAATATGTTTTGTACTAAGATGCTTTTCGTATGATTTGCGAGAACCATTGCACAAAAGTATCATTTTTCAGTGAAATTGATGTGATACAAAATTCAACATAATAATAGTGATCTTTAGCAGTAATAACATATCGTAATTTTAAATTTAAAAAACGAAATGATAAGTACCCTCTTCCAAGACCAGGAACATAACCTAGTGGAGCTGGAAGACCTATGAAGGTCTTCTTCCTCCTGCTGACCAAGGACTGAACAGACATGTTGGCTTAACTTAGGCTTTCAACTACTCCACCAACTGTCGCCATTGACAGGAAGTGGAAAATAGAGTTACCCTATCTTGCATTTAGAAATGTGGCTTCTCGAGGAAAAGAAGAGCTGCTGATAATTTCAGTTCATTTCACTTCGGTTCACTTTGCTGCACTAAGAGACCATTTTTCTGCATCTGTGTTCAAAGCCTTCAAATCCAGCCTCAAATCAATGACTGGTTGATTTGCGGGAAGAGCGGGCACGATCGATTTTTTTAGAGGGGAGCGCGTTCGATCATGGCGTGGAGTTGCGTGCCGTTAATGAACCGCGCGATATGGATGTTTTAGTTTTTTGTATCGGTTTATATTAGTGTCGGGTATGGAGTTGTGTGCCGTTAACGAACTGCCTCTAAAAAACCGCGTGATAGGGATATTTTAGTTGTTTTTTTTAGGGGGGGGGGGGCGGTTTAAATTAGTGTAGACCATTGACCTTCATTGAAGGTCCCTGGTGTAGACGGTGGGCGACTGCAGCGAGCAGACGACGGAAGTCGGGTGACGTCTGTTTTTGGTACGCCATTTTTGTTATGGTCGTCGAGAGCGACGCAGTAAGAAAGCTGTGCCATTATTATTGTTATTCTTGCGATACGGTTTTACCTGAATCCTTTTGACCGTGGTTATCGTTCCGCGGGAGCAGGTAAAGCTTAGCTGTTTTAACTTCCACGTGATAGCAGCCATTTCAAATAAAACTACCGACAGTCTTAATTGCCTTCTCATGCTTTGTTTTCTAAACATTTGTCTCATTTTCACACGTACAGGTCTTGCAAGCAGAATTAAATCCTGCACACCAGTCGGCAGTGTTGGGAAATAAAATCTGTCCAGTCAGATAGACTGTTGTGACATTTGAAGGAATAATTTATTTCAATTGTTCAGACGACAACATGGCAGGAATAAGTGCTGTAGTTATTAAATACAAAGAAAAGTTGAACACTCTTCGGACATTTCGACTAACACAAAGAAGATTTTCACTGGATGACAAAGTTACAAGACTGTTTGTTCTAACTCTGGTGGAGGAGCAGGACCTGTTTTTCGACTTTTTACGTGAGTGTAAATTAATTAAAAGTGCACAGACATGTGAGGCCTGTGGCAAAGCCATGATTCTTGCGAAGATTCCTCGTAGAGATGGATACAGATGGTATTGTGGCAAAAAACAGAATGGAAAGATATGTCGTAGCCAGAAATCAATAAGGCATGGTTCCTGGTTCTCAAGGTCACGTCTGTCCATGGAGACAATTTTTGTCCTCACATATGAAATACTAGTGCTTACCAGTGCAAGTGACTTAACTCGGGAGTACAGTTTTAGCCATAGTACAGTTGCAGAATGGAGGAGCTGTGTGAAAGAAACTTTAGTAGAATATTTGGAGACCAATTCTGAGATGATAGGTGGGGAAGGGGTAGTAGTGGAAATAGATGAGAGAAAGTTCGGGAAAAAAAAAATGAGTGGTGGAAACTGGATTGAGGGTCAGTGGGTGCTTGGTGGAGTTGACCGGCAGTCGGGTATGGTATTTTTAGTTGCCATTCATGATAGATCAGCAGACACTTTGACACGTGTAATAAAAGAGTGGGTAAAGCCTGGCAGCATTATTTGCACCGATTCCTGGAAGGCCTATGACCGGCTAGAGGCGCATGGATTTACGCACCTCACCGCAGACCACAACTTACGTTTCATGGATCCAGAGACAAGTATTCACACAAATACTATCAGAAGCACATGGCGACATGTCAAACGCTTTGTTCCTGGCAACTCCCACATAAGAGACTTTCATCAGTTTCTAGCTGACTATTTGTTTGATAAATTAATGAAAAATATCAAAGAAGACAAGTTTTCCAAATTTCTGGAGATCGTGTCATGTATTGACTGGGAGAGCAGACGAATTGCATCCACTAAACTTGTATAACTCTGTCATCTGCTTACCATTTGTGTTTTGCATGGCAATGGTTAGAATACAGCTTTGTCTGGAATTTTTTCCACTCTGCCTTATATAGCAGCAGTCAACAGGTTAGCTGTTCCACAGCTCAGCATATCAGCTTAGTGTGTGGAAACAAGCGCATTTTTTTGCATGCCGATGACACTAGAAAATATGGACAGATTTATGAAGTGTTTGCACCTAGAAGATTCAGACAGACAATGAGTAATAGAGTTAATAATATAATGACACAAGGTGCATTAACTACTTTGACACCTTTAAGACAATTTTAAATTATATTGAAAAATCAACAAAGTATGATTTTAAGAAACATCAAGGGTGCAGTGCTGCAGTTTAGAAAAAAATTTACGTCTTTTTAAAATTGAGAAAATGAAAGGTAGTTATTGCAAAATAAACCTCCTTTAGAAAAAAGTAAAACTCTTAATATTGTATGAGCACCTTCAAAATGATTTGTATGGGATGCAGGTGAAATTGTTTTTCCCCTCATTTAGGACTTTAATTAAAACTGAAGATGCACAGGAAAAGGAGTAATTTATGCTTTTCAAGGAAGTATAATTTACATCAATGAAAGTTAAAATGATTTTTCATAAATTGTTACAAATGGTATGTACACTTGTTATTTTTCTGCTTTAAGTTCCTGATAAAATTTTGTAATCTTTTATTACAATTTGCACTTAATTTAACCTTTCATCATCTGAATAAGAAGTTTTAAAAGTGATTACTAGAAAATGAAGAAGTATTCATTTGCCACTATTGTTGAATTTATAAATTGAAACGAATACAATAAATTTGTTTATCAGTTTTCGAATAGTTAAAGGTGCGGTAAAAAGACTAGTGTTAGAGTAATGACGTTCAATTGTCAGCACCATGTTCAATATATACAGTGACAATGTAAAGTTAAAGTACTTGTGGCATTTATTTCTGTATTTTGTCTTTCTAGTTTAGTAAAATTTGAAGAATGTGTATGCCTTGTAGAAGAATTGTAGAAATAACCTTAAAGTAAAAATATTTCTAAAGAATTACATTTAAGACAACATTTCATACTAAACAATAGTATCCTTTCCAACATTTCAGTAAAATTATGTGCATTTGGGAGTTATAAATCCTATATAGCTTCCATTTTTGAGTTTAGAACATTATTGATGACCTATTTATTTCTGCAACGATTTTCAATAAACTGTAATTCCTGGGCAATTCTTTTTCTTTAAAAGAATGATGTTTTGTGACTACTGCAACTCCTTGCTGGCAGGCTGCCCTGACTATCTCATTCAGAGACTCCAGAGAGTACAGAACTCCGCTGCGCGTCTGGTACTAAGAGCAAGGAAACGGGACCATGTCACTCCTCTCCTTCGTTTTCTACACTGGCTACCCATCCGTTCTCGCATTCAGTACAAACTGTCTGTGCTGTGTTTTAATTTCTTTGCTGGCTCCTGTCCTGACAGGGGAAGCGGATGGCCGAGTGGTTAGAGCGCTGGCGTCCGAACCGAGAGCGCGCTGGTTCAATTCCCTATAAGTGCAGCAAACTTCCCCCAGTCGACCCAGCTGAGTGGAATGGGTACCTGACTCCATAGAGGGTTGGGGAAGGTAAGGCAGCGAGGGAGAGGAGATGGGCACCACCCTCATGTAAAAGCTGGCCCCGAGAAAAGTGGGGTCTCTAACACCTCACTCCCCTACGACCTGAAAAGGTTATGGGATGACCTTTACCTTACCTTACCTTTACCTGTCCTGACTATTTCTCTGAACTTCTCATCCCTTACTCTCCGGCCAGACAACTCCGCTCTTCCTCTGACGACCGTACCCTAACTGTTCCTGTCACCAGAACATCAACATATGGTCACAGGACTGTGCTGCAAAACAGTGGAACTCTCTCTTCCTTTTCACATCCGCCACCTTCCTACAACTGAATCTTTCAAATCTGCACTGAAAACGCACCTCTTCCTTGAGCATTACTCCTAACACAGTCCACACAATGCTCGTCCTTCTTAACCCCGCCCCCTTCCCTCTTGATACTTTACCCATCACTATTTTTCTATGTTCCTGTTACTTGATGCCTTTTGTTATCTGTTTCGTCGTCAGTACTGTCGTTTTCTTTCGTCCCCTGTGTTCTGTATCTACTTAGTGCACGTCCCTTCCCCGTTTTAAGCGCTAAGAGCATGCTCTCTATGAGTGTGAATATGCGCTATAAAATCTTCATTATTATTATTATTAATCAAAACGTATTTCAATTGTTTAATTCCGTGTAGTTTGTGACCTTTCTGTGTGAAATAGTTCGTTCTCATTTTTTTTTTTTTTGTAATTTAAAGAGGTTACATTTTTGTAAACTTTCAGAGATTCCTAAGCAGAATGAATTCTGATTCTAATGATAATGTCATCTCGCTTGCTGTAAGATTTATATACCATTGGTATATTACGAAGATAAGGTGGAGAACAGTGAAGTGCATGTGGTTAGGGTGGATGATCGCTTTCGTTATTTCAGATTGGCTGGTTGGTTTAATTAGTAGGAAAGTGCTTTGACCTTGAGGTGATTTCACACTTTGAGGGGAGATGGGAGGAAACATGAGTATCCAGAGAAAACCACCCGATGGCTAGCCCTGCGGACAGGTGTCACATACAGAAAGTGAACCCCGAGTTTCTCACTGTAGTAGTGATAAGCGACTGTTTTAATCACTACACTACCGGGCGCCCTTATTCAAGGTTGTACCCCAAACGTATAGATGCACCTTTGGGCCAGTGCCGGATTAAGCACTGTGGAGGCCCATAGGCAGTCAAAGTTTTGGGGCCCCCCGATCCCCGACACATATTGCAATTTGCACAGTTCACCGTCAATTGTTTTCTTAGTTTCTTTCAGTTTAGTTTCTATTTTCCATTTCATTGTCAGCCGTGGAGCCGCTAGTAACGTCAATGTTGGTATGTTGTAATACAACCTTATTAGATTATGAATTTAATAAACTTGTCATTGTGAAAACGTATAATTATAGACTAACAATTTATTCAGAAAAAAAAGAAACACGAATTAAAATAGCAACTAAATTAGGCCCTTTTAATTAGGCAGTCAATCCTTTGGGGTCCGTAATAAAACATTAAAAATTCTTCTTCCTTAGTTTTCTAGTAGTGAAGTCATTTAAAATACATTGAAAGTCAATATTCTGCAACATGCCGTTTTCAGTGGCCATAATGGCGAGAGAATTCAATCGCTCTTAGGTCATTGACGCTCGATTATCTTCTTCTCCGACATTTTGACGGCCCCTCTACATCCCCCCTCTACACCTGTGTAACCAACACCACTTTGATGGCTACGTATGGGGTGGGTTAGCTGCTCCACAAGAACACCCAAGATGGAATTGGCTGCGCACAGTAGATTTTATTAGCTCACTCGGCGGCTGCTTCTCTCTCCTCTCACTTCTCCAAGCACACAGACCGCAACAACTAGAAACTACACTATTTATCACTCCCCGGTCGAACTTTCCAGCAACCATCCCTTTCTCTCCCACGGCTTCGACGGTTCGACCTGTCCCTGAACCATCGCGGGCATTGTTCCCCCACCCGCTCCCAGGGTCCAAGGCCCTCAGACTCAGAAATTTTGAATTCCTCCAACTTTTTATCAACCAAACTAGCTCGGTCGACTTCAACCCCCATCAGTAAGTATCAGTTAAAATACTTGCTCAGTTATGGAAGACAAAGCAAATGTTTTAAAAACTAATTAGCCAGTAACTGTTATTAATTTTAAGATTTAAGTAGATCAAAGGGAGAGGGTTTTGTGGCATAAAATAGAAATGTTGAGCATATTTTAGCTGAATTGTAATAGTTCATAGAACAAAGTTTTGCAGTACCAATACATGTATTGTCATTTTACCTGCTGACTAAAAACTTCGTAAGACTATATTTATGAGCTTTTCTCACAAACTTCATTATCCTCAGTCAATTTGAGACGCTTGCTAGTCACTCTCATCGACACTGATGTTCCTGCCTTGTCAAATGCTATTTGCCAATAAACAGAAAATCATAGAAGCATAAATATAAAAAAATTACTGTACTCACCAAACAAACAAAGTGCAGCGTATCTCTGCTTTTCTAGTCTAGAAGACATCGTGCGACAGACAGGAGAGTGCAGTGTGAACAGATGTTAAACTAAGCGTGTACAGCTTTCTAAAGGTCCACTTGTCCAAGCTTTCTTTGGTCCAAGGACTCAGATTGAAAAGGATGGTCAAACACACTGCGACCTTACTGCTCATAAAAATGTCAGTCTACACCTCCAATTGTTCCAAACCCCGACCATTTAATTCCCACGAAAGTCCATCCCGTCGAGTCTATCGAGACTACCCCCTCCCTTTCGCTCTTGTGTTGTCAGCAACAATGCATTCTGGCCCATGGCCGATGGCCGGCATGGGTGGAACTTCTTGTCCTCTTAGTCACTGGCCTCTAAACTAAAACAAGTCCAACATAATTTGCCTCTACCTTGATTGTGGGTGTCAAGACAAGGAACAATTTAATGAAAACGTTCACAAACTAACAATTATGTCATAACACATCAGTAAACTTTTCTTTACCTCCCTTCTTCATCTTGAACCAAATATACGTTACACGAAGCTCTTTAAAAACACATTCAAATATAAGAATGTGGTTATTCGAAAAACAAATGTCGCAGCCACCGCTAAACTCAACATACAGGACCATAAGTGATTGGCATTGATAGCTTCCTGAGACAACTAGCACAGGCTAAGAAAGATTCCGAGGTGGCTTTGGGGGACGGATGGTGGGTAGATATTATCTCCTTTTTACCAGGCGCTTCGTCGGGAAAGAGCAAAAGAAAGTCGGAGACTGGAAGGAAAGGTAATGACCAGCCGGCCCATGTGTTATTGCAGGGCGAGCCTGGTACCTCTCCGTAGGTCGTGCGATCGTCCCTCTTAAGGTGACACCTTTATAAAAGTCCGAGTCCTCCCCTTTCCGGTGACATAACATTCCTCTCTACCTCCTACCTGCCCATCCTGGCTATCCACATACCGTGCAGACATACCGTCTCTAAACTTAAATTATCTTTCTCGTGCTAACCTCCTCTTTATCATCCTCCCCCAGCTCCAAACTTCCCGTGACACCACCGTGATCAATTTATAAGTCTAACTATTTGCGGGACAGCAGTTTTTAAAATGTTTTTGCAATAATGTGTTCTTTTTTGCTGGTTGCGATAGAATTACAGGATAATATAGTCTCATTGTATCAAGGATCTACTGTGTAGAAACAGTAGACTAATGTATTTGTTTTGTAACGGTTAAAGAAAGTCTCAGCGTTGTTTAGTAACTGCGAATAAAGCACCTTAATCTCTCTCGCTTACCGGCTGCAGCGCTAGAGGTGGGCCCCCATCCTCTCGGTTCACAGAGTGGCCACACATCACTATATAGACATCAGTAACCTACCTACCTCTTCACTGTTAATTCCGATTTGCTTGCAGGGCCCGCCCCCTCCCTCCCGTAGTGGCACATAAACCCAGTAATCTCAACGCACAAACTTTCTTCTGGACGGTTCACACGCGATAAAATCTTCAGTGTCCAGCGGCCTTCCGCCTCCAGGCTTGTCCAGCGAGAATATGATACCTCTGACTACACTTCTCAGCCCATTTCTGTCTATACAGACTTGAAACTCAACGTCTGCGTGTGTAATGCTTGGGTGTTCTGTCCTCAGACGTTTCTTTAAAAGAAAAAGAAAAGGAGAAGAAGAGGAAGAAAAAAAAATCCACTGACCAAGGCTGGGACCCCTTCACAGCCGTGGGCCCGGATACACCAGACCCCCCTGTCTCCCTTCTCGTCAGGCCTGTCCGCATGTACGTGTGCATGTGTGTACGCCAATAGTTATAAGACTCAATTCTGCAAAAAATATATCTTTTTATCGCGGGGCCCCTTAAGTCGCGGGGCCCATAGGCATTGCCTACTTTGCCTTGAGGTTAATCCGGCACTGCTTTGGGCATACTAAATCCACGGTCTTTCCGTCACGAGTGGGCGGCCTTCAAAGTCAAGGGGAGCTAAGCGTTCGTCCTTTATCTGAACATAGGATTTGCCTCTCTTTGACCATCTAAGACAGTAGCTTCAGTACTGCTGGCGTGCATGTGGGGGAACTCTTTCTGTACCTGAGATAAAAAATATTATCATTGTTTGTTATCTATATTCAGCCTTGGAGGCTGCTATTCAATTCATTCTATATATGCAATTCTGTAGCTATAGAATTAATTCTGTTAATATGGAAATGATATGCTATACAATTTAAGCCAGTCATTACCCACGAGTGATAGAGGACACGTTTGTTGTTGGTCCCTTTCGTGCCGTTGCTAGGGTTACAAGAACAACATGTCAAAGACCGCTTTGAGAGCAGGACGTGAACGTATTCTTTTTCGTGCGTTTAGGACTTGACCATTTACTGAAAGCACACTAGTATTAGCCACAGCAAGACAAGTGCTTGCATAAGCTTGTGCGCTATATACTGAATTAAAGAATAAAGAAGGAGGAAAAACATGTGAACTAATAAACTTGAGCCGTCGCTATTTTGAATGAATTTGCACCTGTGGAAAGTTTAAGTTTTCCTTCGAGAAATACTTATGGTTGAAAGAGACGTATATCTCTGCTGGACTGCTTGCAGACAAATTTTCCGCGTTAACTTTTAGAGCGAGGCCAAAGCACAAATTCGCTTCCAGGTTAACCACAGACTTCTAAATCTGTGGGGTTAATTAACTATCAACATGGGGGGGGGAGGGGTGAGCGATGCGGACTCTCGTGTTCACGGAGGTACAAAAGTTCAAGCTTTATGGTCTATTGCAAGGGTGCCCAATACGTCAATCGCGATCTACTGGTCGATCGCGAAGGAAGTGTGGGTAGATCACATGACATTAAAAAGTAGGGGTTGAATACAGAAGAATAATATAGAAGAAACAAATTTATGTTTTGTAGGTAGATCATTTTGACTTGGTCATCTTATGAGTAGCTCGCCAGCTGAAAAGGTGTGGGCACCCCTGGTCTATTGTGTTTTTAGTTTACTGGCTCTAAGTAGTAAAAGTCGAGGTCGAGACCCCTCCCCCTCCTCAAAAAAGCATCAAATTTATTACGTGTGTTGTTGACTTCAAGAATTTTATCGCTGTTCCGGATATTAAACTGCTAAATTTTCGCAGAGACCTGACGCCCTACAACTTCTCAAGGGTTGTTCTCGGCAAACAAACAGAAGTCCAGCGATATACGTCCGTGGCTGAATGCATGTCTTTGATTACTGTTTTTAAGAGACTTGTCAGAATCAGGTGCATTATTGCTTCCGGAAGCTTCCCACGTGTCGACACAAATATATCTTGCGCTTATCTAATGTGTTGAAAGGTCGCTACTACACGTACGCCGTCTCACACCGCGGTAATTGTTGTGCCTCTCTCTAATGCTGATGGTATGATGACGTTCAGCAATTATAAGGGGTTAGAGTTTTAAGGTGTCGATGACCTGTCGCTATTCGAGTTACCCGACAGAGCTGTCTAATTTTCTGTCGTCCACGAACGATGACAGGATGCAGATGTCTGGGTCTCCTTATAGAGGTTACGCTTTTTTTTCTGCTGAAGCATGGCTTTTCACTCATAGTTTTGGCGATGGTGGTGACGACGATGACAACGACGAAAAATGGAGACAACGGCATATTTTGGGCTCTATATAGTACTTGTACTGATTTATTGCATAATAGTATTGTTTCAAACATTCGTCATTTACAAAAGTGATATGGTCTTTTTAGCTTCAGGTTGGAAAATAATGAACAGTATTCACGCCAGCACCAGTGATACCACATGTAAAATGTCACGATTCGGTCATAAATCTGTTTAACTTTGAGTCATACTCGTTGACATTCACATTAGAGGTTAACGATAGCCAACGCAGAATCTTTATGGTGGTCCTTGAAAAGCGAAGAAAGGTCACTCCAATTCTGCACGACGTGAGGCCAGCGGGCACCTGTCTGAGATGATCCTCAGAGACGGTAGACAGGATGATAAGTGCTGTTGATTACCAACTGGTGGAGATGTCGCGGAGGGAGATAACATACGGGACCAGACCTCCAGTCTCATCCTGTCTCACAAGGTAGGCATAAAGGAGAAGACAGACGGTTATTCCTTAGTGGAATGGGACATGCGGCCCACATCTACTGTGACCTTTTGGTAACAGCAATTAAATGTCGGTCGAGGGTCCGTGTGCCGAGATTGAGAGTTTGATTAAGAGAGTGAGTGTGTGTACGTTTATTTGCGTGTACGTGCAAATAGTAGTTATCATGTGTCTACGTGTGCATATGTACGTGTCGGGGTGTATGTATGCTTGTGTATGTTTTGGCTATATGTGTATGTTAATCTGCGTGTATCTGTTTATGTGTGTGTGTGTGTGTGTGCGCAGGTGTGGGTATGTAATTACCGGGTGGAGAGAAGGAGGAGCATGTAATATAATCTTCTTATCAAAAGTGAATAAAATCTTGGTTGCAGACGGTCGTGCTATTTGCTGACCTCTTATTTCATTCAAACTACTACTTTTGATGCTCAAACCCACAGGAAATACAAAGCGATAACTGAATGTCCTAAAGCGTCAATAAAGGGCTTGCCAAATAGATGCCCGAATTCTTCTTCTTATTCCTGTACGCTCCCAGTGGAGCATAGGGCCGCAACCACACCCCGCCAACGGACCCGGTTCTGGGCACTCCTTTCTAGTTGGGACCATGTCATGCCAGCTGTCTCTGCCTCTCTGTTGACTGATCTCCTCCACGTCTCTCTGGGTCTCCCAGCCCTGCGCCTCCCCTGTGGGTTCCAGCCCAGAGCTTGTCTTGTTAAGTTGTCGGCTGGCTTTCGTAAGGTGTGACCAATCCAGCCCCACTTCCGCTTCCTGATGTCTTGGCTAGCAGGTTTTTGATTGGTTCTCTCCCACATTGGAGATCTTATCAGGCCATCTGATGTTGAGGATGTGGCGCAGACATCTGTTGACGAATGTCTGTATCTTGTTAGTAATGGCATTTGTCACCCGCCATGTCTCGGATCCATATAGAAGTATTGCCTTTACATTTGTGTTAAAGATGCGGATCTTGGTGTGAGATGCCCGAATGGAACACTCTAAATGTATGAATTCAATCTCTAGACTGCGTCTCAAAGCACTTAAACAGCGTTCATATTTCCATTTTCATCGTTGTGTGCATGTTTAATCTTTTATTCGGTTTTAATCTTCTTTGATCACATGTTCTGCTGTTTTGAGAAAGACTATTCACCCAATTATTGTAAAAATAGTCACCTCCTCAGAATATAAAACAAACAAAAATCAAACTAAATCCCCAAAACAGCAAAAAAAAGAAAAAAAAAGACATCAGCAACGTTATCCCAAAACACAGAACCATTACATGAAATGTACTCGAAGCTGTTTACACGAAGCCAGCATAAATAACTGATGATTTGAGAACAGATACGACATGACACGACATCTTTTAATGTCAATGGCTTATAGCCATTGTGACATGGGGGGATAAATATACATAGTGATAATACAAAGCAGTATATTCTACAACAACCAGATTACATTTCCATATAATATGTCTTTGGCCATCAGACATTGAAGCTTAACACATGCACACACACACATACACACTACTTATCTTGCATGTGTCAACTCTATTGCCTTGAGAATATTCCTATCTATATAAAGGAGGGTACAGTTGGCAAAAACAACAAAAAAAAAAAATTTAAAATTAAATGATCTCTGTTCTACTAATTGATTCTAGTTCTTTTAATCGCATTTTAGTTGCTTCAGCTGCAAATTTTGCTATGCATGTCAGTAACTCTTCATTAGTGAGTGATAGGTAAACCTTTTCTTTGGATAATACGTGATTGAAAGAGTTGGTTATTCTTTCGAAGAATTTCATAATACGGGCATCTAAACACGAAATAATCTTCATCTTCTATGATAGTTGTTCTACAAACTGGCCAACCTAAGTGAATTTCCATAGAAGGTTCAAACCATCTTTTGTTCGCATTAAGGCCTAAGGTTCTTGTTCTAAGTCTAGCTAAAGCACTCCTGTTCCAATTATTGTTTAAAGTAGATAAATAATTTTCTGGCTGTAGATTATCTTTAAATGATAGGAACCGCTCATATTTTGTGTCATTTTCCATGTTTGAGTGTCTGTTTTGTTTAAAGGAGCATATAATACGGTCTTTGAATACTGAAAGGAACATGTCATCATCCCCAACCCCCTGGTTGACCCATACTATCCCAAATCCATTTTCTGATAGCACTTTCTTTATGTTAGATACCCAGTTAAGCTTTCCCGACCCATGCTGTTGGTAAAGCATTTCATAAGCTTGTTTACAAAGTCTTGTTATGGGTAGCTTAAGGATGTGTAGCCAGAATTTTATACATTTCATGTATCTATATACAGGGGATACCTACCAACTTCACCATATACAACCAAATTTGAGGAGTGCAGGGGAACATTTAAAAAACGCTTAATTGCAAATGTGTGTATTTTTTCTGTAGGGTTATTTATAGCTAAGCCCCAGATTTCTGCAGCATATGTTAATACTGATTTTACCTGGGAGTCAAAGAGTTTCCAAAAAATGGATGGGTTATTTGAGTTCAGCTTTCTAAGGGCCTTAAGAATTTCTGACACCTTTTTTCCCTTTCATACATAGCTCATTCCATGCTGTATTAAAGTTCATCCTAGTAGAAAAGTTTACTCCCAGATATTTGTAGGTATTTGTTACTTTGACTTCTAGATTGCCGTACATCCATTTCTCATAGGAGGAGATGTAACCACCTTTCCTGAAAACCATAACATTAGTTTTATCCAAACCGAGGGTCAACTTCAGTCTATCTGCTTCTTGTTTCAGTAAATTTACTGGTTCTGTAAGCCAATAACTGTACCTGAAACAAGGACCACATCATCTGCAAACAATAGTAAAAAAATTTCTACAGCCTCAGGTATTAACTAGATCCCATGATTACCTCCCTTGCTTATTTCTATTGCTAACTCATTAATGAAGAAGGAAAACATTAAAGGACTGAGTAAACAGCCTTGCTTGACTCTTTGAGGACATTCAAACACATCTGTAGTTACAAACTTATCTCTAACACATGCAAAGACTGATTTATATATTGCTCGCAAGGCCATATACATTCTACCGTTCACACCATTCTTTCTCAAAACACTCCAGAGTAGATTTCTAAGCAACATCTTTCTTAGTGTTTCTGCACTATAGCAAACAAGGTGAAGATATGGTCCATTGTACTATAGCCTTTTCTAAAGCCTGCCTGCTCTTCTATAATCTTTTCTTCTGTTTCCACCCATCTTGACAAACTCCTATTCAATATATGTGTAAATTTTACTAATAACACTCGTTTGTGCCACTCCTCTATAGTTTCCTGGTTCAGTTATGTTTCCCTTTTTATGTATTGGATTTGGACCATTCACATGGGAAAGTGCCTTTCTCAAATAAAATGTTGAACAGCTTTAGCAGGAAGTCAAAAATAGCTTCATTTGAGTTTTTTAACATTTCACTAATAATTTTGTCTGTACCTGCACTTTTTACATTTTGTAAATGCTTAATACTGTTTTTAACTTCCTCAAGGGTTATTGAGTCATTGAATAAACATTCTTCACCGGTCGATTCCTCTCATTCTTCATTTGTATCTTCATCGGTAGATAAATCAGGGGTATTAAAGACTTTGTAAAAATGAGTACACCACTGCTTTTGGTCTATCTCATTGTGAATACTTGTCTTTCTGTTTACTTCCTTGATTGTTGTCCAGAATAGTTTGGATCATTTATAGCGGTTTTCATTTTATCTAACTGGGCTTTATTCCATTTTCTCTTTTTTTCCCTGATTAACCCAATATATTCTTTTCTTCCTCTAACATATGTATCTTTGTACACAGTTTTTGTTTCCATAGTTTTTGCTCTTCGAAAACGTTTAAGAGATCGCCTGACTCTCTTCCTCATTTGCTGATATTCAATATCAAACCATTTATTACATCTTGGTCTTTTCCCTCCTACTTCTCTCAGCATGCTAGTAGTAGCTCCATGACGACCCTTGACTAAAGTGTCCAATGCACAATCTATATCTGAGACAAGTAACTTGTTAGCTTGGGTTAGACACTCTCTGAATTGATCAGAATCTAATTCATCTTTATACTTAGTGGCATATTCCTCACACCATACAATTTGTTTATCATAGTTTTTACCCAAAGGAGCCTCATCTGCCTTAATAAATAAGCCATCCCATACTAGTTCAACTGGGAGATGCCAGGAGTGGAGTGCATTACTGACATGAAGATTACACCAGTCTGTGAGATTCTCTGAGACAATAAAATAGTCTATAACACTACTACCTTGTGTAGACACAAATGTAAATTCTCCTTCTAAATCATCTTTACAAGCTCCATTCACTATAAATAGGTCATAAGTAAAACATAAGTATAGCAGTGACCTGCCAAAGCTGTTAATGGTGAGATCTTTAGAGTTCCTTTACCGTATATTGTTTGCCTCCTCCATGTCAAAAGGAAAATAATTTATAATATCATCTTTACTAACTTGCTCAGACCCTGTCCTTGCATTGAGGTCCCCACACAAAATTAAGTAGAATTCATCTTTGTCTATATACTGCAATACACTTTCCTCTAGTAGATGAATACCAACTTTTTATCTCTAACGGATTGTAAAAAGGGATGCCTTCTGGCATCACATAGCATGATATCAAGATAATACCTATGTCAGAGCTTGTTAATTTTTTTTTATAAATTTTCACTGTAACTATGTAAGCTGAATCAAATCTTACTTCCTTGACATATTGCGACCAACAGCTTTTTACCATAAGAAGAACCCCACCTGAACATCTGCCCTGCTTCAACAATTTTCTTGCAGGGGCATAAATCTTAATGTATTCTGGCAAGATGTTAGGAGTATCTATACTTCTCTCCATGTGAGTCTCTGTTAGACAAATGAAGTCAAATGACGTGATGTAATACACAAACGAGTTGTCTCCCAGTTTGCTGAGTAAACCCTCTACGTTATAGTTAAGAAAAGTCAAACGTCTTGCCTGGCGGCCAGTTTTTTCCTATCTCCACTTGGGTTGTGATATTGTTGCACTATCTGAAGTGTTAATCTTGTCACTTATATAATTGTCCAGAGAGCCTTGTTTCTTTCCCTTTTCGCTTGCTCCTCTGTTCTTGTTCTTGCGCCGATTAGGTGTACTGTCATCCCGTATCGGTTGCTGTGCCCCTTTGACGTTTACAACATATCTGTCTGCAAGGCTTTCAAGCTGTTTTGGAAGCTATGTTCCGTGTTTGATGTCGTAGGGTCGTCCGTACTTGTATTCGTGGCTTCTGGCTGCGGATGAGGATGTACTGTGCCACTAGCTGAGTAGTGTTGTTTGGTTTACACGACTAAGATAGCATAACTCCACAAGCAGAAGCTACAAAACACCCACTGTTTTAATAAAACATAGACATATACAATATATATATATATATATGTGTGTTGTTCCATTGAGATATTTTATCTCATAGCTCTGCTAACAAGGAATGGTGTCCCTTGGCCTGGCAGGCTTGAAAGGGTCAGCTCTAGGTATTTTTGTTCTATATTTGGATTTCTTGTGTTTTAGTGCCTATTGTACCGACCTGTACGTCATCGGCAATGTACTTGACCGTGGCTTTTTATTTTTCCTCCTGATATCAACTCTTTCATCGCCGCTAGTTTTCTCTGGCTAGGAATGTCATCCGGCAGAAGAATGATTCGGCATTCCCATTAACTTCATAGAGAGAGCCACAGGAATGTTGTCGGCGTTGTGTTTTGTGTTTATAATGCGCGGAGAACCTGGCTTTGGGTGGGATACCGCGCCACTAAAGCTCACATCGTTATATACAACCGAGAACCCACGCTTCTCGGACATGCTTTGTGTGCGGGTTTTTCTGTATTGTTTATGTCTTTTGATGTGCTAATATGTGTGTATATATATATATATAAAGATACTGGACTGTGTCCGTTTGTGGGTTTTGTGGACTTTGTTCTGTCTTACTCTGTGTATTAGCCTTTTTCTTGTAGAGCGAACTGAGCCTTCTGCTATTTAGAGTAAAGCGCTATATAAGTTAACAAACAATAGCGACAGAACCACCATTTTTTTTTAAGTTATACCCACAAACAACAGCTAGAGAAGACCCATTGTTATTTCCTTCTACAGATCTGACAGCTTCACAAGCAGCAGCAATGGACTTTATGGATGAACAAAAATAGACCCACTGTGACTGTTAATGTCTGGAGGAGTGTAAGCGGTGTGAGCGTTCTGTTAACGTCTTTAGAGCAGTGTAAACGTTTTGTTCTGTTTCATCTTTCGTTTGAGTCTACAGTCTGCGCTAGGAGCAACACTGAACATTTTCACATCCTTGATCAGCCAAGATGTCTCTGACAACCTGTTGAGGAACCTAGCGACAGACAGACAGACAGACAGACGAGACAGACAGACAGACAGACAGACAGACAGACAGACAGACAGACAGACAGACAGACAGACAAAAGGAGTGTAAAAAGAAAGGTTACATTTTGAGGATTAAAGGACGAACAGAGGAAAGATAATGTTCAACCTATAAGTGAAGTTCCTTATTTAATATAAAATTTTTTATACGTTCTAGGATTTGTGTCAAGATTCTTTTTATTTGGAAGTTCATTTTCTGGCTAAGAATAGAATACGAAGAAACCATAAATGCCAGAAATAATAACAACAATAGAAAGACTGCACTTCGCTGTGCGGAACACGTTAAGTTTCTTGCTGTAAGATATGTTCTTATCTCTAGCAGGAATGCTGATATCAGAAAGGTCAGCAACTAAGTGACTTTCAACACAATCTTTAACAAACATTGTACACTACTTTATTCAAGACTGTCTCGCGAAGAGGTAAGCTTGATGACCTCAGCAAATTCTGTTACGAATGTCGCGTAATGCAATCGGGCGCCACACGGTCTACTCGCGCAAACACGCTCACAACCGCACAGTCACAGCAGGCACTCGAACGCCCGATGCTAGCGACGCGTCCAATCGCTCCTCAGTGCACAAAATTGACACACGCACAGGGGAACAGTACACAATGCACGTTTACTAATGGGGGAAAGATAAATGGAGAAAGGAAAGAACAAAAGGGCGATCAAAGGGTTTCAAAGATAAAAGAAACTAGCGCAAACAACCTGGCAAACCCACTCTCAACAGATTTGGCTAAAACAACCTAACGAACACACACACACACACACAACTTTGCCTTCCCTACCTCCACAACTAAAGCTAACTAGAGGCCTGACAGGGGCTAATCTCAGGCAGGTAGAAGTAGTTCCAGAAGAAAAAATGGATTTTCTCACCAGTTGCCCAGCTCCAACCCTCCGTCACCGCACGCAACAATTACGTAAAAAAAAAAACAATTACGTAAAAATTACCCCTCCGGCTGCCTCCTCCCACCCCTGCACCTTGGCCTGCGCCCAGGCAGCATGTGACACGCGACAACGAACATGTACAGGTTTTTAAAGTTTTAATCCATTAACATTTCTACGACCCTTGGTCCAGCTGCATGAACGTTCGACCTTCGTTCCATACTTACTACTGGCCATAAACTTCACAGGCGAATTTCGGGGGAAAGGTTTGAAACCAAGGGGACTTATAAAGGAGAAGGATGTCACGTGTTTAGTGTATCATACTCCTGCGCACACACAAATCGGCGAAAGCTTGCATGTGTTCTCAAATCTCGCACGCAAGATGTAGAAGTGGTAGTGGAACTGTTGGTAGTCCTTTAGCATATGCATGAAGTGTTCTTTGTTCAGTGCTTCTGTTACTGCTCCTATCAAATCTACGGATTTTACAAGGGGTGGGCAAAGTTTTCTTTTTGCGGGCTGGTCTCAAAATTCTAAGCCAGGGTCCGAGGTTTTGTCACGTCTCTAAGCCACTTCAAATCTGCACTGAAAACGCACCTCTTCCTTGATCATTGCTCCTAACACAATCCACACAATGCTCGTCCTTTTTACTCTCCCTCTTCCGCTCTTTCTACTTTTCTACCCATCTTTCTCTATAGAATCACTATATTCTCTGTTCCCTTTACTTGGTGCCGTTTTGTGTTTTCTATCTTTGTTTTCTGTTTGTCGTCAGTACTGTTGTTTATTCTTCCGTCCCTCGTGTTCTATTGATTTAGTCCATGCCTCTTCCCCGTTTTAAGCGTTAAGAGCATGCCCTCTGTGGGTGTGAATATGCGCTATAAAAATTTTCATTTATTATTATTGTTATTTGTAGACCGGAAATGTCCGGCAGAGTCTGTAAGTCTACTAAAGACGGGGTCTTGTCGCAACTTTAAGCCAGATCAACCCGCAAATCTAGAGACGGCTTCCCCCGTCTCTGAGTCCTAGAGACTTGTCGTGAAATATGCCGGCTAGCTTGTTTGTGCCAGCGAATCTTCAAATAAATAACTATAATTAGTGATAGAAAGTATCCAACACACAGAGACGACGATATAGAAGTGTATCAAAAGTTTAGATTTCATCCTCGTGACTCTCTAGAGATGGCAGATCAATTTGCCTTCCACCTAGAAACTTCGAATCGCAACCCCGACGACTCGTGCTTTGTGTTTACGTGATGTGCTTATGTCAGAGCGTGTTTGTCGATATTACAAGCGTTTCCCAGCAGACAGCTTGTTGGATTAACTAAAATGTGATAAAAAAAACTGTATTATATGGAAAACTGTGGATAAATTTACAAAAGACAACAGCTGCTTTTTGTGGATTTTCCAATGGCTGCATCAGTGAAATGCGCGTAAAAATACAGCTTGCTCCAAGAACCAACCAACACAAATATATTTACTGGAAAACATTTCTCCGATAGTTAATGTGCAGGTAATATATTTTGTTAATTGCTTTATACTCTCACTCTTTCATGCACACACACACACACACACACACACACACACACACACACACACATACACACACACATGCACACACACATAAAAAGCATGTAACACTGACATCAATATAGTTACATATATATAGTCTTGATTGAAGGAGAATGATATATAACAGCAGTGTTGTAGATAGTAGTATTAAATTACTATTCTCTTGTCAAAAGCTGCATCATAATGGTTCTCAGAGCACATGTTACCCTACTTGCTTTTTCTCAAATAGTCAAAAACTAAACGTTATACTGCTGAGCATCACTCTGCAGTAATTTGTTTTACACAGATGAAAAGAAAAGTTTGCACAATTACTATAACCCTTTACTACAGCCTTATTTTTCTCTAGTAGTTTAATTTTATCAGCTTGAATAATGAACACCATAAATGAAAATAATGATAACAAAAGATACAATATTCTTAATGACAAGGTGCTTGCTGTTAGCTAGCTTTTTTTTCTAACAGTGTCATAATTGTGTTTTTATTTTTAGCTCTGTTATGAATGCACCAACTCTTTGCTTTAGAACAGTGTGTTTGTTTTGGGTCAAATGTCTAGATTTAAGGTATATGTCTAAAAGTAAGATGGCTTACCTAAATAGACTACTGTGTTACACTACAGTAGTTATAAGCTGGCAATATGCAAGAGAATCCTCATTTATAAAATAAAGAGCATGTGACTTGTCAGCTGAGCATGTGTTATGAACTTAGAAGATCCTGATGATGAAGACCACAGCAAAAGTTATGCTACATGCTTTATGTTTTTGGTGCATTCTAGTTTTCTTTTTGTCTCTGCTTTAGAATATTTAGTGCTTGTGTTTTTGTGTTGTTTAGGCTCTTTAACTAATAAGGGCAAATCATGCAAATGAAAATGCAACTTGACACACCTAAATAGCCAAAATCATGGCATACAACAGTAGTGTATCAACTGATAAACTGGCCATCCTTACGTGTGTGTGTAATAGTAGCAGCCATAAGATAATAATAATAATAATAATAATGGTGCATTCTAGTTTTCTCTGTGTCTCTTCTTCAGAATAGTGGGGGTTTGAATTTTTTTGGCCGAGTTAACAAATAAGGGCAAATCATGCAAAAGAAAATGCAACATGACACACCTAAATTACTTCTAAAATTTCTTCTACGTTAGGAAGATCCACCATTTTGACAGAAAACGGAAGCGAAAGCCCTTCGTTTGTAAGGTTTGTTACGATTGGTCACTCCTATGATAGAGCAAAGAGGCAACGAATGAGAGACACTTATCCAGTGAATGAATGGTCCGCGATATTGACGCCATCGGTGAGGACTGAATAATTATATATATATATATAGTGAACTTATACAATATAATTCCTCAGTATATAAAAATAATACTCAAATGAACTTTACAATCTTTAATAATAATAGTAATATTGGAAACGAAGCTGCGCCTGACAGGCTGAGCTGCTTTGTTCTCCTGCGATTTTTTTCCATTTTCTCGTGCAGTCTTTGTTTATTCGTACCCATATGTTTCTTTTAGTTGCAAGTTGTATTTGTTTCCCTTAACCTTTTCTTTGTTATTGTTTTACTACCTGAAATTTTCTTGCTTTCTGTTTTTTGTTGTTGTGGATTTTACTTTTAACGGTTACTTTCTCCGTCATTACATAGATTTTAGATCTGATTCTTTATCTCATTTTCTTGTGGCTCGTTCTGTTTTCTCTTCTCTGAAACTTAGCCAAACTTTAAAGACTCATCAATTCTAATAGCTTTTGTTTTTATAATAGTTTTCATTTAAAAATAATCCAGATTTTATTTCAACAACACTTTGGTCGACGCATGTTGAATTATGACGAGACAGTTTGTCTACAGGACATTCAAGCATTGTTGAATCCCTTTGCTACTCTGAAACTTCCAGCCTGTTTAATAGACACCTTAAGGAGACTTTCCCTTTATCATGATTCTGTGAATGTTGACACCCCATCGAGACAACGGATTCGAATCCGTCGCTACCGGGCTGGTCGTCGTAAACAGCGTCCTTTGAAAAAATCCATCACCTGTTCTGCCGCTAGTCGTTATTCTGCCGCGTGCCCCTCTTCACCTGATTCTGAGACTGATTCCGGTATTGTGAAAGCTTCGTTGTGTGTTGTCAACTCTCTGGTGAATCATGTTTCCACCACACATCAGCATCCGCGCGATGAGAGTGAATCAGTTAATGTCATCACCCGTAACACCAGCTGGAAACGCGACCGACGAAATCAACATGGTCGTATGAGAACAGGAGACTGCCCAGTTTCCCTCAGCACCAAACGAAGTACAATTACAAATGGTGGGGAAAAAAAATGTGACCTCAATTTTAATGAGAATTTTTCTTTGCCTAAAAGTGAGCTCTCAGTAGAAAAGAAAAATGTGACAAGTATATGTGTTGGCCACTTAAATGTGCAATCAGTCTGCAACAAGGCTGTGGACATTCATGATTTGGTGCTGGAAAATGACTTTGATGTCTTTTTCTTGTCAGAGACATGGTTAAAGGAGAGTGGTGATGAATCAGTAATCAAAGACCTTACACCACAGGGCTATACGTTTGCACACAATCCCAGGAGTGGTAGGAGTGGAGATGGAGTTGGTGTTTTATTTAAACTACATCTGAAGTTTACAGTGCTGAAGAGACAAACACAGTACAGGTCCTTTGAGTATATAACAGCAAGACTGGCATTAGCCAAGCAGACATTAGAGATCATTTGTTTATATAGACCTCCTCCGTCAAAAAGGAATCAGCTTTCAGATTACTACTGGCCATAAACTTCACAGGCGAATTTCGGGGAAAAGGTTTGAAACCATGCTGCTGGACAGTTTACTTACAAAGGAGAAGTTTCTTATTTTGGGGATGTAAATTTTCATTTTGATAGACCTCAGGATAGTGATGTGAAGCGGTTGATTGAGGCTTTAGACAGCCGTGGTCTTTGTCACCTGATTGATAAACCAACTCATAAACTTGGACACATTCTTGACTGGGCTATCACTCGTGCGCCATCAGAGTCTCTGGTCAAGTCAGCTGTTGTAGAGGATTTTTTGATTTCAGACCATTTTGTGCAGTCCTTGGTGACTGATCTTTCTCGACCAAGGCGTAAAAAGACATCTGTTTTGTGTAGAAATTTGAAGACGATTGACCTGAACGCTTTCAGAGAAGACCTGCTTCAGTCAAAGTTGTTATTAGATCCTCACACAGATGTTGATGAGTTAGCAGAGTTATATAATCAGACTTTATTAGGGCTGCTTGATAAGCATGCGCCTGCAGTTAGCAAAACTGTTGTAGATAGACCAGATTGTGCGTGGTTTTGTGAGGGGGTGAGTGAAGCCAAGAAACAAAGACAGTTGGCAGAGAAAAAGTGGATGAAGACCAAACTTGAGATTGACAGACAGCTGTATAAATTAGCCAGAAATAAATATGTGTGCTGTAAAAAAGGCTAAATCGTTATTCGTGCAGGAGCAGCTAGAGGCTGCGAGTGGAAATCCCAGAAAGACTTTTGACATTGTGAACTGCGTTACTGTGCGGCCCCAAGGCCAGACGGGAGCAGATTGGCATTAGTGCTGTGCAGGTCGGTGACACCTCCGTAGCCTTTGCTGACTGTGTACGGGACCTAAGGCTCTTTATTGATGCAACCATGTTAGTTCTGCTGTGGCAAAATCCTACTACCTTTTGAGGACGTTAGGTAGATTACGGCCCATGCTGACTCGGACTGCTGCCAACTCACTTGCTGTGGCTACCATCATTTCAAGATTGGACTACTGCAATAGTGCATTGTGGGGTATACCTGCTACGCAGTTAGATCGACTCCAAAGAGTTCAAAACACAGCCGCCAGGATTGTCCCCCGTGCAAAGTCATCCACTGAGCACATCACCCCTATCCTACAGAGCCTTCATTGGCTCCCAGTGAACAAGCGCATTGATCACAAAGTGCTTTCGATTGCTCAGTCCTGCATGTTCAAAACTGCTCCTGTCTATTTGCAAGAGGTAGTTCCTCCTTACCAGCCGTCACGTGGCCTGCGCTCTGGCTCTCAGTCCCGCTTCTGTCTCCCTGCAGTGGAAGACACAAACAAGAAGCGCACTGGAGCCAGGGCCTTCAAAAAACGCGGCACCTAAGCTGTGGAATGTTCTGCCATCGTCACTCTCCACCATCACCTCAGCAACCATGTTTCGGAAAAGACTGAAGACTCATTGCTTAAAAACGCGACATGATCCTCACGCTAGTCACTCGCCTGGTATGGGGCGCCAAGAGGGGAATTTTCTCAAATTTGCTATTTCTAGCTATACATTGCAATGTATAATTATAGAATGCAATGTATAGCGATACATTGCATTTTATACTTATAGATTGCATTTTATATTTATACAATTTTATAATTATACAATTCATTTTATAATTATAGATAGCATTCTATAGCTAAATAGCAAATTTGAGAAAATTCCCCTCTTGGCGCCCCATAGCCTGGAGGCCGGACAGCTCACGGGAGGTCAGAGGTTTAGCGATGCGTAATTTAGAGACGTGACAAGACCTCGGCCCCTCGCCGGTAAAATAAAAAAACCCAGGCCAGGTGACTACACAACAAACCTAGTGATAGCGGAGTGGACAACAGATGAACATAATGGCATTAATTTACCGAATTTATTGTGTAAAGGGAAGCTGTTTTAATTTGCTCACAATAAACCTTAAAAAAAAACCCAGCCGTTTCTTTAAAGGCAGCCGCCTCCGATGCTTTTTAACGACTACATCAGAGATGTCAGCGGTGTTATTTGTGATCTTTGTACTTTGTCTGTGTTAGAATGTTACGGACTGCTGATTTCTAACACTATATTGTACTTGATAAATTAAATTTCAATCAAATTAACCTAGGCTGATCGAAAAAAAGTACACTTCCCATTTTGGCAGACGGGCCGGTCTAAAGACGTTCGCGGGCCGTACTGTCCCCCACCGCTGCATTGTACTATACTCCTGTTACTCTATTTTCACTCATCCTCTGTGCACACGTGAGTGCGGCGCGTGAATGAAATGCGCACGCGTGAGCTTTGCTGCAAGCACACTGCACTGCGACCTCTTTATCTCCATATCTCAGTGACCCCCTCCCCCCAACGAAATGTGTACCTGTCAGGTCACAAGGACATCGACCAACCCCGCCTTTGTCGTGGCTTTGAGCAGATAAAGATCTCGCGGGGGGGGGGGGTCAGTTTCAGTGGCAAGACCTTCACGTGTAACGCTTGTCATCAATTGAGTAAAGTGATCTCAGTACCGAACGTTTCAGGAAGAAGAAATCCTTTCGAAAGAGGATGGACAAGCTTGGCCGATTCCTGACCAGGCTCCCAGTTGTCTTCGTGTTGCTGGTTCTGTTGGGTGCGTCTGTCACACTGATACTGTGCGCATTAAAGGTGTATCCAGTCACCGTCAGGATGCTTTCTCGGCAAGTAGGAACCTATATGAGCAGTGCACAAGCCTTAACTATGAAAAATCTCCAGGTAAAAACTACCGATCGAAGTGCAGGTGAGAAGGGTAACTCGACCTCTGACCTAATAATACACTGCCCTCAGGACATCCAAGTCACAGGTAAGCAGGTTTTGAATTTCTGTTGCTAAAGTGCTGGTATGTCAGGAATTTCTTTTATTCTCACGCTTAGCTGTGCATCAGCATCATGGCTTGTCTGAAGTCAGCAATAAACGGGAGATATGACTGAGGTTTTCATAAATCAATCTTATCATTGTAGAAGTATGATTGTATCTGCAGTATATTTTGCCGGAAACAACTAGCACATTGTGATGTATTGCCGTCGCGAAAAGGTTATAACAAGTTGCAAGCTTGCGATAAAAATGTAGCTTCTATGTACATTTAGTTCAGAGTTTGTTTTTTTTTTCTAGGTAGTCGGATTAGTTACAAAAGATTCTACTTCACAGTCGAAGATAAGAAAAAAATGTTAGCTTTACCATTGTCCAGTCATCTCCATGTTTGCTGGATCCACTAGAAATCTTCTCAATAAGCTTCAGAGACTTCGTGGATCGGCTACCAGGCTGAGGGTTAGAAAATAAAACCTTGTTGCACCTTAGGAAAACATTGCACTGGCTGCAGGTGCAGTCACACGTCGAGTTCAGGTTGTCACTCATATGTCACACATTCTTCTCGGAAACTTTTCGATATTTTTGCAGTTTGCTGATCCCCTCAGCAGCTTCGTTCTGTCTCTGACTGCCGTAGTCTGTGATCCCCAGAATACGTTGTGACGAGCTAACAGAAGGGTAGAACTGCGTCGCGAGGTTATTCATTTAGACTACGTGAGCACGTGGCCGAGCAAATTTACCTCCTTAAAATAGAACGAAGGGGGCAAACGTGGAGAGAGGAATGACGAGCAGTTGCCAAACAAAGTGCAGGTCCACACCTGCCAATCCAGGGGGATGGTGGAGGCTGTCACACCACCTCCCCACATCTTCCAGCGTAGGTCGTCTGGCAGATGACAGATCTGCTTGGTAGTAGGTGTCAACGTAATTGAAAACTAAACACAAATCTAGAAGCGATTTTTGTCGTGTCAGGCCATTGTTATTTGTCAGCGAGGTGCCTTCAGGGTAACGAAGTGTTGACAGGCTGGAAGACTTTGTCACGTATTAGATAATTAAAGAGAATCGGGTGGATCGGTAGTAAAGTGGATGTCTAGAGTCTCGTGGTGTTTTTCCATAGTTCAAGATATCAGATTTAAATTGCTCCAGTTCGTACTTCATAAAAGTAATTATATCATCAGGTAATAAAATTTTAAATTTCCATGCGCGCTTAGCGGAGTATTTAATCCAAACGCGAAAAGAAAAAGTAGAATGTTCGTCCCCACATCTAAGCCATACAGGATAAAGCAGCCCTGCGAAGGGTAAGAGGAAGCCTGCGTATCTCCGTCGGCACTATTCAAAAGAAACTACCACCGAGATGGAAGGGGGCAGCACATACAAACGTCCAGTAGCAGGCAAAATCACACATGTGGCAACTCAAAACACACACCAATGTCCGGTGATAGAACAAGATATAAGGCGAGAGAAAAAGGCTGAGAGCAGTCCCTTTAAGTTGTAACACGTCCTCCGTTCTCAAGTCCTTGAGGGTAAATTGAATCGGAATTGCATAAAGCCTAAATGAGGGTATTTCGTCAATTATTCAGCGCATGCGCAGTACGCACTCGTCGGTGGTCAAAGCGGAAGGCGGGTACAGCCATTAGTGTTTACTACAGATCGAGATAGGTAAGCACGATCACTGTTGTGTTATTAACTGCCACAATCGAAGATCAAAATACAGAGAGAGAGGAGAAACGTTAATATTTTCTAGTATCCCGATGGGTAAGGGCCTAAAAGCTCAAAAAAGAAGAAAACTGTGGCTGCAAGCGATCCGAAGAGAAAACTTTGTGCCGAAAGCGCACTCTAAAGTATGCGGTCGACACTTCGTGTCGGGATTTCAGATAAATGACCCATCTTCAATCGACTACGTCACAACATTACATCTTGGGTATGAAAAATCACTGACCTGTTTGCCTAGTACAGTAGAAAAAAATGCAAAAAAAAAACAAAAAAACTTATTATAATACATAGTTTTAAAAATAAAGTACACTGCTTTCTTCTTTTACCCCAAATGTAGTGTATACTGCTCATTAAGTCCAATCACCACGAATACAGAACTAATTTGGATAACTCAGCTGTTGAAATAATGTAAACCTGTTTAATGTGTTTGAGGACACACCCTTTGATCAGAAATGAAGGCTCAAGGATTCTTAGTATATTAGCTGTGGAAAAAAACTAATAAATAGAATTTACTCATCCTACAACGCATTCGCAGTAAGCTTCATTCGTCGATCCGTCGGCAGACAGTTCTACATAACCAATATAAAAAATCTGCTTCATGGAAGCAAGCACTCTGCATTTAATCAGGAAAGTTTCCTGGCTGCTGGAAGCAACGAACACTTGCTGTACATGGCCATCGCGTACAAACTTGATGGCTTTTTGATTTTGCTGTTTTTCTGCTCCCTGTGTAAATAGTGGTTACATCGCCAACAACCGGTAGCAGAATAAGTGATTTTTTCCGCTCGGAACTTCTTTTTGCTTCAAAACTTTCTTTAGCCATGGCTGATGTTTACAGTGAAACTACTCATAGACCGCTACGCGTGTACCCGGCTTCCGACTAGCTGTCCGCAGTATGAAAGCTACTAAATTCTGATTGGATGTTACCGTACGTCACCGACCGTGATGAAATACCCTCATTGATCTTTCTACTATGATAGTGTCTGAGATCTATGAATGCGTTGTTGCTAGACACGTAGTTTGTCCAAAACCAGCAAACATTTCTCTCGTGGACTACTCAAACGTCCCGATGTGATTGGTGATGACCCCACTGTAAAAGGTAGAGGGTCTAGCGATTAATAGGCTACCACTTACCCATAGGTGTGCATGCCCGCTGAGTGACAATGTTGAGTATTCTTCTGCCAGTGCCTGGCTGTTCTCGGCAGTTGAGTCTTGAAGGTGGTATAGAAGTGTCCGTGTTATCGCCAGAGACTGATCTGCTCTGGCCAGTAGTTACATCCTGAGGGAGGGGGAACAGGAAAGGGGCATGTGCTGGTGCCGGAGACTGTCGCCGGGCAGTTGGGCTTGATCCCGACAGTACGTGTTTGCATCTCAGTGCGAGGGTTAAGGCTCAGCGATGGACGAAGAAACGGTCAGAGAACCACAAGTATTTTGAGGGACATCGGGAGGGTCCTCTGTATTTCAAGAGTGTAAAAGTGCAAGTTGAATTTTGTCAAAGCACAGCTTGCCTGAATTAGTCTCGGGTAAATCGCGAGTTCGAGAATGATGATGATGATGATGATGGCGACGAAAACGAATACAGTGGTACCTTGAGATACGAGCTGCTCGGCATACGAGTTTCTTGAGATACGAGCTGCGACTCGGGCCAATTTCCTGTTTGAGATCCGAGCTGAAATCCGAGATCCGAGCCGGCGGTAATTCGGGAAGCCGACCCGTAATTCGCGAAGTTTCCGCGTCGGGCCCTCGGATCGCAGCATCACGGGATCTTTACGGAGTCGTCTCGTTCTTTCTCGCGTGTTACCCACAGAGTTAAGTCGTATCTCGTGCGCTGTGCTCGTTTTTGCATCATTTTCGCAGTTTTAACTAACTTTTTTTGTGTGCTACGATGGGGCAGAAGAAAGTGAATGAAAATGACAGTGGCGAGAAGAAGAAGAGAATGATGGCGATAGAAATAAAGCAAGAAATAATAGAAAAACATGAGCGTGGTGTAAGAGTGATGGATCTTGCCAAGATGTACAACCACAGTACATCCACAATTTGCACCATCCTTAAACAAAAGGATGCCATCATTGGTGCAAATCCAGCGAAAGGAACTAAAATTCTGTCCCAGTTAAGGACAAATATTCATGAAGAAATGGAGAAGCTTCTGCTGTTGTGGGTGAAAGACAAAGAGCTGGCAGGAGATACGGTGACGGAAACAGTAATATGCGAAAAGGCACGCAGGATTTACGGCGACTTGAAGAAGAAAGAACTAAATAACAAACATATTTCTATTTCAGATATTTTTCTTTATTAGTAATGTGTATATGTGTGTGTTTTTGTATTAAAAACATGTACTTTTTCCCCGAATTTACGATACTTCGGGGATTTTTCTCGGGGCTGGAACGAATTAACTCTGTTTCAGTTATTTTAAATAGGAATAATTCGTTTGAGATACGAGCTGCTTGAGTTACGAGCTCGATCAGTCACGGAACGAATTAAACTCGTATCTCAAGGTACCACTGTATTATTATTATTATCGCAATTTATTTAACGCTAGTTCTGCATAGGACATCCAGTCTTTGGACGTGAGGTATTCATACAGAGGTCTAGGTCTTAGTGCACGGATCTACCTGGCTTTACCTGTGATTGAGTTTTTGGTGTGTGTGGGCAGAGGAGAAAGTAGCACTCAATTTATCTGCCTTCTCATACGACACTCTCCGGCAAGCCCTTGGGGGGATACTTCAAATTGGCGGCCGATACAGTCCTGGCACGTGCAAGGCGCTGGAACACGTGGCCCTGATCATCCCGTACAGAGATCGTGAGAAAAACCTGCACATCCTCCTCCACAATCTTGTGCCCTTCTTGGTGCGCCAGAAGCTGGAGTTCACCATCTTCGTGGTCGAGCAGGTCAGACGGGATACATTTCTGTCAGTCTTTTTCCTCGATCTTGATTGCGTCTTTATTTCTATGAAATCTTTTGAATAAAACAGGTAAGAATCAATAGATGTGTGACAATTTCTCTCTGGTTTTGTAGTGTGCTTTTGTGGTTGCGAATAGCTAAGTGGCTAGAGTGCTGGCCTCCAAGACCGGTTTAATATAGAGAAGTGTACCACCCCCACCCCACCTCATCTGAACCAGCTGTTGATTGGGTACAATTATATATATATATATAAAGGGTTGGGGGACAGAAAGGCAGTGAAGGAGAAAAGACGGACAGACAAGCAGGAAGCGAGATAAGTGAGGTCTCGAAAACCTCAATCTTCAACGACTAAAAGATTAGGGGAAAGCCTTGGCCTTTTTGTGGCTGATAAGCCTTATCGTGTTTTGTAAATGAAGGAACCCTCAGGGTATGGCTTTTCGTCAGTACGTTCAGTGTGTGAAGTTTTTCTTTAAGGCATAGACAAATGCACACAGAAGACGACATTTAACGATCGAATATTCTTCTAAACAGACACGGAATAAAAGTTTGACCATGTTTGGTAACGCTCTTATATAACCGTCAAGTAAAAACTTTTCCAAATGTTGGTAAAATGTTTGTCCGTTCGTTAAGAATGGCCTTAAGTCCACTTCGGCTAATAACAGCTTCCGGTGTGAGTGAATGAATACGGAGGGTCTAAAATCATTTAGTCCCACGATCGATGGGCATGGATAATTAAAAGACAGGAAATTCCGTGGATGACGAAGTTCTTCTCTGTAATTCCGTCACCAGACGAAAGATTACCTGTTCAACCGCTGCTTGATGTTCAACGTCGGCTTCGTAGAGGCCCAGAAACGAGGAAATTTCACCTGTTTCATACTTCACGACACCGACCTGATACCACGTGACAACCGCAACATCTACCGTTGCCACGATATGCCTCGCCATTTTGTTACCAGTCGCAGCAACGAAAATTGGGAAGAACAGTGAGTCAGGGGTCAAATCGGAATGTCAACACACATACTCACATACAAAGAGACAAAGAGAGAGAGAGAGAGAGAAAGAGTTTTTGCGCATTTGCGCGAGGAGATAACCAAAAAAGGGTGAGAAAAAAATTCAGGATGATATACAGAAGATACGAACACGGCGGGTAAACAGACAGGAACATGTTTTGTGGATATTTATGTAATTATTTGTCCGTCCTCGTTTTCATGTGTAGCAATAAGCATAAAAACGTGTGTGTGTGTGTGTGTGCGCGCCCACGGGTGCTTACAGATTACCGTATTCCTCCTTTATCGGGGGAGTGCTGGGACTTCGCAAAGAGCACATAAACAAGAGCAATGGCTGCTCCAATTACTACTACGGCTGGGGACTCGAGGACGACGACCTCGAACTAAGGTCAGGGTCACACGGTTAAGTGCTTGTCGTGGTCCTGCCACGTTCTGCTTATAATAATGAAAATGAGGTACAGAAAGATTATTAACAAATCGCCGTACTCACAACAACTTTTGTTCCAGGCTGAAAAATCAACGCCTTCTTGTTGTTCGTTACCCTGCGGAGATCGGAGCATACTACAGCCTGACTCATGAGAAGCAGACTGACAATCCTCGGCGGTAATATTTCCGTTTTCGTAAATATAAACATTTAAGTCTTCGACGTCGCCGCCGATGACGACGATGACGATGATTGTATAATGCAAACTCCCAGGATGTGGCCAGGCTCTTTACGCTTTACATGAGCAGACCATGACTGGAGGGATATGATAAAAAAAGGTTTTCTCTCTCATCACACACACACACACACACACACACACACACACACACACACACACACACACACAATTCATGTTGACAACTGGCATAACTTTGTGCTTATTTAATGTTTCAGAGATGTGCTTCACCGAAGCATATCGAAGCGGCTATATACGGACGGTTTGAACTCGCTGCAGTACGAACTGGTTGACACGAAAGAAAAGGAACTGTACACGTGGCTTCTTGTGAAGCCTCCACCACCACCCGCCTCCTTGTATGGCACCACACCTACACCATGATTGGTTCTTGATGTGTGGAGGTCACGAACGCAGGAAACCTTAATGAACAGTTCTAGTCACTTATGCTTCGACGTCGCATTCTTTCAGCAAACATTAAAACTTTATTTTCCCCTTGAAAATGCAATGACGAGTGCAGTCAATCGTTTATTCTTACACACAGCCGAAGTTGCTGAGCGTACCATCAAAGAGGATACCAAGAGCCATCACTGCTATGTGAGAGCTTGAAGTCAGGCGGGGATCAGGCCTCTCCCCCTTTAGGACAGTAAACATCACTAGCCTCGGGCCTTTGTTCTGACCATCGTGTAGTGGCAACACACACACACACGCACAAAATCAGGCGCACATGCTTTTAAACCTTCTGGAAACAGAGCTTGAAAACATATTTCAAAGATGCATCGTTTGGCTACTAAACTTGCTAAGTCTGATGAATGCATTAAACAGTTGATCAGTGGGTTCAACAAAGATAGCAGTCTCAGAGGCCTCTTCTGATAACACATCTAAAGTTGCCATCGTTGATATGTCAGCTGCAATACTTTGCAACAGACCCGGAGAGGCAAACTTTTCCCGAAGGGCTGAAAAACCTGGTAACGATCGTGAGACAGTTATCCAGTGAATGATTGTCCGTGGTTTTTCTTAGCTAACGAATGTCTTAATTTTCTAGATGATCTTTGTTTGTTTACACACTTTTATTTAACTCACTGTGTATGGTGTCCATCTGCGAGTTTTGTAATTGATTTTTAACCTCTTCCAATCGTCTTAATGGTCTTTCATTTTCGGTGACAATGCAATTTTAAATTCTTTTCAGCATTCTACGAGTAATATATTTTTTTTAATTTTAATTTTGAGAACAGTGCGGGGCACTCTCTCAAGCTAGTAAAATCTGATCATAATCTGCGCAATGAGCATTCTTCCGAATGGATACCTGCGCATTACAAATGGACATCATCATCATCATCATCATCATCATCATCATCATCATCATCATCATCATCATCATCATTACAAATTTCAAACTTATCTATTCATTGATAAAGTTATTAATGAAAGAAAGTTAATTAAAAATATTTGTAGGAATGTCCCTCAAGCTTCTATATTTTAAGTTATATGAATTAAAGAAAATCCTGCGACCTAAGGAAAAGAATTATTTTACTTTTTTAATATATTTCAAATATAAATGTGTTTGAAGAAAAATTGTTCACCTATTTTATTTCCTGCTTTGCACGTCTTACTTTTCTACATACCATGAACCTTGATGACCTAGTGTTTTTATGCAATTTTGGTCGACTGAGTGTACGTCTCTCGGAATACTATGAGGGAAATGTAATGCCATTCCCTCTCACGCACTCAGAATGGTGTGTGGTGAAGTTAGACTCACTTCACGCTACTGATATTGAAAATATCTATTTATTCATATATTTTAATATATATAATTAACTAATTAAATATTATTTTGTTGTCTTTTACCGTGGAAAGCAATTTCTTTGTTTACGATCCACTGTAAGGAGTCCTGTAAACGCCATTTCACAGGACTATTTCGTAGACGCAGACTTACAATTTTGCAGCACTGAGAAAAGCCGATGGTAAATGTGTGCACAAGTGTCGACCTTTGTTTTCTTTTTCGTCTTAATAAAGCAGTGTAGACTCTTTTCAATTGTTCTTTTTAATTTAGCTTCCGCGCGCTTAGGCTACATAGGGACGTCTTAGGTCAGAGCGGGACTATGTGTGTTTGGTACTGGATCAGTCTATTAGGCTACACGATTCTAAATAAAGCTCTTCATATGATCGAATGAGGCTAGTGAATGATGATAATGGATAAAATGGTGGTAAATGATCCTGGAAAATTGTACTTGACACAGAGATGTTTATTATTTATATAAAAAATGTACTTCTCGGGAAAAATATCAAAGGTGAATAAATCGGTTAACTTTACGGCACCAGACTTCTTATTTTTGACTTACACTGAGACTTAAAGACAGTGCATATCTGTAAACACCACAGGAAGACTCGAGCAGGTGACAAATTTAGGTCCCGACAATGTTAGCAAAAGCTCTTAACATCTAAATATTTACAATATTTTAAAAGTGAAAAACCGGCAATTATTTAATCTGTTGTTTGTGTGAATTTGTATCTAAAAATAACACACACACACACACACACACACACACACACACACCACACACGTTAAGGACCAACATTTAAGGCACGAAAATTTAATTTCAGCTGGTACATTCCCCATAAATGAAGAATGTTTTGAAAATGATAAGCAAATTCGTGGGAGAAGACATCAAATAAATATTTCACACACATAATGAAGGCCCAGACTTTATGGACACAATGCATCTTATGCACCTGGTTGATGCTTGTAGCTTGTTGCTGGATGAAGTTCCATGTAGTGGTTGATGTGTGGGGAAACCAGTTTCTTGCCATTGACAGCGAAATCATTGAGAAGATTTGCCCTTTAATATTGTTGATATTTAGCATTGTTCTTTCAATTACTACTACCAGTACTCTGCTGCATCTGTATTGCTATTGCATTCTTAAAATCTCTCTCTCTCTCTCACACACACACACACACACACACACACACACACACACACACACACACACACACACACACACACACACACACACACACACATGAAAGCTTGTATCAGTCCAGGATGCTCACTTTCTCTTGGCACACCATGTTTCCGCAAAGTCTTGCGATACGGAGCAAACATGGCCGAGCACAAGCTTCCCCCAGGCGTCGACAGGAAGTCGACACTTCCATCCTCGTCTCAAGGACGACCTGCTATGGAAGAACAGCTACACTTCTTCGTCACTGAGACTGCGAGAAGCTGGATGTCTAGGCCTGCGCATATCAGTTTTCTCTACTACAGGACTCACTTCATGTCACAAAATCCAGACACACGCCGTCAGAAGTCGAGAAACCTCTCACTGTCCCTGACTTTGACTGCTGCCTTGGTAGGTTAGCTGAGAGATATGTTTGCATATTCAAGACCATTATAAATGCTAGTCGTTTTCTGAAAACGCAAGGTTTTATAAAAGAGGAAACTCCTTATTAAGATGTAGATTCAGGCAGATCATGACTAAAAGCCGAAATTTCGGATTAACATTTGCGTTCGTAGGGATAAAATGGCTAAGAGAATTGGATATTAAATGTTTCCTTCAGCAGGCGTGACGCCCAGTTTGCTTTCAATTTTGATGTTACCATGTTACATGAAGCTTCAATCTCTTAAAGGCGAGATCACACCGTATTCATGACACTGGTTTAAAATGTGTTTGCATGATGCGATGCACTTTGTTCTTTTGTTAATGAAGGTTGTTTCAACGGCTTAGGTATTTATTTATTTATTTACTTTTTGTTTTTAAAAGATAAATTCCATGCATTGGTATTTTTGAGTTGTCACTTTTTGCTCTGATATGTGCTGTTGTGTGTATATGTTTTCAGTACCACAGGGCAGTGGCCATGGCTTGCATCTTGAAGATCATCTTTGCTGGTCTCTGGGGTACAGAAATTTCGTTTGAAAATCAGTTGTGGCCTTTGCCTGCTTAGAACGCAATGAAATTAGCAAGAGAAATTAGTGATGTTAGACTTGACTACAAGAGAAATGTCGCGAAGTACATAAAAAGAGATGTTTCAGTCATATGGTCTATGATGAACAGTTTCCCTCCTTTGAGTCTTCAGGCTTTTGAAGGGTTTGATGTCTTTTAAAATGCTCACAGGTTTTCTTTTCTTAAGTCTTGGATGGATGAACATGGTGTCCAGTGCCCCGGCAGACGCTTCAGCGGTGGCAAAGTGTAAGGGAGACAGCATAGTGTTGACCGAACCAATGCTTGAAGCTACCGCCGAGAATGTCTATGTGTTCCGCAATGAAGTTTCCGTAGCAAGTACCAACACAAAGGCCACTGCAATTCTGCAGGTACAGTAACTGACTTTCTGGAATGGGTAACGCCTCTGATTGATTGATTAGTATCAAAATGTATTGCGTTAAGCAAGAGTCCAGTTTGGTGTGGAGCATGGCTAAAAATTTGTGACAGGTCAGCGACAATATTTTTAAGTACATATGAAGGACTGTGATACTGTGTTCGTTTTACCGTGCTTGTCACGTGACCAGAGTACAAAGTCTTTTAACAGCGTTAATGCTGTTGCTACTTCGCTGGATTCAGCATCTATAATCGCCATTATTATTCGATTAACATAGAATATGTCGATTAAAATAAAGTGGCTAATATTAAACAAAAAACAGATGAAAAGAAAACATACATAAAGCAAATTAATATTGCAGGATCGTCTGCTAGTGGATGCTGATTCAAGAGTTACACTGACAAACCTATCGTCAAATGACCTCGGAGTTTACCGTGTAGAGGTCAAACTGACCAATGGGAAATCTACAGAGAGCAGCATTAGACTGTTGGTAGAAGGTAGCTTCATGGATTGTTTTATATATTAAACTCCTTGAAAGGTCAGTTGTCTGGAAGATCGAGCACATGGCCCTTGTGAGAGTGCGTGAAAATACATTTCAGCGATTTGATTTTCTTACAGGCAACTTTGAGTATAGGTTATGAAATATAAGGCCATGCCTTCATCTTCTTTCGGAAACGCAAAAATTTACATTTTTTTATATGTTCAAATGTAAGCGTAAACACATTTCTTAAGCTCGGTAATAATGTTTGCTTGTTTACTAGAAAATCTTCTGCTAGCGTTTTTTCTTTTTCACCTGCAGAGCCACCGGAGATTGTCAACCGAAGCCTACTTGTCCTTTCTGATTCGTCCAATGCCTCTTTCATTCGACTCAGATGTGGCCCATTCATTTCTCTGGGCTATCCTCCTGTTTCAGTTTCATGGAAAGTAAGATAGAGTAGTTCTTCTGTAATAGAAATTAAGGTATTGTAAACTGAGTATTTAATCCATATTAAATTTTGTCACTAAATTACAATTATTACCATTTGAAACTATTTTTTATATTTTTATTCCTTAAAAAACAAATCATAAAAATGTGTTATATACATTGTGCTGTGCTCAAGATTGTAGAAAATTAGTATGCTGTAATCTGTTTCTTAGGATCCCATGGGGCAGCTGTTTCAAAGTACTGGTTTCTCAGCACAATATTATGTTCTCGACATCCCCTCGAACGTTGCCATCTCTGGCCCCTACTGTTGTCAGCTTGACTGTCATGGCCCCAACTTCTGCTGCATTGATGAGTGGTCCCTGCTCCGACAGTGTGGGCAGGCCGAGTTACAGACCGTTGACAAGAAAGACGAGACGAATGTGGAAAGTGCACATCTCACGGCTCGTCTCGCGGGACTCGAGAAGCGGGTCTCTGTGGTGGAAGCCCTGTGGCGAGACTTGAACAAAGCTGGGAAGCAGGACCCGAGGCAGAGTGGGGAAGCCACGGTGGCTCCGTCGGTACAGTGCCGAGAGAAGTGCGACCAGCCTGAAGCGTCCCTCGACCAACTGGAGACTTCAAGTTTCAAGTTGCAAGCGGGCATGCGCGAGGTCGGTAGGCTCCAGACTCAACTAGATGCCATGCAACAGTCGATGACAGAATTTCGTTCGTGGGTTCAAGACGGGGTAGCGAGACTGAACGAGTCTATTCAAGATCATCGCAATGAGTCTGCCAAAGGCATCGAAACTGTGAGCGCTGGACTGGAGCGTTACCTCGCGAGGCTACAGAATGTGGAGGGCTGGCTGACGAAGACAGATAACAGGTATTCTCAAGTCAAGGACTGGCTGTCGAGCTCACATGGCTGGATTTCAAAGATGTCCGGTCATATGAAGCTTATTACACACAACATGACCGCTCTGGGTGACAATCTGACGAATTTCCAGACTGCAATGCAACAGCAGCTGTCAGAAGTGACCGAAGATTTAGGAGATGTGAAGGGCGCCTTGCAGGATCTCGCCAACAACGCGAACGAGAATTTCAACACTCTTCACTCGCGGGTTTCAGCTCTGACGACGATGTACAGAAAAGGAACATACGGTAAAACTGCCCAAACCTCGCATACTCGCAAGACCTATACATTAAAGGACTATAGGGGTGCAATTTTCTTTTCTTTCTTGATGATTGAGTACAGCTTAGCGCATACTGCTGTCTCCTCCAGACTTTGCTAGATGCTACTCCACTATTCTCGAGATAGACGCCTACAACCATTAGCATTTCTTCAAGAAGATGGCAAACTTGTGAGGTCACGATATGCCTAATGAACATACGTTCCCAGCTCGCCTATTGGCTGAGGGTTTCATAACTTTTAAACATATCCATGCTATCCATCCTGTCGGCATTCTTGTTAACATCTTCCTATTCATGGTGATGCTTTTACTCATATATCCCGAGAACTAAAAGGGTGTATTCACACAGATGTTTGGAAACAACATTTTGCTACACAAACCTTAAAAATTGCGCATCACTAATCCTTTAAAGATCTTTCTGAGTGCAGATGTTCCATATGACTGTGCTGAGATTCAGTACAAAAAAAGTATTTTTCTCATATTGCACAGACCCCTAATGTTATAGACAAGAGACGATGCAAACCATTACCCCGCACTTAGATTTTAAACCCATATTATCACGAAAGTCCATGAGCACAAAATAAGTCTTGACTGCATCCTTGATGACCGAAGAGTGTCCTGACTTATGTATTATTTCTGACCGCCTGAATCTTTAGATTGGGAGGGATGAATCACTGTGAATTAGCCGCTGGCATAAAGTCCGTTCGAAATGCTCCGAATAAAAAAAATTAATTTCAACTTGACACAATAAAAAAAGTTTCCTACGATTTTAGCGATGGAGCATAACATGCGAATATTTTAACATAAATGTCATTCATGGATTCTATACCTGTAAACACAGACACAATGTGTAATAATTAAACCCTTATCTTTACCAAAGTTCTCCTCTTCGTTGACATCGTGCATTAGTTATCGTAGTACTCATTATCATCTTCAATAACGCTAAAACTACATAAAGAACACGACGCGTAGTCATGTAAACATGGTTACTGGTGTAAAAACCTCAGTGGCTTGTGACTGTTGATGTGCAGGCGGCTGCCCAGTAGAAAGGGGCTACCTGCTGTACCACCAGCGCTGTCTGAAGCTGTACACGAGGAGACAGAACTACCAGTCAGCGAGGACTTGCTGCCAGGCTGATGGGGCTCATCTCTTCCATTTGAAGTCACGCGACCACGACGTCCAGCCCTTGTTTTACCTCTTCGAGACGCTCGGTATGTTATAAGTGATCAGCTGAGCGTCAAGGTGATTGTACAGGGTCTCATAGCAACATAGCCATAGGAACAGCGAACTGTAAGTGGCTCACATTGTCTAGGGATCGGAAAGTGGGAGGTGATTTTAGCTCACTCCTTCCACCTTCTTTGTGTTAGGTACCTAAAGGCTGGGTGGGCAGAGGAAGTCTTTCAGTCACAACAAGGTGCAAACCCGGAATAGGTGGCATCTGAAGCTGCGGACAAACACCAGGGCCTGTGGTCAAGAAACAGACTTGGCATTACTTTAGGTTTAGCAATGATCTAGAAGAATTATGGGGTTTGGTAGTTGCATGTTAAGCTGGACATTACTTTTTAAACTATGACCTTGAAACGTGCGGGGTTCTGCTACTAACTTCCCCAACCCTCTAAAGAGGTTGACAACCATTCCGGACAGCTGGGTGGACTGGAAGTGGGAACGGGGGCGGGGGGTAGGAGGAAGAATCGCTGCACCACACGGGTATGAAAACGGCGCGTCTTTAGTTTCGAACGCCAGTTTTAATTTTTCTAACCATTGGACTACTGCTTTCCCAGAAAGGAGTACGGTCCGGTGGCGCAACGGTTAGTGCCTCTCACTAATACAGTGAGGGTTGGCTGTCCTTGGTTCAGTTCTCGTCTCGAGCAGGCTGTTCTTTTTCCGCACGTGGCATCTGTTTACAGCGCTGGCTGCCTTGCCGTGATATAGCCTTAGTTGGTGGCCTAAAACACCAATTTCCCCTCTCCAGAAAGGACGCATGCTTGGTTCATGTATGGTCTTGTTAGGGGAGGTAAGCAGCGGTACGGGTTTATCTCTAGTTGATAGTTATTTCCCCAGTTAGGCCTCCAGTGAAGGTAGCAGTATAGTCGTATCTCACTATATCGCGGTTCACTTATTGCGGCTTCACTGTATCGCGGTTTTAAAAAAAAATATTTCTAATTCTGGATCGCAGAGTTTCCGCTTTATCGCGGGATTTTGCGGTATATAGGTATTTATATAATATTTAATTAAGATTAAATTTTTTTTGCCTTAAAATTTAAAACAATATACAAATAAAAAATGATAATTAAAACATTAAAAGAATATCAAATTAAAATATCATACGGTATGTACAGGTATTTAATCAGCGGATGAATTCCGTACTGTACACAAAGAAAAAGCAGTACTGAATGCCACCACCACTTGCACAATTAAGTTTGCCAACGTGAGATTGATAATAAGAGAGTGGGAAAGGTTTAAAGGAGTATGGGAAGGGTTTATAAAGCCTTAAAATGTATATTAAATAACAAAACAAAAATAATAACGCCGCTACTTCGGTGATTTTCACCTATCGCGGGGGTCTCTGGAACGCAATCCCCTCGATAGCTGAAGTATCACTGTCGTCTCAAACAACAGTGTGTCTAATAAGAGAAAATGTTTGCACTGCCTGCGCTTTATTCGCACCACCTTCGGTACAACTGTCTATCCTTTACCTTGACTTGTAAACCGCACAAAGAGTATCTTATGAGCAAATAAATAGCACAGTATTTCTGCCACACCCTGATAAGCTGCCAATATTACAGAACAAGTTATAATGTCATATGTAATAAACAATGTTTCTGCATTGCGAAGAGTATATCTACACATCGCTTTTTGTAATGTAATGACTTTTTTAATTTATATAAGCTACTTTAGGATGTGCAATAAACACACATTCAAAAGTATATTATCAGTTCATAAAATGGTTTATAATAGACCTCTTTTCTGTGCAGGAAAGCGGGTAGGCCAGTATGCCAAGAATGGTTTGTGGGTGGGAGCAGACGACATTTCGGCCGAGGGCAACTTCACCTGGACTGATGGAACGGTCATGCCCCAAAAGTCTGACCTCTGGTTTTACGGTCAACCAGACGATAATGGAAGAAACGAGGACTGTGTCCAGGTCCGTTACTTTCGCGGATTTGTCTTGGCTGACGAGTCATGTTCTCTGTCGCTGGAATTTGTTTGTCAGGTAGATGTCAGGCCTAACGAAGAATCATCTAAAACGCAGGTGTGAGCATTTTCAAAGGTTTGACCCGTAGTATCGGTTTGACAGTACAGGGTCTATGATTTGATTTGACATTGTCGGGGTTGATGACATGTGGGTGACACTAGAGAAGAGATTTGTGTCGTGGTAGCTTGTTCACTCCAAGCTTATGGCTGCTGGTTCGATAAGCTAGAATGAACTTCAGACTGGAAAACTGTTCATGCCGTCTCAGCAGGAACATGTTACATAGTTTATTTGATTTATGAAATGTATTAAGTGAGCAAACCACTTTCAGTTCTCAGCCCCTACGTGCAGTAGATGACGTTGAACTTATTTTTAAACCATATCATGACATGGTGCGCTGCTTTTGTTCATCTTAAAATCGAATTTCTACAAACGCTTTTCCAGTAAGAGTATCGGGCATGCCTCCAATGGTTTCAAAATGCACATAGACAAGAACATATTTTTATTACTGTTAAACAATATTAATTTTATACCAGGAGTAGTGCAAGTTCTCAATGTGTTGTCACGTATGTAGATGCTACAATCTTATTTTTTCCTGCACACAGTGAATATATAGCAAGCTTATGCTTAAAGTATTTTATAAAAAATTAACATACCCTTTGCAATGTAGAACATAGAAAACAGCAATTTTGCCATTTAAAAGGAATTTTAATGAATATATATATATATATAAAGTTTATGTTATACTGACATATAAATCACACATGAAAAGAATCCCAGTGAAAAACATACAGCACGTTCATAGCAATTACTCCTATTTTGTACTGAAAATAAATGACACAAAATCCAGTGAGCATTTTGAAAGCTCTTTACTACTTCGGATTTCAGAAAGAAAGCAAAAAATTAAGATATTACATAAGACAAGAGAAATGTTAATACAAGTTCAAATGATTTACAATTTAAAAAAACTCAGCCAAATACTTTTTCTTTTAGGCAGAAAATGAATTCGTGTTACGAAGCTTAAGGAATCTTGTTTATATCGTAAGATGAAAACCCTGAATTTGTTCGTGTTCATGTTAACGATATGTCATTCTTTCCTTCGTCAAATATAGATCCGCCGTTACATATGGTATAGAAATCGCGACTGAAACTCACGGCAGAGGTTCACACTCATTGCTACGTCAGACAAACACACAAGTCATTTTAAACATAGTTACGTTAGTTACATAGCAACTGTAATGAAATGTTTTTATTGATCTAATAATGTGAACAAACATACGTGAATAAAACGTATAGTGTTATTACATGCTAAGTGGGTCCGTATACTGCATTGTAAGCAAACTAAATTATTCAGTAACCAGTTTATTGCAATTAAAGACTGAATGTTAAACAATCTCGGATAATTAATCGCAGTTGAAATCTAGGGAACACATTCAACTATAGATTCTAACGATTTTATATCTCTTTGAAGATAAATTTAATCAGCATTTATCCTCTGTTCAATGTTACATCACAAAGCAGGCTGATTTTACAGAAAGAAAAAAAATTACATTTAGATTCATTTTTCTGCATCGATCAGCAAGCAAAATTCTCATTTTCTAATTTCACCATGTGACGTAAGGGTTACAAACGCCCTCAAGTCGAGCTGGCATAATGCTGCATCTCATCCGCAGTGGGGTTAAAAAGGTGGATAGCACCAAAGACATGACGTCAAACTCAAACAAATAATGCTAAACTCGTGAAAAGAAGATAAACTCGTTACGACTGACCGAGGAAACGTCTAATAAACGGTCTCGCCTCTACCGTTGGATGAAGCCTTGGCAACGTAAAGGCACTATGTGTACAGTAGGGTGTAGTGATGTCAGCGATTTTGACGAACATTTTAGGTTTTGTGCAGTTCACTGTCCTGATTTCATATATGAAAAAAGATGTTGCTCTGCGATGAGTAGAACACCTCCTTATTACCATAAGAAATGTCCTTCAGTCAGAATTTTGATCTTTGTTTACTTGAAATGTTTTGTACTTAAAATCATTATTTTCTGCATGATCTATTTTGAAAAAAGTTCCTAAATGGATACCTCTTTGTTGTAGATATGATAGTATGGTACAGTTGGATTAAGCGACTCTCAGCGTGTAGGAGGATTATTTTGAGACCAGAAATGATCTGGACAAAAAAAAGGGAGTGACTGGAAGTAGGCGAACTAATCTGGGTTCATTCGGGGCTCTGACTTTGAGTCTTAACAAACGGGGTGGCATTTGTCAAGAAAGACATTTTAAACCCAATTTTCCACCACCTTTGTCAGTCTCTTATCGGGTGGAGCCTTGAACAGTGTTCGTGTCGGTTGATTTTCCATAGTCTTCACGGTACGGTACATGCCGCCAAAATGGCGAGTGGTAAGCGTCAGCTCAAAACGCTGTCAATCGCGAAAAATGTTAGTCATCAGAGCTGTTGAAAAAGGTAACAAGAAGAAAGTGGAAATTGCAAAGCAATTCAGGACTCCCACAAGAGTACGCTCTCCACTTTTCTGAAAAAGAAAGAGAAGATTTTGAAACTCGACAGTGAGAAGCCATGTGTCCATCAGAAGAAGATGAGGGAATGTGAGTATCCCATCATTGAACAAGAGGAAAATGGGGATGAGGAAGAAGACGGCAACAATGTCGATACTCAGCCTGTCCCCAGTCGAAAAGAAGCGAGGCAGTCTATTGACATACTGCGTAGATTTTTGGAATCTACCCCAAATCTTGAGGAAAATGTGTTTCGGTCCATTGGCGGGATTGAGGAGACTGTCGAGCGAGACGCATCGGCACATCGACGCCAAAGGAAGTTAACAGACTTTTTTCTCTAAAGCTAAGATGTTTCATTGCACTGTTTTATAGTACATACTGTAGATAGATGTACTGGTATGTAGCCTACATGTATACGTATAAAACCACAATATAATAAACGGTTATAATAATAAAGCCGGAAAAACATTGTCCTCGATATAACCCACGTCTATTGCGCCGTTTTCCCCAACTCGAAAACTCCCTAAGACGAATATTTTTGGGGTCCCTTTGAGTTCGACAGCGAGGTCTGACTATTACGATTCAACTCAGCGCCTTAGTGACGAAAATTAATGTGACGTCACACATAGCAACAACGAGCGCGACTTGAGGTGTCGGTCTGAAGACGTTTCTATGTAAACAAGATTAGAAATCATTACGTCATTACTACATCGACCTAGACTGTTGTAGAACGTTCGAGCTATATATAGCTCCTTCTGAAACCTTCTACTTTTCTGTGCGTGTAGTATATAAGTACATCTTGTGACAGTGAGGGGGCCGTACTAGTGATACAGTCGTACTAGTGACTAGTGATACAGTGAGATATAAAGTAACTGAATAGGACAGTGCGATACATCTTTAGTGGACGATTACAACAATAGTAAAACTGTTAAGTAGTTGTACACCATTATAATGAGTAGCATAAAGACAAAGTTGGCTTCTGCCCATAGTATCTTTGGTAGTCCATTGTCAGAACTTCCCTTGGCTGAACTTCCAACTCGTTTGAAAGTTGGACGTTATTTTCTGTCGCTGAAGGACAGCAAGTACACCAGCAACAAGGACCTTGTTCCCTAAGTTTCTCAGACACTGACAGACCTGTGAACTTGTGCTGGAATTCCCCCACAATCACTTTAGAACGTCAAGCTCCAAGTGTCCCGATAAATGGCTGAAGCAGCACACGCATCAAAGCATGGCAAGGAGACTGTTAAGACCATAATTTTCATGGAAACTCCGCATCAATTGTTTGACATCGCTGCCTACCAATGTGAGGACCTTGGTACATGTAAATGTGACAGAGACATGAAAGTACCAAAGCGAGAGTGTCAGATTTTGACGTACCAGAGAACCACGCAAAAATGCAAATTGTGCAACGGAACGCATATTGGGCCCATCAGAAAAATGTTCTTCTGTCGACGCTTGGCGATGATGATGAAGTCAATAGAAAGGCAACATTTTCCAAGCAGCTGATGGGTCTCAATAGCAAGTCAAAAAATGTCAACCTTGTATGACGCCACACCATAATGCAAAATCCTGATATCTGTATTTGAGACGTCTTTCTGTTTATGGTGATATTTATATGTGACGGTTATGTTCATATCCCGAGAAGGAAAAAGCAGTATTCATCATGGTATGGGAAAATATGAAGAGAAGATAGGCCCCGTCTTTACAAAGTGGATGCTTGAATGATTATTCCTCCAGCCACTTGGGTCGAAAATCATGCGTTTGGTCGTTGATTTTACCCCTGTAGAAAATAATCTCGCCTCGTAACTGAACTTACTTAGTCAGCTGCCAGTTAGGATTTAGCAAAAATACTACGTCATCAGACAGGACCGTCCGTATTTATCCTACAAATCGTACTGACAAATATAATGGTAACTGTTAGAGCACCTTCGGTCATACAATCGAAAATTTACACGAGCGACGTATATGATAACACAGTCCTCTGCTTCTTTGGCATCATTTGGTTGACTTGAAGCCCATAATTTATAAGAAGACGACAGAGGAGTTCCGTCACTCCAGCGGTAGGATCCCTCAACCTCAAGGTCGTTTCCGCCCGACCAAAAGTCGGTGGACACATTTTTTCCTGTGTGATAAAAATAAGTCACATATATTTATTATTACGTGCAACTAAAAAGGTATAGAAAATAATATTTACCTTTACTTTAAATATACACTCAAGAAAGAAAATTACTGGTGCTAACATTCAAATATTTACTCTCAGTAACATTAAGCCTTCGCATTTTATACCGCTTAAATATTTGAGAAACCACCTTCATTTCTGGGCCAGTTAATTACAATGTGTCTTTTAAAATAAATATTGCCTAAATATTTATCTGTCTATTTCTGGCACGCTTAAACAGATAATGTGAATTTAGTCTGAAATCAAATGTTTCGAAACTAGACGCGTCTCAGTAAAATAGCAGATTTGAACAATCGGAAACATGTAAGGTATTTTTAATGTGAACACAAATAGTCAGCAGGGATGAGAGCATAACACATGATGAGGCCCCATGTCTCCAAGACGCCTAAGTGAGGATAGACGGGCGATTGCGTTGGTCCTGGAAGCTTTGGGGTACGACGAACTAGTCACCCATTAACAACCTCTCACACAGTAATTCTAACTATACGGGGTCGCTACAACAGTCGGCGCTGGTTGCACGATATGTTTCTAAACCTTAAAACTGTTCTAAAGAAGAAAAATCTGTTCTCTGCCATTTAGATGCATTGCACAAGAACATACACAAAATTGTACTGACAGGACGGAAAGTCAGACTTAAACAACTTTATCTTGCTTAAAGCAGTTTTGGTTTTTAAAATTCTAAAATAATGGTGTGCACGTTAAACTAATTATCTAAATAGATTTAAGGCCTAAAAGTGTTTAAAATTAGAAATGTGTTGTGCAACTGGCCCCAGGCTTGTGGTCGACTTCCAGACAGCAGGACATTGTTGTTGTCCTGTCGGCTTTACGGAAAAGAACAGCCATTGTCACCACACACTGGAAGTATCTGTGAGCGTCTGGTAATGTCAGCACCAGTGATCCGGGGAGATCTTTATGAAGCGAGATTAAGTCATTACCCCACGGACAAATAGGGAACAAAGAAAAGCGTCTTGTTTCCGAAGTTATAAAACCCGAGCCCCTTGGACACTATTCATGTTTCTTAACTCCAAGCCTCCTTTTTCACCGCTTTATTATAACTACGTCTACAGAGGAAAAACGTCTACGGGGTCTGGAGACCATTATATATTTTTTAAAACAACACTTTTTCCCTTGAGTTCAACCTGTTGAATGAGGACAACGACTTTTATTCGCTTCATAAGTACTGCCCTTGACAATAGGGAACTGGCTGATATATATATATATATGTTCAAGAGGCCTCCTCCCTCTTCAAGCCTTTCCTCACAATAGATCATCGCTCTGTTCAGCTAGCCCGAGAGTGGCGACATCTGGCTTGGATAAGACAACAATGAGCCAAAACTCTCTCTGCTTACCGACGAGTCTCGCTTTGTTCTTTCAAACAGTAGAATCCGCATCTCCAGGAAAGAGGAAGAGAGAGAGAGAGAGAGAGAGATTTGATGGTTCAACGAATCTTTTTAAAGGGGAGTGAACTACATTTTCATCATTAACGATCGAAATCAAAAAGCAAACTGGCATAAGACATATAATAAGATGAAAATACACATTCGTGTCTTTCCCACCACTCAGCTTATGATCCAAAACACACACACACACACACACACACACACACACACACACACACACACACACACACACACACACACACACACACACACACTGAGCATGATTTGATCATCAGGTCTAATCCAAGTGTTCACAGCATAAGAAGTCAGCCAAACTTTGGTCGTTGAAGAGCGTGTTATACACGCCATAAAGAATTCAAAATTCAATTCAGTTCAATCACTCTCAGAAATTTACATGTCCTTTGGCCATACACCGAGGAGGGACAGAGATAGATACACGAGCAATGGGACCGCGTAATAATTTTAGGGATGTCAACGACAGAACACTTAGGGCTCAAGTCGATCACGACTACCTGCAGCACTTCGAAATCGGTAAATTTGCATGACATCCACTCGAGGACCTGTCAGGTAAGCTGGAGTACCAAATCATCACCTCCTACAGTTTTTATTTTATTCAACTGTTCGACTTTCTTAATCTTTCTAACTCGACTTTCTAAAGTAGCAAGTTATCCCCAGGTGAATCCGGTTCAGTCTGCGGAACAACAGTCCTTAGATTTTAATTAGACAAATAAATAAGGTAAAATCTTCATTATCATTCACTATATGACTTTTTTTCCACATTAAAATGCGGTGTAACTGGGTTTTTAATTCTTTGAGAAGTATAACAGCTAAAAGGTAATTGTAATTCAAGACAGTTGAATGGCACATGAAAGTTAACTGAAAAAAAGACAACTTCAGTCAACAGAGTAAAAACTAATGTTATTATCATATGGTGACACGCGTCACGCAGTTTTGCTATAACTGAAGACTAACAACTTACCTGTTTGCTTGATAGCGAAACGCACTCGCTCCTCGTCTAAAACAGGGGACTTGACGTCATACAGGTGAGCTTCGTCTGCCTCGCATTTGGCTTTTGCAATAGTGTAGTTCCCCGTTGTCGTCGAAACCTTCAAACAGGTTCTCTTGTACCACACGAAGCCCGTTTTTAAAAGACATTGACCTGAAATTAGAGATTGACAGACACGTGAACACTGTTCTTCTACAAACGACAAAGCAATTTGACTGATTGACACAGAAGACATTATAAGTATTCCATGATAACGATGCCGTTGGTATGGTGTGATGATGATGGTTATTATCATTGCAATGGGGATAATATTTAAGACGGTGGCGCCGATAAAAATGAATTTGGAGTAAAATATGGTTGTTTGTATTTAAATAAACACTCTTCTAGAACTGTTCTTAAAACGAGCACTTAAGCTTTAAATAAGTCAAGTACCCTCTGATGTTTTCTTATAAATCGCCGACGTGTTTAAACGAAGGGCTTCCAATGATTGGCTCGTATTCGTCACAAGTCTATTCAAAGTATCCGCGATGGCTGACAGTTTCTTCTCGAGTTCCGATACCCGAATCTCGGTTTTGGATGTCAGGTTTGTCAATGTCTGGACATTGCTGCTCATCGTAACCCTGAGATCTGATGTCGTCTGTCTGAATGTCTTCTCTAACTGTGACGTTACACTGTTCATTGTTTGTTGCAGACCAGAGAGTCCAGTCTTCCCTTCAACTCCAAGTTCTGTAATTTGCTTGTTAAACTGCGATCGGTGCTTATCAGCTGCATCGGAAAGTTCGTCTATCCTCTGTCGCAAATCTTTAGCCTGGTCAGAAGATCTGGTCAGTTTTAATTCAAGGCCTCCGTCCTGGTTAAGTCTTGTTACAATGTTTTCCACTTTATCTGAAATGACAGTTTGGTTCAACTCCAGTCCCTTGGATGTCTCCATTAGACGATTCTGAAGTTCATTATAGGATTCTACAGTTTTAGAAATGTTAGTATCCAGCCGCAATTGAAATTTCTGGATATGTTTCATGCATTGGTTCATGTTTGCCTCCATTCTAGCATCAACAGTAGAGGTAGCATTGTGCAGCTCAAACAAGCCCTTGTTTAGCCTCATTTCCAGCGCTAGCATTTTGTCAGAAACTGTAGTCATTAACTGCTGCTGACGTGAATTACAAGTCTCCAAAGCTTTAGACACATCAGAAGCCATCTGAAATTGAAAGTTCCACAGTTTCTGGTTCGTTTCTCTTTCTAGTTGGATTCGAGCTTCTGTAGTAGTGTTCCTCATATTTTCGATGCCTTTTAGCATGTCCACTTCTAACATCTCCACCTTTTTTATGTAAGCGTCCAGCTGGTCACACCTGGCTTGTCGGTGAACGAGGTAAGCCATCGCTTGAGTAAAGTTTCCCAAAGACACCCTCTCGTCTGTCGTGACGGCGACCTTCTTGTCTGTCTGCACGTGCACGGATGCACACAATCTAAGCGGTGACTGGTCGTCAAGACAACAGAAGTCGGGAGCTTGGCAATCCAGCTGACAGCAGTAGTCACCAGAGTCAGCCGTGTCGGCAGGTAGATCCAGGTAAAAGTACTGATCCTCAAATCCATCGCTGCTGAGGGTGCGACCTGCAGGATCCTGTTGCAGTAAAAGGATGGATTTAAAAAAAAATAATTTGATTAATGGATGAAAAGCATTAGAGCCTTCTACGCATAAACACTTAAAAGCATGCACTCACTCACTCACTCACTCACTCACTCACTCACTCACTCACTCACTCACTCACTCACTCACTCACTCACTCACTCACTCACTCACTCACTCACTCACTCACTCACTCACTCACTCACTCATATATGCAAACGTCTTTAATGCTTTTGTAGTTAACTTTCAAGCAGCTGAAACATGAGGAAGCCCTTAAACGTAAAAGCGACGCATGTAGTGTTTTTAAGGAAACACGGTCCTGTACACAAATACAAACACACGTACGTATATTAACTGTCTCTCCCTCTTTCCTACTTACAAGAAATTGTATGTACATCGTCTGTGCGTTTTAATTTACCTTCCACACTGCTGAAACTGGCGGAAACCCCAAAGTTGTAAATGTGCCACAGGTAAGGCGAACAAGGTTTCTGTCTGACAAGACATTCTTCATCACCAATAGCTTCCCATCACTTGTTTCAGGCGGTTCTGCATCATAAAAAGGAAGCGAAAGGAAACAATAATTCAATATGGGGGCTTTTTTCAAAAGGACATACACTTGACACATTGTTCCTAAAAGACTTTTAAAGAGTAAAACGCAAGTGGCTTTTGCTGATCTTGTGAAAATAAGAGATCATTATGGTGACAATATCAGTGTTTCAACAAATCAATCGATTTCCATCAACATCCTCTGACATTGTCAGTCATCATGTCAGGAGACGTTCTCTATAATCTTTCGTCAGTTTTCACCTCGTTACAATCTGTTCATATCTAGCTTTAGTGTTTTTTGTTTACTCTATTGTATTTTTCCTATTTCATACCTTTAATAACCACTCGTATGTTGTATGTAAGCTTGTCTTTAGCCAGTTGGACCTCCACTCGGTATCTTCCAAGGTCGTCTGACGTCAGATTGGTCAAGGTCACTCTGCCGTCATTTTTCACGGTTAAACGGTCCTATTCAATCCGCAAAAAAGAGAATTGTGTACGTGAGGCTTGTGTCTAATCAATCAATCAATCAATCAATCAATCAATCAATCAATCAATCAATCAATCAATCAATCAATCAATCAAAGTTACCTCAAACAGTCCTGTAGCCGGTACAGAGGTGCTCGCTAGAGTTTCTCTCCCGAGAAATACAAACACGTGAAGAACGGTAGCATTTGTTTTGGGTTCATTCAGTGTCAGATTACTTCCCTTGCACTTGTGGTGCATTATTGTACGTGTTTCTTTTGTCCCAGAGAGTTCAAAGTTCTCTGCTTTCAAACCACGTACTAGTGAGCCTTAAATAGAGAAAAATGTTATTAATACTTTTGCTAAAATAATTTAGCACAATACAGCAATACGACTTTACCTGTCCCAGAAGGCAGTAAGGAAGCAGCTCACACATCATCAACACCATCAAACACTTATATCCGCTACACAAATCATCATTAGCTCAACTCATTAACCACATTTAAAACCCACATACCATTCTTTGAGCAAACTCTAAAAGCCTCAGACCCCTGTAGTTTGTTTGTTTCATCAAGACCCACGCCCCTTGTTGATAACCGTTATGGCCTATTTTCATATTGAAATCTTCAAGCACTTCAAGGGTCTCCTGTTTAGGCACTGACTTCACTGTTCGTTTCCACTTGTTGGTCACTACGAATGGAGGTGTGAGCGCGCACCGGTATGATATGGTCATACTGTGGGGCCTGGCAGCGATGCGAATGGAGATCAGCCTACTTGAGAGTAGTGACAGCTGAAGACTGCTTCAACCACCTCTTTGCGTGGGAGGAATTCCACTACATGACACGTTTAGTTTCCTCGCCGCTGTACCAAAGCTTGTAATCTTCGTCCGTCTATGTCTCTTTGAAGCCGTTCTATCTTTCCTCTTGTATCCCATCTCTGTCGTGCTTATACATTTTGTGGAGCATTGAACGTTCCACATACCAATCGTTGGACTTTTTTGTAACGTAAATTTGGGCTTGGTTGCAGGTTACTTGTTATTAAAAACTTTTATGTGCCGCATTTGTGCAATTCTTTATAATTTTAGTAGATTTCATCAAGAATAAGTAATGGTGTTTGTTATTAAACTATATGTCTTTGGAGTAGAAAGCTCGTTTGCAAACGGGAGATACATGAATCACAGAGGGGTGAAGTGATTAAATCGACAGGCATTGTTAGAACCGAGATAATATTGTCTGAGATTAGCAGACGCGTCAAAAAATAAAGAAAAAAAGTTAAAATAGAGAAAACAAGCAAAAACAAACAAACAAACAAACAAACAAAAAGAAAACGAAAAGAATTTTCAAATAAAAATGAAGGAGTATTTCTAGCATTTTCCTAAATAGCGTCATTAGCACTTTGTGAATGACCCTAATTCCCCAAAGATTTTCCAGTCTGAATTTTTAAAGGACAACAGAAGTGCTCAGCGAAAATCGCTGGAAATAAAGCACAAAGTATCACAAAAACATGTTCCGGTGGTATTTATGACAAAGAGGCATGAAAGATTTTATATTAATATTTTTTTCTTAAGCACACCTGGATTTGTCGAGAAAACAGGAAGTGACGAAACGAACGTATTTCATAAGTCGAAGAGAAAATATGCAATCCTCGGTAAAGAAAACTTGCTGAATATTCTCTTCGACACTCAGAGGGAGTTTGTACTCATGAAGGAAATCCTAAAGATAATGGCAGCAAACGCCAATAGATTAACTTTGTTCAAACGTGCCGTGCGAACTTTGTACCCACACCGTACTCAAGAATTTGCTCAAAACGTTTCAAAATCGATTGTTATCCAGTCACTTATACAGTACAAGCAAGTCTTGGACTTTCAGTAAACCAAAGAAATCTTATTCCTACAGCAGTGCTTACTATACAAAAGCACGAGATGTTAAAACCAACTACAACTGCTGGTAGACCAAACACCAGATATACAACATCGACGGTTTCTACACCGGATCTGGTCTACAAGTAACATCGTGTGACAGTCACAAACACATCATCAGTCGTATCTTTATCCAGCATAATGCTCAAAATAACTGACAGCGTGAGGGCCCCATTGATGTGCGTGATGGAAACAGCTAAAAAAAAGGAAAAAAAAGAATTGAGGGTGATAAACATATTATAAGGAGCTTAAACGGGGACACGTGCGATTATCAGTAAGTAAATAGAAAATTTTGCATGCAGCTAAATGAGGAAGAAATAAGTTTTTACATCGATGAACATGTTTCAAACTATCATTATAGTTTTAATTGTAAAAAAAATCCTTACCAGCAGTCAGTTGTAGCTATTGTTGCCCATTAAATTTGAAACTGATTGACTTACCAGTCTATTGAATGAATTCAGTTTGGACCATTTAATTATTTTTTAACTTCATTCGAAGCTTCTACATAAAGTTCCAATCTGTAGGGCTGTATTCCGAATTCAGCTGTTTCAGTTTTTGGGTGAGAAAAATCGTTTCTTGAACACGACAACCTGAGTGATGTTTCTTCATTTCACTCGAAGACATGCAAATTTTGTTACAAATACTTCGATCACGTGAGAGAACTCTTCAGTATAGGAGAGTAATTTTTTCCCGCCTTCCTAGTTGCAGGTGAGAATGCCGATGTTTGAAGGTTTATATCTTTAAAATTAAGAATCGTTATGTACTCATATTTTGGGAATTACTATTTTGAAACGAGCTTAACCCTATCATAAAGAAATAATGTTGCGAGCCAGTTGACCTTTAACACCTTCCTATTTTTGTTTTTGCCGACTAAACTGAATAACGCCGGTTCCCTTTTTTAAAATCTCAATTCTAGCTATGCCTCGCTTGATAAATAAATGCACTCAATGGTTCATGTATCGTGAGTTCGTCGGACTAATCTTTCCTAGTCAAACTAGAAAAATCAACCTATGCCCGACGGCCATGAGTACGAGCTACAAATACGTCCTGTAGTGCGTCACCACAATCGATGCTAAAAATAGACGCTAGAGAAAGGACTCTCTTTCTTTAGGGTAATGATCGCTTAGAATGATAAACATTTAATGTTAGCTGGTAACATCTCTCGCGAGGCCTGTGACAAGCACTTACCCCAGATGCATGCGAAATAGAAGTGAAAAACAATCACTTCACGAGAAAGTGAACAACACTCACCCCAGATCAAAATGAAAAGAAAGAGCGCCATTTCCAGTCAGGTGACGGGTCTGCGGTCTTGTGGAAGAAACAAGAATTTTACATACAGGTTAATATGGTCAAGAAGTGTGACCATTTCAGATAATACTGTGGTGTGAGAGAGAGAGAGCGAGAGAGAGAGAGAGAGAAGCAAAGAAATAAACAAAGAGAGAAAGACGTACGATTGCATTGCTAGAACCTTCTGCCGTTTCAAAGATATCGCAAGAGACATACTTCGAGTTTTAGATGACGCAGTGCGCTCTTTCTCTCTCTCTCTCTCACACACGCTCCCTCTCTCACTCTCTTACTCATTCAGATACACCGGCGCACATACATACAGAGACAAACAGAGGCACAACAAAGTTCTGAATATACTTTTGAATATTTCGTAATCAAAATGAAAAATTAACGAATGACAAGGCTTTGAAATGACATTAGTATAGTGAGTGCAGACAGTTGACAGTTGTTATTGTTACTATTACTACTATTACCATATCTTCTACATATTTGTTCTACTAAAGATGGAATATTCGACTTACTTTGCTGGCCCTGCATAAAGAAATGTCCTTGTTGAAAATGTATGAAAGCTACTTTTAGTCTAGTTGATTTCAGAGAACAGGATTTTATGTGCTGGCTGCCGTCAGGTTACAAGGGACCCTTTGTCATTGGATAGCGTTGATCACGTGATCTGAGTCATTGCTCGCTTACTTTGGCTCTGTGCCATATTTTCAAGCACTTAAATATGTGATGCACACCAAATGAAGCGTGTTGGTTAGGTGTTTGTGTGTAGTTCGTAATCTTTATTTACTTTATAACATTAAATCTTTACTTTACCAGCATTGTACCATTTGTTACAGTGGAGAAAAAGTTTTTTTTCATCAAGTCATGAAGTTAATAATAATAAAAATGTGTTACTTGTATTTAAAGTAATATTTACAAATAAGTGTTACAGTATTTGTAAAACTTAATTATTTATAGTTAGTTATATTGGTAATGATTTTAGTTGTGACTCTTCGGCTGTTATAAAATATTACACACACATATATATATATAAACAGCTATTGGTTGTGAACAAAGTTGTTTACTTGTAACTCAAAATCTTTTTTGTTACAAAAGTAAAATGTAGTAGCAAGCACACACACACACGCACGCACGCACGCACACACATACACAGATGTAGGAGTGAAAATAAAAGCGGGATCAGAGCTCACCAATATATATTGAGGAAGAGAGAAAGAGATCACATGCGCGTACACACAAAGCACATACTCCCAGTCACACACTCACAGTCACACTTCACAGTCGCACACGAGCAGTCACACACTGACAGTCACACACTCATTCACACGCGGGAACGTCAAAAGTAGAAAACCTACTACTATTATTTCTAATATTATAGCTACACCTAAGTGACCATTCCAACAATTACTAATTACTATTAACAATTGATGCTTTAATGATGCAAAAACAGTAATTCAGTAATTAGTAGTTGTATAATGACAACTAAAACACACAGTATCTTCGTGTTTCTCCTGTACAAATAAACACTCATAGCATGTATGCAAAGTATACGACTTCCTGTTTAGTGAACGAGAAAAGTAATTTTCCTGCCGTAAAGGTTACAGCTGCCACGATGTCAATGGCCCACTTGTCCTGGTTTCGTCGACCTTCTTAAACAGGATGAAATCAATTGACTGCTGTGTGGATTCGGGGTTCGTGAACTTGTTATTCTAATGAAAAGGTCATGTTCTTTGAAAAACAATATATACAAATATATATCTTTCATTGTTATGAGTATATATATATGAGTTATATTATATATATATATTTGTATGAGTTTGTATATAAGTAAATGAGAGAGAGAGAGAGAGAAAGGGAGAGAGATGAGCTACATACGTAAGGGCTATACAGCTTTGTATGCTCATGTGTGTGAGTGTATAGATTTAACATGGACATATAGTTGTACAAGTAATTTGACATATACGCGAAGAAGAAAGGCATGACTTCTTGGGTGATGATAAACATGGTTTCGTCTGCAAACAATAGGAGAGACCAGTTGTTTTATGCAATCAAAGAATTCAGATTTTGATTTATCAAATGTATTGTACATTAAGCTGATGTACAACATATGTTTCCCTTTTCAGCCCTTGTATATGCGTAAGTACGTAAATATGCAGGTAAGGGGAGTGGTCTCCCTTTGTTTTTAGGGGGCAAGCTCTACGCATTTTTGTTTTTCTTCTTTGATTTACTGTGATTTTAGTGACGGTCGTGGTGCTGGGGTGGATGGATAATGGAAGAACCTTTGGTGCCACAGCAAATGCTTCCTCTATATAGGATGGGCGGATACACTGGCCTACAGCCAAGACCCAACTCTAACTGCTGGAATCACGCGTCACACCCTGGCACTCGGTCTCAGATGACACTAAACGCTGATGCTGACACTACGTCACTTGGGTGTAAGTCTTTTCTGATGAAGTCAAAGGCAAGGGTTTACGTGTCCCAAGAGGAACCAAAGAACTATCATGTCCACGACTGAGGGCGAGGCACATTTTAACTATGGATCTTGGCCGTCAGCCATTGTAACGAAGGCAGAGTGATCCTGACTATGCCCTTTATGCGTGGTGTGGAAATCATTAAGAACGAGCTGACACGCAACCTCTTAGACCAACCTTCCTCGTCAGACAGAGATCTCAACATGACTTCATCCCAGCGTCTTTAAAGGCAGATCCGATGCCGGGGCTTCAGCCTCAAGAGGGCCCATCTCAGTGACTGGTGGCTCTGCAAACCTGAGCAACAAAGGAAGGCAGAGCTACTGTTTGCACATCATCTACAACGATAGCTCTTATGATCGTGCAGTGGAATGCGGAAGACGTCCAGAAAAAGAAACCATATCTGCAGGCCTTCCTAAGAGACAGCAAGACTGATGTCATCTGCATCCAGCAATACCATCTCCTTGAAGCCTGCAAGTTCATTACCAGAGGTTTTGAAACCAATAGGTGAGACAGACCAACCGGTCTTCAAGCAGTCGGCAGCGAACTAGAGGATAACGACCATCTACCCACTTTGCTCCAGATCACTGGGATGCTAACGTAGCTCTGATATCTTAGGACAGGAGAATTCTGAACCCGTGGTCCACACCCGTATCTTCTGCGAAAGAGTTGTTTAATCCTTGGTGAAGGAGCATGAGGTCCGATCCTGACATTATCGGGATCACGGTGGCACATAATTATTCTTTGGAAGAAGGACGTTCATGCTACAAACTTGACCTCTACAGCTACAAATATTCCAGGATCTTAGAGCGAGGTGTGTAAATAGGCTGTTTTGCAATTAGTTACATATGAATGTGAAGGAATTTATTGAAAGGATTTGTTGAAAACGTAATTTGAATTGAAATTTAGTTTAGTTGATTTTAAATTAACCCTTAGGCAGTTTGATGTTGTGTACTCTTGTCTGTAACTAGTGTTATTCCCTCTGTCGGTGTGCATCGCCCATCTGATGACTTCACACTTTGTTTTCGGTGAATGTTTGTAATTGTTTAACCTAGACGGATGCTGAGAACTACAAGTAGGACATATTACACGTTGCTTTGTTTTAACTCCTTGATCCAGAAATCAGTCAATATACCACAACCTCAACAGTCCAAGGCAATCTTGGTTTTCGTTGAAAGACTGGGTAATTGCCACGAGCGTTTGTAGAAATTTGTGGAAGTGTATTTTTATCTCTCGTATATCTCAGCCTCACAGAGAAAATCAGCTTAATAGGTTTTGTTTTACTATGATTATGCCAGTTTCTCTTGGGTTTACAACTTGTTGCATTAAACGAATTATGTGACGATTGTTTATTTGGTATATGCAGCCAGGCAACTGTCCACTGAACATGACTTATTGCTCTAAGTTGACTGCACTCTTTCTTTCATTGATTTAAGTATTTTTTTTATTTTTTACAATTCTCGAAGTAAGATGATAAAACGTAGAGAATAAAAAGAATTCTGACCTTCTTAATGCGGTTAAAATTTTGTTCACATAAATGCCTAGACATTTGCGCATTCTTTTCTTCACAAAAAACAACTCTGCTTCTTTTGCATGCCTGTATACATTTAATTCTATGAGCAAAAATATGGTAAAATAATTTTTAAAAATTCTACGATAATTGTTAAAAAAACAAATTCTTAATACACATTCCGAAAATTACTAATTACTTAACAACTCTGATTAACAAAAATTCTAAAAGAAAGTACTCATATAAAAATCTGGCACAGTCACGTTTTACTATTCACTCTTGATAAAGCTCTTGTGTTCTATTAATGGTAGTCACTGAAGTCTGACATTTCACTATGTCGTCGATCCCTCTTTCTTTTCCCACGATCTTAAAAAAAAAACCTATTAGTCATGTGCCAGGTGCGATTCAACCACCCGTGCTGTACTGGCTGTTGTCTAATGTCACCCCTCTGTGACAATTAGATACATGGTTAGTTGTTCAATTTTAATGAAATTCTCCCAAGACATGTCACATATTTGTAATCTTTTTCCAAGATCTGTCATGGAAAATCCCGATTTGATTACACGCTGAAAGAAATATCTCTGAAGGAGTGACACCTTCTTTCCAAATGTCCTAATATTAACACCCCTTCCATTTCATGTTGTACAATCTTGAAAGATATAAACTGGAAACAAAAAGAAAGCCTATTAACAGTAAAGTGGAAATCGATCATCAGCATAACTTCTGAACAAAACAGTCAGGATTCCTTTTTATTTTTCTGATTTCGCAATGGCTGCAAAAGTTGTTAGAATTCTATAGCAATGGCAAATATGGCTTCAGTTAAAAACAAAATTAGAACGAAAATCGAAGTGCGATATGCTAGGTAAGGGAGCGGTCGACTCAGACGTCTAAAAATGTGAAGTAGGCCATCTAATTCAATTTATTTTTGTATCTATTTTGTAAAATTTTTATAAATGCTCCAACCACCCTGAGAGAGGCTTTTACATTTACAATAGCGATTTGGAGAATTTAAGAACTATCGTAAGCTGTCCAGCAGAGACTTTACAAAGCTGGAAACTTTGAACAAAGCCATCAGATTGGCGTTGTTCTCTGTGAAGGATGCTAAAAAGCCCTGTTTTTGAACACAAATTTGGGATCCGAAATTGCTCAAAAGATTTTGACCAAAAGTGCAGCCAGACTGAGAACATTATTAAACTAAGGGCCGTTAAACCTACAAACAATGACACCTTAATTAGTCGGGACAGAATCAAAGACTGAGACGCTTTGTTTATATGAAGGACAAGCCTAGTGTCATTTCACTTGATAAAGTTATTTTAGGTCATATTAATTTTTATGACCGCTTTCAATATGTAATGATTCCATAAACGTACATTGATATATCTATTTAAAAAATTTTGTATACATTTTTGAATTGTATATGATAAACAGCAAAGTTTCAATGATTTGCAGATTACCAAAACTACAATTATCCAACAAACTTGATGACGAGTTCAGTTCAGTTTCCCTGTATTTGCTTGAAACTGTACAAAAAACTGTAAATTGAGAATGATACAATGTCAAAATGGGGCGTATGCAGTTATGACAAGTCCTCTAGCAAAGTTCTACGAATCATACTGACAAATAAAGTAGAAAGTTAGAGAGCACGAGTAACCATTCAAGGAAAAATTATTCGGAGTTAGGTAGAGAGAGACGCAGTCCTCTGTTCCGAAAATATTTAGCGGTTGACGTGAAGCCCATAATTTAGAAGAAGACGACAGAGGAGTTCCGTCACTCCAGTGATACTCTCCTTCAACCTCAAGGTCGTTTCCACCCAAATAGAAATAGGGGTAACCGTACTCTCTCACAATGAGTCCTGCGTGATGGAAACATGGCAGCAAAAAAATACACACCATACTGAATCATTACGTCTGTTCATCTTTTCTCTTAATCTCTACCTGTCCAACTCAATTTCAATTTTTTTCTTGTTTTTTGTTTTTATGTGTTTCTTGTAGGTGCTGTTTGTTGTTTTGCGTATAAATGCCTCTCTAAAGTACTATTGTTATCGTTATGTCTTATAAGAAAGCAGTATATCAGTGAGATTGCTATTGTAGTTCGAGACTATCATTTGGCGATATGCCTCCAGCACTTTTACTTTTAACATAACTCTCACAGCTCACCTGTTTGTTTTAACACAACACTCGTAGCTCACCTGATTGTTCTAACATAACACTCACAAGTTACCTCCTTGCTTTCACATAACACTCACAGCTTACGTGCTTGTTTTAACATAACATTCACAGCTCACCTGTTTGTTTTAACATAACACTCACAGCTCACCTGTTTGTTTTAACATAACACTCACAGCTTACCTGATTGTTTGAGAGCAAAACGCACTCGCTGCTCGTCTAAATAGGGTGACTTGATATCATACAGGTGAGCGTCATCTGCCAGGCAACTCGCTTTTGCATCATTATAATTCATTCGTGTCCCCATAACCTTCAAGCAGGTTCCCTTGTACCACACGTAACCTACTTTCTGAAGACATTGACCTGAAAAGAGGGATTGAAACAACGGAAAAATTACAAATCTTCAACAATGACGACGATTGTTAATGCTGCTGCTAATGATAATTATGATTAGGATAATATTGATAAAATCGATGCTGATGAAAACGAACTTCTCGTGAAAGTATGGTTGTGGCCACTTGGTCCATTCTAGTCTATTCTAGTCGATTGGCAGCAATATTCTAGAACAGTTCTTAAAATATACACTGAAACCTGAAAGAAGTACAGTACCCGTTGACGTCGCGTCAAACATGGAACGAATGGCCGCCAGTGACTGGCTTGTATTCGCCGCTAGTTCGTTCAGCGTTTCGCGGATGGCTGACAGTTTTGTCTCCTGCTCCGATACCCTAACCTCAGTTTTTGATGTCAGGTTTGTCATTGCCTGGTCGTTATTGATCATCGTAATGTTGAGATCTGACTTCATCTGTCGTAACGTGTTTTCTAACTGTGACATCCTGCGGCCTGTTTCTAGTTGCAGACTCACAAGCCTAGACATTCCTTCGGCTTCACGTTCTGTAACTTGCTTGTCAGACTGTGATCGGTATTCATCAAATGCCTTAGATATGTTATCTATCCTCTGTTGCAAATCTTCAACCTGGTCCAAAGTTCTGTTTAGTTTTAATTCATGGTCTCCATCTCTGTTTAGTGTAGTTTCAATTTCTTTTACTTTATTTGAGACTGCAGTTTGGTTTAACCCCAGCCTCTCTGATGTTTTCATTAGACGCTCCTGAAGTTCAGCATAGGATTCTACGGATCTCGAAATGTGAGTATCCAGTTGTAATTGTAATTTCTTGAGATTCTCTGCAGATTGGTTCACGTTTGCTTCCAGTTTACCGTCTGAAATAATGTTTACGTTGTGCAGCTCAGAGATGTTCTTGTTAAGTTTCGTTTCTAGCTTTAACAGTTCGTCAGAAACTGTAGTCATTAACTGCTGGTGACGAACGTTGTAAGTCTCAATAACTTTAGTAACGTTAGAGTCCATCTGAAGTTGAAAGTTCCACAGTTTCTGGTTCAATTCTCTCTGTAGATGGATTCGAGCGTCTGTAGTCGTGTTCCTAATATTTTCGATGTCTGTTAGCATGTCCACTTCTAATGTCTCCACCTTGGTTATGTACGCGTCCAGCTGTTCACATCTGCCTTGTTGGTGAACGAGGTAAGCCATCGCTTGAGTAAACTTTTCCAAAGACACATGTTCACACCTGGCTTGTTGGTGAATGAAGTAAGCCATCACTTGAGTAAAGTTTGCCAAAGACACCCTCTCGTCCGTCGTGACGTCGACCTTCTTGTCTGTCTGCACGTGCACGGATTCACACGACCTTAGCGGTGACTGGTCGTCAAGACAACAGAAGTCGGGGGCTCGGCAGTCCAGCTGACAGCAGTAGTCACCAGAGTCAGCAGTGTCGGCAGGTAGATCCAGGTAAAAGTACTGATCCTTAAACCCATCGCTGCTAAGGGTGCGACCTGCAGGATCCTGTTGCAGTGAAAGAATGGATTTTTTTAATAATTTGATTCATGGATGAAAAGCATTAGAGCCTTCTACGGATGAACGCTTGAACACGTTTACACACACACACGTTTACTTTCATTCTTTCTACATCTCACTCACTCATATATGCAAACGTCTACAATGCTTTTGTAGTTAACTTTCAAGCAACTGAAACATGAGGAAGCCCTTAAACGTAAAAGCGACTCGCATTTAGTTTTTATAAGTAAACAAGGTCATGTACACAAATACAAACACACGCACGTATATGAGCTGTCTCTCCCTCTTTCCTACGGACAATAAATCGTATGTACATCATCTGTACGTTTTAATTTACCTTCCACACTGCTGAAACTGGCGGAAACCCCAAAGTTGTAAATGTGCCACAAGTAAGACGAACAGAGCTTCTGTCTGACAAGACATTCTTCATCACCAATATCTTCCCATCACTTGTTTCAGGTGGTTCTGCATCATAAAAAGGAAGCGAAAGGAAACAAAACATTAAATATGTTTTTTTTTCCAAAGGACATACCCTTTATACATTGTTCATAACCTTACTTTTAAAGAGTAAAACGCAAGTGGCTTTTGCTGATCTTGTGAAAATAAAAGATCATTATGGTGACAACATCAGTGTTTCAACAAATCAATCGATTTCCATCAACATCCTCTGACATTGTCGGTCATCATATCACGAGACGTTCTCTTTAATCTTTCGTCAGTTTTCATCTCGTTACCATCTGTTCATCTATCTGTCCATATAAAGAGCGCTAGTTTATTTTTGTTTACTCTATCGTATTTTTCCTACTTCATACCTTTAATAACCACTCGCATGTTGTATGTAAGCTTGTCCTTAGCCAGTTGGACCTCCACTCGGTATCTTCCAAGGTCGTCTGACGTCAGATTGGTCAAGGTCACTTTGCCGTCATTGTTGACGGTTAAACGGTCCTATTCAATCCGCAAAAAAGAGAATTGTATACGTGAGGTTTGTGTCTCAATCAATCAATCAATCAATCAATCAATCAATCAATCAATCAATCAATCAATCAATCAATCAATCAATCAATCAATCAATCAATCAATCAATCAAGTTACCTCAAACAGTCCTGTAGCCGGTACAGAGGTGCTCGCTAGAGTTTCTCTCCCGAGAAATACAAACACGTGAAGAACGGTAACATTGGTTTTGGGTTCATTCAGTGTCAGATTACTTCCCTTGCACTTGTGGTGCATTATTGTACGTGTTTCTTTTGTCCCAGAGAGTTCAAAGTTCTCTGCATTCAAACCACGTACCAGTGAGCCTTAAATGTAAAATATAAAAAAAATTATCAGTATCTTTTGCTAAAATAATTTAGCACAATACAGCAATACGACTTTATTTTTCCAAAAGGCAGTAAGGAAGCAGCTCACAAATCATCATCAACACCATCAAACACTTATATCCGCTACACAAATCATTAATCATTCAACTCATTAACCACATTTGAAATCCGCAAACTCTAAAAGCCTCAGACCCCTGTCGTTTGTTTCATTAAGGTCCACGCCCCTTGTTGATAACCGTTATGGCCTATTTTCACAAGCACATCAAGGGTGTCCTGTTAAGGTACTGACTTCACTGCTCCTGTCCACTTCTTGGTCACTACGAATGGAGGTGTGAGCGCGCACCGGTATGATATGGTCATACTGTGGGGCATGGCAGCGATGCGAATGGAGATCAGCCTACCTGAGAGTAGTGACAGCTGAAGACCGCTTCAACCACATCTTTGCGTAGGAGAAATTCCACTACATGACACGTTTAGTTTCCTCGCCGCTGTACCAAAGCTTGTAATCTTCATCCGTCTATGTCTCTTTGAAGCTGCTCCACCTTACCTCTTCTATCCCATCTCACCAATGCAATGAAAGTTGACTGTCCTAGGTTCAGTTCTCGTGTCGGGCACGCTGTTCTTTCTCAGCATGTGGCATCTGTTTACAGGGCTGGCTGCCTTGCCGTGTTATAGCCTTAGTTGCTGGCTCGGCTTAAAACACCAGCTCCTCCCTCCCCATCTCTATCGCTCGAGCTCGAGGGTAAGCTTATACACTTTTCCACATTGGTGAAGCGTACGAACCTTCCACGTACCAATCGTTCTTTTTCGTAACGTAAATTCTGGCTTGACTACAGGTTACTGGTTATTAAAAGCTTTCACGTGCCGCATTTATACAAATATTTATAATTCTAAAAAACTTCAACAAGCATAAGCAGTGGTGTTTGTTATTAAAGTATATGGCTGTGGAGTAGGAAGTTTATTTGACAAACGGGCGATACATGACTCACCGAAGGGTGGTTATTAAAGCGACAGGCATTTACAACAGAGATAATATCATCTGAGATTAGTAGACGCATCAAAAAGTAAACGAAAAGAATTGTCAAATAAGAATGAATGAGTATTTCTAGCATTTTCCTAAATACGGTCATTAACGCTTTATGAAGAATTTGATTCCCCAAAGGTTTTTATGTTTCAGTTTTTAACACCTGCCTATTTTTGTTTTGTCTTCACTTTTGCCGACTAAACTGAATTTAACGCAAGTTCACTCTTTTAATCTCAATTCTAGCTATGCCTCACTTGATAAATAGATCCACTCAATGGCTCATGCATCGTGGGTTCATCGGGCTCATCTTTTCTAGTGTGACTACAGAAATCAACCTATGACTGACGGTCATGAGTATGAGGCAGAGATAAGCACGTCCTGTAGAGCGCCACCATAATCGATGCTAAAAATAGACGCTAGAGAGAGGACTAGGATAATGATCGCTTAGAATGATCACATTTTATGTTATTTGGTAGCATCTCCCGTTAGCCGTGTGACAAACACTCACCCTAGATGCATGCAAAATAGAAGTGAAATACAATTAGTTCAGAAGAAAGTGAACAACACTCACCCCAGAGCAAAATGAAAAGAAGCAGCGCCATTTCCAGTCAGGTGACGGGCCTGCGGTCTTGTGGATGAAGAGAGAATTTACATACAGGTTCACAGGGTCAAGATAATACTCTGTGTGTGTGTGTGTGAGTGAGTGAGTGAGTGAGTGAGTGAGTGAGTGAGTGTGTTTAAGAGAGAGAGATAAGAAAAGAAATAAAGAAAGAAAAAGACGTGTTATTGCATTCCTAGAACCTTCTACCGTTCCAAAGAGACTGCGAGAGACAGACTTCGAGTTTTGGACGACGTAGTGCTCACTCACTCACTCACTCACTCACTCACTCACTCACTCACTCACTCACTCACTCACTCACTCTGATACACAGGCACACATACATATAGAGACACACAGAGGCACATTACAGTTCTAAATATTTATTTGAATATTTCGTGATGAAAAGGAAAACTTAACGAAGGACAGTATTTCAAATGTTATTATTATTACTATTATTACTATTTCTAATACTACAACAGCTACCACGTACATAGTATGTTCTACTAAAGGCGAAATATTCGACTTACTTTGCTGGGCCTGCATAAAGAAATGTCCTTTTTTGAAAAAAAATCTGACAGCTACTTTTAGTCTAGTTGATTTCCGAGAACAGGATTTTATGTGACGGCTGCCGTCAGGTTTCACGAGCCCTTCGTCTTTGAATATCGTCGTTGAATAGCGTTGATCACGTGATCTGAGTCATTGCTAGCTTACTTTGGCTCTGTGCCATATTTTCAAGCACTTAAATATGTGTAGACCAAATGAAGGGTGGTGCTTATGTATTTGAGTGTAGGTCGAAATCTTTATTTACTTTATAAAATTAAATCTTTATTTTACAGCATTGTATCATTTGTTACAGTGGAAAAAGTTTCTTTTGATAAGGTCATGAAGTTCATAATAAAAAATGTGTTACTTGTATTTAAAGTAATTTGTACAGTAACTATTACAGTGTTTGTGAAACTCAATTATTGATAATTATTGATATTTGGAATTATTTCAGTTCTGATTCTTCAGCTGTTATAAAATATTATATATATATATGTGTGTAAAGTTGTCCGTATATATATATATATACCAAAACACCAATTGGTTGTGAACAAAAATTGTTTACTTTTAACTTAAAATCTTTCTTGTTAGAAAAGTAAACTGTAGTAGCAAGCACACGCACGCACGCACGCACTCTCTCTCTCACACACACACACACACACACACACACACACACACACACACACACACACACGGGGGGGGGGGGATGAAAGCGTGAGATGACGGGACCAGTGGATTTCATGTTGAATGCTTAGGTCCTGACAAAACCCGCAGATCATATTAGCTTTTCACCGGTAAGGCCAGCGGGTCTTACGGATTTCATGTTGACGACTTTACCCGACAATGGCGATGTAAATTTAGAAATGCGACCTACATTCCTATTAGTGCGCATGACCATAAGACCTTCACCTGCCTTTTGGAAAACAAGAAAGTGCTCTTTTCGAGAAAAATAAATTTGTCAGCCTGCGTTTTTTAATAATGGAGCAGACGCCTTGCATACGCCAGCGACGAGCAAACTGGTCCAGCAGGGAAGTATGGACACTGTTAGAGGTTTGTTCCATTATTATTATTATTATTATTATTATTATTATTATTATTATTATTATTATTATTATCTGAATCAAACATCAGTTTTTGAATTTCGGTAATTGTGATTCAGTTATGTAAAAACTACTTTTTACTGACTTTATTTTAAAATATTTGGTATAAACTTAATTGTGTTACAGTACTTATATTTAACTATTATTTATACCTATTAGTTTTCTCTCTTCTGTTTGCTATATATGAAAATGTGAGTATTTTAGAGCTTCTAATTCACCGTGAAGAAGTGGTAGTGTCACAGTCTTTGCTGTTCTGTATGTGGGGGTGATGGGCGGTTGATGAGGGGAAATAAATATTTAATTCTTTTATCTTTGTTAGTTACATTTTGCTTTAAAACAATACAACATAGGTATTGAATTTTTTTTAGTTGAAGAGACGGAGGTTCTTGATAAAGTCAGCAGTTGCCTAGGTATAGTTTATTAAGCATTAAACATGACTGAGCTATGACGGTGTAGTGATTAGAGTTATTCTGTGATGGGACATCCGGGCTCTTTTCTATTGTCTCGATATAATGTTTCGAGTGTGCGAGTCAGCCATGTTGTTTTATGTGTACAATCAACACAGTTATCATCAAACTTCAGTGTTCAGTGTTTGTCGGCTGAAAGCACACAGCACGATACAGAGGGTATTGCAAATTATGGGTAGCGAGAATGCCTGAAGGTTTCATGTACATGTAGAACACTTACTGTAGGTTGGCTCGTTTAGCATTATGTAGCCGTACATTGTGGTTTGAACGATGACCATGTTCATAGTCCTGGGATATCGCTCTATATAAGTTAACATTATTTTTCTTCTGCTTCTTGTTATTATTATTATTATGCCTTCTCTATTACGTATACGACATATATTTGTAGCCCCCAAATTTGCCATGGAATAACTCATTTGGTTACACACTGAAGAAAGTACATAACAGTGACACCAATTTTTCTCAAAGTATCCTAGCACTAAACTCACTAAACTAACTACTATTTTAGTTGGCAAAATCTCGAAGGCTGTTGAGCGAAAGTAAAAAACAAAGAGGCTGAAAATATAAATCGACAGAAAGCATGCACAAAAGCACTCAGGTCTCAATGTTAGGAGGTAACGTTTATTTTGTTCTTCTATAGAATAAAACAAGAGTCGCCAGAATACAACAGCAATAGTAATTGTGCTTTCCATTCAAGTCAATTATTAACAAAAATACAGGATATGTTAACAATAGTGATTTAGAGAGCAGTAGAGCTTTTGTACGTTCTCCAGAAGAGACCCGAGACTAGCTTAAGAGTTGTAATTTGAGACACTGGGCTCCAAATAAAAAACTATTTTTGGACACATTTGCGGGATATGAAAATGTTTTTAAATATATGGCTAAATTACAGTCACACTGGCAACTCAAGGCAAAAACCACTATACCTACTAATAATGAAAATTCAATCTGTTGACGTGAGACAAGCCCACTTGTCATGCTCAATTGAGATAGCTAATATAGGCGCATATGAATTGTCAAATATTAATTTCAATCTGTTAATGATCCAAGGTGATTGTTTGTTTGTTTGTTTGTGTTTAATGCCGTGCCAGCAACTAAGCCTATATCACGGCGAGATCCAAGGTGAATGTGTGTGTGCGCGTGTGCGTGTTGTGTGTGTGTGTGTGTGTGTGTGCGTGATGTGTTGTGTGTGTGTGTGTGTGTGTGTGTGTGTGTGATGCATATGTTTCAAGAATACTTTTAAATTGTATTTAACGAACACATTTTAAGCTCAATGATCTACAAATTCAGACAGCTACACAAATTCAATAAGCACGATGAAGAGGTCAGTGCGATTTTCCTCTATTTGCTCGAAACTGCACTTTCTCTAGTTCGTTAACACCGAGAGAATGGAGAATGATACCTCATCAGACAGGGACGTCTGCAGTTAGGACGACTGATTACTCGATGTTCTGCTAATCATACTGACAAATAAAAGGTAAAGTGTTAGAGCAAGAGACATCATTCAAGACAAATTTATGAAGATTTAGTCGTAACTCGACGCAGTTCTCTTTTTTTGCGCCACCATCATTCGGTTCACCGAGTTGCCACAAGTCAGAGAAGAATGATAGCGGCGCTCCGTCACTCCATCGATAGTCTCCTTCAGCCTCAAGGTCGTTTCCTCCCAACCAGATATAGCTGTAAGTTTGATTTGGCACACTAATTCCTGTATACAATGGAAGCAGGAAAAGATGTACAGTATACTGAATCATTACGTCTTTCCCTTTTTTCTCTCAGTCTCTACCTGTCCCTCTCTCTCTCTCTCTCACTCTGTTCCGGACGCGCGTATATGTTGTTTGCTTGTTTTGTGTGTGCTTGTTCGCATTTTAACAGGCTTCTTAATCATGCCATTCCTTCCTTAATATTATATTCAAGTATCTATGGGATAATAATGCATCATATTTAGAAACGTTATTTTTGTTGCTAATTACACATTGTAGAGGACGACCATCAAGTTGTACATTAATTATTATGTGTATAAATACCGCCTTGAAGCGATATCGGCGTAGTTTTGACAAAATTTAATAACCCAGAAACGAGTTATCACACTGTGAAATAAAAAATGTTAAAAAAAAAACAAAACAAAACCGGCATGCGGAAATCAATTATTATCGTTTTGATTGTACATGTATAAACATTGAGCTGCAGACCTTTACTACTGCAATAAGCGACCAGGTGATCCATTTTTTGGCGGCACACTAACTCATTATTTGCGATGAGGCCTGCCACCGTGGTGTCATCGGTGAACTTCACTTCTGAGACACAATCGTTGGTGAAAAGGCAGAACAAGAATGGAGAGAGGACGCAACACGATATCTTAACACTTGCAGCTTACCTGCTTGTTTGACAGCAAATCGCACTCGTTCCTCGTCTAAAGCAGGTGACTTGATGTCAAACAGGTGAGCGCTTTCTCTCATGCAGAGAGCTTTGGCAGAAGTGTAGTTCAACCGAAAACTCGAAGCCTTCAGACAGCTTTCCTTGAACCACAAGAATTCGCGTTTCTCAGGACATCGACCTGAAAAGAGGGATTGAAAGACATTGTAACGAACAACATAGTAAGATGATTGATATGTAAAAAAGAAATCACAAATATTTGATGACGCTGAGAAGACGACGACGATGCTGGTAATATGGTTGTGAGTAGTAAACAAATAAGCTTTTATTAAACGATTATTAAAGCTGTAAAAATTAAGTAAAATACCATCTGAGGTCGCTTTAGAAGTCGCCGAAACATTTGAAGGAATGGCGTCCATTGAATGGCTCGTTTTCGTCACTAGTTTGTTTAATCTTTCATCAACGGCTAGCAGTTTCTTCTCTAGCGTCGATAGCCGAACCTCGCATTGGCTCATGTTTGCCTCCAGTCTACTATCAGCAATAGCGCTTACATTGTATACATCTGACAAGTTTTTGCTTAACTTTATTCCTAGCGCTTCCAGTTTGTCAGAAACTGTAGTCATCAGCTGCTGATGATATACAGTAAAGGAATCCATAGCTCTAGACATGTTAAAATCCATTTGAAGTTGAAAGTTCAATAATTTATGGTTCGTTTCTCTCTCTAGATGGATTTGAATGTCTCTAGTGATGTTCCTCATATTCTCGATGCCTTTAAGCATGTCCACTTCTAACGTTTCCACTTTTGTTATGTACGCGTCCAGCTGGTCACACCTGGCTTGTCGGTGAACCAGGTAAGCCATCGTTTGAGAAACGTTTGCCAAAGACACCCTCTCGTCAGTCGTGACCTCAACCTTTTTGTCTGTTTGAACGCGCACCTCTGCGCACGATCTAAGCGGCGACTGGTCGTCAAGACAACAGAAGTCGGGGGCTCGGCAGTCCAGCTGACAGCAGTAGTCACCAGAGTCAGCCGTGTCAGCAGGTAGATCCAGGTAAAAGTACTGATCCTCAAACCCGTCACTGCTTAACGTGCGACCTGCTGGATCCTGTGAAAGTAAACAATGATTTGATATTTGGTAATCGGAGCTAAATGTCACTCACTCACTCACTCACTCACTCACTCACTCACTCACTCACTCACTCACTCACTCACTCACTCACTCACTCACTCACTCACTCACTCACTCACTCACTCACTCACTCACTCACTCACTCTAATGTCGAAGAAAAAGTATATATTTGTTATTCTCTCAATATTTCCGACCTTTATGTACGAAGAAGTGTAAACGTTTATCTCTTAAATTTACTTTCCACACGGCTGAAGCTGGTGGGAATCCCAGAGTTGTAAACGTGCCACAGTTCAGTCGAATAGAGTTTCTGTTTGGCAAGGCATATTTCATCACAAATAACTTCTCGTTTGTGGTTTTAGGTGGTTCTGGGTCAGAAGGAGATTTTTTTTTAACACAACACACACTTTCCACACAGTTTATAACATGGCTGGTAAAATTAGTTATACATCTGCTTTACAACAAGTTAAATGAATCTATTATCAATTTTACATAAAGATTTTTTTGGTGATAACAACAGTGTTAAAAATTTACAGTCGCTTTTTTTAAACTTTCGGCATCTTCTGATGTCGTCAGTCAGTCGTCTCTTTAATGTTTGGTCAGTGTTCACCTCCTTTCCATTCCATTTGCTCATCTATATAGCATTCACTTCTTTTCTTTTACTTTTTCCCAGCTGTCTATTGTTTAATACCTTTAATAACCAGACTGATGTTGTACGTGTACTTGTTCTCAGCCATTTGATATTCAACTTGGTATCTTCCAAGGTCATCTGGTATCAAATCGGCCAAAGTCACTCTTCCATCATTGTCCACTATTAGACGATCCTGTACAATTGGCATAAAATACTTGTGTCAATCAATCAATCAATCAATCAATCAATCAATCAATCAATCAATTTTTTCGTGACCTCAAACATTCCTGTGGCCGGTACCGAAGAGCTGGCCAGAGTTTCTCTTCCGAGAAACACAAATGCATGAAGAATGGTGATGGGGTCTGGTTCGAGCAGTGTCAGGTTACTTCCCTTACATTTGTGAACGATTACGCTCGTTCCCCTCAAGCTGAGTGTCAGAAAACCTGAAAAAGTGAAATTTTGTAAAATACTTTGCATGGATATTTTATTAAAATGTAATTTATGTGATACGGTTGCTAAAATAGTTCAACGTAAGTTTTCTAGCAGTTTTGCACCTCGATCTAATCAGGGACTGAAATGTTTAGTATTCAGGTTGTCTGTTGCATCATGTACACGTACTTAACAAAACGAGCTAAGGTAAAACCTTTGCCGACTTGTAGGTTAGTCGGTCATCATGGACATCCATGTATAATTAGGTCGCTAGGTGACACGCATAACCACTAGTATAGAAAGCATTATACTAGTCTAGATTCCCTGGTGCTCCGGAAGAGATAGTTAACGATGAGCAAATAACGGTTTATCAAGGAAATAGCATTCAGAGAGAAGTCATCTGTGATTTCTGAAGGCAGCGAGAAACTGGTTCTCTGTACCATGCTCCGTTGGAGTTTTAACTGTCAGAGGGCAGAAGGTGCGAGTCAAGGTGTCGACCGACCCAGGTAAGTCTATATGTATATCACCTGTGCAAGCGAGAAGATTAAAGCCAGGTGTTAGGTTAAAAACAGAAGCACCAACCACCAGCTCGCATCTTTTACATAGCAGCGAGATTTGATGTAACAACAGCACCTTGTCGTTTAATCATAAGACAGTGTCTGGTGACGTGGGCGAATGTTGGTTAGAGAGGAAGAAGTAACAGTGACTCTAGCCGTTGATGTACAGTAGTACATCAATTGTTGAGGAACACGTAGTTTTCAATATTAGATTTTTTAAATTTTACGCAGTATATCTCTAAGTGAGTTACGTGAGAGGAGTCACTGTTCGTGTTACTTTCTTCTTGTTGCCAGGTAACTGACGATAAATTATCATACTGCAGGGGAGGCTATTCTATACATTTTTTAATTTCTGTTCCTCGATTCCTATTCCTGTTCTGCATTCATTGTTCCACTTCCTTTCTTTTGATGTTCGCCATTATCTTCAGATCATCTTACATACAAGACTGTCCACGTTCATCACTGGCGGAACTGACCAGCAGTCGAGTGCCCCACGTCAACCTCCATCGTTAGGCTGCTGTGAACTAAACATCGTTGGACTCTGTTGCTTCGAGCTACGTTGTCGTCCTGTGCTTTTCAACGACTTTTTTGTGCCGCTGAGACGGGTTTATCACAGTTAAATGACAGTAAGTATAATGTCATACTTCCACTAATTTATCACAGTCCGCACACAACCACTTGAACTCCTCTTCAAAATGTTACATGATCATCAAGGCACTAGAATAAATATCTCCCTTACTTTATGATTGTTAAAAAACCTCACATTTGAGGATCTTTGACAATCTCCTCCCCCCCCCCCACTAGTCAGATGTAAGCAACAAAAAATTCGTCACAGCTTATTGATGACTACACTGTCCTCAAATGTGAGTAAAATCCTCATTTTAAGAGCAAATGAAAAAAACTCACCCCAGATAAAAGTGAGAAGAAGCAGTCGTAGTGCCATTCCCGCTGCCAGGTGCTGGGTCAGTGGTCTTGTGAATAAAACGAAATCATTTACTTATACGGTTTTTATTGTTAAAGGCTGGGAACAATTTGATTTACAGATCACAGTAGGCAATCTAGATCGCTTTGCCATCGTTTGCATCTCTTGCGCTGAATACATAGAAATATAATACTTGAAATGTGTGTGTGTGTGTGTGTGTGTGTGTGTGTGTGTGTGTGTGTGTGTGTGTGTGTGACAGTGAGTGAGTGCGCGCGTGAACGTGAGAAAGAAAGATGAGAAAGAGCGTTCGAGCTCCCAGTCGCTTATTCAAAAGACCGCTTGACGAGAAAGTAAGCTTGTTATAGAAAGTGAATGTAAAGACAGAACTGATGGACAAAGATATAATGAGAAATGTGAGCATGTTTAGAACTGTTGAACAAAGTCGTAATAAGAGATATGAGCAAGCTAACAACAGGTGGATAAAGAGTTCATCTTTTTTTCTTTTTTTTTTCACCGTTATGCAACGCACAGGCACGCGCACACACAGGCGCACAAATGCAGTCATAGTCAGGCATAATAAATTTCTAAAGCAACCGTAACATTTTTTTTCTGTGTCAGCTTATCATAAAAAGTTGAACACTGAATCGTAGCATACCTTTCTGTGTCAGGTTGTCATCAAAATGAATTGGTGTGAAAATTGTTTTTTTCCTGTTTTAGTCTCAGTCTTATTTCTCTTTACTTTACTAAGTGGTATCCTTGCTCTGCAAGAACCAGGCTGCTGGACGCTTGAATGCGACGCACTGATGTCTGGAAGTGTAGCAGGCAGACAACTTCCAAAAGATATACACGGCGCTGTGCCAGGATGTTTACAGTTTACAGCCGTTATATCTGCGAGCTAATCTTTTCAGTAAAAAGAGAAACAGCAAGCTTGTCCATAATTTTTTTTATCACCTGACATTTCTTGTGAAACAGTGCCGCCTGTCTTTGACAGCCTGTGCTGCGCTTTAAGAAAACTAACATGTTCCTGTCTTTGCGTTTTATTCAGATGGTTAGATGGATACAATAACAAGACACACTGATAGCTATATTAATAAAGAAAAGAAAAATATTGTGGAATAAACGACAGTACCGAATAAAATGTTCAGATCATGAAAGAGCCTTTAAATAAACGATTAAAAATCACTCACATGTTTAGTTTTTTTGGTTTTTCCTCGTGACTGTTGCTTCTGGAGACCATTTCAACACTAGAGACGGACAGTCTGTGCGTGTTGCTAGGAGCAACCATAGAACAAAGTGTTACTCCTGGACGGAGCGGGTTATACCAGCAGTGGGATGTTAAGATTCTATAATACAGCCAATTTATGGGATACTGACAAGTTTTGAAATTGTTGTTCAGAACAAACACATTTTGTCCGCAGACTCCTGGCCTATTTCTCTGAAGGGCGTACTGTTTATTGTTATAACTTGTTATTTTGCCTGTTACTTTACCCACCAAAATAACTGCCAGATGTGGTGACCTAGTGAAAACGAAGTGCTACGACGGTATATATATATATATATATAATGTTTGAGGTGATCTACTTCTAGACAATACTGCAGCCCAAAGAAGCGTCTGACAGCTTAGACCTCTAAAAGCAAAACAGTTGCAGCGAGAAAAGGAGGAGAAGCAAAGTTTCAAATTGTTCTTCTGACAGGTTGTCAACTGACACAGGACGGTATGTTCTGATTTAGAGTTTACTCTGTGTTTCCAGGTAGACTCTTGTATGTTTCTGACCGCATCTCTGAGCCTGTGGGTACATTCATGCTGTAATCTAAACTCAGATAAGTGGCAATAAACACTCTTGTTCTTTCTTCAAATCCCTCGCCGCGGGACTTTGTCATTCAGTTACGCTGAATGCCATCCTTATCTTCATCTATCATTAGGTGTGAAAATGTTTACTTCCGACACAAAATATGTTAAGTGTTGGTCAGTCCAGAAAAATTACTTTCAGGGGCTCTATTCATCTGAAATGTGTGCCTCTGGTACAGGGGGTTATGGCATGTGATGCGAACATTTAACATCGAAGAAGGCCTCGTTCAAGTCACCAAAGCGCTCAACCAGTACAATACCGCTCAATAACCAAATATGAGCTTACTTTCGCACCACAGTAGGCGTACGTCAAGGATGCGCCCTGTCTCCGGTGCTGCTTAAATCATGCTCGAAGCTCTCCACGATTATCATACTTCCGTTTCCATTGGAGAAAGACCGATCTGCAACCTACGCTTTGCAGACGACATACATCTGTTAGCAGGTACTAACAAAGAACTGCAAGACCTCACCAAGAGCAAAGTTGCGATCAATGGCAACGGCGAAGCAGAGATCTTTATGAACGGGGTGCAGCTCGAAGAGGTAAGCAACTTCAAATACTTTGGAATCACCCTCTCTGAGGACGGTAGTTCCACGCCTTCTTTGGTCATGTGACTCGGCACGACACCTTGTCGAAAACTATCCTCCAAGGCACCTTGTAAGGTAGTCGATGCCTCGGTGGCCAGAGAAAGAACTGGATTACGAACGTCAAAGACTGGACTGGTCGTCCTGTACATGACCTGCTCACTATCGCCCACATTAGGCAAGAGTAGCGGACCCTGTCAGCTGCCGCGTCTATCCATGTGCTCCCGCCCAACGGGTGTCGGCCAAGGGACTGACTGACTGACTGACTGACTGACTGACTGACTGACTGACTGACTGACTGACTGACTGACTGAAGGGACACACGCTCATTTAACAGCACGAACTGGAAAAAAGTGTAAATGCTTAATATAGTTAATGCATAAGCCTTTATTAGATAAGGACGTGTGGTTTCAAACCTTCGACGTTTGGCAAACACTGAATCATTTAGAGTGAATGTGCTAATGTCTGAGCTGCAGAAAAGATCATCCAGACTGTAAAGCGCATAGGAAAAGAAAAAGAAAGTTGACCAGCTACCAAAAAAATCAACTGATAACTTCATTATCTGGCTTTTAGTCTCACTGGCTGGTTGGCCACAGAATGGCCTTAGCCACGTCAACCCTAATTTACTCAACTCTCAAGTCGGTTATTTTTTGTTCTCTGAAATCTGATCAGACTTTCGCCAGGCGTGCACTTAAAAACCCCGTTAGCTTAAACAACGCAAATGCAGCATGGTTGGATCAGAGCAGTTCCTGGCAGCTGTTAAAAAACTCTCTAAAAAAATATCGTTTGAAGATAAAACGTTGGCTTCCAGATTTATTCTACGTCAAAGTTTCCGTTGAACAAAGGGTTTAATATGTCAGGAGTTTGCGGACAGAAAATAGTTTTCGTATAGTGCGCGCTCATTTTCTGCAAGTAGAAAAGCCATGAACTTCCACTAGTATTCTTGACATAGATCAGTCACACACATACACATCAATATATACGCATATTTGCATAGACACGCATACGCACTCAAATTCCCCTCATTTGCAGAGCTTCTTCACAACGAATTCTTCCCAGAAAACAAATACCCACCCATTCTGATTTCCAACTTTTGATCCGACCCGGTTTTCTGCAGGCACGACCAATAAGGCTCCAGGAAATAAACTCCTACTTTAAAAATATTTATGTAATATATACCAGTTTCTGAAATAATATCGAGTCGATTTATTGCTGACAGACAAGTGACAAGCAGGATGTATTTATCTTATGCTTGTCTGCAAAAGAGCACGATAAATCCAATCAATCACTTCCTCGATATTGCTAATGTATTAAATTAATTTTTAAGCATCTAAAAATAACATGAATTATCCTTTTGTGAGAAAGTAGAAAAAGTGTCGCAAACTGACATACAAACGGGGATCTACAAGAAAGAGAAAACAGATGTACAGATGTGTGTATAAGCTTCACACGCGCGCGCGTGTGTGTACTCGTTGCATGCGTCTGTAAGATTATATGAAAAAGCATTAGGAATTAGGTGTGTATAAGTTTCTTTCTGAGAAGTCATAAATTGTCAAAGTATATCTGTAGTTCACTTGTCTCTCAGTCCACGATGTTCCTTCGTAAATTCTGTGTACCAAGTTTTGTTTTAATATGATTATCACTTACATCTTAGTTTGAAAAATCTTGAAGGCTATCAAGTAGAAGTAAACCGCAAGCACATATTGACAGTAAAGCATTATGCATTCTGAATAACAACAACAACAACAACACAAAAAACCAGTCAGGTCTCTGGTCTAGTAAGTAACCTTTATTTCTTTTTAATTTCGCGATATCTGTAAGAGTAGCTATTGCAGTGGTTTAGTACTAAACTATGACAATATGACAAATGACTATGACAATAGTTTAGAGCTTCAGTTAAAGCTATTTAAGGTGAAACGCATATTTAAATGACAATACAAAAAATATTTACAATAGCGATTTGTAAATTTTCAAAACTCATGTAAGATGCCCGGCAGAGTTTAGCTCAAGGTCTATGTTGATCTGATTAGCCTTATTTCATGGGACTGGGACGGGGAAGAAATACATTTCTGGACACACATGTGGGAACTTGTTCAAAATTATTTGGCCAGACTGGTAGCTTTATTGCACCTAAAATCATTGAAAACTCAGGGCTAGTCAGATAAACTTATAGACTGAAATGTTTTATTTATTTGTGGGATAAACCTACGTATTATGTATCCTGAATGTAAGAAACACACAGAAGCAAAAAGCATAAAGATCAGTACCGTTTCCTTGTATTTGCTTAAACAGTGCAGGTGTATTTGCACTTTTTCTCGCCTCTGGCACTGAGATATTTTCATTGGAGAATGTGATAAGCTCCCTCAGCCTTAAGGTCATTTGCTCCCAGGTAGATATACATGGGAGGATCTTGCAATCTGATCCCTGTATAATTGAACATCGCAGTAAAAGCTGTACAGTTTATTGAATTATTGTATCTTTCTCTCTTTATTCTCAGTCTTTGCCTGTCCTAATAACGCGCGCTCTCTCTCTTCGGTTATGCGTTCGTGTGTGCGTGCTGCACGTGTGTGTTAACAGCGTTGTTTACATGTCATACCTTTATTTCCTCATCCATCTTCGTGATGCATCATTTTACTCTATCTTTAATTGGGATATTGAATGTTGGAGAGAATGGTCAACGATTTGGTAATTATGTATCTAAAGTTTTACTGGCAAAATAACACTAGTTTTCGTCTTATTATACAAAAAAAAAAAAAATGATGAAAACAGTGAGGGCAGCGTCAAGGTATTTATTACTTTTTTTTAAAACGGTGACTGCGAATATCACAACTAGAGTAATAGCATGTTTTAGCTCGGCGGATGAAAGGCTAGGCAGGAACATTTTAGTGTAATAAATAGTCGAGAACGATCTCATAAAAACACATGCAAAGTTGGAGACAAGGTATTCGGATTGGTCGTTTTAGTCAAACTGTGCAATGCAAAATATTTGACAATGGCAAAATTGGTTACTAGGAGTATCAGTATACAGACGCTGCCTTTTGAATCTGGTCTATTTCTGTGCAAGGTGATACGTTTAGGCGAGTATTCAAAGAACTTTCGAGAAGTTATTGGTTGTCTTTTGTGTCAAAAAAGACAAAGATTTGTGTGATTCCTTTATGATTGTTGGTTCTTAAGTGACTCATCAATTCAAATGTGGAAGCGCAGAGTGAGACACTGGGACGTTGTCGTGACGACTGCTGGACGGACTCGTTGACGTCGCTTTCACTCAGCACCAAATCTCTTGTCCTCTTGCCATTCTCTAGCTCGCTTTACAGTAGTGAGCGGGGGATGCGATGACCTTTACATTCTGATATTTCTCACCAACGGAGTTGGGCTTTGAGGAGCATGGCGTTGATCCCGGTAAGGCTTCCCTCTCCAGGACTTTTAGGTAGAAGCGAAGGGCTCGCATGTGGAAAGTTTGATATTGTGCTGAGTACCTTGTTGCACTGTCTCCTGCCAGCATTGGCGTTGAACAAGTAGCCGATGTATTGTTTTCACGAGTCGTCACTGATGTCTTAATGCAGACAGCTGGTAGTCCTGACGGTTTGTTGTGGCTGACTGGCTCTTTGCGTAGTGGCTCTGTTTTTATTCTTTGGAAACACTGGCGTCTAGTTTTCATAATAACTGAAGACTAACAGCTTACCTGCTTGTTTGATAACGAAACGCACTCGCTCCTCGTCTAAAACGGGGGACTTGACGTCATACAGGTGAGCGCCGTCTGCCTCACAGTCGGCTTTTGCAGTAGCGTAGTTCCCCGTTGTCGTCGAAACCTTCAAGCAGGTTCTTTTGTACCACACGAAGCCCTTTTTAAAAATACATTGACCTGGAAATAGAGATCAAAAGACAGGTGAGTATTTTATCACGCTGTGACGATGATAACGATGCAGCTGGTGGTGGTGGTGGTGATGGTTATTATCATTGTAATGGTGATATCATTTAGGACAATGACGTCGATGAAAATAAAATTGGAGTAAAATATGTTGTTTTAATCAAATAAAACACTTTTTAGAACTGTTCTCAAAAAGAGCCCAAGATTTTAAAAAGTCAAGTACCTTCTGAGGTCGCTTTATAAATCGCCGATATGTTTGAACGAATGGATTCCATCGATTGGCTTGTATTCGTAACAAGTCTGTTCAACGTATCGTGGATGGCTGACAGTTTCTTCTCGAGTTCCGATACCTGAACCTCAGTTTTGGATGTCAAGTTTGTCAACGTCTGGACATTGCTGGTCATCGTAACCCTGAGATCTGACGTCACCTGTTGCAGACCAGAGAGTCCAGTCTTCCCTTCAGCTTCAAGTTCTGTAATTTGCTTGTTAAGCTGTGACTGGTGTTTATCAGCTGCCTCGGAAATTTCTTCTATCCTCTGTTGTAAATCTTTAGCCTGGTCCAAAGCTCCTGTTAGTTTTAATTCAATACCTCCATCTTTGTCAAGTCTAGTTACGATTTTTTCCACTTTATATGAAATGATACTTTGATTTAACTCTAGTCCCTTTGATGTCTCCATTAGGCGTTCCTGAAGTTTATTGTAGGATTCTACAGCTTTAGAAATGTTAGTATCCAGCTGCAACTGTAATTTCCTGAGATGCTCTACAGATTGGTTTATATTTGTCTCCAGTCTATCATCAGCAGTAAAGCTAGCATTGTGCAGCTCAGACAAGCTCTTGTTTAGCCTATTTTCTAGCGTTACCAGTTTGTCAGAAACTTTAATCATTAGCTGCTGCTGACATACATTGCAAGACTCCATAGCTTTAGACACGCTAGAATCTAACTGAAGTTGGAAGTTCCACAATTTCTGGTTCGTTTCTCTCTTTAGCTGGATTCGGGCGTCTGTAATATTTTCGATGCCTTTCAGCATATTCACTTCCATCGTCTCCACCTTTTTTATGTAAACGTCCAGCTGGTCACACCTGGCTTGTCGGTGAACCAGGTAAGCCATCGCTTCAGTTAAGTTTCCCAAAGACACCCTCTCGTCAGTCTTCACCTCAACCGTTTTGTCTGTCTGCACGTGCACCTGTGCGCACGATCTAAGCGGGGACTGGTCACCAAGACAACAGAAGTCGGGGGCTCGGCAGTCTAGATAACAGCAGTAGTCGCCAGAGTCAGCCGTGTCGGCAGGTAGATCGAGGTAAAAGTACTGATCCTCAAACCCATCACTGCTTAGGGTGCGACCTGTGGGATCCTGTAAAAAGAAAACGATTAGAAATTTGGCGATCTTTAAGTGTGAAAACTCACTCTTTCACTTACTCACCACACGTTATATATTTGTTTTTCTCTCTCACATTTTGTGTCCTATATATACGAAATGGTCTAAACGGTTTAGTTTGCTTTAATTTACCTTCCACACTGCTGAAACTGGAGGGAACCCCCGATTTGTAAACGTGCCGCAGAGGAGGTGAATAAAGTTTCTGTCTGACAAGGTTTTCTGCATCACAAATAACTTCCCGTCTGTCGTTATAGGTGGTTCTGCGTCAGAAAAGAAATTCCAACATAAGGTGTTTTCTTTAATATCACATACACTTTACACGTCCTTCATAACCTGACAAGTGAAAGTAGTTGTGTCTGCGTTAAAAGTTAAAGGAAAATGTTATCAATTGTATATTTTTGTAAATTTAACAACCAAAAGATACTTTTAGTGACAACAACAGTGTTAGAAAAGTACAGTCCCTATTATTACCACAAACATCTTCCAATGTTGTCAGTCATAACAGGGCGAGATGGTCTCTTTAATATCTAGTCAGTGTTCACCACGGACCTTAATTCACTGGATAAGTGTCTCTCATTCGTTGCCTCTTTGCTCTATCATAGGAGTGACCAATCGTAACAAACCCTAAAAACGAAGAGCTTTCGCTTCCGCTTTCTGTCAAAATGGCGGATCTTCCTAACGTCGAAGAAATTTTAGAAGTGATTAATTAATTAATTAATTAATTATTTTTCTGTCATCATAACCTTTTTAAGGAAGATTGCAAAATAAACAGCATTTTCTGTAAAATGTGTTCTGTTTGTTTATAGAAAACGCATTTACATTTTTCGACAATTTTATAATATAAAAACATCGTCAAAACAGATGCTATTGACTTGTTTTACCACTAACAATTAAAAAAAACATTGTTTTTGATTTTGTGGAAACAATTGTATAGATTGTTCAATTACGAAAACAAAACATGTACTTAAGGTATGCAAACCAAGAACCGTAACCACGAGGCCTGTCTAAAGGAAAGCCGAGACTTACACCGGACATGAACCTGAGTCGCTTATCCAGTAAAAAAGGTCCGTGGTGTTCACCTCCTTGCCATTCGTCCCTCCATCTGCTCATCCATCTAGTATTCGCTTCTTTTCTTTTAATTTCTCCTAACTGTCTTCTGCTGAATACCTTTAATAACCAGACTGATTTCGTTGGTGTGTTTGTTCTCAGCCAGTTGATATTCAACTCGATATCTGCCGATATCATCTGGCGTCAAGTAGGACAAAGTCCCTCTTCCGTCATTGTCCACGATTAGACGATCCTGCACACATGGCAAAAAATAGTGTACTGGAGGCTAGAATGAATGAATGAATGAATCAATCAATCAATCAATCAATCAATCAATCAATCAATCAATCAATCAATCAATCAATCAATCAATGTATTTACCTCAAATATACCTGTGGCCGGTACCGAAGTGCTGGCCAGAGTTTCTCCCCCGAGAAACACAAACGCATGAAGAACGGTAACATTGGGATCCACTTCAAACAATATCAGGTTACTTCCCTTGCATTTGTGAAATATTTGTGTATCTGTGTCTTCTGTTCCCGAAAGTTTTACGGTCTTTCCCATGAAGCGAGGAGTCAGTACGCCTAAAAAGAAAAACTTTGTATAACATGGATTACACATGTTGTATCAAAATGAAACGCTTGCTGAAATACTTTCATGTAAGTTCTCCAGCAGATTTTGCACCTCGTTCTAATCAGGGGCTCATATTATTTTAGAAATTAAAAAAAATGATTAAAATTCTACTTTTACATGTACTTAATATGTCCTCTTAATCTGAATGTTGTAGTGACATCATGACATGTTATTGTTTTTGTTTTGTTGTTACTTCATAGATAATAATCGTCTCTAATTTAAAGACTGAACATTCACCGTCCGGCAGTAAAGGATGAATTCGATCGGGCGGACGGAGCTGAGGGTATATGTCGGACCAAATGGAAGCAATTAGCAAGGAATGACCACTAGAGTATAGACGGGACCTCTCCTACCCTTTTCCTGTCCAGCCATATTCTTTCCCCCCTACGAGCTAAAAAGGTTCGGCCTTTCAGCAAACTGACATTTCTTACTGATTAGTTTCAATAAAAATCGTCAGCAGGAGCCGCTGAACTCTAGAATAGCGACACTTCATATCAGGGTAACATGTGCACACAGGCACGTCCAGGCTTTAAAAACGCGAAACTTTCGTAACACAAGAAAAGAACACTAAGATTATTTCCCCTGGCAAGTGATCTGAAGATGTTTAGTATTTACAGCCCAATAAAAACATCTTTATTAATCCTTTTCAGAACATTGTTTGTCTGTGTAACTCTTAGATAATACATCAGACATTACATAATACCTCAAGTATGACATAAAAATATAAAGCATACAAAAAGCATACATAAAAACAAACAAAACAAAACAAGACAGACCGGGCGCTCCGGGAACGAGAGCCAGCAAGAGCAAATGAAATCGCATTGTACTAAAAGCATTGGAGAAGTTAAAAAAACATTGGCGAATACAGGTGTTGGGTTTCTCCAGATGTGCTTAAATTCTATTAAAGACCTATAAAACAGCATCTTCTGAGCTACATTTACTTCTATAGGCAAACCGTAGAGCGTCCTAATGAGTCCTGAACCAGGACTAGTAAGTGTTTGAGTACAAGCTTTTCAAAATCTTTCGACAGAACAGAGGCTAATAAAACAGGGCAGAATTCATATATTTCTAACACTGGCATTTACATTTGCACTGGCACAATGCACGAAGTTTTCCAGCGTAAAGGGACAGAACTGTTTGAAAGAGAGAAGTTAAAAATAATACAAAGAATTTTGGTAGTTGGTCAGTCTCTTGGGATAGTAGGTTTTACTTTGTTAGGACCAGCTGTTTTTTGAGTACTCCTCCTCTTCTGTAAAGACGTTAATATCTTCCTCTCCATTTTACTCATTTAAAGCGTTATTAAGAGCCTCTCTCAACTTATTTCTATCGTCTGTAAAATCATGGCAGTCAAAGCGACAAAAGAGAGTATTCAGCTTATCTGCGTGCTACTCTGTTTTCTGATCCAGCTTACCACCCTGTTTACCCTGGTGCCCACTCAGTAGCTTAATCTCCTCCCAGACTTTCTTCATTGTGCCTTTGAAAATTCTTATCTACCTTTTGCTTATAATTTTCCTTCCCCTCCTTGATGGCCCTCTTGACTTCTTTATGCACTGCCTTTAGTGAATCCCAGACACTTAATCCCCGACACTTAATCCCCAGACACTTAATCCTCAAAATGAAATTTCAACTCAAGAAATTATGAAGTGAATGAAAAATTTAATTCAAATTCAAATAATTATTTTCATGTAAACATCAAAATAAGTTTGACAATTAAAATAATACTTAACTTCAACATTTATAACATTGGGAGCATTTTTGAGGATTAAGTGTCTGGGGATTAAGTGTCTGGGGATTAAGTGTCTGGGGATTAAGTGTCTGGGGATTAAGTGCCTCCCTATCGCCGTCCCTGAAAGCCTTTTTTCAGTTTAATGCCCATTTATGCTCTTTGTTACCCAAGGCTTGTTGTTGCGATAAATCTGATGGGGGTGTGTGTGTGTGTGATTTTTTTTTGGCACAACCGCTTCTTCACAGAAATTGATATGGTCAGTCACGCAGTCAGCCAGTTTGGTGACATCGGACAAATTGTCAACAAACACATTCCAGTCTGTGAAAAAGTTACTTCTGAAAACAATCTATTAATGAAGGAAAATGTTTGATATCAAGAACTCTAAAATATACTGGTGCACAAAGAATGAGTTAAGTCCAAAAAAGAGTAAAGCACACTCACCCCAAATGAAACTGAAGAAGAGCCATGTCGGCGCCATTTCCTCTAGTTTGTGACAGGAATGTGATGGCTATAGACATCTCAGTGAAGTTCATGCAAAAGGAGAGGTGAGGTAAAATTTTGAACTGTTTATATGAGGATTTTTTGTGTTTGGTCTATTACCAATAAGATTTAAAAAAACGTATCATAATTATTCTAAACATTATATGTAAAACTTTCATGCAAACATTAATATCTAATAAATAAAATTTTATTTAAGGTACTTATGTTTTTTGATGCTTTGTACTGCAGTACACCACCTTCAGCCAGTGTCTAGCATACCTTATCGTAATTCATGAACATAGACATGCGTGATCGAAACACTCACGAGACAAGAGGTGAACGAACTATGAAGACTTTGCAGATTTTGAACTTAACCCCTAGAAAATGTCATGAGATATGCCTTTCTGAGATGTGATTATTTGGAGGCTAACAGTTAAGTCATTATTTTATACTTATAAAATCTAACAAATACACACCGGATGGCGAGCTGTTTCTACATACACATTATCTACATTATGTTTGGTTGCTAGGTCAGCTCACGTGTCTCAAATCTCAGAGATATTTAGCGGATATTTTCTCTTTCCTGTCTTTTGATTTTGTTGCTTGATACCTCAGGCCTGTGACGTTTTCAAAAGCGACTCGAATGTACTGGTATTTGTAGAACGTGTGTGGACATAAATGTGTGACCAAGTCCCGCATTCTCCGAAAATAACATGGCCTGACCAACACTTAATACATTTTATGTCCGAAGTAAAAACTAATACATCGAATGATGGATGAAGATAAGGATGGCATTTAATGTAACTGAATGATAAAGTCCCGCGGTGTGGGATTTGAAGCCGAGAACACGCGTGTTTATTGCCACTTATCTGAGTTTAGATTACAGCATGAATGTATCCACAGGCTCAGAGATGCGGTCAGAAACATACGAGAGTCTACCTAAAAACACAGAGTAAACTCTAAATCAGAACATACCGTCCTGTGTCAGTTGACAACCTGCCAGGAGAACGATTTGAAACTTTGTTTCCTCTTTTCTCGTTGCAACCTTTTTGTTTCTAGAGGTCCAAGCTGTCAGACGCTCGTTTGGGCTGCAGTATTGTCTAGAAGTAGATCACCTCAAACATTATACCATTGTATGCACCGCGTTATTAGGTCACCATAACTGCCACCTATTTGTTTGTTGGGGGGGGGAGGTTAAGTAACAGGCAAAACAAAAAACTATAAAATAAACAGTACGACCTTCAGAAAAATAGGCCAGGAGTCTGCGGACAAAATGTGTTTGTTCTGAACAACAATGTCAAATATTGTCTGTATCAGATGGTATACGTGCCCCATAATACATGTACAACAAAAAGGAGGCACACTTTTATGACAGGCATTAGAAGTATACAAACACATGTCTGCACTCCTCCTCTCCTCAAACGCATAATCACATACAGAAAAAGATGCTAGTGTCTTTACAAGAGAGCTTTCTATTGCACTTTATATTCTACTTTCGCTTTTCCAGAAACTCGTGAAAATAATACATTCTCTATGTTAGCCGATCTTTGCCCCAAACAAGCCTTTTGCTGAAACATTAGTTAATGCTGAAGGACTCCATCCACAGTCCTCTGTTAAGTCGTTTTCCACGACCAGACGATACTGTAGCAACCATCATTGTTTTAATCAGGCATCAATGACTTACTCACTTAGGGGATGAGCTGTGCTCACGAGCTTTACTGTCGCTGTTTTTCTGTGCTCCCAGCAATTTGTTACGTTAATTACTTCATTCTAATCGGCGTATTTGTTGAAGACATGGCTGTCATACTGTTACAGTGTTCCTGCGTTTTCACGTCAAACACGGGAACTGGTCCCAGGAAACTGATTCTATGAAGTAACAGTTACTAACCACGTCAACATAAATTTGCCGAGAAACAATATGTACAATAATCACACTCAGTCGCTCACAAGTTTCATTACACGGCTCACGAGCCCCCACCCTGCTCCACCCCGAATAAAAAGACTCAACGACTTGTGACTAAGTACAAAAAGATTTATTAAACATACAAATCAAGCAAACACAGCCAGTCTCTCCTGCGTCTTAGTCTGTACACGTTGCGAGTCCACGTTTGTGATGAGGAGAGTAGCAGGTCTCCACTAGACAATCGCTACACGCTGATGACTTTCTCTTCAAAGTGCCCGTCCGACTGTATGTCGTCACTTCCCGGCTGAGTCCGCCAACCACATCAGAGAGCGACGACTGCTTCCCCGGCAACACAGATCCGATCACTGTCCCAGTCCAGGAACGTCATGTCTTCTTCGACGTCTGCTTGTTCACCCGACCACACTTATACAGCCCACAGTGGTAGACTCCGGCACAAACAAATTAAGTCCACGTACAGCTGCCAAACGAACCCCATGCAACGTAACTTCCAACTCTGGGTGCTTTCGAATGTGGGCAAACACACAGACGTTCTCCTTCCCTTGAGAACGACGACTCATGGCGGACTTGGCATCGAACTTCTACTTCTTACAGGTAGCGCCAGTTTTTGTCACATAGTTCTTAGATTCTCACGATTCTCAGATTCTTACGGTCTGTTGTCACTGAGTCTCCACTTGCGTCAAGGTTCTCTATCTAAGCGTCCCTTTCTCCAGAGTCTTTACCCTCTTGGCTTAAGTCTCAATCTCGAAGGAGAGTTGAAGTTGGCGCTGGAAAAAGCTGAAGACGTGTCGACTGCTGACCAAGTGCCCCGTGCACACTGACCTCGTGTTAATGTTAATTTTTGGAGGGAAAAGTGCTTCTGCCTTAAGACGATTTCGTACTGGGGAAGCCGATGGGGAGCTAGGGGGATTATGCAAAGTGGAGGATGGGAGGGGCAAGGACGGGGAGGGGTTTTGGAGGTTCACTTTGTAGCAAAGTCTGCTTTTTCTAACAATCATTTAAATCCAGTAAAATACTAGTTTAATATTGTATAATTAATAATACAATCAAAAATTTCAATAGAAAGACTTTTTTTTTAAATTCAGAACTGAGGCAGACTAACCCCAACAGGTTTCACGTGAATAATTCACAGCTTTACCAAATTCGGTTAGGACTTTTTTGTCTGATCGGGACTTTACACACAGCAATGGAGTAAGTGGTCAGGTTCTCCCCTATCCGCGTCTCAAGTACACGCGATAAGCAGCAAAAATCGCATTGGTCTATCACTCCTCAATCCTCATTTTCATTATGTATACTAGTGCAGCCTCTCATTGACGCAGTTACCTCCACTGGCTTCCTGTGGAGAAAAGGATCGACCACAAATTGTTAAGTCTGACGTATGGCTCTCTCATTGACGCAGTTACCTCCACTTGCTTCCTGTGGACCTTGGGCCTGCGTATCTACAAGATCTCATTCACTGTCACCAACCTCAGCGGAACCTTCGTTCAGCAGCCCAATCCAGACTAAGACGACCAAATGTTCAGACAGGGAACACAAACAAAAGGACAATGGGTTTCAGATCCTTCTCAAATGTAGCCCCACTTCTGTGGAACTCGCTTCCCCTCTCGACCAAGGAGTCTGATAGTTTTGCAACTTTCAAGAAAAAAACTGAAGACCCACTTGTTTCAAATGGATTAGATTTTTTATCAGCTGCATTTTGTTGTTTGAACTTGATCATTTGACCTGCAGTCTGGTGGCTGTTGGGATCACTGCGCATTGAGCGTGTCTCTGCGATGCGGAAACTGGCGCATTATAAAACATCATCATCATCATCATCATCATCATCATCATCATCATCATCATCATCATCATCATCATCATCATCATCATCATCATCATCATCATCATCATCATCATCATCATCATCATCATCATCACCATCATCATCATCATCATCATCATCACAGAAAACGTGGCCGTCATGAGAGACACACCCACGCTCGAACACAAGCCTACACTTATTCACGTTTACGCTCGCATTAAAAAATCAACAGCAGGTTTATGACACTTTCCGTTATTGACATAAGACTCTACAAACATGGCTATGCACAGAACATCACGACTGGATTAATTAATATATAACCAGCTTTCCCAAGGGCAGAGGCCTCAAAAGGTAAGCGTACGTAACCATGCACTATTCTGATGTAAGAGTTGAACCTATGCCAACTGTCCCCAAAAATTTTAGTCATTGGGATTTTAAGTCAGTTTTTCTTTCTTTTGGTCCTTTGATGTTCAGCAACAATCAAACAGACGGTGTGTCTAGTTTTTAACGAAGTTATAAGAGTTGAATCCAAGAACAGCATTGCTAGAGAAAAAAATTGAACTGAAACTGATACTAATATTCCTTTGTTTACAATAACGTAAATAAAGAAGTACGCATATTACAGGCAAAATGTACTTTTATTAAGCAGTAATGTGTTTACGTATAAGATTGCAGATATACGTGGTATACGTACCCCTTTCGTAGGCTTAAATTGCATATGATGTGAGCAACTAAAGGATCTAGTTCGAGCAGAGGCTTTTCATGGGAAGCGTAATATTCAGTGTGAATTTGCATGTGTGCAGGTTTATGTGTACGAGAAAGTCTTTGCAAGCAGACATTTCATATGGAAAATGTAACATTCATTGTGTGTGCGAGTGTGTAGAAGTGTTTGTAATAGAAAGAATTGTATAGCACTATACTATACGTGTATAATCTTCATTAACAGTTTGCCTTATTCCTTTAGGTCTCAAAGGCATCGTCGGTGCTGCTGTACACTGTTATATAATGGATAACACGAGATGACACATTTATATTTTAACTATAACAACTCACAGGATATCCCTTTGCTGTTGCATGCTGATATTTCCCCATCGTTTTATTGTTTCCTTCATTTTCCTAAGTGTGACGAGGGACAAACTCAAAAATGATTTCACGTTTAAACGTGTGACAACAAGTACAGACTATTTTTCATTAAAAGGATAATTAATGAAAGTTGCTTAAGAATAGTTTACGCACACTAAAGAAACTTTAACAGACGTAATAATTGTTCATTTTTAAGGGTCGTACTGACAAATAAAATAACGCCAATAATCACAATCGTAGTCATTGATCAGCAAGCCGTCATCAGTCACGAAAGCTTCGACACAGTCCTCGTTTCCGCCAGCGCTGTTTGGTTCATATTTTTTCCACAGCTCAGACGAAGTGGGAAGAGAAGTTCCGTCATCCCAGTAGAACTTTCCTTCATGGCCAATGTCAGATGCTCCGACTGTGTAGCGATGTCCTAGTCCTAAACAATTAAAGCATGCCAGTGATGAAACGGTATTGTCTTAGGCATAAAGACAATAAATACAGCTAACTTAAACATCGCAATATCCCTATGAGAAAACACATGGCGCGTTACAAAGAATCACACACACACACACACACACACACACACACACACACACACACACGTGTGTGTGTGGGTCATCCATAGCCTAATATCCGAAATACAATCTTGGATGATCTGGATGGCAGTGTGAGCCTGAGAAGGAGAACAACTGGTATACAGCTGGGTGTCGTCAGCAAAGGATTGATGGGATATAGAGTGAGAGTGAATTAGAGTGGTAAGTGGCTTCATGTACAAGATGAAGAGGATGGGACCAAGTACAGAGCCTTGTGGGACTCCTGAGTGAATAGACACAGGTGAAGACACTCAACCATCCACTATAACTGACTGAGTCCTATCCGAGAGATATGACTGAAACCAGCTGAGTGGGGAGCTTGAGATGCCATAGAGAGTACTGAGTCTGTGAATGAGAGTAGTGTTATATATGGTATCAAAGGCAGAAAACAGGTCTAACATGGTGAGAAATGAGATGTCACCTCTATCCAGAGCAGACAAAATGTCGTTTGTCACCTTCAGCAGAGCAGTCTCAGTGCTGTGAAAAGGGCGATAAGCAGACTGTGATGGAGAAATCAAGTTTTCAGAGTTCAGATGGGATAGAAGTTGCTTGAGAACTATTTTCTCAAGGATTTCGGACAGAAATGGCAAGATTGAGACTGGACGGTTTTTGTCTAATACATTGATGTCGAGAGTAGGCTTTTTAAACAGCGGCTTCACTAAGGCTGTTTTAAAGGTGGAAGGGAAAATGCCAGAAGTCAAGCTATCGTTGACTATTTCTGTTAGGGCAGGAAGTAGGACGTCAAGAGAGTCTACCAGTAGAGGGGTGGGAACTGGGTCCAGTGGACAGGTTGTGTGTTTTGACTGGAGTATCATGGTCTTAAGCTCGCTTTCCGAGATCGGCTGAAAGGAAGAAAAGGAGCACTGTGGCCTTGACAGATGGTCGATGTGGCTAGCGGGATGGTGCAGAGACAGCTGATCAAGTTTAACCCGGATGTCAAGAATCTTCTGGACAAAAAACTTGCTGAAGGCCTCAGGGAGTGAAGCAGGTGCAATGACTGCAGGCAGTTGCGGCCTGTTAGCGCGGCCCAGCAGGTGGTTGCAGGTCTTAAACAGGCTTCGACTCGACGAGCAAGTGCCGATGTGAGCACGAATGAATGCAGTTTTTGCCGAACGAACAAGGTGAATGACTGAACGCTTGGCAGCATTTAGTAGCTGCTTGTGGACGGTCAGCCCAGACCTACGCCACAACCTCTCAGCTCGTCGACGCTCCGCCTTAGCTATCCGCAGCTCAACATGAATGTTAGGGTACCATGGCGCACGTTTCCTGGGGTGAACTTGGGTACACACAGCAGGAGCATGGACTTCCAGCACGGAGCGGAGAACAGCCACGAGCCTTTCAGCAGAGGTTGAGGGGCAGAGAGCAAGTTCGGTTCTCAGGTCTTCACGAAACATAGACATGTCCATGTCACGAATACGACGAAGAGTGCGAAACACTGGTGTCAGCGGTGGGTGGCTGGCTGACAAATCAAACCGCACACAGTAATGGTCTGAAAAGAGCACATTGGAGACTGTAACTGTACGTATCACTTGATCAACAGGTCTGTGCACCACCCAATCCAGGATATGCTTTTTCACGTGTGTTGGCTCAGTGACTGACTGGGTGAACTGGAAGACATCTAGCAGGTCTCTTATCTTTTTGGTATACTGATGGTTTTCTTCGTCAAAATGGACATTAAAGTCACCCACTACCACAGGTATGCCACTGAGCGTGTTGCAGTGGTCAAGCAGATCATGAAATTCCGACAGAAACATGTTATCTGTCAATTTGTTAGTAATATTTGAAGGTGGTCTATATAAACACATAAGGTGAGCTCTGTCTGGTAGTGAGAGTCTTACATTAACAAATTCAAGTGTACAAAAGGGAGATCATTAACAAACGCAAAGTGACTCAAGAGATGTTTTAAAGATGACAGCAATCCCTCCTCCTCGACTGACACGGGGAAATGAGCGTATACTGTAATTAACTGGAGTCGGATCAACACAGACAGTCTCATCACCACAATCTCTGAGCCACGTTTCAGTCAGTAACATGATATCCAGATCATTGTCATTGATGAACTCCACGATCTCAGTTCTCTTCTGTGCCTGCTGGTTGGATGACACAGACCGGGCATTAAACAGTGCAATGCGGAGATGTAGCGGAGAAGAGCGCTTCCTATCATTAAACGAATGCGGACTATTGACACGACTAATCGTCACTGAAATTAGATTGCCAAAATTCACAGTTTTTCTCACCTCTTTCTCAAGAGGATTCTGGCTGCTCGCCTTGGCACTAATGACACAAATCTGTCTCTGTTTGCGACGACCCGCACGATGCGGGCGAACACGTGGGAGATGATACCAACACGTCTGATGGCAGTAGCAACAATAGGATTAAGCACAGTTGATGGCACTGACAATAGTTTACTTCGTGTGTAAGTGAGACAAACATGAACTCTGTGAGATCTACAGCAGGGAAGATCATCAGAGCACAGCGCTCTCATAAGGTCAGAGACCATGAGGCATGAGTCATCCGCCATCTTGGGTCCCTCCTCAGACGTGACAGTTGAATCCAGAAAAAGACATGGCGAATTAAGAAGATGCGACACATGCATTAAAAAGCAAAGGAGAACAGAGGTAAATGGTGGAAAAAACGTCACAAAAAATAATGGGAGACACTAAAATTCCACGTAGATCGATGAATACAACAAAAACGACTGAGAGCTGATCCCCTCCAGCCTGCTAGGCGAAGGGACGTCACTCTATCCCATATTTGTTTCATTTTCTTTTTTTCTGCTACAGACCGCATTCCGAATTCTTTATTGAATATTTAGATGATAAATTAATCTCTAATATTCTAGTTTTAAAGTCGCTGGCGGAACTCCTGCTCAGGTAAACCTCCCTCCAGTTCATCGACTGACGATTTTTTAAAAAAAGAATACTTTACCGTAAAGTGATCCACGGAAATCGCAGAGAACGTACCTCCAACTTGCGTTATTGCGAAACGCAACGGGGCCTCATCCATACCACGTGATTTGATGAAATACAGGTGAGCCCCGTCTGTCTGACAGACACGTCTGGCATCAAAGTATGATTTGTCCAAAAGGTAAACCTTCAAGCATCTTTCTGAGTGCCATTTGTAACCTTTCTTCTGACATCGATCTGCAAGATGGCAGCAAACAAACATTGGACCACTTCTGTGCATTAAATACTTAAAATGCAATACGATTATAAATGATGAGAGCTAACAATATTTTCCCAGTATCATTGTTTTAATGATTACATGATGTCGTTAAATCATGCAGATAAAATTTATCATTTAATCATTTACCATTTAATGGTCGGTGTATTTCTTACAAGTAGGATACGACACTGGATACCTGGTTTATTTAATGTGGCTATGTCTGAACGGATGGTTTCCATCAACTGGCTATTGCTGGTCACGTGGTTATTGAATCTTCTCTCGATGGCTGACAGTCTGTTCTCAATCGCTGATATCCGATTGTCTGTTTTCGATCTTAGGTCTGTCAGTGCCGCTTGATTTGAACTCCTTACTTCTGAAATCATTTGACTTAACCGATTCTCTAACTTTAATGCCTCGGTGCTTATTGTTTGTCTCAGACTCGAATATTCATTTGTTGACTTAGTTTGGAGATTTTTGATCGTTTCGTTAAACGATAAAACGTGTCTTTCAGCTGCCTTGGAGATGTCCTGCATTCGCGACTGGAGACTTGTCAAGGACCGGTTCGTGTTTGTCTCAAGTATTTTATCAGCATTAGCAGTAACAACACGTAGTTCAGCCAAATCTGTGCCTAACCTCTGTGTCTGGGTTTCCACTCTGTCGGAAATTCTGGTCAGCTTGACATCCATTTCCCCATCTTTGTCAAGTCGCTGACCCAGTTTTTCGACTTGGTTTGAGACAGTGGTCACATTCGACTCTAGGTCTCTTCTCGAAGTCACTAACTTCTTCATAATTTCATTTAGCGAGTTCACAGCTCTAGACATGTTGTACTCAAGCTGCAATTGAAAGTTCTGGAGAATTTCTAAGGAGCGGTTCATGTTTGTCTCTAGTCTTCTGTCAGCGTCAGCACCAGAACTTTCTAAGTCCACGTCGATCCTCTGTTTCAGCGCGTTTACTGTTCCAGACACTTCTGCTATCTGTAACTCCACTTCTCCACCTTTATCTAATTTCTTCTTCAAAACTTCTACCTGGTTTAAGACTGACGTCAATGTTAGCTCTAGTCCCATGTCTGCTTTCATTAGACGCTTCTGAAGTTCCTTGAAGGATTCCAGAGATGTAGACATGTTATAATCAAGCTGTTTTTGATAGTTCTGGAGACTCTCTATGGAGTGGTTCATATTTGTCTCAAGTCGGCCATCAGCTTTATCGCTAGCCTGTTGTATTTCAGCTAACTTTGTGTCTAACCTCTGTTCCAGCGCTTCAACTTTGTCCGATGTATTTGTCAATTTTGATTCCAGTCCTGTGGCTGCTTTCATGAAATGTTGATGAAGTTTATTACAGGATTCCACAGCTGTCAACAAGTTGTAATCTACCTGCAGCTGAAAGTTCCAGAACATCTGCCTTGTTTGTTTCTCAAGCTGCATTCCAGCCTCTGCGCTGATGTTCATCACACTCCCTAATTCTTTCCGAATTTCTTCTTCCAATGTCTGCACTTTGCTCATGTATTCATCAACCGGGCTGCTACAGTTCTTAATATCAAGCTCTGATAAATTAACCAACTTATTAGTCGAATCAGAGACATTTTCTTGCAGTTTCGTAAACGATTCCAATGAAATGATTTTCTTGTTTGTTTGCACGTGCACCTTTGCGCACGCCCTTAGCGGCGACTGGTCGTCAAGACAACAGAAGTCGGGGGCTTGGCAGTCCAGATAACAGCAGTAGTCACCAGAGTCAGCCGTGTCGGTAGGTAGATCCAGGTAAAAGTACTGATCCTTATTAATCAACCCGTCACTGCTTAGTGTGCGACCTGCGGGATCCTGTTACCAGAGAAAAGAAAAGAGACTATTGGTGTTCGTAAATCTCATTTATATACAATTACACCTCAACGAAAATAAGCAAGAAACCTACATAAAGTCGCTTTGATATATCTGATGTTAATTTACCCTCCACATGGCTGAAACGAGCGGAAACCCCAGTTTGCTAAAGGTTCCACACTTCAAACGTATAGAATTGTTAGATGACGAGGGATCCTGCATCACGAATAACTTTCCGTCTACTGTTTCAGGCGAATCTGCAAAATACATTCAGACATACACACTCACACACAGACACACGAATAGATAGACAAACAGACACACAGACACACGCGTATATTTACTGACTGTTGCTTTATCAATACCTGAGTAGAAAGCAAAAGAGAAAACTAAGTCATTTATTCTGCAAAGCCACCAATGGAAGAGACAAATAAAAAATATTTAGTAAAAAAAACAGAACGACTATTTTACAATAGCATTATCCTTCCGTTGTTCCCTACTGTTACCCCCAATGATCAGCTCGATGTTCCGTGTTCGATTTTCCTCAGTCTCTTCGACCTGCACGCGGTATTTTCCGACGTCCTCTAAGGTCACTCCGGTCAAGGTCACTCTTCCATCAATGTCCACAAACAGACGATGCTGCCGAAACCGCCAAAAATTATTTTAATCTCACTCACTCACTCACTCACTCACTCACTCACTCACATTACCTTTAGTTCTTCTGTGGCAGCAAGAATTTCTTCCGCGCGGAATACAAAGACACGAAGAACGGTAACGTTGGGATTTGGTTCGTTCAGTGTCGGGCTACTTCTCCTGCACTGCATGACGACTGTAATGTCTGTTTTGTCTGGCTCTGTGGTATTCACACTCTTTCCTTTTGAACAGGTAACTAGACAGCCTGGTAAATAGAAATGAATATTTTCACTACGAATGTCAAAACTTGATTGCTGTGTATATAGGCGAGTACTGGGTGTCTCTGTGTTATGCGTTTTTGCTACTTTACAAGGTGTGCTCAAAATTTACTTAATAGAAAAGAAAATGATTATAGGTATATAATATTAATATATAAATTTGAATTATTTGTTCATCCAATAGATTTTCAAAAAGAATTCCCTACATAGCGTTCTCTTTTCTTGACGTTCTTCGATATCATGTCAGTTCATTTATCTCTCTCTTCGTCTTCATTCGCCATTCCCACTAAGGTGAGGGCTGCTTCATTCGAATATGTGTTTCCTTACGTTAAACGTATTTCTGTTCGTAGGCGTAAAAGGTAGTATGACGCTTACCAGAGTAAAACCCATGTCTCCTTAACAACGTTTATGTCACATAGCGAATGTGTTAAAAGAGCAAATGTCGAAGGTTTGACCAAGTTTGGCAAAGTTGTGTGCGATATCACCAGAGACCTGCTAACAGAAAGGGACGTTGAGGCACTTTGAACGTTTGACTCTTAGGGGCTTTGCCCGGTAAAGAACATCAATAAATGGGATAGTTGATACACTCGTACCAAAATGAATCAGAAAAGGGTTTTTCTCGTGTGCCCCGACCTTGAACTTTGCAGGGAATTTATGACACTTAATCAGTTTAACAGAACTTCATTAGTATCTCCTACCTTACCCTAAAGTTCAAACTTACCCTAGATTCGGAAACTACTTGTTATAATAAAATTAACAATTATCCTCGCGTTGTTATCTTTATCACAAACTAAGCCATGTCCGTTGGCCATTAGAGTAGCAAGTGTTGCAGTACCAGTGATAACAGCAAGTGCAATTCCCCCCGACTCCCATTGATTCATCGAAATAGAAAAATAGTTAACACAGGAATAAAGAGAATGTCTACAAAAGGATGATTAACAGAAGTCAAGGTGCAGGTCGTTCACTCCCAGGTGAAAGTGAACACCGCCCTGCGCGTACGGTCATTTATCACACATTGTATCTGAGGGTGGGAAGCAAAGCCATTTCAGGCCATGAAGGTCGGCAGATAACCTACAGGTCCCCATTTTTTCCATTCACGTTGTTGTGAGTTGGTAAATTAACTTTGAAGGCAGCTAAAAGACATGTATCTATGGCCTTTGATGAGAGTGAAACACACTTACCAAAAATGAAACAGCAGATAGTCCATGTTACACTCATTCTGTCAGTCAGGAAGCGACCTGTTAAATGAAAAGAATTATTTTTACTAACTCTTAGCAGATCTTTCAACGTTTTCTTATGCAGTTAGAGAGGAAAAGCAAGAAAGAAAGAAAGAATGTGTGTGTGTGTGTGTGTGTGTGTGTGTGTGTGTGTGTGTGTGTGTGTGTGTGTGTGTGTGTGTGTGTGTGGCTGCATGTATCCCTGCACTTCCTCCATAAACATGCCGCTTTCTTGACATCATTCGTGATATTTTGGACACATTTATCACTTTCCTCCGAGCTTTGCTATGATATACACTGTTATCATTACAAAACGTAATTACAAAATACCTTCCTACAACTTTGCCATGGAAACGCTTTGGTGTAAGCCTTGTCTCTCCTCCTTCTCTAATCTCAGCCCTGTTTGTTCAAATTATCTAGTTGTGACCATGTTCAAAGTAATCGTGAACTGATTCTTTAATCGTGACCCTGTTGTAAGTACAAACTCGTTGTTTGTGTTTTTTTCCTATTTATTTAGTGCAAGTTTTGATCTTAGTATCAAGCCGTAGACTTGCTCTAATTATCAGTTATCTCGTGGTCACCGTCTTCTTATTCTCTACTTGTAGCTCATTATTTCACTAGTCAGTATCTGGTTCTCATTAGCTAGGATTAGCGTTTTCTGTCATATATATATATATATACAGTTTAATCTGTTTTCTAAATATTTCGTCCTAGTCTTTTTCTTTTCTTGTTTTTCGTTTAGTCTAAGCACTGCTCTATTTCTTTGTTGCGTTGTTCTGTTTCGATGTAGCCGTAGTCTACTTACCCAGTCAACTAATCTTAGTCTTTCGTATGCTTTGTTGATTATTTTCTGAATTGTTCTCTTATTTTCAATTTATTCTTTTCTGTGTCTATTGTCGTAGTCTTATTTGTTCTAGTTATCAAGACGAGACCTTGTTTCAATTATCAAATTGAAGCTTCGTTCGAATTATTTAATTAAAGCCTTACTAAAATCCAGCTGCAGACGCCAGTTTGTCCCGCAGTAGTGTCTAGAAAATAACTGGAATCTCCTCATAATGTTCTGTGTCGGATAATCTTATCTTCTGGAGCTGTGTGCTATTTTTACTCATTTTTTCAAAAAGCTAATCTTTAATTAGAAAAATCTATTTCTTGTATAACTTTGAGGATTTTTTCGTCTTTCACAGATAATTAAGTGCATAGAAACATAAGCGCAGAATACAACTCTTCTGTTAGAATTATAAAGTTTTATAATTAACTGCTTAGAAACGTCACCAAAAATGTTTCACATTAAATCAGAACTTTTTTCCAGAAATTGTTGTTAATCCAGTTTATCCTCCTTTTCTAGCGCAAGCCTTAAGGGTCCTACTTTTCTACTCACAGCTTTGTTGTCCTTCTCTCTCTCTCTCGCAGCTGTCTGACGCCTTGGATGGAAATAAATACGAGAGTCTCCCCCGAACCATACACACCGTCCTGTGCAGGATGTTCTCAGTTTACGGAACTGGTGCTACATCTGCGCAAAATGTTTTCGGGAAAGTTAAGAAAAGTTTAGAGTTATATTTAGTGAGACAATAAGGCTTGTTTTCACTGCAATCTGTGATCGTTAATTTTCTTCTAACTGAAACACTTAACGATGCTTTTACAAGTTATTGTGTTTGACGAAGAATGAATGATTACTAGCTTGATAGATCAGAACAAACAGACTTAAGAAAACTTAAATGCCCATCCTCACTTTATCCTCTTATGCCGGATGAAAGTCATTTACACAGAAACGATTTGTTCTACTTATGCCGTCGCAACGAGTAGTGTGTCTTTAATCATTGTGTTTGTTTTTTTGTCGGACATGGATTTTAATGGCATTACAAGAAAATTTGACTAGTAATATATGAAGCACTCAGTTGGGATGTATATGATGCATGCAAGAGCAGACAAAAAGTCAAAATCGTTCACCCAAATCGTTGAATCATTAACACAGGTCACAGGCACACATACACGTTCGTGCACGCGCACACGCACACGCCCACGCACGCTCTCTCTCTCTCTCTCTCACACACACACACACACACACACACACACACACACACACACACACACGAGAATTCTATGCCTAATGTATTAACAATGAGGCCTTCTGTGTAGCGTCAAGGAGTAAGTTCACTTTCTCAAACATTTCACTTCCATGTTTGCCAACCTTTCCCACGACCTGGGCTTCTTAAGGAACGACCGATAAGTCTCCAAGGATATATGTATGTGTGTACGCATGTATGTATAATGTATGAGCAGAACAAGAAAAAGTGAGCGTTTGCTTCCATTAGGTAAACCTATCCTCTGCTCTAATTCATTATAAAGTATTGCTGTACAGAAGCAGCACTGCTCGTGCTTCATTTTGAAGATCATTTAAATAGTCAAGCAGCCGGATAGTCCGACATAGTACGTATATCTCACACAATTACTCGCTTTCTCTTCCTATTTCTTATCATCTCTCTTCTCTTCACGAGTCTCTCATATCTTTTTCTCTGTCTCTTCCTCTCTTACTCCATCTCCTCTATTTCTCCTCTCTCCCGGACGCACTCCATCTTAAAGCCTATTTTTTCCAAGAATGTGTCGTTGTCCTTGACCTGATCACATTTCTACGCAGTTTTAACTCACAGACCACATCACTGACTCAGTGCAGCTATTCTGTGTATGAAGCGTTCAGTATGACGCTGTTGGGGGGGAGGGAGGTTTCTGGCAGCAACTAAAATGTAGAAGCTGCAGACAGCACCACAGCGAAGACTGCGACTTAAGGTGGTGAAGAGCCAAAGCTTACGACAATCATTGTTTTTGTTGTTGTTGTTGTTGTTGTTGTTGTTTTAAAGGAAGGAAAATTTTCTGGTCGTCTGCACTGCACGGTGTGTTGTAAGTTTGTAAAGTTGTCTGTTCACTACGGCATTTTGGACGAGTCGTTTGAACTGATAGTTTACGCTCTTCTTGAATTTAGTGGGTTTAATTTTTTGGTGTCGCAACAAAATTTATTTAAGTTTTATGTCGACAATTAAATTTGTATTTTGTTATTGCATCAATGCAAAACCAAAAATCAAATTCCAGTGTCTGGTTCTTTTTCGGGTTTACATGTAGACACGCGCAGGTTCCCACTCCACCCACCAAACATGGACATTAGATATCACTTACCCATAGAACATGTCTGGTGTATAAGCAGTTCAATATGCTACATGTTGAGTTAGCACATCATCAGTTACAATGATCTGTTCAGAAGAGTTCCCTTCCTGCCACATCCAAGAGAAAATGGCGGCAACAGGGCTCCTCGTCACTCTTTTCTGGGGTGAGTGTTCTGTAACTTCATTTTGGACTGAAGCTGAAAAAAACACCACTTCTACTCGACGAAGACTGCTAAATGTTGTTTTCTAAGACTAAGACGCACATAATTTGTTTGTAACGAGAAGCAACTCATATATCCTTGTATTTACCCGACACCGCTGCTCCCATTACGATAAAGTCTACCTGCAAGAGGAGCATACCCCTGTTAGACAAAAAAGTTATTTTTTAATAATTTGTTTCATCCAGTCACAAGTCAGAAAACTTCCTTTTCGAACATCTGAATATAGGCACATCCGTTAAATTTATACATACAAACCCTTTTTTCAAGAATCCAGTAATCGGGAAAATATTTCTCTACTGAGAAAACCGTTATGAAGAATATTTATTTCGTCTGTTAAAACCGATAAAATGTGGACATCATTCATTATCTGAGTAGAAAAAAATAGAGATGAGGTGAGTTCATGAGCAACACCTCTGTGGTAAAAGATTTAGAGGAATGTATCATTGTTTATAATTTTACATCATTGTTGTAATGTCCTTATACACATCTGCAGTTTGTTGGTAACGTCACAACTAAATTTAGTTGTTACTATACATCACATCTTTTCAGTAAAACCTGTACAAGGTGAATTAAATAAACATTACTGTGCAATTTAATCTAGTATTTAATTTAACTCTCTTGAAAAAGTATAAACTTTATCATGTTCGTAATACGAGTAAAATAATAGTGTTAACATATGCTTGTTCATTATTTTATTAAAACTAAATGTTTCTCACTGACATCTTTTGTCATCAGGTTCCCTTGCAGCCTATTCAAGAGGAAAGAGTGTAGATACCGCGGAGATAAAGGAAACAGATATCAGTATAGTTGTGCAATGCAAGGGAAGTAACCTGACACTAAACGAGCCAACGCCAAATGTTACCGTTCTTTATGTTTTTCGTGGAGGAGAAACTCTCGCAAGTGCGTCTGTACCGGCCACGGGAAAGCTTAAAGTAAGAGATAAATAAAAGAAGAAGCAGATTAAAAAGTATATAGAAAGCTCTGCCTAATATCTTATTTCTAAATGTTTACCGTTGTTCACAGGGCCGCCTGATTGTGGACAGCGATGGACGAGTGACGTTGACCGGCCTGAAGTCAGAGGACCTGGGGACTTACGGTGTGGAGGTGCAAGTGGCTGAAGACAAGCAGACACACAGCATCGGACTGGTCGTCAGGGGTAAGAAGAGAGATAAGCGGGTAGACAGAGCTGGATAATGAATAACTGCAGACTAAAGAATGGATAGATATATGGCACCGGCTGGTCGTTGGAGAAATAAAGACAGAAAGGTGGATAAACAAAGCGAGAAGATGGAAAAATTAACGTTGAGATGGATAGAAGTTTATAAGGTCCGATATACAGATAGAATAACATGAGATACGTCAGTATGTTTGTGTGCTTGTATGTATAAATGTACGTATGCACATATTAATGTATTTGATGCAAATTCACCTGCAGCCTGTGGCGGCAAGTTGTTTGTGATGAGGATTATATATCATACGGTCGTTTTACTTGCGTGACCTGCGGCAGATTTACGCTGAAAAAGTCGTTATATTAAATATTTTAATGTACTCTTTCATTTTTGTCTTTTGATGCAGAACCACCTGAACTAACCGACGGGAAATTCTTTGTAATCAAGAATTACTTTTAAGACAGTGGTTCTATTCGTCTAAAATGTGGAACCTTTACATCTCTAGGGTTTCCGCCCGTTTCAGCAGTATGGAAGGTAACTAAAGTAAATAAAGTCATAGTGAATTTTAAATATGTCAAAAGAAAGAAAGGAATGAAGGAAGGGATAGAGGGAGAGGAAAAAGGTTTGTTTATGTATTTGTGATTCTTATAAACCTGTGTTTTTATTACACAGATATGAGATATAAAATTCCGTATGGCAATTTTAGTCTGTTTACTGTGTTAAAAATGAAAACTATATAAAATGCGTACTCTTTTTTTATTTTAGTTCGCACAAACATTAGTGTGTCTAACAGATAGTGTGTGTGTGTGTGCGCATGTATGCGTGCCTGCTTATGTACCTGCGTGCATGTGTTCCTTTGATATACGGCATTTGCAAATGTCTGTAGTTTTCTCATGTTCAGAACAGAGAATCTAAACACTCACTCAAAATATTTCTTACTTTCACAGGACCCAGCAGGTCGCACAATAAGCAGTGATGGGTTTGAGGATCAGTACTTTTACCTGGATCTACCTGCCGACACGGCTGACTCTGGCGACTACTGCTGTCAGCTGGACTGCCAACCCCCCGACTTCTGTTGTCTTGACGACCAGTCGCCCCTAAGGTCGTGCGCACAAGTACACGTGCAGACAGACAAGAAGGTCGAGGTCACAGTTCCAGCAGCAAGTCTTGTACTTGGCCAGGAGCCTGCGTCCAATCAACCTCTCAATGGATGGCATTTCATGCATTTAACACAATTTTGCCTTAAAGGTCCCTATACGTTAAGAATGAACATATCCTTTGTAATATGACGTGTGCACTACAATTTTATTTTGTTAAGGTACATTAACATCGCTACAAGCCTACTTTGACAAGTATAAACAAGGCATATAATTAAATTCATATTTTGAAGATTCAAAAAAGAACATCATTAGGATGATATACCAAACATAGAAAACTCTATCACCCATAAAATAAGGACACGTTCTTACCATTTGGTTCAACTACTGACAGAAAAATGTATAGCTTTTAGTTTTTTGTCAATATTTTAAGCTGTTTAACCTATCCAAATAAATGAAACACGGTTAATACTTTTATTTTTCTGATAATCAGTTAGCAAACAACTCAAATCTATCATTTATTGATATAAGCCACACATTTTGGGGCAGGAGACTGAGTGAAGGTGAACTAGCAATTACATCTTTGAAGTTTCGCATGCAGCGCAATTAATAATAGCAGACAAAGATTCATTATTCTTACAGCAATGCTCTCCAGCCAGTCTTACTGCTAACGTTCATCCTAATATTCACATTTATTTGCTTAGTAAAACACGTTATGGACAGTATTCTTTTACATGGCAGTTATCCAGCAAAAACCTTAATGTTAAAATACATTGTTACACGATCTATGACATGGTATATTTTGCCCTATCCGCGATATTCCTTTCTGAGACACAAATGTTAACATACTTCTTAAATGTCATACTGACAAATGAAATAAGCCGGAGAGTTACAACTAAAGTCGTGCAATAACACATGAGGAAGAGTTATTCCTGCCCAAACACAATCTTCTAGTTTGTCAGGGTTGGGCTGCTTTGGTCCCCAAAGTGAAGATGATAGCGGAAGAGGGGTTCCGTCTGTCCAAAGGAATGAGTGATTAGAATTGACGTCAATTGCTCCAACCATGAAATAGCCGTGGTGCAACGTGCCGTTATCTGAACAAATCAACACCATCATCGTCATACTAGAGATAGAGGTTCATATAGACAACAGTCTACCCCTACTCTCCAATATGTCTTACTCCCATCTTTAATTTCCCTATCGCGAGCCCCTTTCTCTGCCATCCTACTCTGTTTAGCATCTACATTTCTGGCAAAGTAAAAAGTCGTTAGAATGCCACATAAATGTGCATGTCAAAAACAAACCATAGTTTTATATCGTTTCTTTACTGACATGATTACATATAACACACGTAGGTAAAATTTGTATTTCTCTCACTGTTTCTTCCCCTGTACAAGGTGAATAGGTGAATAATGAATTGTTGCAGTAATCTTTTTGTAAATATATACATATATTTATTATGTTCGCGTGTATATGTGTGTATTTATTGTATACAGTATGTCTTCAGCAGATATTACAGATTTGTACGCAATACTTTTGACTTTACTCTCCTTAATCAGGCTTCTGATGTACTCTAGGAAGGAATTTTTTTCTCTCTCTTTCCAACTCCCACCTTATATCCATATTCCTAGGGTGCATGCTATAGCATATAAGCTAATTATCACCTTCAGTTAATAAAACTCATATTCACGCCAAAGTAAGCGTAAAATTTAAATACACTTTAACCTTAAAGACAGAAGGGATGAAGAAGACTTCCTCTTTTAAAGAACTTACCTGTTACGTGCTCTAAGATCCTCCTACTGCTACAGTAACATGTGCCTTACTCTAGGGACCTTCTGTGATACTTAAATGTTAGATTGGCCTACATCCTAAGACTGCGATATGTATATGTTACGTACTCTTAGATTCTATAACTGCCAACCGCAGTCGCTCCACGTCAAGGTCAGGTAACTTAAGGTCAAACAGGTGAGCGCCATCTTCCCGGCAGACAACTTGGGCAGCAGTGTAGTTCGCTTCGTAAGACGAAACCTTGAGGCAACTCTCTAACTGCCACATGTAGCCATCTTTTTGTAGACATCTACGTTCTGCATAACAAGAAATACAAGAATAAACATTATCAGAAAAAATAAAACGTGCAGAATAAACGCATTAGAATATTACAGAATCGGAAAGGACTCTAGTACAGATAATTATATTCAAATTTTGACAATGAAGACTAGTACTACGACGACAATGATGATGACGATGACGACGACGACGACGACAACGATGATGATTAGAAAGTGGCTCAGTGGACATACCAGCTTCTCGTAACTGGTGTGAGCGAATGCGTTCTACTATCTGGCTGATGTTGTCTAACTGATACATAAATATTCCCTCCTTGGCTGGCAGTTTTTCCTCAAATGCAGACATCCGCGTGTCCGTGCTGTATCTGAGGTTTTTCAACTCTTGACTCGCGTTTTCTCGATTTACATCCACAGAATTTCTTAAATCAGAAATCAGCTGATCGAACTTTCCCTCTAGCCTGGATATTGCGTTTCCTATAGTTTGTTGCAGATTATCAAGTCCACTCTTGATCTCTGTCTCTACTGCTTTAGCGATGTCCTGCATTTCCGTCTCAACACGCTTCAGTGACTGGCTTATTTTAGTCTCAAAGCTTCCTTCTGTCTCGACAATAGTTCTGCATATTTTAGCCAAGTCTTGGTTCAGTTGAAGACGAGAGTCTTCACTGACGTTCCTCACATTCTCCAAGATTATTTTCAGCCTCTTTTCCAAGTTCTCGACTTTATTCAGGCAAATATCGCTTTTGGATTGAAGGTTAGTCAGGTGAGCTATCGCGGCCACAGCAGTCTGACTGCATTCCAACTCCTGTAGGTTATGCATAGTCCAGGTAAAGTCGGAGACTCGCTGCTGAGGTTGTGAAAAGGTGTCAACGGAGACACTTTGTATCGTCGTGACCGCCACCTTCTTCTGTGTGTTTCTTTCTTCTGTGCACACCTGCAGGTGTGAACGTGACCTTAACGGCGACTGGTCGTCAAGACAACAGAAGTCGGGAGCTCGGCAGTCCAGCTGACAGGAGTAGTCGGCAGGGTAAGCCGTGTCGGCAGGTAGATCTAGGTAAAAGTACTGATCCTCAAGCCCATCGCTGCTTAGCTTACGACCTGCTGGATCCTATAAAGATAAAGTTACAAACAGTTCTCATTTTACTCACTGAAAGACGCCTGTAGACCTCTTTCTCTCTCTCTCTCACACACACACACACACACACACACACACACACACACACACACACACACACACACAAACTGTCGCTCGTGCTCACCATTACTTTCGTACGTCTGCAAATATCTAAGAAAGTGTGTAGAAATCTAACATTAATTTACATTCGAAATGTATAAAACGTGCGTAAACATAAACATTTTTAAACCATAAAGGAGTCTCTCGATTTTTGAGCCACAGTCTTGTACAGATGCAACGCCCTCAATGTTCTTCGTTTTATCACTTATTAGCAGTCTGCGCGTTTGATATTGCTTTAATTTACCGTCCACACGGCTGACACGGGTGGAAATCCAAGTGTTGTAAAGGTACCGCAGGTCAGACGATTAGAACTGCTCTCTGACAAGACCTTTTTCATTACGAATAACTTCCCGTTGACTGCTTTAGGGGGTTCTATTTGAAAAATTAATTCAAACAAAAGAAATTGTACATTAAAACAGTAAACTAGTAAAACTGATTGCATGCCTGATATAAAGATACAGACAGTTGAGATGGTTTAAAAACTAAACAGTTTTAATTTTCTCTTTCAACATGCCAGGTTAAGGATTATCATACTCGATCTAAAAACAATGGGGAAAAGCTGTTAACAATGTGTTTTATTTCATTCATCATAAGCTTCTTTTTGTTTCTAACCATCCAGCCATCTAACCCATGTTTTTCTTCTTTTTTTTATCTGTGTTTATGTTAAATACCTTTAATAACAAGTCGTATTGTATTTATCAGTTTTTTCTCAGCCAGGTTGATTTCCACCTGGTATGTCCCAAAGTCATCTGATGTGAGGTTGTTCAAAGTCACTCGTCCGTCCTTCTCCACCATTAGACGGCCCTATACAAGTCGTAAAAAAACCCAGAGATTGTGTCAGAGAAAAGTGTCAATAAATAAATGCATTAATCAATCCATAGATCAATCAGGTAATCTAGTTACCTCAAACATTCCTGTGGCTGGTATGGAGGTGCTCGCCAGAGTTTGGTCTCCGCGAAACACAAACGTATGAAGAACAGTAATTTGTAGGTTTGGTTCATTCAGTATTAGATTACCTCCCTTGCACTTCTGAAATAATCTTGTGCCTGTGGCTTCTGCCTTCGAGAGATTTGCGATTATTCCTTTCAAGCTGGTCACCGCCAAACCTGAAAAGGCAAAAAGTGTAAAGAATTATTACGATACTACATCGAATAGGAAATTGTTACTGAAATAGTTTAATGCATGTGGAAGCCACTTTTTAGGACTAATTATTATTGAGAAGAAGAAGCAATAAACTTAGTTAATAAGCCAACGCTTACTTCTATATGCAATAAATGTATATCATGAATATGACGATTGTAGTTATGACATATTTTGTTGCTATTGCTTCACAGTTATTGTAACTCTCACTTTTCAGAACACGAGAACATTTGTTTATAGATTATCATCAATAATGATGAACAGATTGGCATAATAAATAAATGTTGTAACTGTTATTAAAGGATCTAGGGTAGCGACCTCTAGAGCAACAACAGCAGAATTTCGTCAAATAAACAAGTGTCACAAGCATGTCCGGGCCCTGAAAATTGCCAACATCCACAGCCAATGCAATTAAATTACACTAGAGTGAAAGATTCATTCTCCAGATTGATGATAATCAACAACACTCGCATCTAATGACGTTTGGTAACACCTCAGCCACGTGTGACTGACGAAGACATATTAGAAGAATAATATTAATATAAACCGATAAGTACAGTCACTTCAAAACTGAACAAAATTCAAATTAAGAGAAAGTTAAAATTGCTCACCACAGATAAAAATAAAGAGAAGCAGTCTCAGCGCCATTGCTGCTGCCAGTTGATGTGTCTGTGGTCTTGTGGATGAAAATACAGAGCAATTGCTGACATGTTTCTTTAAGATTGTAAGCAAGTTAATGTATCAGTCACAATGGTGCGATACTCACTAAGATCTATGTTAGTCTTTGCATATCTTGCAACATTTGTAACTAACGTTCAAGTCAGTGCGTGCGTGCGTGTGTGTGTGTGTGTGTGTGTTTGTGTGTGTGTGTGTGTGTGTGTGTGTGTGTGTGTGTGTGTGTTCGCTTCTCTTTTTATCGGAATTTATTGGCTTTCATAGTGTAAATTAAAAGCGGAATTCTTGGTCTATCTAGCTGGCTAATAACTATTTTCTAGGTCGAGGCATCCCCTGTTTGCCTCCATCTTCACACTACTCCTGTGCTGTGCTTCAGCTTGTCTTCAACCATTTTGGCTTTCATGTTGTATGTCCTCTGAGTTCAGATCACTCAAGGACACAGTTTCACTCTTGTACACATCTGCTGACCACCGCTGAGTTCCTCCTGACATCAAGTAACGTGGCGAGCTGTTTCTACATACACATTATACACATTAAGTTTGGCTTCTATTTCAATATTTAAAAAGGCATGTGTATGGACTAATTCAGCTCAGGTGTCTCAAATGTCACCAATATTTAGTGATATTTTTTTTCGTTCCTCAATTTTGATTTTATCCCATGCTGCTTGATACTTCAGCGCTGTCACGTTTTCAAAAGTAACTCGAATGTAGTGATATTTGCGGAAGCTGAGTCCCGCCTTGTCCGAAAATAACATAGGCTGACCAACACTTAACACATTTTATGTCGGAAGTAAAAACTAATACACCGAATGATGGATGAAGATAAGGATGGCATTCAATGTAACTAAATGACAATATCCCGCGGTGTGGGATTTCATGCCGTGAACACGCGTGTTGATTGCCACTTATATGAATTTGGATTACAACATAAATGTGCCCACAGGCTTAAAGATGCGGTCATAAATATATGAGTATACCTGGAAACAAATATTAAACTCTTACTCAGAAAATACCGTCCTGTGTCAGTTGACGACGTTTCAGGAGAACGATTTGAAACTTTGCTTCTCCTCCTCTCCTTGCAACTGTTTTGTTTACAGTGGTTTAAGCTGTCAGACGCTTGTTTGGGCTGCAGTATTGTCTAGAAGTAGATCACCTCAAACATTATATATATACCGTCGTATGAAGGACGTTTTCACCAGGTCACCACATCTGCCAGCTATTAAGGAGGGTAAAGTAACAGGCAAACAATAAAAGATGCGACCTTCAGAGAAACAGGCCAGGAGTCTGCGGACAAAAAGTGTTTGTTCTGAATAAAAATGTCAACAATTGTCAGGATCCCATAATACATGTAAGATAAAAAGGAGACACACTTTATTGACATGCATTATTTTTTACTTTCATCATCATCCATGTACATGCCTGCTCTTCCTCTCCCCTCAAACGCATTATCATGTACAGAAGCAGATGCTGGTGTCGTTACAATGGAGAGCTTTCTATTATAATTTACATCGCTCACGGCCTATGCGGTCGCTGTTTTTCTGTTCTCCCAGCAATGTGTTTCGTTAATTACAACTTCATTCTAATCGACGTATTTGTTGGAGACGTACCTGTCATACTGTTACAGTGTCCCTGCGTTTTCATGTCTAACACGAGCACTGGTCCCAGGGAACTGGTTCCATGATGTAACAGTTACTACCTCCGTCAACATAGTTTTGCCGGGAAACAATGTGTACAATAATCACACTCAGTCGCTTACAAGTTTCACTACATGGCTCACGAGCCCCCACCCCTGCTCCACCCCGAACAAAACGACTTTACGACTTGTGACTTTAAGTACAACAATAAAGATTTATTAAACATACAAATCATGCAAACACATACATAACAACAATCTAACTCATCTAGAGAGGGTCTCTGTACTATCCGTAGTATCCGTACTTCCACTGTTACAATGTTGTAATTCACATTTAAACAGTCAATCACTCAAAGTTACATACATACATCAACAAAACTCTGACAGTTGTTACTGATGTTGTACTGCCAATCTCTCCTGCGTCTCAGTCTCTACGCGTTTGGGATCCATGCTTGTGATGAGGTGAGTCGCAGCACGCCGAGGACTTTCTCTTCAACGACTCCTGCTGGCCTTGGCGTTGAACATCTACTTCTCAAGGGTAGCACAAGTTTTTCTCACGACGACAGCTGGCGGTCCTGGCGGTCTGTTGTCACCGAGTCTGCCCTTGCGTCAAGGTTCTCTTTCTAAGTGTCCTTTTCCTCCCTTAGTCTTTACCCTTTTGGCTTAAGTCCCGGTCTCGAAGAAACGTTGAAGCTTAAGACGTGTCGACTGCTGATCCAGCGCTTAGTGCACACTGAACTCGTGTTGTTTGTGTAGTTTTTGTTGTTGGTGTTTGGAGGGAAAAGTGCTTCTACCTAAAGACGATTTCGCATTGGGAGGGGGGAATAGGAATCTACGGGAAATTTGCAAAGTAGAGGATGGGAGGGACGAGGACGCGAGGGGTTTGGTAGGTTGTGAGGACGGTCGCTGCTCGGTGGCGCTGCACATATGTTGTTTACTGTTACTAGTGCCTTTTGTTTTTCTGTTATTGTCACTTGTTTTTTGTGTCTAGGGTGTCTGTCATCCACTGTGGTGGTGTACTGTACTAATTGCCACATCCTTCATCTTGCATTATTTTAAACTTCTGTTTAGTTTTAGGTGCTATATTTGTCACTTAGTGCTCTACTACTGTGTTCAGACTAGATAACAAAAAACCTACAATAAACTGAATTTAAGAAATATAATATTTCATTAGATAAATAATCAACAAACAAAATGATTAACTCATTATCACCATAAATTAAAACACATAAAATGTAAGTCCCCCCTCTTCTCACGATAAAAAAGTCTTTGATTAAAGTTCACCGATTAAATGCATTTACATTATATTCTATTGGAAAACCGTGTTTGGCACTCGACCAACCTTCCAGAGCGGATTGTGATCGTGCCGAGGTACCGTTGTATAATAAACAATTCAAGGACAGCAACACATTCTTGGAAAAAGAATAGGCTATGAGGTCGAGGACGGCTGGGAGCGGAAAGAAAGAGAGGGTATGTGGGTAAAACAAGAAAAGATCGAGAAAAAGAGATGGGGGAAAATCGAACAGAGAAGAGAGACGATGAGAACAATCTATAGTTTGGCTGCTTGAAAATTCGAACGATCTACAAAATCCTGCATGAGCAGTGCTATTGTATTCCAATAATTTATAATGAATTAGAGCAGAATAGATCGACAGGTTTACCAGCTGCAGGTCAACGCTCACTTTTTCCCCTTCTTCCCAAACATACACACACATGTACATACAAATAACCCTTGAACGGTTCCAGCTGACAAAGAGTTGTTTTGGTCCATTGTTACTGGATGTCAGGAGGAACTGAGCGGTGGTCAGCACATCTTGCTTGGAACGACTAGTCATCCACATCGCATTTGCCAACCAGTTATTCCCTTGTTCACTTCTCGCCGTGATATAACCTTAGTTGCTAGCACGGCGTTAAACACAAACCAACAAACCTGTTCACTTAAAGATCGATCTTTAAGGATGGAGCACATGGTTGAACCAGACTAGCTTGCGCCTCTTCACAGCTTTGAAAATGGGTTTGTGTTGTCTACCGAAGGGGGCGATTGTATGTCGTGAACTCCGGGGAATGAGCACGCGAAGGTGGTCAGAGGTTGCGATTGCCGTCGCCTCACGTTAATCACACTCCCGATATAACCAACTTAAGGTGTACGCGCACAATTATATTAAATTGCGAATAAAGAATCTGAACACCACTGAACAGATCTCTGTTACAACCTTCCCCTCGAGCATCCAGTGCGAAAGACCACGAGTTCTCGCCGGACTCTATACTAAATCCTCATCCGTGAGGATCTTTCTCTCTCACGATCAGCATACATACACTGCCCCCAACCTTTCTGGTACATAGCTACATCCAATCGTTACCTAGCTAACCCATGACATACATGTGGTCAGTCTTGACTTATCCCTGCCCACTTTGCCTCATTCTTACCTCCCCCTACTAGTGACGCTATTTGCGACTGCGGTGCCATCACGTGTGACTCTCTGTTCTGGTGTCCAGTCAGTGACAATAACAACAAGCGCCGTTGTCCTACATTAGGTATACCACAGCCCTACAATTAACGGTCGCATCCTGGCCTATAATCACTGCTTGTCTCTCCTCTTCTGGAAGAGCCCTTGCGCCGATAACTATCGCTAACGCTGACGTAAGCAGCCAGCAGTACCGATCTAGCTGATCCCATGGAGATGCACGGCCGTGAAGCATACCTGGTCCTTTTTGTCCACCGCACAGCCTGGTACCAACAAAGGCGGCTGTTGCCATAACACCACCTTACCAGCTAACTCGCTCCCACAGCTATCTCTTCCACCTTAAGATAGCCTGTTTAACCGCGCGTTCGCTCAAATCGTGTATGAAACAGAAGTGCGACACCAGCACTATAACCCTATTACCTAGTTATCATATGACACACATTGCCACACAAATACATGTTGGGCTGACTAAACATGTCACCACATTTGTTACGTTCTCAGTGATTGTCACAGAGAACACCCCTCTTTGCAGTACATAAGTAATGGCAATATGTGGAAGAGTGTCAGCTCTTTGCGTATAGCATCTTTAGAGCGCTCGAATTCAAAAAATCTTTTAAAATGTTAAAGTCGCTGTAGGGGAAACTCAGTAGCAAAAGGCTGAGCATCGACGCCTGTTGAAACTTGACAGGATTATCCCATTAGTTTCCGTGCAGAAATGAATACCTGATTTATCGGGGAAGGTGTATGCATGGTTTCTTAGTCTGTCTCCATCTGGGGAGATTATCTCTCTCTCTGATTCCATACACATCGAAGAGTGTTTCTGCAAGCAGACTCTCTTTCGGGGAGCAGGAAAAACCTTCTACGTTCACACTGACAGTCTTTGTTTTTTTAACTAGATTGAAAATAAAAGAGCAGAAGGGAAAGAAATAGTGTGTGTGTGTGTGTGTGTGTGTGTGTGTGTGTGTGTGTGTGTGTGTGTGTGTGTGTGTGTGTGTGTGTGCACTGCTCGTACTTTGGACCACTGATTTAGATACAGGTTCTCAAGGACCCTTTTCCGTGTTCATTTTTTTTCAAATTCTACACACACCTCGCTGCCCGTGTAGCAGCTGTGTAAGTTGACATGTTACACATTTGTGACACCGGCCTGGATCACTTTCGTTTTTGCGTTTTTGAAACATTTTTCAAAATATTTTCACCGGGCATAATAATTTGTAAACAAATTTTCTATTTAATACTATTTAATTTTAGAATGCTTTCTATAAACATTACCTTTATAGGCTTGACATTATTTTTCTCTCAATAAACAAACGTCTCCGATACCAGTGTTGCTTATGTCAGTCAGTTAATTGCAGCCAAAGGCATTTTCTAGGAGACATTTGTCGTTTTCCACTAAAAGTCACGCAGTGGGAACATATGTATAACTGTCTAAAACTCTCCTTCAAATGATCCTTATCTTTACAGTTTTGCTTCCTGAAAGAAGAAAGTTCTTTCTAAACACTGCAAACATTATGCGCATCTAACGAGTCCTGCTGTTTAAAGCATAACAAAAACTTGTTTGTAACCAGTTATCTCTGTGGAGCACTGTGGAAGGAATTTAATGACGCAGTTTAGTCTCCGGCTAAAGGTAATACAGGTATGTGGGGAGAGTCCCGAGTGAGGTTCTAGCCCCACAAATAGCTTCTGGTGATCAGCAGAATCAGAATCAGAATCAGTTTATTGAGTAGGCCTTCGGCCCATTTCAAGGGGAAGCATAACCATCAGGTATATATACATTCTGGTGATCAGCAGACTTGCAGACAACACCAAGGCGCAGACAACACGGAAGGAGGTGAAAAGTCGACAATCGGTGTTTGTGACAAACGTTTGTCGTCTGCACGACACGGTATGTTGTAAATTCAGTCATTGAACGTGTTTGTACACTTTGTTATGTTGTTAGTTCACTCAGTACGTTTGTCTTCATGCTATGTTATGTTGTAGGATGCGTCAGGAAGCTTGTCTGCGCTGTATAGTATGCTGTAAACTCAGTAGTTCATGAAATAAAATGAAAGAGAAATTACTTATTCCTTTTCTTGTTTGGTGTTATGGTTAGTATGTTTATAATAATATACCATGTATTATAATAGTTATCAAGACGTATTATGTTTGAACCAATAATCCAGTTTGTAATCAATTATTGCTTCGGAACAAAAAATGTCGATGCGCTAACTAGTTTTTTTTTATCTTTGGTAAACATGGAAGAGCTCGCAACTTTCCTCTTGTGCCATAGAAGAAGACATCAACCTTCGCTCGTCAGTCTGCTCAATCACATCAAGGTGGGCAAAATCAACATCACCATTGTGTCATCCGTTAGGAATCGGATTTATTGTCACTGATGACATGACCCTTGATAAACATGTAGCAGCTGTCTATCAGTCTGCCTATTATGAGCTCCGTAAGATCAGTGCCATCCGTCACTTTCTCTCTACACGCGCTACCAACACTCTTGTCTGTGTGTTTGTTCTTTCTCGACTTGACTACTGCAACTCCTTGCTGGCAGGCTGCCCCTCATCCCTCATTGAGAGACTCCAGAAAGTACAGAACTCCGCTGCACATCTGGTGCTTAGAGCCACGAAACGGGACCATGTCACTCCTCTCCTTCGTTTTCTACACTGGCTACCCGTCTGTTCTCGCATCCAGTACAAACTGTCTGTGCTGTGTTTTAATTTCTTGGCAGGATCCTGTCCTGACTATTTCTCTAAACTTCTCATCCCTTACGTTCTGGCCAGACAACTACGCTCGTTGACAGATGACCATATCCTAACCGTTCCTGTCACCAGAACAACAACATATGGTCACAGGATGCTTGGCTACTGTGCATCAAAACAATGGAACTCTCTCCCTTTCCATATCCGCCACCTTCCTACAGCTGAATCCTTCAAATCTGCACTGAAAACGCACCTCTTCCTTGAGCATTACTCCTAACAGTCCACAATGCTCGTCCTTTTTACCCCCCCTTCAGCTCTTGCTACTTTTCTACCCACCTTTCTCTGCAGAATCCCTATTTTCTCTGTTCCTGTTACTTGGTGCCTTTTCGTGTTTTCTATATTTGTTTTGTGTTTGTCGTCAGTACTGTTGCTTATTCTTCCGTCCCTTGTGTTCTATTCATTTAGTCCATGTCTCTTCCCCATTTTAAGCGCTAAGGGCATGCTCTATATGAGTGTTAATATGAGCTATACAAATCTTCATTTATTATTATTATTATTATTATAATAAATAAAAATCGCATGTTTCGTGAATGGTTATACAAAACTTACATACAAAAAATGTATACCGCATAAACAGCTTAAAATTATGCCAATTACGTTTCTGTTCACAAGACGTTACATCCTGCCACTTGAAATGGCGCCCACGTGGCTTCTCGTCACTCTCTTCTGGGGTGAGTCTTTATCACTCCCATCTTGAACTGTAGCTGAGACATATCCAAGTCATATAACTACACACGAAATCTTTTAAGTGTTGAATTCCAGTGAGAACTAAAACGCGCAAAATTGTGTTGGTAATAAGAAGCGATTTATATATCTTTGTATTTACCAGCCACCGCTTCTCCCATTAAGGTCATGTCTGCCTTCAAGAGGAACAAACCCCGGTTAGATCATTAAAATTTAGACATCGTTTCATTTAGTCACGGCTCAAAAAGCTGCCTGTCTTGAGAATCTGTAAATCGTTACATCTGTTACACTTATAACTTTTTACAAAAATACAGTGACCAGTACTGACCAAAACATTTTATGAAACATATTACTTCCGTCTGTTAAAATGAAACAGATGAAATATGGACATTTGTTATTGTCTGAGCAAACAAAACTTTAAACTGGTGCAAATTCGTGAACTACGCCTATAGAGTAACAGTTTTAGAATCACAGATCTTTGTATCACGGGGTGGGCTGAGTCGTTTAGATCAGGACCTCCATTGACTCCATGACCAAGACCCCGCAAGGAATGGTCAGTCAGCGGGAGGGAAAACTAAGAGCGCAAATTCCAAAAGTCCTCATAGATCGTGTGCATTACTATGCTAAGATTTATCTATTAGTTTTATCTCTGCATCACATCTCTTTCGAGAAACCTGCACTGTTATGAACATGTGTTACCACCCCTGAACGTCGAAGTAACGAGGCTGTCGCCCTTGATTGAATAGCGATTATGACCCCTGGTTTGAATGTGTATAGGGGGCGTTGTTTAGAAATGGGAAGAGAAGCAGACGTGAGAGTCTGGGAGAAAGAAGAATTTGGTACAGAGGTTGGAATTAATAGTACTGTGTGGATTAGTATTAACTGTGTGAAGAAATAGCAACTGTGTGGATAAATAGTAACTGTGGGGATACATATTAACGGTGTGAAGAAATATTAACTGTATGGAGAAAGAGTAACTGTGTGGAGAAATATTAACTGTGTGGTTCCTCGATTTACTAATTTTCTCAACTGCTGTGTGATCTCTTGAGAAGATCGTAGAACTGTGTGGAGAAATATTAACTGTGTTGTTCCTCGATTTACTAATTTTCTCAACTGCTGTGTGATCTCTTGAGAAGATCGTAGAACTGTGTGGATTTACCTACTGTGGAATTTTTATTGACTTGATCATTTGTCTGCCGTTAAGACTGTCGGAGTTATTTGGTGAATGTAGGCTGTCCGTATGATCAACGCCGGAGAGCAAGACTGAAAGAGTGGAACTGTTTGCCGTGTCGACCCCTTCCCCCCCCCCCCCAACAACAGAAGAAGAGAGAACTTGAAGGACTTTAATATAAACTGCTTGGATATTTTTGTTTCGATTCAAACTCAGTGTAGAATATTTGTGCTGAACTTTTCTGTTGTTATTTAGTAAAGTATATATTTACGTTCACCCGATTAATAGAAACGTTCGAGCCCATGTACAGATTTTAGTGATTTGTTGTCTGAAAGAATACGTGTGGAACTCAGTGTTTGCAGGCGTGCTCTGTGTTTGTGTGTTCCTCAACAATTGGTGACCCCGACGTGACCTGTCGTGGGTTTGTTTCTACTTTGCCTCTCGTCTTTATTTTCCAAGCTCACTATTCTGTGTGAAAGTGTATGCAGAAACCGAAAGTGAGAGTGGATGTTCTCTATCCTGTAGTTATCTGTCTTGTTTTATTTTTATAAAAAAAAAATAATTCTGGGCCTTGCGTGTTCACTTATTAATTTATGTGAAGTCACTGGATGTTTGAATAAGTTGTCGCCCTTGGATTATTTTGATGTACTCGTACGGTACTGTAGGATTGTTAATAGATCTAGAAATCTGAGTGACTAGTTTTGAACAAGTTAAGACTGCTATTGATGTTATTTTGTAACCCAGTTGCATTCCTTGAAGATAATTTTTGTTTTGCCTGATTGATGTTGACATGCCAGTAGCTTAGACTTATTGCAATTCTGGTTGTATTTTCTGCCTTATTAGAAGCTTTGATAGTAGGGTGCTCCCTTTTTGTAAACATAGTAGAGTAATTGTGTTGGAGAGGTGTTATTAACCATGGCTGAATCCGTTAGGGAGGTAGCCGACTTTATGAAAGAAGGACAACTGTTGGGATTGAAAGAAGAAGCCCTTACAAAGTATGTATTTCAGTGCATTGAAAGGCAGGACAGATATACAGAAAGATTAGCCAAAGAGAAAGAAGCAGATAGATTAGAAAAAGAAGCTGACAGGATAGCTAAAGAAAAAGAAGCTGAAAGGGCCGCAAGAGAAAGAGAGGCCGAGCGTCAGTTCGAATTAGAGAAACTACGTTTAGAGACAGGGACCGATTCCAGCGCGACGAGGAGTAATGGGAACCAAACCCCAAAAGGACTCACACATAAACTCCCCGCCTTCAAAGAGGACGAAGATGATATCAACGCATTTTTGAATCGATTTGAGGCTCAGGCGCAGTCCCTTAAATGGACCAGCGATATCTGGCCATTACAAATCGCCACTTCTTTTCACGGAGAAGCCCTCCAGCTATATGATAACCTATGTGTTCAGGGCCCCGTGGATTATGATGTGCTCAAAAGAGAACTACTACTAAAGTTTCAGTGCACCGCCGAAGGATACAGAGAAAAATTTAGATCGGTAAAACCCCAATCTCAAGAGTCAATGCATTCTTTTCAAGCCCGACTAATCGGATTGTTCAACAGGTGGATTGATTTATCCAAAGTCCAAAAGACTTATGAAGGATTGCATGATCTGCTAGTCAGAGAACAAGTACTGCAAAGTGTATCTAGAGATTTAGCCGTATTTCTGAGAGAAAGAGATTTTCAGAACGCTAATGAAATGATTGACAGTGCTGAACGTTATCGCCAAGCACACCCCCAGAAATCTCCGGCCAGACGAACAGAAACTACCATGTTCGCAAATTTGGGACAAGCCATTCCTCCTTCTTCACCGCCAGCTCGCCCAAAGCAGGACCGACACCAATTTACTTCTCCTCGATCTTCAAGACAACGAAATACTCCTCCCTACAGAAGGAACGAATCATGGAGGACTCCACCCCACTCCCCACCAATAAGAACAGTTCCGAAGGAAGCACCAACGACCATATATGATCGAAACAGCCCTTGTCATCCTGATCGTTGGAAACCACCACGACGTTGCTTCAACTGTGGAGGACTTGGACATATAGCCAAGGTTTGTCCAAGCTATAGACCCCAAGATAACACAAATGGAAACTGGAAAAATGAGAGCAACCCAACCCCAGCCAATGTTGCTATTATGTGTTCAGTCACCGACGAGGAGGAGCTGGGTAAACTACATCTGTATCCAGGACGGATTAGGGGACAGCAAGTTAAGGTGCTACGCGACTCAGGTGCAACCATCTCCGGTATACGAGCCTCCTTGGTTCAACCTCAGGACCGACTGAACGGGAAACAATCTTGTATTACCTTTGGTGGAAACGTTGAAACCTTCCCTCTACCACGTGTTCCAGTAGAGACACCTTTCTTCAATGGAGACCTGAAATGTTGTGTCATCGAAAATCCAGTTGTCGATCTAATCATTGGAAACGTGAGAGGTACAAAACGGGTGGTATTTGATGTACAAGAGAAAGAGTCAGAACTAACAGCAGCGGTTACCACTCGCGCGCAATTCCAACGCCAGATGCAGGGACCTCAACCCATAACTCTACCACCAATTCAATGGGACATTAAGAGGAATGATCTAATTGCTCTACAGCAGAGCGATCCCTCTCTCACAACAATAAAAGAGGTAGCAAATGATGAAGATCTAGCGAACAACCAGAGAGAGCACTTTTGCTACAAGAACAAGCTTTTGTATCGTCTCTTTCGGCAGTCAAACGAAGTTAGTAGACAATTGGTAGTACCGACCACCCTGAGAAAGACCATTCTCCAACTTGCTCATGATAATCCATTATCAGGCTATATGGGATGCAGAAGTACTTTGTACCGCATCAGAAGCAAGTTTTGGTGGCCCCATGTAAGGAAAGACACTAGAAATTACTGTAAGACCTGTGACGTCTGTCAACGCACCACCGCTCCTGGTAGAGTTCGACCGGTGCCTATGGTCAAGGTCCCAACCATAGAGGAGCCTTTCCTGAGAGTAGCAGTAGACTTAGTGGGACCCCTTCACCCACCATCAGAAGAAGGACACACCCACCTCTTGACTCTCATCGATGTAGCCACCAGATATCCAGAAGCCATACCCATCAAAAAGATTGACACGGTCACAATAGCTGAGACTTTACTAACAATTTTCAGTAGGGTTGGATTTCCTCAGGAAATTCTTACAGACAGAGGTTCCCAGTTCACATCTCAACTGATACAAGAAGTCATGAAGCTTCTATCCATTAAGACTTTGCATTCAACCCCGTATCACGCTCAGACAAATGGATGTGTCGAACGATTTCATGGCACGCTTAAACCCATGATTCGAAGAGTCATCGAAAAGGAACCAAGGCAATGGCATAGGTACATACCAGCTTTACTCTTCGGCTGTCGAGAGTCAGTGCATGCATCCACCGGATTCTCACCGTTCGAATTGTTATACGGACGAAAGGTCAGAGGACCTATGGACCTTTTAGCAGCCCACTGGAAGGACGAGCAACAAACCACTTCAGAAGAAAAATCTATCTTCCAGTACATTTTAGACCTGAAGGCAATCCTGAGGGAGACCCTGCACCAAGCCGCAGAGAACTCGGAAAATGCCAGAATAAACAGCAAGCGGTATTACGACAAAAAGACTGTACCACGTCAACTAATAGAAGGAGACGAAGTATTGGTGCTAAGGCCCACGAAAGCAAACAAACTTCTAATGCAGTGGAAAGGACCTTATTTAGTAATACAGAAGCGCCATCCGGATTATGTGCTAAAAATTCAGAAGCAAGAGAAGACCTACCACATAAACATGCTGAAACAATACCATCGACGTGAAGAAGTTCCATCAGCCCTCTTCACCTACAACATCGAGAACAGTTTCTTACCTTCTAAGCCGGTCCCTTCATGTCCTCTTCCTATCCAATTCGACGACATCCTTTCCTCCCAATTCTGTCCGCAACACATGTCCGACCCCAAAGAACCTCACCAGCCACCTAGAATACCTATCATACCCATTTCCTGTAATGTGGCGATTCTTCAGCCACCCGAACCTTTTGATCCTGCAACCATACCAACAGTAACACCCACAGCTGGCGAAAGTGTCAAGGACATACAAATAGACCCCGAATTACCATCTCCTCGACGACTGGAACTACAAGAAATCTTCAACCAATATGAAAATGTACTGACCACCAAACCAGGTTTGTTCCAAGGGAACGTGGAACATGAAATAAAACTGATAGAAGAAAGGGTAATAAAACAAAAACCCTACCCAGTCCCATTTGCTCTACAACAACAAATCGAGAGTGAAGTGGACTCTATGTTAGAACTAGGAGTTATTGAACCATCCACCTCGCCATACTCGTCACCTGTTTTACTAGTAAAGAAAAGGGACGGAACGATGCGTTTCTGTGTGGATTATCGAGCACTAAACCAAATCACCCAGTTTGATGCGGAACCCATCCCCGACCCGGAAGCCGTATACGTCAGTTTGGCGACTGCAAAATTTTTCACAAAAATTGATATAACAAAAGGGTATTGGCAAATTCCCGTTAAGAAGGAAGACCGTCCTAAGACTGCCTTTCAAACCACTAAAGGCCTCTTTCAGTGGACCAGAATGCCTTTCGGTTTAGTAACAGCTCCCGCCACGTTCGCCCGGGCTATGCGTTCACTACACTTGGAAAAACACGCCACTCGTCATTTCTTTGATGATTTACTCACCGGAAGTGACGATTGGGAAAGTCATCTAATGCATCTCCAAGGAGTATTGAGGACTCTAGCCAAATTCCAACTGACAGCCAGGCCTTCGAAAATCAACGCAGGCTATCAACAAATATTATACCTAGGCCATCAGTTAGGACGAGGGATAATGAAACCTGATCGATCCCTTATTCAAAAGATCCTTGACATCCAGAATCCTAGGTCTAAGAAACAGATTCGATCTCTCATTGGACTCATTAGCTACAACCGAAGATACATCGCTAACTTCTCTGAAGTTATTGCACCGATATCGGATCTCGTGAAAGGAGACAGGCCCCGATCTATTCAATGGACTTCAGAGTGTAAATCTGCTTTAGAAAAGATTCAGGTTCTCCTCTCAAGCTATCCCATTCTGCGGCTACCAGACTTTGCCGTTCTTACTGCAGACTGACGCTAGTGCAGTAGGGCTAGGGGCGGTGTTGCTCCAACCCCATGATGACAGTTTCTTACCCGTCATATATGTGAGTAGAAAATTACTGGATAGAGAGAAGAGATACAGCACAGTAGAAAGAGAGTGTTTGGCCATAGTATGGTCTGTTCTGAAGCTGTCTAGATATTTGTATGGGAGACAGTTTACCCTACATACTGATCACAAGCCCCTATCTTTCCTCACATCTAATCCTTATAAGAATGCCAGAGTGATGCGGTGGGCTTTAGCCCTCCAGGAGTTTAAGTTTGATATTCAGCCGATTAAGGGGACCACTAATAAATTAGCCGATGCCTTATCAAGGGCTGAAATGGATCAAGAAATTCCATAGGGCTGCAGGGGAATTTTTGTGTGTGTTTTGATAAAACGCAAAGTCCATTAGTGAAAGCATTGATGATAGAAATACTTTATAGGGCTGTAAGATAATCTTTTCGTAGAACGTAACAGTTGTATTGTAGTTAGGCCAAAAATGTGAACATTTTTTTTTTGTAGGAGGGGAGGAATGTTATGAACATGTGTTACCACCCCTGAACGTCGAAGTAACGAGGTTTTCGCCCTTGATTGAATAGCGATTATCACCCCTGGTTTGAATGTGTATAGGGGGCGTTGTTTAGAAATGGGAAGAGAAGCAGACGTGAGAGTCTGGGAGAAAGAAGAATTTGGTACAGAGGTTGGAATTAATAGTACTGTGTGGATTAATATTAACTGTGTGAAGAAATAGCAACTGTGTGGATAAATAGTAACTGTGGGGATACATATTACGGTTGGTAAATGTTATAATTATGAGCACTTTTATTTTGTTGATATTTACCTCTTCGAGTTTTCGTTATACGAGTAAAATAATAGTCACTACAAACGCGTAATCATTACTTTTAACAAAACTAAAGGATCTAACTTAATGGCGACTTTTGTCACCAGGTTCCCTGGCAGCCTGTTTTAAAGGAAAGAGCGTTGATCCCGTGGAGGCATTAGAAACAGATATAAGTAAAGTAGTGCGGTGCAAGGGAAGTAACCTGACACTGAACGAACCAAATCCAAATGTTACCGTTCGTTATGTTTTTCGTGGGGAAGAAACTCTCGCAAGTGCGTCTGTACCTGCCACGGGAAAGCTTGAGGTAAGTCATAAATACACGGACAGGTGATGAATGTATGGCTACGCTCAACAAATTTCATATTTCTAAGTGTTTACGGTTTTACACAGGGTCGTCTGATTGTGGACAGCGACGGAAGAGTGACGTTGACCGGCCTGAAGTCAGAGGACCTCGGGACTTACGGTGTGGAGGTGCAACTGGCTGAAGACAAGCGAACACACAGCATCGGACTGGTCGTCAGGGGTATGAAAACAGAGAAGTGCATAGAAAGAACTGGATAATGAACAATGGTCGAGAAAAGAATTAATAGATCAACCATGTTGAACTTGTTTTTGGTGGTCTGAAGATAGACAGGGGATAAAGAAAGCAGAAGAACGAAAATGGCGGTCAGATAGGTATAAGATGTAAGAAAAAGACAGATGAATAAAATGAGATATATCAGTATGTTTGGAGATAAATGAGAAAAAGTACGTATGAGCATATTAATGTATGTGTGTATATGTAGATATAAATATATTTAAATATATAATGCAGATCCACCTGCAGCCTCTGGCGAGCAGTTAGTTGTGATGATGTTGATGACATTAGACAGTTCTGTTTGCCTGACATGCGGCAATTTTACCTCCTTAGGATTTCCGCCCGTTTCAGTCGTTTGGAAGGTAAAAATAAAGGCAAAGTGAAACTTCTGTGTGTGTGTGTGTGTGTGTGTGTGTGTGTGATGGAGAGAGAGAAAAAAACCAATGCTATGATGTAAGTGCGTGTCCGTGCGTTCAGGTGTAGACATGTGTAATCATGAAACTATCTCAGTTCTCTGTTAACAGGATCCCGCAGGTCGCACGTTAAACAGTAACGGGTTTGAGGATCAGTACTTTTACCTGGATCTACCTGCTGACACGGCTGACTCTGGCGACTACTGCTGTCAGCTGAACTGCCGAGCCCCCGACTTCTGTTGTTTTGACGACCAGTCGCCCCTAAGGTCGTGCGCACAAGTACACGTGCAGACAGACAAGAAGGTCGAGGTTACCATAAAGGAGAGTGTGTCGCTAGAATCCTTTTCACAATTACAGCAGCAAGTCTTGGACTTGGCCAGGGGCCGAGGTCTTGTCACGTCTCTAAGCCACTTACAGACCGGAAATGGCCGGCCGAGTCTCTAAGTCCACTAAAGACGGGGTCTTGTCACAACTTTAAGCCACTTCCGCCGGCAGATCAACCCGCAAATCTACAGACGCCTGCCCCCGTCTCTAAGTCCTAGAGACTAGTTGTGAAATATGGCGGCTAGAGCTTGTTGGTGCCAGCGAATCTTCAAATAAAAGAAAAGAATAATTAAAATAATTAGTGATAGAACGTATCCAACACATAGAGACGACGATATAGAAGTGTATCAAAAGTTTATATTTCATTCTCGTGACTCGCTAGAGATGGCAGATCAACTTGCCTTCCGCCTCCAAACTTCCAATCGCGACCCCAACGACTCGTCCTTCGTGTTTACGTGATGTGCTTATGTCGGTGCGTGTGTGTCGCTAGTACAAGAGTTTTCCAGCAGACAAGCTTGTTGGATTAATTAAAATGTGACAAACAACACTGCATCATGTGGAAAACCGGTTGATTAATTTACGAGACAACAGACAACAGCTGCTTTTTGTGTCTTTTCCAATAGCTGCATCAGTGAAATGCGCGTAAAAATACAGCATGCTCCAAGAACCAACCAACACAAATATGTTTACTGGAAAACATTTATCCTTCTGTTAATGTGCAGGTAAAATATTTAGTTGATTGCTTTATACTCTCTCTCTCTCACACACACACACACACACACACACACATAAAAAGCATGTAACACAGACATCATATATTTACATGTGTATAGTCTTGATTGAAGGAGAATGCTATATAACAGCAGTGCTGTAGATAGTATTAAATTGCTACTCTCTTGTCAAAAGCTGTATCATAATGGTTCTCAGAACACATATCACCCTACTTGCATTTTAGGCTGTTCTCAAATAGTCAAAACTAAACTTTATACTGCCGAGCATCACTCTGCAGTAATTTGTTTTATGCAGATGAAAAGAAAAGTTTTGCACAGTTCCTATAACATTTTACTACAGCCTTATTTTTCTCTAGTAGTTTAATTTTATCAGTTGAGCAAAACATAAGTTGATATGCACTTAAAACTCAAAACCTAATAAGAGAAAACATTATTCATTTCAATTTATTTCAACAGCTGCATGATAGCCTGGAAGTGTGCATAATGTTCAGATTTTGCTGAACTTTAATGACTTTTCTGCTTTAAAACTAAACTTCTGAAAGGAGTAAAGCTTGGACACATAGAATATATGATAAGTGACTGATGATATCTTTTCTAAATCCAACCACTAAACCAGAGAGACAGTGAACAAAGGAGCACACAGTTCTACATTCTTCTCATAATTAAAAGAGCTTGAATAATAAACACCATGATGAAAATAATAAATAACCAAAGATACAAGGTGCTTGCTGTGAGCTAGCATATTTTCTAACAGTGTCATAATTGTGTTTTTAGGTCTGTTATGAACGCACCAACTCTTTGCTTTAGAACAGTGTGTTTGTTTTGGGTCAAATGTCTAGATTTAAGATAATATGTAAAAGTAATATGGCTTCCCTAAATAGACTACATTGTGGTACACTACAGTAGTTATAAGCTGGCAATATGCAAGAGAATCCTCATTGAGCAATTTTTAAAAGAAAGAGCATGTTACTTCTCAGCTGAGCATGTGTTATGAATTGAGAAGATCCTGATGATGAAGACCACAACAAAAGTTATGCTACATGCTTTATGTTTTTGGTACATTCTAGTTTTCTCTGTGTCTCTGCTTTAGAATATTGGGTGCTTGTGTTTTTGTTTTATTTTGGCCAGTTAACAAATAAGGGCAAATCATGCAAAAGAAAGTGCAACATGACACCTAAATAGCCAAAATCATGGTACACAACAGTAGTGTATCAACTGATAAACTGGCCATCTTCATGTGTGTGTGTGTGTGTGTGTGTTGTAGTAGCAGCCATTAGATGATAATAATAATATATACTCATGAGTAGCATCATGACTAAAATAGATTGCACTCTCTGCGCAAACCAGTAAAAGGATGATGATGATGATGATGATGATGATGATGATGATGATGATGATGATCAATTCAAAAGAATGCTCATTGCGCAGCAAACACCAAAGAGAAGAAAAAATAAAACAACAGGAAAGTAAAAAAATAATAAAGACAGAAGTGGTGCGAGGTGACATTATAAAGCACAGCATCACAAGATAGATCCACGGACTTGATGACACTCTCTGCGCATATAAAAAATGATGGAAGTCTATCTACCATTCTTTGCTACAAACAAGTTTTGTTTTTACTGTCGGTTACGTAGTTCGTCAGAAATTCAAAACTTTTCTCCCACACGGACCTAAAAACAAGTAATATAGTACAATCTAAAAAGAGCTGAAGACATTCAAATGACAAAAGAGACAGAATAACTAGAACGACGAAAAAGTTGTAAGAACAAATTGGAAATAAAAATAAAGCTATTAAGCGTGTGTTGGGCACCTCGTGTTTTCACAGATAGCGACTTCACCTATCGTAATCGTCACAAATCTCTTCTAAAAGCATCCATGCCTCTTTATTGGTTAAATAGACTTTCCTAGGCGATAGACTGATGTTAAATTTTCTTTTGTATGTTTTTCTTTTACTCTGATTTTTCCAAGGTATATTTACAGGAAATAGCAGACGACTGGACTGTTCCGGTCAGGTGGGCATGCGCAGTGATGTGATTTCCCTGGCAACGACTATGTAGGTCGAGTGTCTAAATATAAAGAGCTGGCTAGTTGCCCAGCGCTTAAAGACGTGACATGACCCTCACACTAGCCACGCCCCTGGCGGCCGGACAGCTCACGGGAGGTCAGAGGCTTAGCGATGCGTAACTTAGAGACGTGACAAGACCTCGGCCCCAGGAGCCTGCGTCTGCAGGAGTCACATCAAGGGGAGTGCACCCAGAGTGCTGTAGCCGCGATAGCTCATCTGGCTCAACTTCAAGCCAACAGCGACTCTTACCTGAACAAAGTGGAGATATTAGAAAAGGAACTCGAAAGAAGCCTGGACAATGTCAGGAACATCAGTGCAGAGGATCGAGATCAACTACAGAGAGAGACCAACCAGATGCTGGAGAACGTTCAACTTCAGTTGGATTATAATATTTCTAATGCTATGAAAACCTGCAATGACTTCCAGAAACAGCTAAAAGCCGCAAATATAAATTTCGAGTTAAACCAGACCTCACTTTCTACAAGTGTGGAAGCCCTGAAACAGAGGTTAGACAAAGACTTGCTTAAGATACGAAGAAGTAATGTAGAGACGCGAAATAGTCTCGAGGCAAACATGAACCAGTCCATGCAGCGTCTTGACACGCGAATAGAGGAAGCAATGACGAATGAAGTATCAAAGCTAGAGAAAAATCTGAGACAGCAGATATTGGACATTAGTATTTCCTTCACTGAATATCAACAGACCATTCTAAAAGCACTGGTCGACGTCAGACTGAAAACGGACACTCGGCTGTCAGCACTCGAGAGAAAACTGCCAGCTGTGGAGGGCACGATCAACAGTCATGTGACCAGTTCAAGCCAGTCACATGGAACCTTTGTTTCGGAGTTAGCGACACTCCTTCACAAAACAGATGCAGTGACTTAGCGTATGTATATCTCTTTCCACAACAGTTAAGCTGCGCTATTTCTTATTTGTTAATAACTAATTAATCAGTGTATTCTAACATTTATTCACAAGAGATAATCCACATACCCTCAAAATCATTATTTTCATCACCATTGTCGTCCGACACGTCGTTGCTGTTGTAAGCTTTGGATTCTTCTCTGCAGATATATGTCCACAGAAGAAGGACTACTTATGGTATAAAAACAGTTGCTTGAAGGTTTCAACGGTGAAGGCCAATTACCAGATCGCCAAAGCTGCCTGTGAGGCAGACGGCGCTCACCTGTTTGTCTTCAAGTCACCTGCTCTTGACGCAGAGCGGCTTCGCTTTGCAGCAACAAAAGCAGGTACAAGTGTATGATGACTTCACCATGAAGCTCGTCACAAGAAAAATATCTTGTTAGTGAGATGTTTAAGCGTATTATGCGCGGTTGAAAATGAATCATGGTGAGTTTTCTCTTAACCCGATGTAATTTTGTGACCTCTGACACCAAGAAGTTACCACCTTTCCTTAATTTTATTATCCTTGCGTTTGATCCGTGAATTAGAAGGATTTTATTTTACTTTATAGAAACGCGTAAGAAGTAGGAACGACACAGGATATCAATTCAGCGATCAAAATAATTGCTAACAATTGTGAATGTTCGTGTGCATCAAAGAGATAGCAACTGTTGAGATCGTATACGAAGCCATTAAACAGATGAAAAATATCATGCAATTTATTCAAATATGGATACGACGAGGGAGAAGAAGTGGAAAGAGCAGATGAAAATGGTAAAGAGACTGAGGTGTAAGGGGGGAGATTGGGGGAAGGGGACATAATGGTGGAAAAGAGAGAGAGAGAGAGAGATGGAGGATGGGAGAAAGGGAGACAAATAGAGTGAGAGGTGGGAGCGTGACGACTGGTTTAGTTGTCTTAGTACCAATTTACCTCAAATTTACATTTTGATTAAATTGTTTTTTAGGACACAGCTTGATGGACACGACCTCTTTTCTGGTGGGGGCAGACGACCTTGTAGCTGAGGGTCAATTTCGTTGGGCTGACGGCACTTTTCTCTCCTCTTCGTATGAACTGTGGAAACCGAATGAGCCAAACAACAATGAAGGAAACGAAGACTGTGTCCTCGTGCTGCTGTCTATGATCTTGATTAAGCTGGACGACTTCCCATGCAATTTTGACCAGTATTACATTTGTCAATACACTTAGGAGGTTGCGTGGAGGCTTTGCCCTAACATCGGACAGTCAATCATCTTCACAAAGGTGGCGCTCATTGGGCTGGTGGATGACGACAGGCCACATCACTCACTGCAAATAAGAGGACGATATTAGCCACAGTCTCTCCTTTACTTTAGCCTTTAATTTTCCGTAAGAATGATGTTCAGATTAGCTGATAGTACTTAGCTGATCAACATTTGTGTTTTTTGCAAGTTACTAGAATATCTAACGATTCTAACCAGCTTTTACGTGACACATCGCCTCAGCAATAATGCATAACAACTTTCATTTCGTTTTCCTCCGTGGTATTCATGCTTCTCCTTTCAAAATGGACACCAGTTATCCTGGCAAAGATATCAGCTAAATCTTTAAGCGCACACCTGCGCACATACACACACAGAGACATATCTATGAATATATTTGTAGAATATAAACAAGTATATTCTTTCCACCTATGTCAATGACTTAGCCAAACGCTCTGACAGTATCATTTATAAAGTAAAAATTCACATTATTATGATTATATAACAATTATCATACTAATTTAACTATGTAATAGTTGTGCTAATCTTACCATGCATATAAATATAGGATTTTCTGATGCCATAGTTTGACAATATATCTTACCTTCTACGAAAAGCTAAAGGAATACAGATATTGTTGTTGTGTTTAAAATTTCTTGTTATTTGTACAATTAAAACTGTTAAAATTGTTTCTAACAGCTTAACAGATTAAAGAAACATGTTTCAGAACATTTGTCCAGTGTGTTACTAATATTTCGAGATTGTAGAAGCAGGTACAGTTGAAGATAAAAGACAAAACGCATTTATAATGTAAACACAAATATTTGTTACTGAGACGTTTTGCATAAATTATTAAAGATGACATTAAAGATAAACGTTAAAAGCTAATTATCACATTAAATAGAATGTTAACAAGTGTTTGTTTTTGGCAGACTCTGAGAATCGAACAGATATATATATATACGCGAGATTATAAAATCCCAGCAGTGTATGTAGCAAAACGAAATAACTTACATGTTATTAGTAAAAAGATAAATACTTGTTGCTAGTTTTTCTTCACATTTTTTTCTTACTCCTTGTTTCTTTTGTCCTTTTGTTCATATTGTACATTTTAGGAACGGTCACTCATAGAATGCGCATTGGTATATAACCAGTGCTTCCGTCTTGCCGCCAAACTTTTCAAAGGTCTCAGAAAGTCAAGAATTCAGCTTGACCCCAGGCAACAGCCGATGACAGAATTTTGCTCGCGGGGTTAAGACGGGGTAGCTAGATCAAACGAATCTTTTTAAAGTCATCGCAAGGAGTCTGTCAAAGGTTTTTCTTTTCAAGTGATTGGGTGTATCTTAGTACAAGATGCAATTTCTCCAAAAATTCAGGTATAACTTAGGTGAATATTTTCTTCCATTCTCAAGATATACACCTACAGTCATTAGCATGATCACTTTTACGATTTTTCGGCGTTTTTTGTTAAAGGCGAAATACTGGCTCCAGGCAACTGGGAATGTGGGGGAACAGTTATGACACAACCCACGTAACATAATACTGCAGGCCGTGGACCGATCCTCTCCACGTCTGTCTGGGTCTCCCAACCCTGCGCCTCCCCTGTGGGTTCCAGTCCAGACCTTGTCGTGTTAGATTTTCGGCCGGCTTTCGCAGGGTGTGACCGATCCAGCCCCACTTTCGCTTCTTGATGGCTGGCAAGATTTTGGTTGGCTCTCTACAACAGGTCTGTATTGGAGATCGTTTTGGGTCATCTGATGTTGAGGATGTGGCGCAGACATCTGTTGACAAATGTTTGAATTTTGTTTGTGCTGGTGTTTGTCACACGCCATGTCTCAGACCCATATAGAAGGACAGACTTTACGTTTGTATGGAAGATGCGGATGTTGGTGTGCGGAGACATCGCTACAGTGCTGTTGATTCCCATTAAACCACAATCTACTCTCACATACATACGCAAATTAACTCTGGAAAAAACTTACTTCTGCTCTCCTAACTTTAAACTCTTCCTGTGTCTCAGGCTCTTCAAGCTGCGAGGTGAGTAACAGGTCTCAAGACGACAGTCGTTGGACGCCGATGTCTCCCCACACGTAGACTGTCCGTCGTCTCTTCCCCATTCGGTCAGAATTTGGTAAATGTTCCTTTTACCTCTCAGGCGCCATTGGAATTCTCTTCCCCTTTCTCTTCGAATTCTGTCTATAGGGTTTATCTTTAAAAATTCGTTATAAGTTCACGTCTAGAGGGCGTAAATTTTTTTTTCAGTTTCAGCTACTAGAACGAGACTTTTGACGACTCTGCTTCCGGTTCATTGACAGCGAGGCTAACAGCGGAGAACTTCGTCAGAGGCTAAGCGCAGACAGACATCAATCCACCCATACACGTCCGTGGTACAAGTGCTATTTTATTTGATATAGTATAGAATGCGCTTATTGATATATTTTCAACGAACATACACAAATACTTACATTCTTATATTATGCTCAGATTAAAGGTAACAAGCATAGTGTAAGCTTATTCAATGTAAGGAAATAAATGCTATATCCCCTATTTTAATGCAAGTTGCGGTCTGTATCAGCATTTAAAAGAATGTTGAGCAAAGAAACAGAAATTTTGTAACATTCAAAATATGAAGAAAAACTGTAAGCTCTCTTTCAAAGAAAATCACAGTCAGCAATCGTACTCTGGTCAGTGTTTCAGCATCGGCAGTAGGTGATATAAGAGAACTTACGATTGAATATTGAGGAAAGTGATGTCCCTTTGCCTAACAGGCTAAAGATTGACAGCTCTCCGTCACTGCGTCGAGTATTTTGTCTAAATATTGATCTATATCTGTACTACATATCCTTATCCTTTGTGTCTGGATTGATTAGTGTGTCTGGAATAGTTTTTCTTCTTTTGGCTCTATTTTTTTATTTCTATGGCTACGTGTGCATCATCTCGCCGTAGCTGAGAATTTGGTTATAATCCTGATACTGCAATATGTTTATGTTACATACTCAGATTCTGTAACTGCCACCTGCATTTGCTCCACGTCAAGATCCATCTAACTTCCTGAATTCATCAAACCAATGTTTTTTTGTTGTCTTGTCTGTCCCCACCTTTAATAGCAAGTCATATTATTATTATTATTATTAGCTCTTTTTTACGCAGTATGTCAATAAATGAATCATCAATTAATCGCGAGATCAATGAGTCAGTCTAGTTACCCTAAACATTCCTGTAGCTACTATAGAGTTGCTCGTCAGAATTTTTTCCCCTGAAATACCCACTACACAGAACAGTAATCTCGGGGTGTAGTACATACAGTGTCAGGTTACTTCCCTTGCACGTGTGAAGTCTCCTTGTGCCCACGTCCTCGGACCCCGAGACTTTTACTTTTATGTAACGAAATTAAAGCTGAATCCACTATTTTTAATCTGTATCAGAATATAAAATAGACTCATGTTGAGCAAGGAAACAGAAAATTTTTACCATTCAAAATATGAAGAAAAGCTGTAGGTTCTCTTTCAAAGAGAATCACAATCAGCATTCATCCTCTGGTCAGTGTTTTAGCATCAGCAGTAGGTTATTTTACAGAAAGAAACTAAATATTGATGATTGAAGAAGGTGATGTGCCTTGGCCTGACAGGCTAAAAAGAGACAGCTCTCCGTCACTTGTCGTCTTTGCTATCGATCTGCGTCGATCGAGTTGTGTATCTAATATTGATCTATGTATCTGGTACACCATTTCCTTAGTACCTGGATTGATTTCTGTGTCTAGAATATTTTTTCTTCTTTTGCTGGATATGTTATTTCTACTGCCACGTCTGCACCATCTTGCTGTAAGTAAGATTTTGGTATTAATCCTGATACTGCAATATGTTTATGTTACCTACTCAGATTCTGTAACTGTCACTTATTGCAATACAATAGCACTGCTCATGCAAGATTTTGTAGATCGTCGGAATGTTCAAATAGCGGAACTATAGATTTTTTTATCATCGTCTCTCTTCTCTGTTCGATTTTCCCCCATCTCATTTTCTCTATCTTTTCCTTTTTTGCCCACATACCCTCTCTTTCTTTCCGCCCCCAGCCGTCCTTGACCTCATAGCCTATTCTTTTTCCAAGAATGTGTTGCTGACCTTGAATTGTTTATTATTCAACAGTACCTCGGCACGATCACAATCCGCTCTGGAAGGCTGGTCGAGTGCCAAACACGGTTTTCCCATAAGATAATTATACTGTAAATGCATTTAATCGGTGAACTTTAATCAAAGACTTTTTATCGTGAGAAGAGGGGGGATGACTTACATTAATTTTATGTGGTTTAATGTATGGTGATAATGGGTCACTTTGTTTGTTGACTATTTTTCGAATATTTTATTTATTTCTTAAATTCAGTTTATTGTAGGTGTTTTATTATCTAGTCTGAACATAGATGTACAGCACTAAGTGACAAATATAGCACCTAAAACTAAACAGAAGTTTAAAATAGTGCAAGATGAGGGATGTGGCAACCAGTACAGTACACCACCACAATGGACGACAGACACCCTAGACACAAAGAGCAGGCTTGAGGGGGCCAGCTCTCAGCATTTTCGTTTTCTTCTTGGATTTGTTGTGCTTGTAGTGGCTATTGTAATAACCTGCACTTTTTTCTGATGTCATCGGCATCGTGGTTGACTGTTCACTTGCCTGTGGATTTTTATTTATTCCTCTACTAATATCAACTCTCTCATCGCCGTTAATCCTCTTGCAAACGCCATCACAGTTTATTCATACTTACAAGTCGTCCCTGGGATAGACTTTACATCAGTGCCAAACATTGCGTTTCAACATTGTGCTGCAATTTCTGCTTTGTGATCGTCTGGATCTTCTCCTGACGATTTGATCGACGTGTTTGAATATTGCTCTAGTCTGCTCGAGTCCAATGACTATATATAGATCTGTCTCATTGACATCGTGATCTACGAACGTCACCCTGTAGAAGAACGAGCTGGCATTCCCATTAACTTCATAGAGAGAGCCAGAGGAATTGTGTCTGTCTTGTGTTTTTATGTTTGTACTGCGCGGAGAGCCTGGCTTTGGCTGGGATACCGCGCTATAAAAGCTCACACCATTATTATTATTAAGTGACAATAACAGAAAAATAACAGGGCACCAGTAACAGTGAACAACACATGTGCAGTGCCACCCGAGCAGCGATACACATTAGTGGGTCGTTTCTGAGTGTAAAAGTTATTTTAACTCTTTAACAAGTCTTCACTAGCGCATAGTAATTTCTCAATTGAATTTTGCATCAAAATAACAACAACAGCAATAATAATAATAATAATAATAATAATAATAATAATAATAATAATAATAATAATAATAATAATAATAACGAAGAGGAGGAGGTTCAATGGGAACGAATGTTAACTTCTTGAAAATATTCCTTTAGTTGATGTTCATCTTTGAGGTTTTCATTTTTTTCTTTTCAAGTCAACAGAAATTGCTCGTGCAAGGCATACTGTTAGAAACGCAACGATCAATTTTTTTTTCTTTCTCTCTCTCTCTGTCGTCCTCTGTGTCAGTGATGTGTAAGTTTGTTTCGAAGACCCAAAAGCTCAGACACGATGCTTGTTGTACTCTTCTACAAGCTCAGTTTAAATCTTCTGAGGTTAGTACAGTCAGATTTATTATTATTATTATTAAAGTAGATTTATATAGCGCAATTTTCAACCCCAGAGTCGACTCAATGCGCTTTCCAAAAAAAAAAACAAACAAAAAAACCCAGATTGACACAGAAACCAGAAACAGAAATTTACTGCACTGTATTGTTTCACATAAGGATCTAATGTTTAGTTTCCCACAACACGTAATACAAGGATGTCTGAACACCACGAGCGAGGTTCTAACTGAATATGCTATAAATAGCTTTTAGTGAGCAATAGACTTGCAGGCAGCACCGAAACAAAGACTGCGAAAAAAGGAGGTGAAGAATCGAGGCTTACAACAATCTTTGCTTTTATACAAGAAAGAAAGAAAGAAATTCGTGTCGACTGCAGTGCATGGTGTGTTGTAAGTTAGTAAGCTTGTCTGTTCACTACGGTATTTGAGTCGTTTAAACTGTAATGTACATTCTCCTGTAATTTAGTGAATATAACTTGCATGTGTTGTACCAAGATGTGTTTACGTTTTATGTCAATAATCAAATTTGTATTCAATTATTGCATCAATCAAAAACAAAAATCAGAATGCATCCGACTGGTTCTTTCGCCGGTTTCCATGCAGGAACCCGCAGCTCTCCATTCCATCCACCAACATGCATGTGAGATATAATTTACACAAAACACATGTCTGTCATATGCTAAATGTTGAGTCACCCCATCTCCAGTTACAAGTATATCTACCAAGTATCAGTTCACAAGAGGTCACATCCTGCCACATCTAAGAGAAAATGGCAGCAACATGGCTCCTCGTCACTCTCATCTGGGGTGAGTGTTCTTTACTCTCATCCTGCACTGTAGCTGAAAAAAAGCTCCACTTCTATTCGACGAAGGCTGCTAAATGTTTATTATTTATGAGAGCTGAACCACCCATAATTTTTTGGAAATGAGAAGCGGCTCATCTATCCTTGTATTTACCCGACACCGCTGCTGCCTTTACAATCAATTCTGCCTTCAAGAGGAGCATATCCTTGATAGACAAAACAAAATTATTTTACATGATTTTTCATGTAGTCACGGGTCAGAAAGCTTCTTTTCTTCAGAATTTGAATATAGACACATCTTTTGCACTTGTACATACGATCCTTGTTCAAGAATCCATTAATTATGGAAATATTTCTGTTCTGACAAAACCAGTGTGAAGTATAATTATGTCGTCTGTTAAAATGAAACTGATATAATCTAGACATTATGCATTTTCTGAGTAGTAAAAATAAAAATGATGACAATTCATGAACAAGGGGCTGCATGGTAACAGTTTTAGAAAAATGAATCATTGTTTCTCATTTTATATTATTGTTGTAATGTCCTCATACATCCGTCAAGTACTCATACACATCTTTCGGATAATACCTGCAAACTGTTGGTAACGTGTGCATAGGTATATTTAGCTGTGGCTATACATCACATCTCTTCAGTAAAACCTGCACAAGGTAGATCAAATTAATATTTCTGTGGAATTTAATCTATTTATTGATATATACGTCTTAAGAAAGTATAACCATCATCATGTTTGTATAATGAATAACAAATGTTGTTAACATATGCTTACTAATTACACTTGTCAAAACTAAATGTATGTCGCTGACATCTTTTGTTGTCAGGTTCCCTAGCAGCGTGTTTGCGAGTAATGAGCGTGGATATCGCTGAGGCAAAGGAAACAGATATCAGTATCGTTGCTCAGTGCAAGGGAGGTAACCTGACACTAAACGAGCCAACTCCCAATGTTACCGTTCTTTATGTTTTTCGTGAAGGAGAAACTCTCGCAAGTGCGTCTGTACCAGCCACGGGAAAGTTTAAGGTAAGTGATAAATAAATAAAAGAGTATATGAAAAAATGTGGATGATTGTTAAATTTCTTATTTCTAAATGTTTGCCGTGTTTCACAGGGCCGTCTGATTGTGGACAGCGATGGAAGAGTGACGTTGACCGGCCTGAAGTCAGAGGACCTGGGGACTTACGGTGTGGAGGTGCAACTGGCTGGAGACAAGAAGACACACAGCATCGGACTGGTCGTCAGGGGTATGAAGAGAGATAAGCGGGTAGACAGAGCTGGATAATGAATAACTGCAGACAAAAGAATGGATAGATAAGTCGCATCGGGGTGGTCGTTGGAGGAATCATGTCACAATTTTGTTTGCGTGACCTGTGGCAATTTCATGCTGAAGAAAAAATGAATATAAAATATTTGGTGTACAATTTTATTTTGAACTTTTGATGCAGAACCGCCTGAAACAATCGATGGGAAGTTATTTGTGATGAAGAATTACTTTACAGAGAGTGGTTCTATTCATCTGAAATGTGGCACCTTTACAACTCTAGGGTTCCCGCCCGTTTCAGCAGTATGGAAGGTACACTAAAGCAAATAAGCTGTTAGCGAATTTTTGACATGTCAAAGAAAGAGAGAAGCAAAGAAGAACACGGAGAGAAAGCGATCGAGTCAGCGCATGTTTCTTGATAGAGAGATGAAATATCAAATCGCGTGTGCCTGCGTGCGTGTGTTCGTGCATCTATTGCATGCATTTGCAAATGCCTGTAGTCTACTTATCTTCATGTCAGAGCATCCAAAGTCAAACACAAGATATTTCAAACAAATATTTCTTACTTTCATAGGATCCCGCAGGTCGCATACTAAGCAGTGACGGGTTTGAGGATCAGTACTTTTACCTGGATCTACCTGCTGACACGGCTGACTCTGGAGACTACTGCTGTCAGCTGGACTGCCGAGCCCCCGACTTCTGTTGTCTTGACGACCAGTCGCCCCTAAGGTCGTGCGCAAAATTACACGTGCAGACAGACAAGAAGGTCGAGGTCACCATGAAGGAGAGTGTGTCTCTAGAAGCCTTTTCACAATTACAGCAGCAAGTCTTGGACTTGGCCAGGAGCCTGCGTCTGCAGGAGTCACATCAAGGGGAGTGCAACCAGAGTGCTGTAGCCGCGATAGCTCATCTGGCTCAACTTCAAGCCAACAGCGAAGCTTACCTGAACAAAGTGGAGATATTAGAAAAGGAACTCGAAAGAAGCCTGGACAATGTCAGGAACATCAGCGCAGAGGATCGAGTTCGACTACAGAAAGAGACCAATCAGATTGTAAAGAATGTTGGACTTCAACTGGATTATAATATTTCTGAAGCTATGGAGACATGCAGTGACTTCCAGCAACAGCTAAGATTTGTATATATGAAACTCGAGTTCAACCAGACGTCACTTTCTACAAGTGTAGAAACCTTGGGGCAAAGGTTAGACAAAGACTTGCTTGAAGTACGTAGAAGTAATGTCGAGACGCGAAATAGTCTCGAGACAAACATGAACCAGTCCATGCAGCGTCTTGACAAGCGAATAGAGGAAGTCTCCAAGGCCGCCAATGAACGATTTGTACAACTTGAAGCCGAGAGGGAAAATAGAATCGCTAATCTGCAACAAGCAATAACCAATGATACATCAAAGTTAGAGGAGAAACTTGTACAGCAAATATCAGACACCAGGATTTCCTTCACTGAATATCAACAGACCAATACACAAACTCTGACTGACGTCAGATACAGAGCGGACACTCGGCTGTCAGCACTCGAGAATAGACTATCAGTTTTGGGGAACACGATCAACAGTCATATGACCAGTTCAAGCCAGTCACATGAAACCTTCGTTTCGGAGTTAGCGACACTCGTTAAGAAGACAGATGCAGTGACTGAGTGTATGTATGTTTCTACTTCCCATTCAAACTGTACGATTTGTTAATAATAACTAATTAAGCGATGCGTTCTTACATGTATTCTCCGAAGATAATGTGTTTCTCATAAACATTATTTTTATCATCATCATCATCATCATCATCATCATCATCATCATCATCGTTGTTGTCCACCGCGTCGTTGCCGTTCTGTCATCACAAATTCTTATTCATCATAACCAACCAGAACCACCACGAACACAGCAATAATGGCAGCATCAGCAATATTTTTGTCTCTTCTTCGCCTATTGATGCTTTTATCTTAAATAGGAAGAAATACAATATTCCATTTGTTATATTTTTCTTCACAGAAGGAGATTTTCCATGATTTGAGCAAATAGAATCTTTGCACTGGGAATTAGCCGATAACTTTATAAACACTGCACGCTGCAAGATACGAGTATCTGATGACGGACAGTAATACTGGTCAACAAACTTTTTACAAAAGTCATGTAACTGAACTAAAATGAATCATCTCTTATCAGTTTGTATGTGCTCAACACGAATATGACAATCAAAATGCAAAATTGGCGCTAGGTTTTTGTAATTTGGAATAATTATTGTGTACATCACGAAATGCATGCTAATAGTCATTAAAAAAAAAGGTAAAGGTCATCCCATAACCTTTTCAGGTCGGTGGGGAGTGAGGTGTTAGAGACCCCACTTTTCTCAGGGCCAACTTTTATATGAGGGCTGTGCCAATCTCCTTTCCGTCGCTGCCTTACCTTCCCCAACCCTCTATGGAGCCAGGTACCCATTCCCGTCAGCTGGGTCGACTGGGGGAAGTTTGCTGCGCTCATCGGGAATTGAACCAGTGCGCTCTCGGTTCGGACGCCAGCGCTCTAACCACTCGGGCATCCGCTTCCCCCATTGTCATTGACCTCTATTTAATACTTGTAAAAAAATCCAGTCATAGACTGTGTCTTAGATTTCTTTGCCTGTCTCTTGTACAGCTGTTAGGGAGCATCTCTGGGGAGTGTCTAGCAGTAGTCAGCTAGCTTTGTACCGGACAATTTTCCCTGATATATATTTTCATTATTACGATGTCTTGATGAAAACGTTCGCCCTGTTCATTACTAACCATACCACAGTTGTTCTTGGTGAGAGTGATGTCCCTTCGCCTTACCGGCTAGAGTGGGGTAGATCTCCATTTCGTTTCGTCCTTTATCGTAGATCTGCGTTGCCCTTTGTGTTAACTGTTCGATCTGTGCTTCTGCTACGCCACTTGTTGTCTTCTGGATTATTCCTCTAGCTTCTTTTTTATCGACCACTTAAAATGGTTGACTAGGGGTCTTGACTGCCACATCTACGCCATCTTGTCGCTTTCGGAACTATGTCTGGTGTCGAGATAGTGCGTACTGTGACTGCTCTGTATTTTCTGCCGGGTTTCCTGCGCTACCCCAAGTGAGATATCAGAACAGATCTCTTCTCTGTTTCCTCTTTTTCCCGTTCGCAGTCTACCAGTCCTTTCCTATGCCGAACCCCTGACATGCTTCATGCGCAGATTTTTCCGTCTTTTATGTCTGTTGTGTCTCTAGCCGGTTTCTTGCTGTTGAACTGGTCACCTTTGAAGAGCTCTCGAATCTGAGAATCCACAAAACTCCCTTTTTAATCTTTGCCTCGCTGAGTCCAGTCCAGTCCATGGCTTTCATGAAGTTCTTCTTCAAACCTAGTTTGATGTGAAGGTGTGGCAGCAGGATTTTGTGAGTCTCGATCAGAGCTGGGTGCTGGATATTTTTCTCACCAACTACTACATTTTGTCTTCGATTCCATTTTTCCACAAGTAGTGCAATTCCTTTGCTCGATTATCCCACTCACACAAGAAACGCGTATTTTGTATATTTCTGCTGCAGTCCCGTTAAAGGGGCAACTATCTTCAAATCACCACAGAGGTGCCACCTGTATTGGTTATACTCAATGGAATTCAGTAGCTGCTTTAAGTTATCGTATGTCTATTTCATGTGGACAGCATGCGCTACTGGAATAGATGGAAGACAGTTTCCAGTAAGCAAAAGCACAGTCCTAGTACTCAGTTTCGAAGAGTCTTCAGAAATTCTCCCTTACTTTAAATCATGAGTGATTTCTAAGGCATTCATGAGGCTCTCAGTACCGGAACAGAATACGGCTCCAGATGCTGGTGGCGCTTTTGATATGAAGTAATTGTGATATCTTCTTCTAGAAGATTCCATCGTTGGAGTCTTGAACTTAGCAATTCTGCCTTTTTCTTGGATAAGTCCAAATCGCTAACAAGGTAATTTGGTTCTTCCTTCGTTTTTCTGTGTGCGTTTGATGATGCACCACAGTGAAAATCTGGATCATTGCATTCTGACTGACCATGACAAGAGCAAGTCACCCTCTTTCTCATCAGCTGAATCAAGAGAATATTCTGCTGGAGGTTCTGGAATAGGAAGTCCCTCACCATGTGGAACTGGTCTCAGTGCAGACGGAATACTGGGGTGGACTATTCTCGACTTCTTTTGTTCCGTTATTCCGCCAGAAAGAGGAGAAATCAAGCAGAAGTAACAGTCGTTTGTGTGGTTGCTTGGTTCTCTCCACACCATGGGAACTGCAAATGGCATTGGTGATCTTTTGCTATTCAACCACTGTGAAAGCTGTGTTGCACATGTAGCACAGCATATATGCGGGGTCCAAGGCTTTTCTTGGTCGCCAGTCTTGCATCCAAAGTAAAGATGACAGGCCTTCTTCACTTGAGAAGTGATACTTTTCTTCTGGTTGGCAAATATGTTGCTTCCCCACAAATAGAGCTATGATTTTTTGAGGCATTACTGTTCTGTATTGTAACTAAATGGATAAAATAATAAAAGTTTTATTTAACAGTAGCTTACACTGTATCCCACGAAGTCTGAAACATTTTAAATGCTCAACCTTTTCGACTGGGCTTTATATATAGTGCACTGCTGACGTCAGCTTACTTTTAGCAGCCGCATGGCAGTAGTACTGCACTGCTTCAGAAAATAATGGAATAACCTCTGGATGATGTGTTCACGATGTTATTATGCAATGTGATGCAATATTACATCATTCAAACCTTATTTAGGATGTTGTGACAATCCCACTTGATAAATTTACACGGTCAAACACAGAAAATGAAGTATATCAAATATCTTCAAAACGACGGCCAATAAAAAAGTTTCATGGTCATATTCGTGTTCAGCATATCAAGCTACTACAGATTAGGACCGTTTTAAGTCAGTAATAATTTCAGTGTTGACCATTGTAACAGAAAAGTGAATTTGTGTAGCGTGATTTCAGATGACAACGGGAAAATAAAAGAAAGGATAGATAGGTAGAAAGATAGACAGACAGATCATATGCGTGTGAGTGAGTGAGTGAGTGAGTGAGTGTTTTAAAAGAGGAGTGATCGCCTTCAATCCCTTGCAGATTTTGTTCACAACTTTTCTAGTCTGGAAGCAAAGGCTATAAGGGACGTCACACCCTTGCCGTCACCACTGCATGCACTACCATAGAAACATTGATGTAAAACATACACAAACCAAAACAAACAAACACATGCACACATTCACTCACACACTTGCATGACAAAATAGCTTTCACACGGAGACTAGTGACCGCCTTTAAGAAATAGATTAACTAGCTTTTGTCTTGACCTCCGCTACATGACTACTGTCCCCGGTAGTTCGTCACTACCTATGTAATAATAAACTTCTTCTTTCTTTCATGCCTGCTTCTGTGCGAGCCATGTGTCACCATCTTGCCAATGCGTCAGATTATTATCTTCTTTCTCCCATCAGGTGTCACACCTCACCTGGTTATACGATGACGTAGATCTTTCTGAACAGTGGACAGAATTCTTGCCCTACCACAGGCTTTCACCACTAATCTCTAGATTAATACGAATATCAGATTACCACTAAGTGTGTAGACCAACCACTATTCCAGAATACCAGAGAGTGTGCAGAACGCCATACCAACTTACCGCGAGTGTGGCCCTGGACTTCAAGACACATCCTATTCTCTGTGTCGTGTTGTGTCGTGAGGGAAAGGTATTACATTACTCATGACACGTCTTCATTTAAAGTTTACTTTGGCATAACGTCGTTTGTCGTGTTGTGTCGTGAGGGAAAGGTATTACATTACTCATGACACGTCTTCATTTAAAGTTTACTTTGGCATAACGTCGTTTTTCTCATAGATTACACTACTAACACGAAAATAAATCACATTTTCTCCCTACCTTCTCTTTCCCTCCTAATTGTGCACTATGAATTTGTTCAAGTATGTCATAAAATATTTCTATTGAAAATGAGTTTCTTCTTTCAGCACTTAAGAATCAACTAATAACAACAAAAAATCTTACAGCAATGGAAAATCAGCTTTCAACAATGAAAATGAAACTGACAGCAGTGGAAAATCAGCTAAGTACAATGAAAATGAAACTGACAGCAGAGGAAAATCTGCTAAGTACAATGAAAGTTAAACTGACAGCAATGGAAAATCAGCTGACCGCTAAACGATGTGAGTTGTTTGTTTTCTTTCTATGCAACGGAAGTTTATTATCTCTTCTTATCCAGATTAAAAGTTTCTTAGTAACTACAGGTCAGCAGTTGCACAGCTCATACACAGCTCTGACTACTTCGCCTTCTTTTGCTGCAGACATGTGCCTATTCTCATAAATCCCATTATGGATTGACCAAATGACGCGATTTTAAATCCATTCCATTATGAAAGATAGTAAGTCTCCGTAAATTATTTACCTTGGACATTTAAAGGCTAAACATTCACTTTGGGCCTAAAAACACATTATTTTACCAGACGAAGTCACACACCCGTCCTTCCTCCGGCATGACCATCGCTCACCCCCGCAAGAAACTTTTATATGATGCAACGGAAGTTCCTTTCAGTGATATTCTTCAATCACATCTTGAAAACTTTGTATCCTGGTGGCGCAAATGATCAGACAACAAATCACTAGCACCTGTACGTGGGCTCGAACGTTTCTAATAATCGGGTGAACTAACAATGTATTCTTTACTAAATAACAAAAGAAAAGTTCATCACAAATATTTTTCTCTAATTAAAAGCCTATAATCATCATACAGCAAATATCCTACACTGAGTCTACTCAAAATTAAATATCACGAGCGGTTTATATTAAAAGTCTGTTTTTTTCTTCAAGCTCTCTCGTCTTCGATGACGGGACATACACTCTTTTCCTTGTAGACGGGTCCTATACGACTTGCTGTTGTTGGGGGGGGGAGTTGACACGGCAAACAGTTCCACTCTACAGTCTTGTTCACTGGCGTTGATCTTACGGACAGCATAAATCGACGAAACAACTCCGACAGTCTTATCGGCAGACAAATGATCAATTCAGTAATGATTCCCACAGAAGGTAAACGTAATCCACACAGTTATAAAATCTTCCCAGGAGATCACACAGCAGCTGGGAAATTAGTAAAGCGAGGAACCACACAGGCGCTTATCAATGACAATCGACACAGTTAATACTTTTCCACACAGTTCATATTTCTCCACACAGTTAATATCAATTCTGACCTCTTTCACAAATCCTTCCTTGTATCAGACTCTCACGTCTGCTTCTCTCTTCCAATTTCTAAACAACGCCCTCTATATCAACATCCAATTCAGGGGTGACAAACCCTACTAATACAAGAAAACACACAAGGGTGACAACCTCGTTACACCAAACGTTCATGGGTAGTAACCCATGTTCCTAACAATTTATATATTATCTTTTTGTTTAATTGTATACTGTTTTTGATCCTCATGATTTATTTTTGTAAGCAGGTGAGTCTGGCCGTGAATACTTCAGTCCACATGATCAGCCCACTATGCGTACGAGTGGTTGGAGAACTGAAGTAATTCATGTCAACTTTAAATTCCCCTTCAAAACCCCGCCGTGGGTGGCTGTTGGCATCACTCGTCTCGACGTGAGCAACTGGGCCAATGTGAGGATTGACGTAGCCGTTTATGCCATCTCCACTTCCGGTTTTGAGTTGCATGCCCACGAGTGGGCTAATACTCACATCTACAGTGTGGCTGCCGTCTGGGTCGCGTGTCACGTCTGAAGAAGGGAGAAAAGAAGCTGACCCTTGTTAACAAATGCAATCGATTCTCAGACTGACCTTTGATATTACTGACCGTTTGTGATTGCTTCCTGTTTACCAACGACAAATAAATCTTCAGATATTTCCTCTCTTTTCAAATTAGTCTGTTGCTACTAGATGACGTTCATGTCAGCTACACATGAATAAAATCTACATAATACAAAGAATAACACTTTCAAAGTGCGAAATACCCGGCCAAGTCGGGAACTGTTCATATATGTTACGGCCAAAGCCCAGAGTTCGGTTGGTTCTCGAATTTCGAACTTTGACGGAGAGGTGTGGCCAAGGCCCGATTTATTTGAAATGACCAGTGTATATGCTTCATATACTCCTTCAAATTATACAGAAATACACACCACTGCGAATCTCCAAAGCACAGAAATTACTCCCAATACAGAATCCACCAGCAGATACACAGCAACTGGCGAATCTCTCCAAATTCACAGCAATACTCCAATTATCTGAATCCACCAGCAGACACACAGCAGCTGGCGAATCTCTCCAAACACACAGCAATACTCCATTTATCTGAATCTACCAGCAGACACACAGCAACTGGCGAAACACTAGGCCTATAAACTCCAAGCAATACTCCAAACGCCGACCTCCTTTTCTTTTCTCCAAGCTCACACACCGGTACATTCCACCCAAACGATCTTTCTCCAGAAACTTCTCTCCTCTTGCAGACGACACCCCACGTCATACCTCCTTTTACGTCACGCTTTCTCAACCATACACCAAACATACATCCAAGGGCCACTAACCCTGCTGCACAAAACAAACAAGGGAGCTAACTCCATTTCTGACATTCGCTTTTTCGCTTTCAAAGTGATACACACTCTCAATCAGTCAGGGCTATATCCATGATCCCTGAGAATGATTATTTACTATTATTTATCAGCTAAAGTATCAAAATTTAGTTTGATAATTTATAATTTATAATTAATCATCAATATAAAGTATGACATTAAACAGACCCACCAAAACATGAATTTTTATTCCGACTTTTGCCGATAACTCCATGCCATTTCTCAAACTCCCCGGTCAAATCCCAAAATCAAGAAAGGATCGGACATTTGTCAGTCAATCTACAGCGACATTGATCATTTCCCCATTTGGCCGGACATTTTCCGCATTGGCCGATTTCGGGCTTTGGTCTCAACATATACATACGCTTCGTCTAAGTTTCTCTGTATGTGCGAATATGACCATTCATTGCATAGTTGTATCATATACTTAATAAAAACATTCAAGCCAGTCTCGCTCTCTACCTCCCCTGCCCCTCCCCCCACCACATGCTACATGTCGAGGTGTTGTTTGTGTGGCAGACCGGCTCGCGCGTGTTTCCTAAAGTAGGTGTCAATGTCGAGATATCAGGCAAAACAGATAAAGTGAAGGCCTGACTCTAGAAACACCAGAGATTTTTTCTAAGTGCAAAGCTCGTCTTGGGAGGCAGGAAAACCCTTCTACGTTTACACCAACAACTTTTTTCTTAACTATTTAAAAATATAGAAGGGCAGCAGGGAAAGAAACAGTGCGTGTTTGTGTGTTTGTGTGTTTGTACAATGCTCGCCTATTAACTCTGTTTTCCACTGATTTAAATAAAAGATATTATTTCTTTATTTCTTTATTTATTTCTTTATTTATTCTTTTAAAATTCTTCTCCCTGTTTATTTTTTTCTACACACACACCTGGTTGTTAGATGCCTGCCCGTGTAGGAGTTGACATGCTACACGTTTATGACAGCTACCTTGATCCTTTTCGTATTTAGTGTTTTTAAAACATTTTCTCAAATGTTTTCACAAGGGCATCATTCTTTTAAAATAAATGTTTTTAATAATATCAAGCCTTTATGGTACTTTCTACAAAAGTTACCTTTTATAAGCCAGACATTAAGTTATTTCCTACGTTGACCATTTTCAGGCTGATACTTTTGCTGTCCTCTTCATAAACAAACACCTTGGTCATCTCAAGCTCTACATTATTACGAGTGGCTTCCCTGAGTTTTGGATCTCGGGCCCTATTATGATAACAATTTTGGGCTATATGGACGTATTGTCGACAGTTGTAACATTGTGTGGGAGGTGCCCAGTGTGATGGATGACAAGAGTCATCATGCTCTGGCCGCTGTGGATGTGTATATCCTCTTCGGTTTCGATAGGATAGATTCTTGTAGTTTGATTTCTTCAGTGGTGTTTCCCGGTGTTCATCTCTTTTTGAATGATTAGTCGGCGATGATGGTTGGCAGCTGTGGCCTACATCCACAAACATGATGGCCTCGTTCTGCCTCGCTAAGGACTTGTTATGATGTGCCTGCCGATAGCGCTCGGCGGTCTTTGCCAAAGCTGCAGCTGTTGTTAAGTCTCTTTCTCGCAGGAACACCTCTAGGTCTGTTGACACACTGTGATAAAATTGTTCTCTAACGATCAAGTCTCTCAGATGATCATAGTCATCTGGGATGTTTGCTCGGGAAATGCAGCGGTTAGCTAATCCATCTAATCTGATGATAAATAGAGTCATGGATTCCCCTGCCTGAGGACGCACAGCTCGGAATTTCTCCCTATATCCTTCTTCTGTATCCTGGAACGTCATTAATAGTTCTTTTTTTAATTTTTCATAGCTAACCTCGCCCTTGATATCTAAGGTGTAGTACACATCCAAAGCTCTGCCTTGCAAGTGAAGGGCTAAATGCAGGGGCCACAGTTCTGCTGACAAGTTCAATATTCGGGCTTGTGTTTCGAATCTACATAAATAGGCGTAGACGTCGCAATTATCTTCTTGGAATACGGGTAATTCTGGAATATGCCCTTCTGGAATAGTGTACACTTGCTCGTGGCTGGAAGAGTCACGTCTTGATTAAAAAATCATCTTTTGTTTCTCCAACTCAAATGCTCTCTCTGCCTCTTTTTCTCTAGCTATTCTCTCTGCTTCTTCTTTATGGTCTAATCTGTCAGCTTCCTCTTTACACTCCCTTGCTAATCTGTCAGCTTCTTCCTCTTTTCTCTCAGCTTCTTCTTTGCGTTCTCTGGCTAGTCTTCTTTTCGGTCTAATCTTTCAGCTTCTTCTTTTCTTGCTAATCTGTCAACCCCCTTCTCTCTTTCTAATCTTTCTGTCATCCTATCTTGTCTCTCTATACACTGTAGAATGTATTTTGTAAGCTCTCCGTCTTTTAATCCTATCATCTCTCCTTCTTTCTTATACTCTTCAATACTTTTCTGTGACGTTGCCATTGTCAATTCTTCTAAGTAATACTCCTAAAATACGAACTTTTAGAAAACTAATCCTATGCCCAGTCAAGGCAGGTTACAACAAAGGTATCAATAGGAATATTACAATAACATCATGATCAATTGATTATAAAAAGTGGAACTTCATCCACAATATCAGACAACTAGGAGAGTAATCCTGCAGTTATACACCAAGCAGTTTCAAAATCCAGTAGCAAAGGGATATAACTCCACAATGTAACATAGGCTGCTAGCCCACAAAACATACAATTATATGCCTAGGCTACTACCTTTCCAAAGCCTATTAGCATTTCTTTTTCCCATAAAGGTTATTCACTTATATCAGGCACACAGGCTATTCTACCAGCCACACAGGCTACTCAATCAGCCACACAGGCTATTCAATCAGCAACACAGGCTATTCTATCAGCCACAGAGGCTATGCTATCAGCCACACAGGCTATTCTACCAGCCACACAGGCTATTCAATAATCAAAACATTTGGCATAGAGGCAATAGCACATAGCATAAAAACAGGTAATCAATTAAACACATATAGCCTAACACATAGCATGACATCACAGAAATAATCAGTCTCATCAGTTAAATCCCGTTTCCATACAGTCACATAGGTAAAGATTATTTAAAGTAAGGAGACCCAATTTTTTTTGGTAACAAGTTAAGAAGACAGTTGACTATAGGATAGGTGACATTCACTCCTACTTTCGGTTTCTACGCCCACTATCATACATAGAGGAGAGAGCTGAGAAAGAAAGACAAGACTCGACAGTAGACACAGAGGCTAGCCCCTTACTGTGGAGAGAACTTTACAATCTCCACTGACCCGTAAAGCTGGAGACGGGGTTTACTGCACACCAACCCACATGTAAACACTTATACACTAAACAAATATCAATATGTCCAACCACCTTACAATATTCTCAAAGATCAACAACTAACCACCCTAAAATACTATAAGTCAGCAAGTACACCAAAACTTGCTACTTCTAAGCCCAAGGGAAAAGCACGAACACTGTATCAAAGACAACTTTCACCCGACTCAGCACAACAAGAGACAAACCCACGACAGATCACGTCGAGGTCACCAATTGTCAGGGGCACGCTACTCGCAGACAGGTGACACAGCACACACTGACCACACGGCGTTCCTCACGTGCTCTTTCACGCAACAAAATACAAAGATCTGTACGTGGGTTCCTAATTCTCTATAATTTTTCGGGGGGGGGGTCGTGTTTATCTTTTAAAGGTAACCTCATAATTTAAAAATTCCAAACACTTTTCCCACTCTGAAAGAATTTCAAACAATTTCACACCAACATATCTCGCAACTAGTTGCTGTCTACGAAAACCCTTTCAATAACATAAATATCTCTAGTCAATATATGACAACAAGCAGGGATCAATATATGACAATGAGCAGGAATCAATATATATAATCAAGCAGGAATATCCTTTCAATAACGTAGATATCTCTCGACCTTCCAATCGATCGTCGCTACCAACTCTTCTTTCTATTAGTCGAGCTTTCTTCCAATGTCAAACAACATTTCACTTCCATGTCCGTCGACCTTTCCCATGACCTGGGCTTCAGGAACGACCGATAAGGCTCCAAGGATAAATGTATGTATGTGAGCAGAACTACTCTAAAACTTTATATTCCCATTCCTGGAACAGATCTTTTCAAATCAAGTCTGAAATACTCAGGGAGCGTGCTGTGGAATAGCTTCCCTCTCCATGTTAAGCAGTTGAACTCCCTAAACTGCTTTCGACACCAGTTACTAAAATACATATACTAGAATGTAGAACAAACTGACAATACTCCTCTAACAAAGATTCCTTAACCATAAATATTAGAGATACTTCCCTAATCCGGGATCTCGGAAAAAATCTGGGGATTTTTGTTTGTTTGTTTGTTTGTTTTTAACCACTGCTTTTGTACATTTTCACTTTTCACTCTCTTTGATATTATGTTATGTTAATTACCACGTCTTCTTTTGTACTTAGTTAATTACTTAGCTAATTTTCCTCTGTAAAGGGTGAGGGCTAAATGAAAAAAAGCACGTCTTGCTTATTTTACCTCTCGTAAATAAAGAATTGAATTGAATTGAATTAAACCTATCCAATGCTGTAATTCATTATAAAGTGTTGCTGAACATAAGCATTGCTCGTGCTGTCGTGCATGATTTTGTAGATCATTTAAATAGTCAAGCAGCCGGATAGTCAGACATAGTACGTATATCTCACACAATTACTCGCTTTCTCTTCCTATTTCTCATGACCTCTCTTCTCTTCACGTGTGTCTCATCTCTTTTTTCTCTGTCTCTTCCTCTTTTATCCCTATCTCTATTTCTCACCTCCCCCGAACGCACTCTATCTTAAAGCTTATTTTTTCCAAGAATGTGTTATTGTTCTTGACCTGTGCACATTTCTACGCAGTTTTAGCTGTCACAGACCACATCACTGATTCAGTGCAGCTATTGTGTGTGTGAAGCGGTCAGTGTGAAGTTGTTGGGGAGGGGGGAAAGGTTTCCGGCAGTCACTAAAATGTACAAGTTGCAGACAGCACCGCAACGAAGAAAGGTGGTGAAGAGCCAAAGCTTACGACAATCATTGTTATTTTCTAAAAAAAAAAAAACAAAAAAAAAAACGGGGGGGGGGGACAAAATTCTTGTCGTCTGCACTGCACGGTGTGCTGTAAGTTAGTAAGCTTGTCTGCTCACTGCGGAATCTTAGATGAGTCGTTTGAACTGATAATTTACCCTCTTCTATAATTTAGTGGGTGTAACTTTTAGTTGTTGCACCTAAATAAAGTTTTCTGTCAACAATCAAATTTGTATTTTGGTTATTGCATCAATGCAATGTTAATGTCTGGTTCTTTTTTTCGGTTTACATGTAAGCACGCACAGCTTCCCACTTCACCAAGCAAACTTACCCACAGAACATGTCTGCCCTACAAGCAGTTAAAAATGATAAATGTTAAGATACCACATCTCCTGTTACAAGTATGTCTACGATCTATCTGTTCACAAGAGGTCACATCCTGCCACATCCAAGAGACAATGGCAGCAACATGGCTCCTCGTCTCTGTCATCTGGGGTGAGTGTTCTTTACTCTCATCTTGCATTGTAGCTGAAACAAATCTCCACTTCTACTCGACGAAGACTGCTACATGTTCTTTTTCTATGAGACCTAAACCACCCATAATTTGTTGGTAACGAGAAGCTACTATATATCCTTGTAATTTGTAAAAGTCGCCATCCTTGCTCCTCTACAAGACTGCTGCATGTTGAGGACGTCCACTTGGAACAGCCTGCAGCTGTTGCGGGATGGTGTTCTCAGCAGGGCCATGAAAGAGGTGTTGCGATCCGACCCCATCCGCCCGGTCTTGATAGACAGCCTTTTCCCGGCACTGGACGGACGGCTGAAGAGGGTATTTCAGAAACTGGACATATGCGTGCAGACAACTGGCTTGGACAATGTGCTAGTCGATGATGGCCTTTGATACTGTCTTGTTGGATTTGGACTTCATGACTTGTGCGGTGGTGTGGGATTCATGTTTTCATCAGTGAACTTGAGCGTGTGCTGGCGTTCCAGTGAAACTTGTGCCTTCTGTTGGATGTTGCATTTTCTGTGGAGTGTATGACATGTTTGATATTTGTTCTATGGAGTGTATTCCGGATTGTATGACATGTTGGATATTTGTGCTGAGGACTGTGTTCTTGCTGTGTGTGGACGCTGCCCTGTGACGTGGAGGAGATGGGCCGCTACACACCCACATTTTGTCGTCATCTTATTTTTTGACGTCAGCGCATTGAGCTGTCCACAGGCCAGGATATGGCGCTATGCAAGCCAACATTATTATTATTATAATTTACCCGACACCGCTGCTCCCATTACGATCAGTTCTGCCTTCAACGGGAGCATTTCCGTGTTAAATAAAAAAAATCATTTTACAAGAATTTTTTTCATCTAGTCACGGGTCATAAAGCTGCCTTTCTTGAAAATCTGAACATAGGCACATCTTTTGAACTTCTACATACGACCTTTTTTCAAAAATCCATTTATAAGGGAAATATTTCTGTACTAAAAAAACGGTTATGAAGAATATTTATTTCGTCTGTTAAAACCGATAAAATCTGGACATCATTCATTTTTTGAGTAAAAAGTATTAGAAGTAAGGTGAATTCAAAAACAAAGCCTATATGGTAACAGATGTAGAGTAATGTATCATTGCTGTTATGTCCTCATACACATCTGTAGACTATTGGTAACGTGTGCATAACTATATTTTGTTGTGACTATATATCACATCTCTTCAGTAAAACCTGTACAAGTGGATTAAATGAACATTATTGTGCAATTTAATCTAGTATTTGATTTATACTTCTTGAGAAAGTATAAACTTTATCATGTTCGTAATACGAGTAAAGTAATAGTGTAAATATATGCTTACTCATTATTTTATTAAAATTAAATGTTTCTCGCTGACATCTTTTGTCATCAGGTTCCCTTGCAGCCTATTCAAGAGGAAAGAGTGTAGATACCGCGGAGATAAAGGAAACAGATATCAGTATAGTTGTGCAATGCAAGGGAAGTAACCTGACACTAAACGAGCCAACGCCAAATGTTACCGTTCTTTATGTTTTTCGTGGAGGAGAAACTCTCGCAAGTGCGTCTGTACCGGCCACGGGAAAGCTTAAAGTAAGAGATAAATAAAAGAAGAAGCAGATTAAAAAGTATATAGAAAGCTCTGCCTAATATCTTATTTCTAAATGTTTACCGTTGTTCACAGGGCCGCCTGATTGTGGACAGCGATGGACGAGTGACGTTGACCGGCCTGAAGTCAGAGGACCTGGGGACTTACGGTGTGGAGGTGCAACTGGCTGAAGACAAGAAGACACACAGCATCGGACTGGTCGTCAGGGGTATGAAGAGAGATAAGCGGGTAGACATAGGTGGATAATGAATACCGTAAATTTCGCTCTATGAGCGCACCTGTACACAAGCCGCAGCGACTATTTTTTTTAAATCTCCACTTTTTTCCACAAATAAGCTGCAATGGTTTATAAGCCGCAAATATATAAATTATGAAAGCTGCATCGTAACCATTTAGTCTCGTTTTTAGCATGATGAGGGTGTGTGCTTGAGCAACTGATCTAAAATGCTTCAATTGTATTGCGGCTTAAAAAATGTGAACAGTTAACACTGTAGAAACTTTAACAGTTAGCACTTTAACATGGAGCTCATCGAAAAAAAATAATCGGAA